>CM057803.1:5129095-5729095 GCA_030145905.1 Populus davidiana
TCTTCGTAGGTTGGGACTCAGTTTTCGTCACTGATTTCTGATTCTGAGGTAGTGTATGGGCGGTGACGATTTCAACGTCAGTCAAGGAACTTGGTTCCGGTGATAATTTATTGGTCTCCAGGGACTCCGTTTTCATCAATGATTTCTGATTCTGACGTACGCCATGGGCAATGAAGATTTCAACGTCACCCATGGAACTAGGTTCCGGTGATAATATTTGGGTCTCCAGGGGTGCAGTTTTCGTCAATGATTTCTGATTCTAACGTACGCCATGGGCAATGAAGATTTCAGCGTCACCCATGGAACTGGGTTCCGGTGATGATATCTAGGTCTCATGGACGCAGTTTTCGACAATGATTTCTGATTATGATGTAGTCCATGGGCGCTGAAGATTTCAGCGTGAGCCGTGGAACTGGGTTCCAGTTATGATTTCTGGGTCTCGAGGGGTGTAGTGTTCGTCAATGATTTCTGATTATGACGTAGTCCATGGGCGCTGAAGATTTCAGCGTCAGCCTTGGATCTGGGTTCCGGTGATGATTTATGGGTCTCCAGGGACTCAGTTTTCATCAATGATTTATGATTCTGACGTACGCCATGGGCGATGAAGATTTCAGCGTCACCCATGGAATAGTGTTCCGGTGATGATATCTAGGTCTCCAGGGACGAAGTTTTCGTCAATGATTTTTGATTATGACGTAGTCCATGGGCGTTGAAGATTTATGCGTCATCCATGGAACTGGGTTTTGGTGATGATATATGGGTCTCATGGACGCGGTTTTCGACAATGATTTCTGATTATGATGTAGTCCATGGGCGCTGAAGATTTCAGCTTCAGCCGTGGAACTGGGTTCCAGTGATGATTTCTGGGTCTCGAGGGGTGTAGTGTTCGTCAATGATTTCTAATTATGCCGTAGCCCATGGGCGCTGAAGATTTCAGCGTCAGCCTTCGATCTGGGTTGCGGTGATGATTTCTTGGTAGGTTGGGACTGAGTTTTCGTCTCTGATTTCTGATTCTTAGGTAGTCTATGGACGGTGACGATTTCAGCGTCAGCCGTGGAACTGGGTTCCGGTGATGATTTATTGGTCTCCAGGGACACATTTTTCATCAATGAATTATGATTCTGACGTACGCCATGGGCAATGAAGATTTCAACGTCACCCATGGAACTGGGTTCCGGTGATGATATCTAGGTCTCCAGGGACGCCGTTTTCGTCAATGATTTTTTATTATGACGTAGTCCATGGGCGTTGAAGATTTAGGCGTCAGCCATGGAACTGGGTTTTGGTGATGATATCTGGGTCTCATGGACACAGTTTTCGACAATGATTTCTGATTATGATGTAGTCCATGGGCGTTGAAGATTTCAGCTTCAGCCGTGGAACTGGGTTCCAGTGATGATTTCTGGGTCTCGAGGGGTGTAGTGCTCGTCAATGATTTCTGATTATGACATAGTCCATCGGCATTGAAGATTTATGCGTCATCCATGGAACTAGGTTTTGGTGATGATATCTGGGTCTCATGGATGCAGATTTCGACAATGATTTCTGATTATGATGTAGGTTATGGGCGCTGAAGATTTCAGCGTGAGCCGTGGAACTGGGTTCCGGTGATGATTTATGGGTCTCTAGGGACTCATTTTTCATCAATTGTTTATGATTCTGACGTACGCCATGGGCGATGAAGATTTCAGCGTCACCCATGGAATAGGGTTCCGGTGATGATATCTAGGTCTCCAGGGATGCAGTTTTCGTCAATGATTTCTGATTATGACGTAGTTCATGGGAGTTGAAGATTTATGCGTCATCCATGGAACTGGGTTTTGGTGATGATATCTTGGTCTCATGGACGCAGTTTTCGACAATGATTTCTGATTATGATGTAGTCCATGGGCGCTGAAGATTTCAGCTTCAGCCATGGAACTGGGTCCCGGTGATGATTTCTGGGTCTCGAGGGGTGTAGTGTTCGTCAATGATTTCTGATTATGACGTAGTCCATGGGCGCTGAAGATTTCAGCGTCAGCCTTAGATCTGGGTTGCGGTGATGATTTCTTGGTAGGTTGGGACTCAGTTTTCGTCTCTGATTTCTGATTCTTAGGTAGTCTGTGGACGGTGACGATTTCAGCGTCAGCCGTGGAACTGGGTTCCGGTGATGATTTGTTGGTCTCTAGGGACTCATTTTTCATCAATGATTTCTGATTCTAACGTACGCCATGGGCAATGAAGATTTCAGCGTCACCCATGGAACTGGGTTCCGGTGATGATATCTTGGTCTCCAGGGACGCCGTTTTCGTCAATGATTTTTTATTATGACGTAGTCCATGGGCGTTGAAGATTTAGGCGTCAGCCATGGAACTGGGTTTTGGTGATGATATCTGGGTCTCATGGACGCAGTTTTCGACAATGATTTCTGATTATGATGTAGTCCATGGGCGCTGAAGATTTCAGCTTCAGCCGTGGAACTGGGTTCCAGTGATGATTTCTGGGTCTCGAGGGGTGTAGTGCTCGTCAATGATTTCTGATTATGACGTAGTCCATGGGCGCTGAAGATTTCAGCGTCAGCGTTGGATCTGGGTTGCGGTGATGATTTCTTGGTAGGTTGGGACTCAGTTTTCGTCACTGATTTCTGATTCTGAGGTAGTGTATGGGCGGTGACGATTTCAACGTCAGTCAAGGAACTTGGTTCCGGTGATAATTTATTGGTCTCCAGGGACTCCGTTTTCATCAATGATTTCTGATTCTGACGTACGCCATGGGCAATGAAGATTTCAACGTCACCCATGGAACTAGGTTCCGGTGATAATATCTGGGTCTCCAGGGGTGCAGTTTTCGTCAATGATTTCTGATTCTAACGTACGCCATGGGCAATGAAGATTTCAGCGTCACCCATGGAACTGGGTTCCGGTGATGATATCTAGGTCTCCAGGGACGCCGTTTTCGTCAATGATTTTTGATTATGACGTAGTCCATGGGCGTTGAAGATTTAGGCGTCATCCATGGAACTGAGTTTTGGTGATGATATCTGGGTCTCATGGACGCAGTTTTCGACAATGATTTCTGATTATGATGTAGTCCATGGGCGCTGAAGATTTCAGCTTCAGCCGTGGAACTGGGTTCCAGTGATGATTTCTGGGTCTCGAGGGGTGTAGTGCTCGTCAATGATTTCTGATTATGACATAGTCCATCGGCATTGAAGATTTATGCGTCATCCATGGAACTAGGTTTTGGTGATGATATCTGGGTCTCATGGATGCAGATTTCGACAATGATTTTTGATTATGATGTAGTCCATGGGCGCTGAAGATTTCAGCGTGAGCCGTGGAACTGGGTTCCGGTGATGATTTATGGGTCTCTAGGGACTCATTTTTCATCAATTGTTTATGATTCTGACGTACGCCATGGGCGATGAAGATTTCAGCGTCACCCATGGAATAGGGTTCCGGTGATGATATCTAGGTCTCCAGGGATGCAGTTTTCGTCAATGATTTCTGATTATGACGTAGTTCATGGGCGTTGAAGATTTATGCGTCATCCATGGAACTGGGTTTTGGTGATGATATCTTGGTCTCATGGACGCAGTTTTCGACAATGATTTCTGATTATGATGTAGTCCATGGGCGCTGAAGATTTCAGCTTCAGCCATGGAACTGGGTCCCGGTGATGATTTCTGGGTCTCGAGGGGTGTAGTGTTCGTCAATGATTTCTGATTATGACGTAGTCCATGGGCGCTGAAGATTTCAGCGTCAGCCTTAGATCTGGGTTGCGGTGATGATTTCTTGGTAGGTTGGGACTCAGTTTTCGTCTCTGATTTCTGATTCTTAGGTAGTCTGTGGACGGTGACGATTTCAGCGTCAGCCGTGGAACTGGGTTCCGGTGATGATTTATTGGTCTCTAGGGACTCTGTTTTCATTAATGATTTCTGATTCTAACGTACGCCATGGGCAATGAAGATTTCAGTGTCACCTATGGAACTGGGTTCCGGTGATGATATCTAGGTCTCCAGGGACGCCGTTTTCGTCAATGATTTTTTATTATGACGTAGTCCATGGGCGTTGAAGATTTAGGCGTCAGCCATGGAACTGGGTTTTGGTGATGATATCTTGGTCTCATGGACGCAGTTTTCGACAATGATTTCTGATTATGATGTAGTCCATGGGCGCTGAAGATTTCAGCTTCAGCCGTGGAACTGGGTTCCAGTGATGATTTCTGGGTCTCGAGGGGTGTAGTGCTCGTCAATGATTTCTGATTATGACGTAGTCCATGGGCGCTGAAGATTTCAGCGTCAGCCTTGGATCTGGGTTGCGGTGATGATTTCTTGGTAGGTTGGGACACAGTTTTCGTCACTGATTTCTGATTCTGAGGTAGTGTATGGGCGGTGACGATTTCAACGTCAGTCAAGGAACTTGGTTCCGGTGATAATTTATTGGTCTCCAGGGACTCCGTTTTCATCAATGATTTCTGATTCTGACGTACGCCATGGGCAATGAAGATTTCAACGTCACCCATGGAACTAGGTTCCGGTGATAATATCTGGGTCTCCAGGGGTGCAGTTTTCATCAATGATTTCTGATTCTAACGTACGCCATGGGCAATGAAGATTTCAGCGTCACCCATGGAACTGGGTTCCGGTGATGATATCTAGGTCTCCAGGGACGCCGTTTTCGTCAATGATTTTTGATTATGACGTAGTCCATGGGCGTTGAAGATTTAGGCGTCATCCATGGAACTGAGTTTTGGTGATGATATCTGGGTCTCATGGACGCAGTTTTCGACAATGATTTCTGATTATGATGTAGTCCATGGGCGCTGAAGATTTCAGCTTCAGCCGTGGAACTGGGTTCCAGTGATGATTTCTGGGTCTCGAGGGGTGTAGTGCTCGTCAATGATTTCTGATTATGACGTAGTCCATGGGCGCTGAAGATTTCAGCGTCAGCCTTGGATCTGGGTTGCGGTGATGATTTCTTGGTAGGTTGGGACTCAGTTTTCGTCACTGATTTCTGATTCTGAGGTAGTGTATGGGCGGTGACGATTTCAACGTCAGTCAAGGAACTTGGTTCCGGTGATAATTTATTGGTCTCCAGGGACTCCGTTTTCATCAATGATTTCTGATTCTGACGTACGCCATGGGCAATGAAGATTTCAACGTCACCCATGGAACTAGGTTCCGGTGATAATATCTGGGTCTCCAGGGGTGCAGTTTTCGTCAATGATTTCTGATTATGACGTAGTCCATCGGCATTGAAGATTTATGCGTCATCCATGGAACTAGGTTATGGTGATGATATATGGGTCTCATGGACGCAGTTTTCGACAATGATTTCTGATTATGATATAGTCCATGGGCGCTGAAGATTTCAGCGTGAGCTGTGGAACTGGGTTTCGGTGTTGATTTATGGTTCTCGAGGGACTCAGTTTTCGTCAATGATTTATGATTCTAACGTACGCCATGGACGATGAAGATTTCAGCGTCACCCATGGAACAGGGTTCCGGTGATGATATCTAGGTCTCCAGGGACGCAGTTTTCGTCAATGATTTTTGATTATGACGTAGTCCATGCGCATTGAAGATTTATGCGTCATCCATGGAACTAGGTTGTGGTGATGATATCTGGGTCTCATGGACGCAGTTTTCGACAATGATTTCTGATTATGATGTAGTCCATGGGCGCTGAAGATTTCAGCGTGAGCCGTGGAACTGGGTTCCGGTGATGATTTATAGGTCTCCAGGGACTCAGTTTTCGTCAATGATTTATGATTCTAACGTACGCCATGGGCGATGAAGATTTCAGCGTCACCCATGGAACAGGGTTCCGGTGATGATATCTAGGTCTCCAGGGACGCAGTTTTCGTCAATGATTTTTGATTATGACGTAGTCCATGGGCGTTGAAGATTTATGCGTCATCCATGGAACTGGATTTTGGTGATGATATCTGGGTATCATGGACGCAGTTTTCGACAATGATTTCTGATTATGATGTAGTCCATGGGCGCTGAAGATTTCAGCTTCTGCCGTGGAACTGGGTTCTAGTGATGATTTCTGGGTCTCGAGGGGTGTAGTGTTCGTCAATGATTTCTGATTATGACGTAATCCATGGGCGCTGAAGATTTCAGCGTCAGCCTTAGATCTGGGTTGCGGTGATGATTTCTTGGTAGGTTGGGACTGAGTTTTCGTCTCTGATTTCTGATTCTTAGGTAGTCTATGGACGGTGACGATTTCAGCTCAGCCGTGGAACTGGGTTCCGGTGATGATTTATTGGTCTCCAGGGACTCAGTTTTCATCAATGATTTCTGATTCTGACGTACGCCATGGGCAATGAAGATTTCAACGTCACCCATGCAACTGGGTTCCAGTGATAATATTTGGGTCTCTAGGGGTGCAGTTTTCGTCAATGATTTCTGATTATGACGTAGTCCATGGGCATTGAAGATTTATGCGTCATCCATGGAACTCGGTTTTGGTGATGATATCTGGGTCTCATGGACGCAGTTTTCGACAATGATTTCTGATTATGATGTAGTCCATGGGCGCTGAAGATTTCAGCGTGAGCCGTGGAACTGGGTTCCAGTGATGATTTATGGGTCTCCAGGGACTCAGTTTTCGCCAATGATTTATGATTCTGACGTACGCCATGGGCGATGAAGATTTCAGCGTCACCCATGGAACAGGGTTCCGGTGATGAGATCTAGGTCTCCAGGGACGCAGTTTTCATCAATGATTTCTGATTATGACGTAGTCCATGGGCGTTGAAGATTTATGCGTCATCCATGGAACTGGGTTTTGGTGATGATATCTGGGTCTCATGGACGCAGTTTTCGACAATGATTTCTGATTATGATGTAGTCCATGGGGGCTGAAGATTTCAGCTTCATCCGTGGAGCTGGGTTCCAGTGATGATTTCTGGGTCTCGAGGGGTGTAGTGTTCGTCAATGATTTCTGATTATGACGTAGTCCATTGGCGCTGAAGATTTCAGCGTCAGCCTTAGATCTGGGTTGCGGTGATGATTTCTTGGTAGGTTGGGACTCAGTTTTCGTCTCTGATTTCTGATTCTGAGGTAGTCTATGGGCGGTGACGATATCAGCGTCAGCCGTGGAACTGGGTTCCGATGATGGTTTATGGGTCTCCAGGGACTCAGTTTTCGTCAATGATTTCTGATTCTGACGTACGCCATGGGCGATGAAGATTTCAGCGTCACCCATGGAACAGGGTTCCGGTGATGACATCTAGTTCTCTAGGGACGCAGTTTTTGTCAATGATTTCTGATTCTGAGGTAGTCTGTGGGCGGTGATGATTTCAGCGTCAGCCGTGGAATTGGGTTCCGATGATGATTTATTGGTCTCCAGGGACTCAGTTTTCATCAATGATTTCTGATTCTGACGTACGCCATGGGCAATGAAGATTTCAACGTCACCCATGGAACTGGGTTCCGGTGATAATATCTAGGTCTCCAGGGGTGCAGTTTTCGTCAATGATTTCTGATTATGACGTAGTCCATGGGCATTGAAGATTTATGCGTCATCCATGGAACTAGGTTTTGGTGATGATATCTGGGTCCCATGGACGCAGTTTTCGACAATGATTTCTGATTCTGACGTACGCCATGGGCAATGAAGATTTCAACGTCACGCATGGAACTGGGTTCCGGTGATAATATCTGGGTCTCCAGGGGTGCAGTTTTCGTCAATGATTTCTGATTATGACGTAGTCCATGGGCATTGAAGATTTATGCGTCATCCATGGAACTAGGTTTTGGTGATGATATCTGGGTCCCATGGACGCAGTTTTCGACAATGATTTCTGATTCTGACGTACGCCATGGGCAATGAAGATTTCAACGTCACGCATGGAACTGGGTTCCGGTGATAATATCTGGGTCTCCAGGGGTGTAGTTTTCGTCAATGATTTCTGATTATGACGTAGTCCATGGGCGCTGAAGATTTCAGCGTCAGCCTTAGATCTGGGTTGCGGTGATGATTTCTTGGTAGGTTGGGACTCAGTTTTAGTCTCTGATTTCTGATTCTGAGGTAGTCTATGGGCGGTAATGATTTCAGCGTCAGCCGTGGAACTGGGTTCCGGTGATGATTTATTCGTCTTTAGGGACTCAGTTTTCATCAATGATTTCTGATTCTGACGTACGCCATGGGCAATGAAGATTTCAACGTCACCCATGGAACTGGGTTCCGGTGATCATATCTGGGTCTCTAGGGGTGCAGTTTTCGTCAATGATTTCTGATTATGACGTAGTCAATGGGCATTGAAGATTTATGCGTCATCCATGGAACTAGGTTTTGGTGATGATATCAGGGTCTCATGGACGCAGTTTTTGACAATGATTTCTGATTATGATGTAGTCCATGGGTGCTGAAGATTTCAGCGTTAGCCGTGGAACTGGGTTCCGATGATGGTTCATGGGTCTCCAGGGACTTAGTTTTCGTCAATGATTTATGATTCTGACGTAGGCCATGGGCGATGAAGATTTCAGCGTCACCCATGGAACAGGGTTCCGGTGATGATATCTAGTTCTCTAGGGACGCAGTTTTTGTCAATGATTTCTGATTCTGAGGTAGTCTGTGGGCGGTGATGATTTCAGCGTCAGCCGTGGAATTGGGTTCCGGTGATGATTTATCGGTCTCCAGGGACTCAGTTTTCATCAATGATTTCTGATTCTGACGTACGCCATGGGCAATGAAGATTTCAACGTCACCCATGGAACTGGGTTCCGGTGATAATATCTAGGTCTCCAGGGGTGCAGTTTTCGTCAATGATTTCTGATTATGACGTAGTCCATGGGCATTGAAGATTTATGCGTCATCCATGGAACTAGGTTTTGGTGATGATATCTGGGTCCCATGGACGCAGTTTTCGACAATGATTTCTGATTCTGACGTACGCCATGGGCAATGAAGATTTCAACGTCACGCATGGAACTGGGTTCCGTTGATAATATCTGGGTCTCCAGGGGTGCAGTTTTCGTCAATGATTTCTGATTATGACGTAGTCCATGGGCGCTGAAGATTTATGCGTCATCCATGGAACTAGGTTTCGGTGATGATATCTGGGTCTCATGGACGCAGTTTTCGACAATGATTTCTGATTCTGACGTACGCCATGGGCAATGAAGATTTCAACGTCACGCATGGAACTGGGTTCCGGTGATAATATCTGGGTCTCGAGGGGTGTAGTGTTCGTCAATGATTTCTGATTATGACGTAGTCCATGGGCGCTGAAGATTTCAGTGTCAGCTTTGGATCTAGGTTGCGGTGATGATTTCTTGGTAGGTAGGGACTCAGTTTTCGTCACTGATTTCTGATTCTGAGGTAGTCTATGGGCGGTGATGATTTCAGCGTCAGCCGTGGAACTAGGTTCCGGTGATGATTTATTGGTCTCCAGGGACTCAGTTTTCATCAATGATTTCTGATTCTGACGTACGCCATGGGCAATGAAGATTTCAACGTCACCCATGGAACTGGGTTCCGGTGATAATATCTGGGTCTCCAGGGGTGTAGTTTTCGTCAATGATTTCTGATTCTGACGTACGCCATGGGCGATGAAGATTTCAGCGTCACCCATGGAACAGGGTTCCGGTGATGACATCTAGTTCTCTAGGGACGCAGTTTTTGTCAATGATTTCTGATTCTGAGGTAGTCTGTGGGCGGTGATGATTTCAGCGTCAGCCGTGGAATTGGGTTCCGGTGATGATTTATCGGTCTCCAGGGACGCAGTTTTCATCAATGATTTCTGATTCTGACGTACGCCATGGGCAATGAAGATTTCAACGTCACCCATGGAACTGGGTTCCGGTGATAATATCTAGGTCTCCAGGGGTGCAGTTTTCGTCAATGATTTCTGATTATGACGTAGTCCATGGGCATTGAAGATTTATGCGTCATCCATGGAACTAGGTTTTGGTGATGATATCTGGGTCCCATGGACGCAGTTTTCGACAATGATTTCTGATTCTGACGTACGCCATGGGCAATGAAGATTTCAACGTCACGCATGGAACTGGGTTCCGGTGATAATATCTGGGTCTCCAGGGGTGCAGTTTTCGTCAATGATTTCTGATTATGACGTAGTCCATGGGCGCTGAAGATTTATGCGTCATCCATGGAACTAGGTTTCGGTGATGATATCTGGGTCTCATGGACGCAGTTTTCGACAATGATTTCTGATTCTGACGTACGCCATGGGCAATGAAGATTTCAACGTCACGCATGGAACTGGGTTCCGGTGATAATATCTGGGTCTCGAGGGGTGTAGTGTTCGTCAATGATTTCTGATTATGACGTAGTCCATGGGCGCTGAAGATTTCAGTGTCAGCTTTGGATCTAGGTTGCGGTGATGATTTCTTGGTAGGTAGGGACTCAGTTTTCGTCACTGATTTCTGATTCTGAGGTAGTCTATGGGCGGTGATGATTTCAGCGTCAGCCGTGGAACTGGGTTCCGGTGATGATTTATTGGTCTCCAGGGACTCAGTTTTCATCAATGATTTCTGATTCTGACGTACGCCATGGGCAATGAAGATTTCAACGTCACCCATGGAACTGGGTTCCGGTGATAATATCTGGGTCTCCAGGGGTGTAGTTTTCGTCAATGATTTCTGATTCTGACGTACGCCATGGGCGATGAAGATTTCAGCGTCACCCATGGAACAGGGTTCCGGTGATGACATCTAGTTCTCTAGGGACGCAGTTTTTGTCAATGATTTCTGATTCTGAGGTAGTCTGTGGGCGGTGATGATTTCAGCGTCAGCCGTGGAATTGGGTTCCGGTGATGATTTATCGGTCTCCAGGGACGTAGTTTTCATCAATGATTTCTGATTCTGACGTACGCCATGGGCAATGAAGATTTCAACGTCACCCATGGAACTGGGTTCCGGTGATAATATCTAGGTCTCCAGGGGTGCAGTTTTCGTCAATGATTTCTGATTATGACGTAGTCCATGGGCATTGAAGATTTATGCGTCATCCATGGAACTAGGTTTTGGTGATGATATCTGGGTCCCATGGACGCAGTTTTCGACAATGATTTCTGATTCTGACGTACGCCATGGGCAATGAAGATTTCAACGTCACGCATGGAACTGGGTTCCGGTGATAATATCTGGGTCTCCAGGGGTGCAGTTTTCGTCAATGATTTCTGATTATGACGTAGTCCATGGGCGCTGAAGATTTATGCGTCATCCATGGAACTAGGTTTCGGTGATGATATCTGGGTCTCATGGACGCAGTTTTCGACAATGATTTCTGATTCTGACGTACGCCATGGGCAATGAAGATTTCAACGTCACGCATGGAACTGGGTTCCGGTGATAATATCTGGGTCTCGAGGGGTGTAGTGTTCGTCAATGATTTCTGATTATGACGTAGTCCATGGGCGCTGAAGATTTCAGTGTCAGCTTTGGATCTAGGTTGCGGTGATGATTTCTTGGTAGGTAGGGACTCAGTTTTCGTCACTGATTTCTGATTCTGAGGTAGTCTATGGGCGGTGATGATTTCAGCGTCAGCCGTGGAACTGGGTTCCGGTGATGATTTATTGGTCTCCAGGGACTCAGTTTTCATCAATGATTTCTGATTCTGACGTACGCCATGGGCAATGAAGATTTCAACGTCACCCATGGAACTGGGTTCCGGTGATAATATCTGGGTCTCCAGGGGTGTAGTTTTCGTCAATGATTTCTGATTCTGACGTACGCCATGGGCGATGAAGATTTCAGCGTCACCCATGGAACAGGGTTCCGGTGATGACATCTAGTTCTCTAGGGACGCAGTTTTTGTCAATGATTTCTGATTCTGAGGTAGTCTGTGGGCGGTGATGATTTCAGCGTCAGCCGTGGAATTGGGTTCCGGTGATGATTTATCGGTCTCCAGGGACTCAGTTTTCATCAATGATTTCTGATTCTGACGTACGCCATGGGCAATGAAGATTTCAACGTCACCCATGGAACTGGGTTCCGGTGATAATATCTAGGTCTCCAGGGGTGCAGTTTTCGTCAATGATTTCTGATTATGACGTAGTCCATGGGCATTGAAGATTTATGCGTCATCCATGGAACTAGGTTTTGGTGATGATATCTGGGTCCCATGGACGCAGTTTTCGACAATGATTTCTGATTCTGACGTACGCCATGGGCAATGAAGATTTCAACGTCACGCATGGAACTGGGTTCCGGTGATAATATCTGGGTCTCCAGGGGTGCAGTTTTCGTCAATGATTTCTGATTATGACGTAGTCCATGGGCGCTGAAGATTTATGCGTCATCCATGGAACTAGGTTTCGGTGATCATATCTGGGTCTCATGGACGCAGTTTTCGACAATGATTTCTGATTCTGACGTACGCCATGGGCAATGAAGATTTCAACGTCACGCATGGAACTGGGTTCCGGTGATAATATCTGGGTCTCGAGGGGTGTAGTGTTCGTCAATGATTTCTGATTATGACGTAGTCCATGGGCGCTGAAGATTTCAGTGTCAGCTTTGGATCTAGGTTGCGGTGATGATTTCTTGGTAAGTAGGGACTCAGTTTTCGTCACTGATTTCTGATTCTGAGGTAGTCTATGGGCGGTGATGATTTCAGCGTCAGCCGTGGAACTGGGTTCCGGTGATGATTTATTGGTCTCCAGGGACTCAGTTTTCATCAATGATTTCTGATTCTGACGTACGCCATGGGCAATGAAGATTTCAACGTCACCCATGGAACTGGGTTCCGGTGATAATATCTGGGTCTCCAAGGGTGTAGTTTTCGTCAATGATTTCTGATTCTGACGTACGCCATGGGCGATGAAGATTTCAGCGTCACCCATGGAACAGGGTTCCGGTGATGACATCTAGTTCTCTAGGGACGCAGTTTTTGTCAATGATTTCTGATTCTGAGGTAGTCTGTGGGCGGTGATGATTTCAGCGTCAGCCGTGGAATTGGGTTCCGGTGATGATTTATCGGTCTCCAGGGACTCAGTTTTCATCAATGATTTCTGATTCTGACGTACGCCATGGGCAATGAAGATTTCAACGTCACCCATGGAACTGGGTTCCGGTGATAATATCTAGGTCTCCAGGGGTGCAGTTTTCGTCAATGATTTCTGATTATGACGTAGTCCATGGGCATTGAAGATTTATGCGTCATCCATGGAACTAGGTTTTGGTGATGATATCTGGGTCCCATGGACGCAGTTTTCGACAATGATTTCTGATTCTGACGTACGCCATGGGCAATGAAGATTTCAACGTCACGCATGGAACTGGGTTCCGGTGATAATATCTGGGTCTCCAGGGGTGCAGTTTTCGTCAATGATTTCTGATTATGACGTAGTCCATGGGCGCTGAAGATTTATGCGTCATCCATGGAACTAGGTTTCGGTGATGATATCTGGGTCTCATGGACGCAGTTTTCGACAATGATTTCTGATTCTGACGTACGCCATGGGCAATGAAGATTTCAACGTCACGCATGGAACTGGGTTCCGGTGATAATATCTGGGTCTCGAGGGGTGTAGTGTTCGTCAATGATTTCTGATTATGACGTAGTCCATGGGCGCTGAAGATTTCAGTGTCAGCTTTGGATCTAGGTTGCGGTGATGATTTCTTGGTAGGTAGGGACTCAGTTTTCGTCACTGATTTCTGATTCTGAGGTAGTCTATGGGCGGTGATGATTTCAGCGTCAGCCGTGGAACTGGGTTCCGGTGATGATTTATTGGTCTCCAGGGACTCAGTTTTCATCAATGATTTCTGATTCTGACGTACGCCATGGGCAATGAAGATTTCAACGTCACCCATGGAACTGGGTTCCGGTGATAATATCTGGGTCTCCAGGGGTGTAGTTTTCGTCAATGATTTCTGATTCTGACGTACGCCATGGGCGATGAAGATTTCAGCGTCACCCATGGAACAGGGTTCCGGTGATGACATCTAGTTCTCTAGGGACGCAGTTTTTGTCAATGATTTCTGATTCTGAGGTAGTCTGTGGGCGGTGATGATTTCAGCGTCAGCCGTGGAATTGGGTTCCGGTGATGATTTATCGGTCTCCAGGGACTCAGTTTTCATCAATGATTTCTGATTCTGACGTACGCCATGGGCAATGAAGATTTCAACGTCACCCATGGAACTGGGTTCCGGTGATAATATCTAGGTGTCCAGGGGTGCAGTTTTCGTCAATGATTTCTGATTATGACGTAGTCCATGGGCATTGAAGATTTATGCGTCATCCATGGAACTAGGTTTTGGTGATGATATCTGGGTCCCATGGACGCAGTTTTCGACAATGATTTCTGATTCTGACGTACGCCATGGGCAATGAAGATTTCAACGTCACGCATGGAACTGGGTTCCGGTGATAATATCTGGGTCTCCAGGGGTGCAGTTTTCGTCAATGATTTCTGATTATGACGTAGTCCATGGGCATTGAAGATTTATGCGTCATCCATGGAACTAGGTTTTGGTGATGATATCTGGGTCCCATGGACGCAGTTTTCGACAATGATTTCTGATTCTGACGTACGCCATGGGCAATGAAGATTTCAACGTCACGTATGGAACTGGGTTCCGGTGATAATATCTGGGTCTCCAGGGGTGTAGTTTTCGTCAATGATTTCTGATTATGACGTAGTCCATGGGCGCTGAAGATTTCAGCGTCAGCCTTAGATCTGGGTTGCGGTGATGATTTCTTGGTAGGTTGGGACTCAGTTTTCGTCTCTGATTTCTGATTCTGAGGTAGTCTATGGGCGGTAATGATTTCAGCGTCAGCCGTGGAACTGGGTTCCGGTGATGATTTATTCGTCTTGAGGGACTCAGTTTTCATCAATGATTTCTGATTCTGACGTACGCCATGGGCAATGAAGATTTCAACGTCACCCATGGAACTGGGTTCCGGTGATCATATCTGGGTCTCTAGGGGTGCAGTTTTCGTCAATGATTTCTGATTATGACGTAGTCAATGGGCATTGAAGATTTATGCGTCATCCATGGAACTAGGTTTTGGTGATGATATCAGGGTCTCATGGACGCAGTTTTTGACAATGATTTCTGATTATGATGTAGTCCATGGGTGCTGAAGATTTCAGCGTTAGCCGTGGAACTGGGTTCCGATGATGGTTCATGGGTCTCCAGGGACTCAGTTTTCGTCAATGATTTATGATTCTGACGTAGGCCATGGGCGATGAAGATTTCAGCGTCACCCATGGAACAGGGTTCCGGTGATGATATCTAGTTCTCTAGGGACGCAGTTTTTGTCAATGATTTCTGATTCTGAGGTAGTCTGTGGGCGGTGATGATTTCAGCGTCAGCCGTGGAATTGGGTTCCGGTGATGATTTATTGGTCTGCAGGGACTCAGTTTTCATCAATGATTTCTGATTCTGACGTACGCCATGGGCAATGAAGATTTCAACGTCACCCATGGAACTGGGTTCCGGTGATAATATCTAGGTCTCCAGGGGTGCAGTTTTCGTCAATGATTTCTGATTATGACGTAGTCCATGGGCATTGAAGATTTATGCGTCATCCATGGAACTAGGTTTTGGTGATGATATCTGGGTCCCATGGACGCAGTTTTCGACAATGATTTCTGATTCTAACGTACGCCATGGGCAATGAAGATTTCAACGTCACGCATGGAACTAGGTTTCGGTGATAATATCTAGGTCTCCAGGGGTGCAGTTTTCGTCAATGATTTCTGATTATGACGTAGTCCATGGGCATTGAAGATTTATGCGTCATCCATGGAACTAGGTTTTGGTGATGATATCTGGGTCCCATGGACGCAGTTTTCGACAATGATTTCTGATTATGATGTGGTCCATGGGCGCTGAAGATTTGAGCGTCAGCCGTGGAACTGGGTTCCGGTGATAATTTCTGGGTCTCGAGGGGTGTAGTGTTCGTCAATGATTTCTGATTATGACGTAGTCCATGGGCGCTGAAGATTTCAGCGTCAGCTTTGGATCTAGGTTGCGGTGATGATTTCTTGGTAGGTAGGGACTCAGTTTTCGTCACTGATTTCTGATTCTGAGGTAGTCTATGGGCGGTGATGATTTCAGCGTCAGCCGTGGAACTGGGTTCCGGTGATGATTTATTGGTCTCCAGGGACTCAGTTTTCATCAATGATTTCTGATTCTGACGTACGCCATGGGCAATGAAGATTTCAACGTCACCCATGGAACTGCGTTCCGGTGATAATATCTGGGTCTCCAGGGGTGTAGTTTTCGTCAATGATTTCTGATTCTGACGTCCGCCATGGGCAATGAAGATTTCAGTGTCACCCATGGAACAGGGTTCCGGTGATGATATCTAGGTGTCCAGGGACGCAGTTTTCGTCAATGAGTTTTGATTATGACGTAGTCCATGGGCGTTGAAGATTTATGCGTCATCCATGGAACTAGGTTTTGGTGATGATATCTGGGTCTCATGGACGCAGTTTTCGACAATGATTTCTGATTATGTGTAGTCCATGGGCGCTGAAGATTTCAGCTTCAGCCGTGGAACTGGGTTCCAGTGATGATTTCTGGGTCTCTAGGGACTCAGTTTTCGTCAATGATTTCTGATTATGACGTAGTCCATGGGCGCTGAAGATTTCAGCGTCAGCCTTGGATCTGGGTTGCGGTGATGATTTCTTGGTAGGTTGGGACTCAGTTTTCGTCTCTGATTTCTGATTCTGAGGTAGTCTATGGGCTGTGACGATTTCAGCGTCAGCCGTGGAACTGGGTTCCGGTTATGATTTATTGGTCTTAGGGACTCAGTTTTCATCAATGATTTCTGATTCTGACGTACGCCATGGGCAATGAAGATTTCAGCGTCACCCATGTAACTAGGTTCCGGTGATAATATCTGGGTCTCCAGGGGTGCAGTTTTCGTCAATGATTTCTGATTCTGACGTACGCCATGGGCGATGAAGATTTCAGCGTCACCCATGGAACAGGGTTCCGGTGATGACATCTAGTTCTCTAGGGACGCAGTTTTTGTCAATGATTTCTGATTCTGAGGTAGTCTGTGGGCGGTGATGATTTCAGCGTCAGCCGTGGAATTGGGTTCCGGTGATGATTTATCGGTCTCCAGGGACTCAGTTTTCATCAATGATTTCTGATTCTGACGTACGCCATGGGCAATGAAGATTTCAACGTCACCCATGGAACTGGGTTCCGGTGATAATATCTAGGTCTCCAGGGGTGCAGTTTTCGTCAATGATTTCTGATTATGACGTAGTCCATGGGCATTGAAGATTTATGCGTCATCCATGGAACTAGGTTTTGGTGATGATATCTGGGTCCCATGGACGCAGTTTTCGACAATGATTTCTGATTCTGACGTACGCCATGGGCAATGAAGATTTCAACGTCACGCATGGAACTGGGTTCCGGTGATAATATCTGGGTCTCCAGGGGTGCAGTTTTCGTCAATGATTTCTGATTATGACGTAGTCCATGGGCATTGAAGATTTATGCGTCATCCATGGAACTAGGTTTTGGTGATGATATCTGGGTCCCATGGACGCAGTTTTCGACAATGATTTCTGATTCTGACGTACGCCATGGGCAATGAAGATTTCAACGTCACGCATGGAACTGGGTTCCGGTGATAATATCTGGGTCTCCAGGGGTGTAGTTTTCGTCAATGATTTCTGATTATGACGTAGTCCATGGGCGCTGAAGATTTCAGCGTCAGCCTTAGATCTGGGTTGCGGTGATGATTTCTTGGTAGGTTGGGACTCAGTTTTCGTCTCTGATTTCTGATTCTGAGGTAGTCTATGGGCGGTAATGATTTCAGCGTCAGCCGTGGAACTGGGTTCCGGTGATGATTTATTCGTCTTTAGGGACTCAGTTTTCATCAATGATTTCTGATTCTGACGTACGCCATGGGCAATTAAGATTTCAACGTCACCCATGGAACTGGGTTCCGGTGATCATATCTGGGTCTCTAGGGGTGCAGTTTTCGTCAATGATTTCTGATTATGACGTAGTCAATGGGCATTGAAGATTTATGCGTCATCCATGGAACTAGGTTTTGGTGATGATATCAGGGTCTCATGGACGCAGTTTTTGACAATGATTTCTGATTATGATGTAGTCCATGGGTGCTGAAGATTTCAGCGTTAGCCGTGGAACTGGGTTCCGATGATGGTTCATGGGTCTCCAGGGACTCAGTTTTCGTCAATGATTTATGATTCTGACGTAGGCCATGGGCGATGAAGATTTCAGCGTCACCCATGGAACAGGGTTCCGGTGATGATATCTAGTTCTCTAGGGACGCAGTTTTTGTCAATGATTTCTGATTCTGAGGTAGTCTGTGGGCGGTGATGATTTCAGCGTCAGCCGTGGAATTGGGTTCCGGTGATGATTTATTGGTCTCCAGGGACTCAGTTTTCATCAATGATTTCTGATTCTGACGTACGCCATGGGCAATGAAGATTTCAACGTCACCCATGGAACTGGGTTCCGGTGATAATATCTAGGTCTCCAGGGGTGCAGTTTTCGTCAATGATTTCTGATTATGACGTAGTCCATGGGCATTGAAGATTTATGCGTCATCCATGGAACTAGGTTTTGGTGATGATATCTGGGTCCCATGGACGCAGTTTTCGACAATGATTTCTGATTCTAACGTACGCCATGGGCAATGAAGATTTCAACGTCACGCATGGAACTAGGTTTCGGTGATAATATCTAGGTCTCCAGGGGTGCAGTTTTCGTCAATGATTTCTGATTATGACGTAGTCCATGGGCATTGAAGATTTATGCGTCATCCATGGAACTAGGTTTTGGTGATGATATCTGGGTCCCATGGACGCAGTTTTCGACAATGATTTTTGATTATGATGTAGTCCATGGGCGCTGAAGATTTCAACGTCACGCATGGAACTGGGTTCCGGTGATAATATCTGGGTCTCCAGGGGTGTAGTTTTCGTCAATGATTTCTGATTATGACGTAGTCCATGGGCGCTGAAGATTTATGCGTCATCCATGGAACTAGGTTTCGGTGATGATATCTGGGTCTCATGGACGCAGTTTTCGACAATGATTTCTGATTCTGACGTACGCCATGGGCAATGAAGATTTCAACGTCACGCATGGAACTGGGTTCCGGTGATAATATCTGGGTCTCGAGGGGTGTAGTGTTCGTCAATGATTTCTGATTATGACGCAGTCCATGGGCGCTGAAGATTTCAGTGTCAGCTTTGGATCTAGGTTGCGGTGATGATTTCTTGGTAGGTAGGGACTCAGTTTTCATCACTGATTTCTGATTCTGAGGTAGTCTATGGGCGGTGATGATTTCAGCGTCAGCCGTGGAACTGGGTTCCGGTGATGATTTATTGGTCTCCAGGGACTCAGTGTTCATCAATGATTTCTGATTCTGACGTACGCCATGGGCAATGAAGATTTCAACGTCACCCATGGAACTGGGTTCCGGTGATAATATCTGGGTCTCCAGGGGTGTAGTTTTCGTCAATGATTTCTGATTCTGACGTACGCCATGGGCAATGAAGATTTCAGCGTCACCCATGGAACTGGGTTCCGGTGATGATATCTAGGTCTCCAGGGACGCCGTTTTCGTCAATGATTTTTGATTATGACGTAGTTCATGGGCGTTGAAGATTTAGGCGTCATCCATGGAACTGGGTTTTGGTGATGATATCTGGGTCCCATGGACGCAGTTTTTGTCAATGATTTCTGATTATGACGTAGTCCATGGGCGCTGAAGATTTCAGCGTCAGCCTTGGATCTGGGTTGCGGTGATGATTTCTTGGTAGGTTGGGACTCAGTTTTCGTCTCTGATTTCTGATTCTGAGGTAGTCTATGGGCTGTGACGATTTCAGCGTCAGCCGTGGAACTGGGTTCCGGTTATGATTTATTGGTCTTAGGGACTCAGTTTTCATCAATGATTTCTGATTCTGACGTACGCCATGGGCAATGAAGATTTCAGCGTCACCCATGTAACTGGGTTCCGGTGATAATATCTGGGTCTCCAGGGGTGCAGTTTTCGTCAATGATTTTTTATTATGACGTAGTCCATCGGCATTGAAGATTTATGCGTCATCCATGGAACTAGGTTTTGGTGATGATATCTGGGTCTCATGGACGCAGTTTTCGACAATGATTTCTGATTATGATGTGGTCCATGGGCGCTGAAGATTTGAGCGTCAGCCGTGGAACTGGGTTCCAGTGATGATTTCTGGGTCTCGAGGGGTGTAGTGTTCGTCAATGATTTCTGATTATGACGTAGTCCATGGGCGCTGAAGATTTCAGCGTCAGCTTTGGATCTAGGTTGCGGTGATGATTTCTTGGTAGGTAGGGACTCAGTTTTCGTCACTGATTTCTGATTCTGAGGTAGTCTATGTGCGGTGATGATTTCAGCGTCAGCCGTGGAACTGGGTTCCGGTGATGATTTATTGGTCTCCAGGGACTCAGTTTTCATCAATGATTTCTGATTCTGACGTACGCCATGGGCAATGAAGATTTCAACGTCACCCATGGAACTGCGTTCCGGTGATAATATCTGGGTCTCCAGGGGTGTAGTTTTCGTCAATGATTTCTGATTCTGACGTCCGCCATGGGCAATGAAGATTTCAGTGTCACCCATGGAACAGGGTTCCGGTGATGATATCTAGGTGTCCAGGGACGCAGTTTTCGTCAATGAGTTTTGATTATGACGTAGTCCATGGGCGTTGAAGATTTATGCGTCATCCATGGAACTAGGTTTTGGTGATGATATCTGGGTCTCATGGACGCAGTTTTCGACAATGATTTCTGATTATGTGTAGTCCATGGGCGCTGAAGATTTCAGCTTCAGCCGTGGAACTGGGTTCCAGTGATGATTTCTGGGTCTCCAGGGACTCAGTTTTCGTCAATGATTTCTGATTATGACGTAGTCCATGGGCGCTGAAGATTTCAGCGTCAGCCTTGGATCTGGGTTGCGGTGATGATTTCTTGGTAGGTTGGGACTCAGTTTTCGTCTCTGATTTCTGATTCTGAGGTAGTCTATGGGCTGTGACGATTTCAGCGTCAGCCGTGGAACTGGGTTCCGGTTATGATTTATTGGTCTTAGGGACTCAGTTTTCATCAATGATTTCTGATTCTGACGTACGCCATGGGCAATGAAGATTTCAGCGTCACCCATGTAACTAGGTTCCGGTGATAATATCTGGGTCTCCAGGGGTGCAGTTTTCGTCAATGATTTCTGATTCTGACGTACGCCATGGGCGATGAAGATTTCAGCGTCACCCATGGAACAGGGTTCCGGTGATGACATCTAGTTCTCTAGGGACGCAGTTTTTGTCAATGATTTCTGATTCTGAGGTAGTCTGTGGGCGGTGATGATTTCAGCGTCAGCCATGGAATTGGGTTCCGGTGATGATTTATCGGTCTCCAGGGACTCAGTTTTCATCAATGATTTCTGATTCTGACGTACGGCATGGGCAATGAAGATTTCAACGTCACCCATGGAACTGGGTTCCGGTGATAATATCTAGGTCTCCAGGGGTGCAGTTTTCGTCAATGATTTCTGATTATGACGTAGTCCATGGGCATTGAAGATTTATGCGTCATCCATGGAACTAGGTTTTGGTGATGATATCTGGGTCCCATGGACGCAGTTTTCGACAATGATTTCTGATTCTGACGTACGCCATGGGCAATGAAGATTTCAACGTCACGCATGGAACTGGGTTCCGGTGATAATATCTGGGTCTCCAGGGGTGCAGTTTTCGTCAATGATTTCTGATTATGACGTAGTCCATGGGCATTGAAGATTTATGCGTCATCCATGGAACTAGGTTTTGGTGATGATATCTGGGTCCCATGGACGCAGTTTTCGACAATGATTTCTGATTATGATGTAGTCCATGGGCGCTGAAGATTTCAACGTCACGCATGGAACTGGGTTCCGGTGATAATATCTGGGTCTCCAGGGGTGTAGTTTTCGTCAATGATTTCTGATTATGACGTAGTCCATGGGCGCTGAAGATTTATGCGTCATCCATGGAACTAGGTTTCGGTGATGATATCTGGGTCTCATGGACGCAGTTTTCGACAATGATTTCTGATTCTAACGTACGCCATGGGCAATGAAGATTTCAACGTCACGCATGGAACTGGGTTCCGGTGATAATATCTGGGTCTCGAGGGGTGTAGTGTTCGTCAATGATTTCTGATTATGACGCAGTCCATGGGCGCTGAAGATTTCAGTGTCAGCTTTGGATCTAGGTTGCGGTGATGATTTCTTGGTAGGTAGGGACTCAGTTTTCGTCACTGATTTCTGATTCTGAGGTAGTCTATGGGCGGTGATGATTTCAGCGTCAGCCGTGGAACTGGGTTCCGGTGATGATTTATTGGTCTCCAGGGACTCAGTGTTCATCAATGATTTCTGATTCTGACGTACGCCATGGGCAATGAAGATTTCAACGTCACCCATGGAACTGGGTTCCGGTGATAATATCTGGGTCTCTAGGGGTGTAGTTTTCGTCAATGATTTCTGATTCTCACGTACGCCATGGGCAATGAAGATTTCAGCGTCACCCATGGAACTGGGTTCCGGTGATGATATCTAGGTCTCCAGGGACGCCGTTTTCGTCAATGATTTTTGATTATGACGTAGTCCATGGGCGTTGAAGATTTAGGCGTCATCCATGGAACTGGGTTTTGGTGATGATATCTGGGTCCCATGGACGCAGTTTTCGTCAATGATTTCTGATTATGACGTAGTCCATGGGCGCTGAAGATTTCAGCGTCAGCCTTGGATCTGGGTTGCGGTGATGATTTCTTGGTAGGTTGGGACTCAGTTTTCGTCTCTGATTTCTGATTCTGAGGTAGTCTATGGGCTGTGACGATTTCAGCGTCAGCCGTGGAACTGGGTTCCGGTTATGATTTATTGGTCTTAGGGACTCAGTTTTCATCAATGATTTCTGATTCTGACGTACGCCATGGGCAATGAAGATTTCAGCGTCACCCATGTAACTGGGTTCCGGTGATAATATCTGGGTCTCCAGGGGTGCAGTTTTCGTCAATGATTTTTTATTATGACGTAGTCCATCGGCATTGAAGATTTATGCGTCATCCATGGAACTAGGTTTTGGTGATGATATCTGGGTCGCATGGACGCAGTTTTCGACAATGATTTCTGATTATGATGTGGTCCATGGGCGCTGAAGATTTTAGCGTCAGCCGTGGAACTGGGTTCCAGTGATGATTTCTGGGTCTCGAGGGGTGTATTGTTCGTCAATAATTTCTGATTATGACGTAGTCCATGGGCGCTGAAGATTTCAGCGTCAGCTTTGGATCTAGGTTGCGGTGATGATTTCTTGGTAGGTAGGGACTCAGTTTTCGTCACTGATTTCTGATTCTGAGGTAGTCTATGGGCGGTGATGATTTCAGCGTCAGCCGTGGAACTGGGTTCCGGTGATGATTTATTGGTCTCCAGGGACTCAGTTTTCATCAATGATTTCTGATTCTGACGTACGCCATGGGCAATGAAGATTTCAACGTCACCCATGGAACTGCGTTCCGGTGATAATATCTGGGTCTCCAGGGGTGTAGTTTTCGTCAATGATTTCTGATTCTGACGTCCGCCATGGGCAATGAAGATTTCAGTGTCACCCATGGAACAGGGTTCCGGTGATGATATCTAGGTGTCCAGGGACGCAGTTTTCGTCAATGAGTTTTGATTATGACGTAGTCCATGGGCGTTGAAGATTTATGCGTCATCCATGGAACTAGGTTTTGGTGATGATATCTGGGTCTCATGGACGCAGTTTTCGACAATGATTTCTGATTATGTGTAGTCCATGGGCGCTGAAGATTTCAGCTTCAGCCGTGGAACTGGGTTCCAGTGATGATTTCTGGGTCTCCAGGGACTCAGTTTTCGTCAATGATTTCTGATTATGACGTAGTCCATGGGCGCTGAAGATTTCAGCGTCAGCCTTGGATCTGGGTTGCGGTGATGATTTCTTGGTAGGTTGGGACTCAGTTTTCGTCTCTGATTTCTGATTCTGAGGTAGTCTATGGGCTGTGACGATTTCAGCGTCAGCCGTGGAACTGGGTTCCGGTGATGATTTATTGGTCTCCAGGGACTCAGTTTTCATCAATGATTTATGATTCTGAGGTAGTCTATGGGCGGTGATGATTTCAACGTCACCCATGGGACTGGGTTCCGGTGATAATATCTGGGTCTCCAGGGGTGCAGTTTTCGTCAATGATTTTTGATTATGACGTAGTCCATCGGCATTGAAGATTTATGCGTCATCCATGGAACTAGGTTTTGGTGATGATATTTGGGTCTCATGGACGCTGTTTTGGACAATGGTTTCTGATTATGATGTAGTCCATGGGCGCTGAAGATTTCAGCGTTAGCCGTGGAACTAGGTTCCGATGATGATTTATGGGTCTCCAGGGACTCAGTTTTCGTCAATGATTTCTGATTCTGACGTACGCCATGGGCAATGAAGATTTCAACGTCACCCATGGAACTGGGTTCCGGTGATAATATCTAGGTCTCCAGGGGTGCAGTTTTCGTCAATGATTTCTGATTATGACGTAGTCCATGGGCATTGAAGATTTATGCGTCATCCATGGAACTAGGTTTTGGTGATGATATCTGGGTCCCATGGACGCAGTTTTCGACAATGATTTCTGATTCTAACGTACGCCATGGGCAATGAAGATTTCAACGTCACGCATGGAACTAGGTTTCGGTGATAATATCTAGGTCTCCAGGGGTGCAGTTTTCGTCAATGATTTCTGATTATGACGTAGTCCATGGGCATTGAAGATTTATGCGTCATCCATGGAACTAGGTTTTGGTGATGATATCTGGGTCCCATGGACGCAGTTTTCGACAATGATTTTTGATTATGATGTAGTCCATGGGCGCTGAAGATTTCAACGTCACGCATGGAACTGGGTTCCGGTGATAATATCTGGGTCTCCAGGGGTGTAGTTTTCGTCAATGATTTCTGATTATGACGTAGTCCATGGGCGCTGAAGATTTATGCGTCATCCATGGAACTAGGTTTCGGTGATGATATCTGGGTCTCATGGACGCAGTTTTCGACAATGATTTCTGATTCTGACGTACGCCATGGGCAATGAAGATTTCAACGTCACGCATGGAACTGGGTTCCGGTGATAATATCTGGGTCTCGAGGGGTGTAGTGTTCGTCAATGATTTCTGATTATGACGCAGTCCATGGGCGCTGAAGATTTCAGTGTCAGCTTTGGATCTAGGTTGCGGTGATGATTTCTTGGTAGGTAGGGACTCAGTTTTCATCACTGATTTCTGATTCTGAGGTAGTCTATGGGCGGTGATGATTTCAGCGTCAGCCGTGGAACTGGGTTCCGGTGATGATTTATTGGTCTCCAGGGACTCAGTGTTCATCAATGATTTCTGATTCTGACGTACGCCATGGGCAATGAAGATTTCAACGTCACCCATGGAACTGGGTTCCGGTGATAATATCTGGGTCTCCAGGGGTGTAGTTTTCGTCAATGATTTCTGATTCTGACGTACGCCATGGGCAATGAAGATTTCAGCGTCACCCATGGAACTGGGTTCCGGTGATGATATCTAGGTCTCCAGGGACGCCGTTTTCGTCAATGATTTTTGATTATGACGTAGTTCATGGGCGTTGAAGATTTAGGCGTCATCCATGGAACTGGGTTTTGGTGATGATATCTGGGTCCCATGGACGCAGTTTTTGTCAATGATTTCTGATTATGACGTAGTCCATGGGCGCTGAAGATTTCAGCGTCAGCCTTGGATCTGGGTTGCGGTGATGATTTCTTGGTAGGTTGGGACTCAGTTTTCGTCTCTGATTTCTGATTCTGAGGTAGTCTATGGGCTGTGACGATTTCAGCGTCAGCCGTGGAACTGGGTTCCGGTTATGATTTATTGGTCTTAGGGACTCAGTTTTCATCAATGATTTCTGATTCTGACGTACGCCATGGGCAATGAAGATTTCAGCGTCACCCATGTAACTGGGTTCCGGTGATAATATCTGGGTCTCCAGGGGTGCAGTTTTCGTCAATGATTTTTTATTATGACGTAGTCCATCGGCATTGAAGATTTATGCGTCATCCATGGAACTAGGTTTTGGTGATGATATCTGGGTCTCATGGACGCAGTTTTCGACAATGATTTCTGATTATGATGTGGTCCATGGGCGCTGAAGATTTGAGCGTCAGCCGTGGAACTGGGTTCCAGTGATGATTTCTGGGTCTCGAGGGGTGTAGTGTTCGTCAATGATTTCTGATTATGACGTAGTCCATGGGCGCTGAAGATTTCAGCGTCAGCTTTGGATCTAGGTTGCGGTGATGATTTCTTGGTAGGTAGGGACTCAGTTTTCGTCACTGATTTCTGATTCTGAGGTAGTCTATATGCGGTGATGATTTCAGCGTCAGCCGTGGAACTGGGTTCCGGTGATGATTTATTGGTCTCCAGGGACTCAGTTTTCATCAATGATTTCTGATTCTGACGTACGCCATGGGCAATGAAGATTTCAACGTCACCCATGGAACTGCGTTCCGGTGATAATATCTGGGTCTCCAGGGGTGTAGTTTTCGTCAATGATTTCTGATTCTGACGTCCGCCATGGGCAATGAAGATTTCAGTGTCACCCATGGAACAGGGTTCCGGTGATGATATCTAGGTGTCCAGGGACGCAGTTTTCGTCAATGAGTTTTGATTATGACGTAGTCCATGGGCGTTGAAGATTTATGCGTCATCCATGGAACTAGGTTTTGGTGATGATATCTGGGTCTCATGGACGCAGTTTTCGACAATGATTTCTGATTATGTGTAGTCCATGGGCGCTGAAGATTTCAGCTTCAGCCGTGGAACTGGGTTCCAGTGATGATTTCTGGGTCTCCAGGGACTCAGTTTTCGTCAATGATTTCTGATTATGACGTAGTCCATGGGCGCTGAAGATTTCAGCGTCAGCCTTGGATCTGGGTTGCGGTGATGATTTCTTGGTAGGTTGGGACTCAGTTTTCGTCTCTGATTTCTGATTCTGAGGTAGTCTATGGGCTGTGACGATTTCAGCGTCAGCCGTGGAACTGGGTTCCGGTTATGATTTATTGGTCTTAGGGACTCAGTTTTCATCAATGATTTCTGATTCTGACGTACGCCATGGGCAATGAAGATTTCAGCGTCACCCATGTAACTAGGTTCCGGTGATAATATCTGGGTCTCCAGGGGTGCAGTTTTCGTCAATGATTTCTGATTCTGACGTACGCCATGGGCGATGAAGATTTCAGCGTCACCCATGGAACAGGGTTCCGGTGATGACATCTAGTTCTCTAGGGACGCAGTTTTTGTCAATGATTTCTGATTCTGAGGTAGTCTGTGGGCGGTGATGATTTCAGCGTCAGCCGTGGAATTGGGTTCCGGTGATGATTTATCGGTCTCCAGGGACTCAGTTTTCATCAATGATTTCTGATTCTGACGTACGGCATGGGCAATGAAGATTTCAACGTCACCCATGGAACTGGGTTCCGGTGATAATATCTAGGTCTCCAGGGGTGCAGTTTTCGTCAATGATTTCTGATTATGACGTAGTCCATGGGCATTGAAGATTTATGCGTCATCCATGGAACTAGGTTTTGGTGATGATATCTGGGTCCCATGGACGCAGTTTTCGACAATGATTTCTGATTCTGACGTACGCCATGGGCAATGAAGATTTCAACGTCACGCATGGAACTGGGTTCCGGTGATAATATCTGGGTCTCCAGGGGTGCAGTTTTCGTCAATGATTTCTGATTATGACGTAGTCCATGGGCATTGAAGATTTATGCGTCATCCATGGAACTAGGTTTTGGTGATGATATCTGGGTCCCATGGACGCAGTTTTCGACAATGATTTCTGATTATGATGTAGTCCATGGGCGCTGAAGATTTCAACGTCACGCATGGAACTGGGTTCCGGTGATAATATCTGGGTCTCCAGGGGTGTAGTTTTCGTCAATGATTTCTGATTATGACGTAGTCCATGGGCGCTGAAGATTTATGCGTCATCCATGGAACTAGGTTTCGGTGATGATATCTGGGTCTCATGGACGCAGTTTTCGACAATGATTTCTGATTCTAACGTACGCCATGGGCAATGAAGATTTCAACGTCACGCATGGAACTGGGTTCCGGTGATAATATCTGGGTCTCGAGGGGTGTAGTGTTCGTCAATGATTTCTGATTATGACGCAGTCCATGGGCGCTGAAGATTTCAGTGTCAGCTTTGGATCTAGGTTGCGGTGATGATTTCTTGGTAGGTAGGGACTCAGTTTTCGTCACTGATTTCTGATTCTGAGGTAGTCTATGGGCGGTGATGATTTCAGCGTCAGCCGTGGAACTGGGTTCCGGTGATGATTTATTGGTCTCCAGGGACTCAGTGTTCATCAATGATTTCTGATTCTGACGTACGCCATGGGCAATGAAGATTTCAACGTCACCCATGGAACTGGGTTCCGGTGATAATATCTGGGTCTCTAGGGGTGTAGTTTTCGTCAATGATTTCTGATTCTCACGTACGCCATGGGCAATGAAGATTTCAGCGTCACCCATGGAACTGGGTTCCGGTGATGATATCTAGGTCTCCAGGGACGCCGTTTTCGTCAATGATTTTTGATTATGACGTAGTCCATGGGCGTTGAAGATTTAGGCGTCATCCATGGAACTGGGTTTTGGTGATGATATCTGGGTCCCATGGACGCAGTTTTCGTCAATGATTTCTGATTATGACGTAGTCCATGGGCGCTGAAGATTTCAGCGTCAGCCTTGGATCTGGGTTGCGGTGATGATTTCTTGGTAGGTTGGGACTCAGTTTTCGTCTCTGATTTCTGATTCTGAGGTAGTCTATGGGCTGTGACGATTTCAGCGTCAGCCGTGGAACTGGGTTCCGGTTATGATTTATTGGTCTTAGGGACTCAGTTTTCATCAATGATTTCTGATTCTGACGTACGCCATGGGCAATGAAGATTTCAGCGTCACCCATGTAACTGGGTTCCGGTGATAATATCTGGGTCTCCAGGGGTGCAGTTTTCGTCAATGATTTTTTATTATGACGTAGTCCATCGGCATTGAAGATTTATGCGTCATCCATGGAACTAGGTTTTGGTGATGATATCTGGGTCGCATGGACGCAGTTTTCGACAATGATTTCTGATTATGATGTGGTCCATGGGCGCTGAAGATTTTAGCGTCAGCCGTGGAACTGGGTTCCAGTGATGATTTCTGGGTCTCGAGGGGTGTATTGTTCGTCAATAATTTCTGATTATGACGTAGTCCATGGGCGCTGAAGATTTCAGCGTCAGCTTTGGATCTAGGTTGCGGTGATGATTTCTTGGTAGGTAGGGACTCAGTTTTCGTCACTGATTTCTGATTCTGAGGTAGTCTATGGGCGGTGATGATTTCAGCGTCAGCCGTGGAACTGGGTTCCGGTGATGATTTATTGGTCTCCAGGGACTCAGTTTTCATCAATGATTTCTGATTCTGACGTACGCCATGGGCAATGAAGATTTCAACGTCACCCATGGAACTGCGTTCCGGTGATAATATCTGGGTCTCCAGGGGTGTAGTTTTCGTCAATGATTTCTGATTCTGACGTCCGCCATGGGCAATGAAGATTTCAGTGTCACCCATGGAACAGGGTTCCGGTGATGATATCTAGGTGTCCAGGGACGCAGTTTTCGTCAATGAGTTTTGATTATGACGTAGTCCATGGGCGTTGAAGATTTATGCGTCATCCATGGAACTAGGTTTTGGTGATGATATCTGGGTCTCATGGACGCAGTTTTCGACAATGATTTCTGATTATGTGTAGTCCATGGGCGCTGAAGATTTCAGCTTCAGCCGTGGAACTGGGTTCCAGTGATGATTTCTGGGTCTCCAGGGACTCAGTTTTCGTCAATGATTTCTGATTATGACGTAGTCCATGGGCGCTGAAGATTTCAGCGTCAGCCTTGGATCTGGGTTGCGGTGATGATTTCTTGGTAGGTTGGGACTCAGTTTTCGTCTCTGATTTCTGATTCTGAGGTAGTCTATGGGCTGTGACGATTTCAGCGTCAGCCGTGGAACTGGGTTCCGGTGATGATTTATTGGTCTCCAGGGACTCAGTTTTCATCAATGATTTATGATTCTGAGGTAGTCTATGGGCGGTGATGATTTCAACGTCACCCATGGGACTGGGTTCCGGTGATAATATCTGGGTCTCCAGGGGTGCAGTTTTCGTCAATGATTTTTGATTATGACGTAGTCCATCGGCATTGAAGATTTATGCGTCATCCATGGAACTAGGTTTTGGTGATGATATTTGGGTCTCATGGACGCTGTTTTGGACAATGGTTTCTGATTATGATGTAGTCCATGGGCGCTGAAGATTTCAGCGTTAGCCGTGGAACTAGGTTCCGATGATGATTTATGGGTCTCCAGGGACTCAGTTTTCGTCAATGATTTATGATTCTGACGTACGCCATGGGCGATGAAGATTTCAGCGTCACCCATGGAACAGGGTTCCGGTGATGATATCTAGGTCTCCAGGGACGCAGTTTTCGTCAATGATTTCTGATTATGACGTAGTCCATGGGCATTGAAGATTTATGCGTCATCCATGGAACTGGGTTTTGGTGATGATATCTGGGTCTCATGGACGCAGTTTTCGACAATGATTTCTGATTATGATGTAGTCCATGGGCGCTGAAGATTTCAGCTTCAACCGTGGAACTGGGTTCCAGTGATGATTTCTGGGTCTCGAGGGGTGTAGTGTTCGTCAATGATTTCTGATTATGACATAGTACTTGGGCGCTGAAGATTTCAGCGTCAGCCTTAGATCTGGGTTGCGGTGATGATTTCTTGGTAGGTTGGGACTCAGTTTTCGTCTCTGATTTTTGATTCTGAGGTAGTCTATGGGCTGTGACGATTTCAGCGTCAGCCGTGGAACTGGGTTCCGGTGATGATTTATTGGTCTCAGGGACTCAGTTTTCATCAATGATTTCTGATTCTGACGTACGCCATGGGCAATGAAGATTTCAACGTCACCCATGGAACTGGGTTCCGGTGATAATATCTGGGTCTCCAGGGGTGCAGTTTACGTCAATGATTTCTGATTATGACGTAGTCCATGGGCATTGAAGATTTATGCGTCATCCATGGAACTAGGTTTTGGTGATGATATCTGGGTCTCATGGACGCAATTTTCGACAATGATTTCTGATTCTGACGTACGCCATGGGCAATGAAGATTTCAACGTCACCCATGGAACAGGGTTCCGGTGATAATATCTGGGTCTCCAGGGGTGTAGTTTTCGTCAATGATTTCTGATTATGACGTAGTCCATGGGCGCTGAAGATTTCAGCGTCAGCCTTAGATCTGGGTTGCGGTGATAATTTCTTGGTAGGTTGGGACTCAGTTTTCGTCTCTGATTTCTGATTCTGAGGTAGTCTATGGGCGGTGATGATTTCAGCGTCAGCCGTGGAACTGGGTTCCGGTGATAATATTTGGGTCTCAAGGGGTGCAGTTTTCGTCAATGATTTCTGATTATGACGTAGTCCATGGGCATTGAAGATTTATGCGTCATCCATGGAACTAGGTTTTGGTGATGATATCTGGGTCTCATGGACGCAGTTTTCGACAATGATTTCTGATTCTGACGTACGCCATGGGCAATGAAGATTTCAACGTCACGCATGGAAGAGTTGGGTTCCGGTGATAATATCTGGGTCTCCAGGGGTGTAGTTTTCGTCAATGATTTCTGATTATGACGTAGTCCATGGGCGCTGAAGATTTCAGCGTCAGCCTTAGATCTGGGTTGCGGTGATGATTTCTTGGTAGGTTGGGACTCAGTTTTCGTCTCTGATTTCTGATTCTGAGGTAGTCTATGAGCGGTGATGATTTCAGCGTCAGCCGTGGAACTGGGTTCCGGTGATAATATCTCGGTCACCAGGGGTGCAGTTTTCGTCAATGATTTCTGATTATGACGTAGTCCATGGGCATTGAAGATTTATGCGTCATCCATGGAACTAGGTTTTGGTGATGATATCTGGGTCTCATGGACGCAGTTTTCGACAATGATTTCTGATTATGATGTGGTCCATGGGCGCTGAAGATTTTAGCGTCAGCCGTGGAACTGGGTTCCAGTGATGATTTCTGGGTCTCGAGGGGTGTAGTGTTCGTCAATGATTTCTGATTATGACGTAGTCCATGGGCGCTGAAGATTTCAGCGTCAGCTTTGGATCTAGGTTGCGGTGATGATTTCTTGGTAGGTAGGGACTCAGTTTTCGTCACTAATTTCTGATTCTGAGGTAGTCTATGGGCGGTGATGATTTCAGCGTCAGCCGTGGAACTGGGTTCCGGTGATGATTTATTGGTCTCCAGGGACTCAGTTTTCATCAATGATTTCTGATTCTGACGTACGCCATGGGCAATGAAGATTTCAACGTCACCCATGGAACTGGGTTCCGGTGATAATATCTGGGTCTCCAGGGGTGTAGTTTTCGTCAATGATTTCTGATTCTGACGTACGCCATGGGCAATGAAGATTTCAGCGTCACCCATGGAACAGGGTTCCGGTGATGATATCTAGGTCTCAAGGGACACAGTTTTCATCAATGATTTCTGATTATGATGTAGTCCATGGGCATTGAAGATTTATGGGTCATCCATGGGACTGGGTTTTGGTGTTGATATCTGGGTCTCATGGATGCTGTTTTGGACAATGATTTCTGATTATGATGTAGTCCATGGGCGCTGAAGATTTCAGCGTTAGCCGTGGAACTAGGTTCCGATGATGATTTATGGGTCTCCAGGGACTCAGTTTTCATCAATGATTTCTGATTCTGACGTACGCCATGGGCAATGAAGATTTCAACGTCACCCATGGAACTGGGTTCCGGTGATAATATCTGGGTCTCCAGGGACGCAGTTTTCGTCAATGATTTCTGATTATGACGTAGTCCATGGGCGTTGAAGATTTATGTGTCATCCATGGGACTGGGTTTTGGTGATGATATCTGGGTCTCATGGATGCAGTTTTCGTCTCTGATTTCTGATTATGATGTAGTCCATGGGCGCTGAAGATTTCAGCGTTAGCCGTGGAACTAGGTTCCGGTGATGATTTATGGGTCTCCAGGGACTCAGTTTTCGTCAATGATTTATGATTCTGACGTACGCCATGGGCGATGAAGATTTCAGCGTCACCCATGGAACAGGGTTCCGGTGATGATATCTAGGTCTCCAGGGACGCAGTTTTCGTCAATGATTTCCGATTATGACGTAGTCCATGGGCATTGAAGATTTATGCGTCATCCATGGAACTGGGTTTTGGTGATGATATCTGGGTCTCATGGACGCAGTTTTCGATAATGATTTCTGATTATGATGTAGTCCATGGGCGCTGAAGATTTCAGCTTCAGCCGTGGAACTGGGTTCCAGTGATGATTTCTGGGTCTCGAGGGGTGTAGTGTTCGTCAATGATTTCTGATTATGACATAGTACTTGGGCGCTGAAGATTTCAGCGTCAGCCTTAGATCTGGGTTGCGGTGATGATTTCTTGGTAGGTTGGGACTCAGTTTTCGTCTATGATTTCTGATTCTGAGGTAGTCTATGGGCTGTGACGATTTCAGCGTCAGCCGTGGAACTGGGTTCCGGTGATGATTTATTGGTCTCAGGGACTCAGTTTTCATGAATGATTTATGATTCTGACGTACGCCATGGGCAATGAAGATTTCAACGTCACCCATGGAACTGGGTTCCGGTGATAATATCTGGGTCTCCAGGGGTGCCGTTTTCGTCAATGATTTTTGATTATGACGTAGTCCATCGGCATTGAAGATTTATGCGTCATCCATGGAACTAGGTTTTGGTGATGATATTTGGGTCTCATGGACGCTGTTTTGGACAGTGGTTTCTGATTATGATGTAGTCCATGGGCGCTGAAGATTTCAGCGTTAGCCGTGGAACTAGGTTCCGATGATGATTGATGGGTCTCTAGGGACTCATTTTTCGTCAATGATTTATGATTCTGACGTACGCCATGGGCAATGAAGATTTCAGCGTCACCCATGGAACAGGGTTCCGGTGATGATATCTAGGTCTCCAGGGTCTCAGTTTTCGTCAATGATTTCTGATTATGACGTAGTCCATGGGCGCTGAAGATTTCAGCGTCAGCCTTGGATCTGGGTTGCGGTGATGATTTCTTAGTAGGTTGGGACTCAGTTTTCGTCTCTGATTTCTGATTCTGAGGTAGTCTATGGGCGGTGACGATTTCAGCGTCAGCCGTGGAACTGAGTTCCGGTGATGATTTATGGGTCTCCAGGGACTCATTTTGCGTAAATGATTTATGATTCTGACGTACGCCATGGGCGATGAAGATTTCAGCGTCACCCATGGAACAGGGTTCCGGTGATGATATCTAGGTCTCCAGGGACGCAGTTTTCGTCAATGATTTCTGATTATGACGTAGTCCATAGGCGTTGAAGATTTATGTGTCATCCATGGGACTGGGTTTTCGTGATGATATCTGGGTCTCATGGATGCAGTTTTCGACAATGATTTCTGATTATGATGTAGTCCATGGGCGCTGAAGATTTCAGCTTCAGCCGTGGATCTGGGTTCCAGTGATGATTTCTGGGTCTCGAGGGGTGTAGTGTTCGTCAATGATTTCTGATTATGACGTAGTCCATGGGCGCTGAAGATTTCAGCGTCAGCCTTAGATCTGGGTTGCGGTGACGATTTCTTGGTAGGTTGGGACTCCGTTTTCGTCTCTGATTTCTGATTCTGAGGTAGTCTATGGGCGGTGACGATTTCAGCGTCAGCCGTGGAACTGGGTTCCGGTGATGATTTATGGGTCATCAGGGACTCATTTTTCATCAATGATTTATGATTCTGACGTACGCCATGGGCAATGAAGATTTCAGCGTCACCCATGGAACAGGGTTCCGGTGATAATATCTAGGTCTCCAGGGACGCAGTTTTCATCAATGATTTCTGATTATGACGTAGTCCATGGGCGTTGAAGATTTATGTGTCATCCATGGGACTGGGTTTTGGTGTTGATATCTGGGTCTCATGGATGCAGTTTTTGACAATGATTTCTGATTATGATGTAGTCCATGGGCGCTGAAGATTTCAGCTTCAGCCGTGGAACTGGGTTCCAGTGATGATTTCTGGGTCTCGAGGGGTGTAGTGTTCGTCAATGATTTCTGATTATGACGTAGTCCATGGGCGCTGAAGATTTCAGCGTCAGCCTTGGATCTGGGTTGCGGTGACGATTTCTTGGTAGGTTGGGACTCCGTTTTCGTCTCTGATTTCTGATTCTGAGGTAGTCTATGGGCGGTGACGATTTCAGCGTCAGCCGTGGAACTGGGTTCCGGTGATGATTTATGGGTCACCAGGGACTCATTTTTCATCAATGATTTATGATTCTCACGTACGCCATGGGCAATGAAGATTTCAGCGTCACCCATGGAACAGGGTTCCGGTGATGATATCTAGGTCTCCAGGGACGCAGTTTTCATCAATGATTTCTGATTATGACGTAGTCCATGGGCGTTGAAGATTTATGTGTCATCCATGGGACTGGGTTTTGGTGTTGATATCTGGGTCTCATGGATGCAGTTTTTGACAATGATTTCTGATTATGATGTAGTCCATGGGCGCTGAAGATTTCAGCTTCAGCCGTGGAACTGGGTTCCAGTGATGATTTCTGGGTCTCGAGGGGTGTAGTGTTCGTCAATGATTTCTGATTATGACGTAGTCCATGGGCGCTGAAGATTTGAGCGTCAGCCTTGGATCTGGGTTGCGGTGATGATTTCTTGGTAGGTTGGGACTCAGTTTTCGTCTCTGATTTCTGATTCTGAGGTAGTCTATGGGCGGTGACGATTTCAGCGTCAGCCGTGGAACTGGGTTCCGGTGATGATTTATTGGTCTCCAGGGACTCAGTTTTCATCAATGATTTATGATTCTAACGTACGCCATGGGCAATGAAGATTTCAACGTCAGCCTTAGATCTGGGTTGCGGTGATGATTTCTTGGTAGGTTGGGACTCAGTTTTCGTCTCTGATTTCTGATTCTGAGGTAGTCTATGGGCTGTGACGATTTCAGCGTCAGCCGTGGAACTGGGTTCCGGTGATGATTTATTGGTCTCAGGGACTCATTTTTCGTCAATGATTTATGATTCTGACGTACGCCATGGGCAATGAAGATTTCAACGTCACCCATGGGACTGGGTTCCGGTGATAATATCTGGGTCTCCAGGGGTGCAGTTTTCGTCAATGATTTTTGATTATGACGTAGTCCATCGGCATTGAAGATTTATGCGTCATCCATGGAACTAGGTTTTGGTGATGATATTTGGGTTCATGGACGCTGTTTTCGACAATGGTTTTTGATTATGATGTAGTCCATGGGCACTGAAGATTTCAGCGTTAGCCGTGGAACTGGGTTCCGATGATGATTTATGGGTCTCCAGGGACTCAGTTTTCATCAATGATTTATGATTCTGACGTACGCCATGGGCGATGAAGATTTCAGCGTCACCCTTGGAACAGGGTTCCGGTGATGATATCTATGTCACCAGGGACGCAGTTTTCGTCAATGATTTCTGAGTATGACGTAGTCCATGGGCGTTGAAGATTTATGTGTCATCCATGGGACTGGGTTTTGGTGTTGATTTCTGGGTCTCAAGGATGCAGTTTTCGACAATGATTTCTGATTATGATGTAGTCCATGGGCGCTGAAGATTTCAGCTTCAGCCGTGGAACTGGGTTCCAGTGATGATTTCTGGGTCTCCAGGGTCTCCAGGTCTCGAGGGGTGTAGTGTTCGTCAATGATTTCTGATTATGACGTAGTCCATGGGCGCTGAAGATTTCAGCGTCAGCCTTAGATCTGGGTTGCGGTGATGATTTCTTGGTAGGTTGGGACTCAGTTTTCGTCTCTGATTTCTGATTCTAAGGTAGTCTATGGGCGGTGACGATTTCAGCGTCAGCCGTGGAACTGGGTTCCGGTGATGATTTATTGGTCTCAGGGACTCAGTTTTCATCAATGATTTATGATTCTGACGTACGCCATGGGCAATGAAGATTTCAACGTCACCCATGGGACTGGGTTCCGGTGATAATATCTGGGTCTCCAGGGGTGCAGTTTTCGTCAATGATTTTTGATTATGACGTAGTCCATCGGCATTGAAGATTTATGCGTCATCCATGGAACTAGGTTTTGGTGATGATATTTGGGTCTCATGGACGCTGTTTTGGACAGTGGTTTCTGATTATGATGTAGTCCATGGGCGCTGAAGATTTCAGCGTTAGCCGTGGAACTAGGTTCCGATGATGATTGATGGGTCTCTAGGGACTCATTTTTCGTCAATGATTTATGATTCTGACGTACGCCATGGGCAATGAAGATTTCAGCGTCACCCATGGAACAGGGTTCCGGTGATGATATCTAGGTCTCCAGGGTCTCAGTTTTCGTCAATGATTTCTGATTATGACGTAGTCCATGGGCGCTGAAGATTTCAGCGTCAGCCTTGGATCTGGGTTGCGGTGATGATTTCTTAGTAGGTTGGGACTCAGTTTTCGTCTCTGATTTCTGATTCTGAGGTAGTCTATGGGCGGTGACGATTTCAGCGTCAGCCGTGGAACTGAGTTCCGGTGATGATTTATGGGTCTCCAGGGACTCATTTTGCGTAAATGATTTATGATTCTGACGTACGCCATGGGCGATGAAGATTTCAGCGTCACCCATGGAACAGGGTTCCGGTGATGATATCTAGGTCTCCAGGGACGCAGTTTTCGTCAATGATTTCTGATTATGACGTAGTCCATAGGCGTTGAAGATTTATGTGTCATCCATGGGACTGGGTTTTCGTGATGATATCTGGGTCTCATGGATGCAGTTTTCGACAATGATTTCTGATTATGATGTAGTCCATGGGCGCTGAAGATTTCAGCTTCAGCCGTGGATCTGGGTTCCAGTGATGATTTCTGGGTCTCGAGGGGTGTAGTGTTCGTCAATGATTTCTGATTATGACGTAGTCCATGGGCGCTGAAGATTTCAGCGTCAGCCTTAGATCTGGGTTGCGGTGACGATTTCTTGGTAGGTTGGGACTCCGTTTTCGTCTCTGATTTCTGATTCTGAGGTAGTCTATGGGCGGTGACGATTTCAGCGTCAGCCGTGGAACTGGGTTCCGGTGATGATTTATGGGTCATCAGGGACTCATTTTTCATCAATGATTTATGATTCTGACGTACGCCATGGGCAATGAAGATTTCAGCGTCACCCATGGAACAGGGTTCCGGTGATAATATCTAGGTCTCCAGGGACGCAGTTTTCATCAATGATTTCTGATTATGACGTAGTCCATGGGCGTTGAAGATTTATGTGTCATCCATGGGACTGGGTTTTGGTGTTGATATCTGGGTCTCATGGATGCAGTTTTTGACAATGATTTCTGATTATGATGTAGTCCATGGGCGCTGAAGATTTCAGCTTCAGCCGTGGAACTGGGTTCCAGTGATGATTTCTGGGTCTCGAGGGGTGTAGTGTTCGTCAATGATTTCTGATTATGACGTAGTCCATGGGCGCTGAAGATTTCAGCGTCAGCCTTGGATCTGGGTTGCGGTGACGATTTCTTGGTAGGTTGGGACTCCGTTTTCGTCTCTGATTTCTGATTCTGAGGTAGTCTATGGGCGGTGACGATTTCAGCGTCAGCCGTGGAACTGGGTTCCGGTGATGATTTATGGGTCACCAGGGACTCATTTTTCATCAATGATTTATGATTCTGACGTACGCCATGGGCAATGAAGATTTCAGAGTCACCCATGGAACAGGGTTCCGGTGATGATATCTAGGTCTCCAGGGACGCAGTTTTCATCAATGATTTCTGATTATGACGTAGTCCATGGGCGTTGAAGATTTATGTGTCATCCATGGGACTGGGTTTTGGTGTTGATATCTGGGTCTCATGGATGCAGTTTTTGACAATGATTTCTGATTATGATGTAGTCCATGGGCGCTGAAGATTTCAGCTTCAGCCGTGGAACTGGGTTCCAGTGATGATTTCTGGGTCTCGAGGGGTGTAGTGTTCGTCAATGATTTCTGATTATGACGTAGTCCATGGGCGCTGAAGATTTGAGCGTCAGCCTTGGATCTGGGTTGCGGTGATGATTTCTTGGTAGGTTGGGACTCAGTTTTCGTCTCTGATTTCTGATTCTGAGGTAGTCTATGGGCGGTGACGATTTCAGCGTCAGCCGTGGAACTGGGTTCCGGTGATGATTTATTGGTCTCCAGGGACTCAGTTTTCATCAATGATTTATGATTCTAACGTACGCCATGGGCAATGAAGATTTCAACGTCAGCCTTAGATCTGGGTTGCGGTGATGATTTCTTGGTAGGTTGGGACTCAGTTTTCGTCTCTGATTTCTGATTCTGAGGTAGTCTATGGGCTGTGACGATTTCAGCGTCAGCCGTGGAACTGGGTTCCGGTGATGATTTATTGGTCTCAGGGACTCATTTTTCGTCAATGATTTATGATTCTGACGTACGCCATGGGCAATGAAGATTTCAACGTCACCCATGGGACTGGGTTCCGGTGATAATATCTGGGTCTCCAGGGGTGCAGTTTTCGTCAATGATTTTTGATTATGACGTAGTCCATCGGCATTGAAGATTTATGCGTCATCCATGGAACTAGGTTTTGGTGATGATATTTGGGTTCATGGACGCTGTTTTCGACAATGGTTTTTGATTATGATGTAGTCCATGGGCACTGAAGATTTCAGCGTTAGCCGTGGAACTGGGTTCCGATGATGATTTATGGGTCTCCAGGGACTCAGTTTTCATCAATGATTTATGATTCTGACGTACGCCATGGGCGATGAAGATTTCAGCGTCACCCTTGGAACAGGGTTCCGGTGATGATATCTATGTCACCAGGGACGCAGTTTTCGTCAATGATTTCTGAGTATGACGTAGTCCATGGGCGTTGAAGATTTATGTGTCATCCATGGGACTGGGTTTTGGTGTTGATTTCTGGGTCTCAAGGATGCAGTTTTCGACAATGATTTCTGATTATGATGTAGTCCATGGGCGCTGAAGATTTCAGCTTCAGCCGTGGAACTGGGTTCCAGTGATGATTTCTGGGTCTCCAGGGTCTCCAGGTCTCGAGGGGTGTAGTGTTCGTCAATGATTTCTGATTATGACGTAGTCCATGGGCGCTGAAGATTTCAGCGTCAGCCTTAGATCTGGGTTGCGGTGATGATTTCTTGGTAGGTTGGGACTCAGTTTTCGTCTCTGATTTCTGATTCTAAGGTAGTCTATGGGCGGTGACGATTTCAGCGTCAGCCGTGGAACTGGGTTCCGGTGATGATTTATTGGTCTCAGGGACTCAGTTTTCATCAATGATTTATGATTCTGACGTACGCCATAGGCAATGAAGATTTCAACGTCACCCATGGGACTGGGTTCCGGTGATAATATCTGGGTCTCCAGGGGTGCAGTTTTCGTCAATGATTTTTGATTATGACGTAGTCCATCGGCATTGAAGATTTATGCGTCATCCATGGAACTAGGTTTTGGTGATGATATTTGGGTCTCATGGACGCTGTTTTGGACAATGGTTTCTGATTATGATGTAGTCCATGGGCGCTGAAGATTTCAGCGTTAGCCGTGGAACTAGGTTCCGCTGATGATTTATGGGTCTCCAGGGACTCAGTTTTTGTCAATGATTTATGATTCTGACGTACGCCATGGGCGATGAAGATTTCAGCGTCACCCATGGAACAGGGTTCCGGTGATGCTATCTAGGTCTCCAGGGACGCAGTTTTCGTCAATGATTTCTGATTATGACGTAGTCCATGGGCATTGAAGATTTATGCGTCATCCATGGAACTGGGTTTTGGTGATGATATCTGGGTCTCATGGACGCAGTTTTCGACAATGATTTCTGATTATGATGTAGTCCATGGGCGCTGAAGATTTCAGCTTCAGCCGTGGAACTGGGTTCCAGTGATGATTTCTGGGTCTCTAGGGGTGTAGTGTTCGTCAATGATTTCTGATTATGACATAGTACTTGGGCGTTGAAGATTTCAGAGTCAGCCTTAGATCTGGGTTGCGGTGATGATTTCTTGGTAGGTTGGGACTCAGTTTTCGTCTCTGATTTTTGATTCTGAGGTAGTCTATGGGCTGTGACGATTTCAGCGTCAGCCGTGGAACTGGGTTCCGGTGATGATTTATTGGTCTCAGGGACTCAGTTTTCATCAATGATTTGTGATTCTGACGTACGCCATGGGCAATGAAGATTTCAACGTCACCCATGGAACTGGGTTCCGGTGATAATATCTGGGTCTCCAGGGGTGCAGTTTTCGTCAATGATTTCTGATGATGACGTAGTCCATGGGCATTGAAGATTTATGCGTCATCCATGGAACTAGGTTTTGGTGATGATATCTGGGTCTCATGGACGCAGTTTTCGACAATGATTTCTGATTCTGACATACGCCATGGGCAATGAAGATTTCAACGTCACGCATGGAACTGGGTTCCGGTGATAATATCTGGGTCTCCAGGGGTGTAGTTTTCATCAATGATTTCTGATTATGACGTAGTCCATGGGCGCTGAAGATTTCAGCGTCAGCCTTAGATCTGGGTTGCGGTGATGATTTCTTGGTAGGTTGGGACTCAGTTTTCGTCTCTGATTTCTGATTCTGAGGTAGTCTATGGGCGGTGATGATTTCAGCGTCAGCCGTGGAACTGGGTTCCGGTGATAATATCTGGGTCTCCAGGGGTGCAGTTTTCGTCAATGATTTCTGATTATTACGTAGTCCATGGGCATTGAAGATTTATGCGTCATCCATGGAACTAGGTTTTGGTGATGATATCTGGGTCTCATGGACGCAGTTTTCGACAATGATTTCTGATTATGATGTGGTCCATGGGCGCTGAAGATTTTAGCGTCAGCCGTGGAACTGGGTTCCAGTGATGATTTCTGGGTCTCGAGGGGTGTAGTCTTCGTCAATGATTTCTGATTATGACGTAGTCCATGGGCGCTGAAGATTTCAGCGTCAGCCTTAGATCTGGGTTGCGGTGATGATTGCTTGGTAGGTTGGGACTCAGTTTTCGTCTCTGATTTCTGATTCTGAGGTAGTCTATGGGCGGTAATGATTTCAGCGTCAGCCGTGGAACTGGGTTCCGGTGATGATTTATTCGTCTCTAGGGACTCAGTTTTCATCAATGATTTCTGATTCTGACGTACGCCATGGGCAATGAAGATTTCAACGTCACTCATGGAACTGGGTTCCGGTGATCATATCTGGGTCTCCAGGGGTGCAGTTTTCGTCAATGATTTCTGATTATGACGTAGTCAATGGGCATTTAAGATTTATGCGTCATCCATGGAACTAGGTTTTGGTGATGATATCTGGGTCTCATGGACGCAGTTTTTGACAATGATTTCTGATTATGATGTAGTCCATGGGTGCTGAAGATTTCAGCGTTAGCCGTGGAACTGGGTTCCGATGATGATTTATGGGTCTCCAGGGACTCAGTTTTTGTCAATGATTTATGATTCTGACGTACGCCATGGGCGATGAAGATTTCAACGTCACCCATGGAACAGGGTTCCGGTGATGATATCTAGGTCTCCAGGGACGCAGTTTTTGTCAATGATTTCTGATTCTAAGGTAGTCTGTGGGCGGTGATGATTTCAGCGTCAGCCGTGGAACTGGGTTCCGGTGATGATTTATTGGTCTCCAGGGACTCAGTTTTCATCAATGATTTCTGATTCTGACATACGCCATGGGCAATGAAGATTTCAACGTCACCCATGGAACTGGGTTCCGGTGATAATATCTGGGTCTCCAGGGGTGTAGTTTTTGTCAATGATTTCTGATTATGACGTAGTCCATGGGCATTGAAGATTTATGCGTCTTCCATGGAACTAGGTTTTGGTGATGATATCTGGGTCTCATGGACGCAGTTTTCGACAATGATTTCTGATTATGATGTAGTCCATGGGCGCTGAAGATTTCAGCGTTAGCCGTGGAACTGGGTTCCGCTGATGATTTATGGGTCTCTAGGGACTCAGTTTTCGTCAATGATTTATGATTCTGACGTACGCCATGGGCGATGAAGATTTCAGCGTCACCCATGGAACAGGGTTCCGGCGATGATATCTAGGTCTCCAGGGGTGTAGTTTTCGTCAATGATTTCTGATTATGACGTAGTCCATGGGCGTTGAAGATTTATGCGTCATCCATGGAACTGGGTTTTGGTGATGATATCGGGGTCTCATGGACGCAGTTTTCGACAATGATTTCTGATTATGATGTAGTCCATGGGCGCTGAAGATTTCAGCTTCAGCCGTGGAACTGGGTTCCGGTGATAATATCTGGGTCTCGAGGGGTGTAGTGTTTGTCAATGATTTCTGATTATGACGTAGTCCATGGGCGCTGAAGATTTCAGCGTCAGCCTTAGATCTGGGTTGCGGTGATTATTTCTTGGTAGGTTGATATCAGTTTTCGTCTCTGATTTCTGATTCTGAGGTAGTCTATGGGCTGTGATGATTTCAGCGTCAGCCGTGGAACTGGGTTCCGGTGATGATTTATTGGTCTCCAGGGACTCACTTTTCATCACTGATTTCTCATTCTGACGTACGCCATGGGCAATGAAGATTTCAACGTCACCCATGGAACTGGGTTCCGGTGATAATATCTGGGTCTCCAGGGGTGCAGTTTTCGTCAATGATTTCTGATTATGACGTAGTCCATGGGCGTTGAAGATTTATGCGTCATCCATGGAACTGGGTTTTGGTGATGATATCTAGGTCTCATGGACGCAGTTTTCGACAATGATTTCTGATTATGATGGAGTCCATAGGCGCTGAAGATTTCAGCGTTAGCCGTGGAACTGGGTTCCGCTGATGATTTATGGGTCTCTAGGGACTCAGTTTTCATCAATGATTTCTGATTCTGACGTACGCCATGGGCAATGAAGATTTCAACGTCACCCATGGAACTGGGTTCCGGTGATCATATCTGGATCTCCAGGGGTGCAGTTTTCGTCAATGATTTCTGATTATGACGTAGTCAATGGGCATTGAAGATTTATGCGTCATCCATGGAACTAGGTTTTGGTGATGATATCTGGGTCTCATGGACGCAGTTTTTGACAATGATTTCTGATTATGATGTAGTCCATGGGTGCCGAAGATTTCAGCGTTAGCCGTGGAACTGGGTTCCGATGATGATTTATGGGTCTCCAGGGACTCAGTTTTTGTCAATGATTTATGATTCTGACGTACGCCATGGGCGATGAAGATTTCAACGTCACCAATGGAACAGGGTTCCGGTGATGATATCTAGGTCTCCAGGGACGCAGTTTTTGTCAATGATTTCTGATTCTAAGGTAGTCTGTGGGCGGTGATGATTTCAGCGTCAGCCGTGGAACTGGGTTCCGGTGATGATTTATTGGTCTCCAGGGACTCAGTTTTCATCAATGATTTCTGATTCTGACATACGCCATGGGCAATGAAGATTTCAACGTCACCCATGGAACTGGGTTCCGGTGATAATATCTGGGTCTCCAGGGGTGTAGTTTTCGTCAATGATTTCTGATTATGACGTAGTCCATGGGCGCTGAAGATTTCAGCGTCAACCTTAGATCTGGGTTGCGGTGATTATTTCTTGGTACGTTGGGACTCAGTTTTCGTCACTGATTTCTGATTCTGAGGTAGTCTATGGGCGGTGACGATTTCAGCGTTAGCCGTCCAGTGATGATTTCTAGGTCTCGAGGGGTGTAGTGTTCGTCAATGATTTCTGATTATGACGTAGTACATGGGCGCTGAAGATTTCAGCGTCAGCCTTGGATCTGGGTTGCGGTTATGATTTCTTGGTAGGTAGGGACTCAGTTTTCGTCACTGATTTCTAATTCTGAGGTAGTCCATGGGCGCTGAAGATTTCAGCGTCAGCCGTGGAACTGGGTTCCGGTGATGATTTATTGGTCTCCAGGGACTCAGTTTTCCTCAATGATTTTTTATTCTTACGTACGCCATGGGCGATGAAGATTTCAGCGTCACCCATGGAACAGGGTTCCGGTGATGATATGTGGGTCTCCAGGGATGCACTTTTTGTCAATGATTTCTGATTATGACGTAGTCCATGGGCGTTGAAGATTTATGCGTCATCCATGGGACTGGGTTTTGGTGATGATATCTGGGTCTTATGGACGCAGTTTTCGACAATGATTTCTGATTATGATGTAGTCCATGGGCGCTGAACATTTCAGCTTCAACCGTGGAACTGGGTTTTGGTGATGATTTCTGGGTCTCTAGGGACTCAGTTTTTGTCAATGATTTCTGATTCTGACGTACGCCATGGGCGATGAAGATTTCAGCGTCACCCATGGAACAGGGTTCCGGTGATGATATCTAGGTCTCCAGGGACGCAGTTTTCGTCAATGATTTCTGATTATGACGTAGTCCATCGGCGTTGAAGATTTATGCGTCATCCATGGAACTGGGTTTTGGTGATGATATCTGGGTCTCATGGACGCAGTTTTCGACAATGATTTCTGATTATGATGTAGTCCATGGGCGCTGAAGATTTCAGCTTCTGCCGTGGAACTGGGTTCCAGTTATGATTTCTGGGTCTGGAGGGGTGAAGTGTTCGTCAATGATTTCTGATTATGACGTAGTCCATGGGCGCTGAAGATTTCAGCGTCAGCCTTCGATCTGGGTTGCGGTGATTATTTCTTGGTACGTTGGGACTCAGTTTTCGTCACTGATTTCTAATTCTGAGGTAGTCCATGGGCGCTGACGATTTCAGCGTCAGCCGTGGAACTGGGTTCCGGTGATGATTTATTGGTCTCCAGGGACTCAGTTTTCATCAATGATTTCTTATTCTGACGTACGCCATGGGCGATGAAGATTTCAGCGTCACCCATGGAACAGGGTTCCGGTGATGATATGTGGGTCTCCAGGGATGCACTTTTTGTCAATGATTTCTGATTATGACGTAGTCCATGGGCGTTGAAGATTTATTCGTCATCCATGGGACTGGGTTTTGGTGATGATATCTGGGTCTCATGGACGCAGTTTTCGACAATGATTTCTGATTATGATGTAGTCCATGGGCGCTGAACATTTCAGCGTCAGCTGTGGAACTGGGTTCCGGTGATGATTTATTGGTCTCCAGGGACTCAGTTTTCATCAATGATTTCTCATTCTGACGTACGCCATGGGCAATGAAGATTTCAACGTCACCCATGGAACTGGGTTCCGGTGAGAATATATCTGGGTCTCCAGGGGTGCAGTTTTCGTCAATGATTTCTGATTATGACGTAGTCCATGGGCATTGAAGATTTATGCGTTATCCATGGAACTCGGTTTTGGTGATGATATCTGGGTCTCATGGACGCAGTTTTCGAGAATGATTTCTGATTATGATGTAGTCCATGGGCGCTGAACATTTCAGCATTAGCCATGGAACTGGGTTCCGCTGATGATTTATGGGTCTCCAAGGACTCAGTTTTCGTCAATGATTTATGATTCTGACGTACGCCATGGGCGATGAAGATTTCAGCGTCACCCATGGAACAGGGTTCTGGTGATGATATCTAGGTCTCCAGGGACGCAGTTTTCGTCAATGATTTCTGATTATGACGTAGTCCATGGGCGTTGAAGATTTATGCGTCATCCATGGAACTGGGTTTTGGTGATGATATCTGGGTCTCATGGACGCAGTTTTCGACAATGATTTCTGATTATGATGTAGTCCATGGGCGCTGAAGATTTCAGCTTCAGCCGTGGAACTGGGTTCCAGTTATGATTTCTGGGTCTGGAGGGGTGTAGTGTTCGTAAATGATTTCTGATTATGACGTAGTCCATGGGCGCTGAAGATTTCAGCGTCAGCCTTAGATCTGGGTTGCGATGATTATTTCTTGGTACGTTGGGACTCAGTTTTCGTCTCTGATTTCTAATTCTGATGTAGTCCATGGGCATTGAAGATTTCAGCGTCAGCCGTGGAACTGGGTTCCGGTGATGATTTATTGGTCTCCAGGGACTCAGTTTTCCTCAATGATTTTTTATTCTTACGTACGCCATGGGCGATGAAGATTTTAGCGTCACCCATGGAACAGGGTTCCGGTGATGATATGTGGGTCTCCAGGGATGCACTTTTTGTCAATGATTTCTGATTATGACGTAGTCCATGGGCGTTGAAGATTTATGCGTCATCCATGGGACTGGGTTTTGGTGATGATATCTGGGTCTCATGGACGCAGTTTTCGACAATGATTTCTGATTATGATGTAGTCCATGGGCGCTGAACATTTCAGCTTCAACCGTGGAACTGGGTTTTGGTGATGATTTCTGGGTCTCTAGGGACTCAGTTTTCGTCAATGATTTCTGATTCTGACGTACGCAATGGGCGATGAAGATTTCAGCGTCACCCATGGAACAGGGTTCCGGTGATGATATCTAGGTCTCCAGGGACGCAGTTTTCGTCAATGATTTCTGATTCTGACGTATGCCATGGGCAATGAAGATTTCAACGTCACCCATGGAACTGGGTTCCGGTGATAATATCTGGGTCTCTAGGGGTGCAGTTTTCGTCAATGATTTCTGATTATGACGTAGTCCATGGGCATTGAAGATTTATGCGTTATCCATGGAACTGGGTTTTGGTGATGATATCTGGGTCTCATGGACGCAGTTTTCGACAATGATTTCTGATTATGATGTAGTCCATGGGCGCTGAAGATTTCAGCTTCAGCCGTGGAACTGGGTTCCAGTGATGATTTCTGGGTCTCGAGGGGTGTAGTGTTCGTCAATGATTTCTGATTATGACGTAGTCCATGGACGCTGAAGATTTCAGCGTCAGCTTTAGATCTGGGTTGCGGTGATTATTTCTTGGTAGGTTAAAATCAGTTTTCGTCTCTGATTTCTGATTCTGAGGTAGTCTATGGGCTGTGATGATTTCAGCGTCAGCCGTGGAACTGGGTTCCGGTGATGATTTATTGGTCTCCAGGGACTCAGTTTTTGTCAATGATTTATGATTCTGACGTACGCCATGGGCGATGAAGATTTCAGCGTCACCCATGGAACAGGGTTCCGGTGATGATATCTAGGTCTCCAGGGACGCAGTTTTCGTCAATGATTTCTGATTATGACGTAGTCCATGGGCGTTGAAGATTTATGCGTCATCCATGGAACTGGGTTTTGGTGATGATATCTGGGTCTCATGGACGCAGTTTTCGACAATGATTTCTGATTATGATGTAGTCCATGGGCGCTGAAGATTTCAGCTTCAGCCGTGGAACTGGGTTCCAGTGATGATTTCTGGGTCTCGAGGGGTGTAGTGTTCGTCAATGATTTCTGATTATGACGTAGTTCATGGGCGCTGAAGATTTCAGCGTCAGCCTTGGATCTGGGTTGCGGTGATGATTTCTTGGTAGGTAGGGACTCAGTTTTCGTCACTGATTTCTGATTCTGAGGTAGTCTATTGGCGGTGACGATTTCAGCGTCAGCCGTGGAACTGGGTTCCGGTGATGATTTATTGGTCTCCAGGGACTCAGTTTTCATCAATGATTTCTGATTCTGACGTACGCCATGGGCAATGAAGATTTCAGCATCACCCATGGAACAGGGTTCCGGTTATGATTTCTGGGTCTCGAGGGGTGTAGTGTTCGTCAATGATTTCTGATTATGACGTAGTCCATGGACGCTGAAGATTTCAGCGTCAGCCTTAGATCTGGGTTGCGGTGATTATTTCTTGGTAGGTTGAAATGAGTTTTCGTCTCTAATTTCTGATTCTGAGGTAGTCTATGGGCTGTGATGATTTCAGCGTCAGCCGTGGAACTGGGTTCCTGTAACGACCCGGCTTTCCAAGTCCAAAACACAATAATTTTTTTTTTTTTTTTTTTTTTTTTATGCATTCAATCCACATGGTGCCGGCAATCAATGAATCTAAATCCTCACATCATTGAAATACAATCCATACAATCAACATTTCATTTCAAAGTGAATCTTACACAAACACGTAATATTAAGGTTGCTTGATTTGAAGTTCATATTAAAAATATATACATAGACATGAGTTTACAGTCTTCTCCTACTAATAGTCATCACAATTTTAAACAAAAAGGATCTAATAAAAGTTATACATTCAGTACATTGATCCATACAAAATACATTGTGATTTAAGATACATCTACATAATTCCTTGCAAAATAGGTTCCCGTGTATCGGGTTTCCTAGGCATCTCGTTGGTGTGAAGTCCCTGCAGCAGTACAAACATTTAAGAGAATGCAAATATTTAATAATAATAAGAATGGTAACTCACGGTTTGGCAATTAAATAAAACATTAACAATTATAATTTCTTCATGTATTTGCTACAACAACTAGTAGTACATATAGATACACAAGTTTTCGGATGCCATTCGCCAAAACTAGTCATTCATTTGTGTCGGCCATCCATGGCGAAAGCTGCGTCGCTGCCGATCCAAAATCGGCAGCAGAAAATGCATTGCTGCCGATCCAGAATCGGCAGCGGAATCTGCGTCGCTGCCGATTTCTGTATCGGCAGCAGCATCTGCGTTGCTGCCGATTCAGAATCGGCAGCGGAAATCTGCGTGGCTGCCGATCCAGAATCGGCAGCGCAATCTGCGTCGCTGCCGATCCAGAATCGGCAGCGGAAATCTGCGTCGCTGCCGATCCAGAATCGGCAGCGCAATCTGCGTCGCTGCCGATCCAGAATCGACAGCGGAAATCTGCGTCGCTGCCGATCCAGAATCGGCAGCGGAAATCTGCGTCGCTGCCGATCCAGAATCGGCAGCGGAAATCTGCGTCGCTGCCGATCCAGAATCGGCAGCGCAATCTGCGTCGCTGCCGATCCAGAATCGGCAGCGCAAATCTGCGTCGCTGCCGATCCAGAATCGGCAGCGAAGTCACTCTTTTATCCCGGCCATCCATCCGTTTGGATGCCATTAGCCGAAGCCAATCAGTCCTTCATCCCGGCCATCCATTCGGACGCCATTAGCCAAAGCTAATCATTCTTTGTCCCGGCCATCCGTTTGGATGCCATTAGCCGAAGCTAATCACTCCTTTGTCCCGGCCATCCTTTCGGATGCCATTAGCCGAAGCTAATCATTCTTTGTCCCGGCCATCCTTTCGGATGCCATTAGCCGAAGCTAATCATTCTTTGTCCCGGCCATCCGTTTGGATGCCATTAGCCGAAGCTAATCAATCTTTAATCATCATCTAAGCGTTCAACAATCTAATATCGGTTCTAACAATATGATAGTACTCAAGTTAAAATATTGCAAGATTCAACGTAAGAAAAGGAAGGTGCAAGTCACCTACCTGCTCCACCTGTGGGTCGATCCTGTCTTGATGATGGTCCAATCCCGACCGCACCACCTAAGACATCAATGGTCACAAATCAGCACAGTTGTATTTATTTTATTTTTGAATCATACTCATCATCACACTTATTTCAAGAGTTCATATGTTCACATTCAAGTGTTCCATATTTTACACCATCATAACATGAGATTGTTACTAGCATTTAAGTCATTCCTGCCTAGGAGGCTTATTGTAGGAATTCGGCAGCGAGAACTGGTTCGCTGCGGGCTGCCAGTTCGCTGCGCGACACACAAATCGGCAGCGAATATCAATTCGCTGCAGCAGGTTCCGTTGCGGCAGCGAAACAGAATTTCGCTGCGCAACACACAAATCGGCAGCGAATATCAATTCGCTGCAGGAGATTCAGTTGCGGCAGCGAAACAGAATTTCGCTGCGCAACACACAAATCGGCAGCGAATATCAATTCGCTGCAGCAGGTTCAGTTGCGGCAGCGAAACAGAATTTCGCTGCGCAACACACAAATCGGCAGCGAATATCAATTCGCTGCAGCAGGTTCCGTTGCGGCAGCGAAACAGAATTTCGCTGCGCAACACACAAATCGGCAGCGAATATCAATTCGCTGCAGCAGGTTCCGTTGCGGCAGCGAAACAGAATTTCGCTGCGCAACACACAAATCGGCAGCGAATATCAATTCGCTGCAGCAGGTTCCGTTGCGGCAGCGAAACAGAATTTCGCTGCGCAACACACAAATCGGCAGCGAATATCAATTCGCTGCAGGAGATTCAGTTGCGGCAGCGAAACAGAATTTCGCTGCGCAACACACAAATCGGCAGCGAATATCAATTCGCTGCAGCAGGTTCCGTTGCGGCAGCGAAACAGAATTTCGCTGCGCAACACACAAATCGGCAGCGAATATCAATTCGCTGCAGCAGGTTCCGTTGCGGCAGCGAAACAGAATTTCGCTGCGCAACACACAAATCGGCAGCGAATATCAATTCGCTGCAGGAGATTCAGTTGCGGCAGCGAAACAGAATTTCGCTGCGCAACACACAAATCGGCAGCGAATATCAATTCGCTGCAGCAGGTTCCGTTGCGGCAGCGAAACAGAATTTCGCTGCGCAACACACAAATCGGCAGCGAATATCAATTCGCTGCAGCAGGTTCCGTTGCGGCAGCGAAACAGAATTTCGCTGCGCAACACACAAATCGGCAGCGAATATCAATTCGCTGCAGGAGATTCAGTTGCGGCAGCGAAACAGAATTTCGCTGCGCAACACACAAATCGGCAGCGAATATCAATTCGCTGCAGCAGGTTCCGTTGCGGCAGCGAAACAGAATTTCGCTGCGCAACACACAACTCGGAACCATCAATTTCAGCACATAGTTCTTCAACAAAATTCCAGCAATAACATCACAGCAGAACACATTAAATTCCAGTACTAACATCACAGCAGAACACATTAAATTCCAGCAAGAACATCACAGCATAACACATTAAATTCCAGCACTAACATCACAGCAGAACACATTAAATTCCAGCAAGAACATCACAGCAGAACACATTAATTGCAGCAACAATCATCACAACAGAACACATTAATTCTAGCAGCAACATCACAACAGAACACATTTAATTTCAGCAGAACACACTCACACATGCATGCTGGCCTACCCCATAGTTAAAGGCAGCTTCTACCATAATTGTTAGATGTTCTGAAATTGACTTTATTTCACTTCTGTTTGCTAGTTCTCCTAGTTAATTTCAGTTTCCCCCATAGTTGGCTTAGGTCTTAGATCAATTTTTTCTTAGGGTTTTTCTTCTTCATTTTCGTTTTTGATTTTTAAGGGGGAGAGGAAAGGGAGTTCCATGACTCATACCTTCTGAATTTAACTAAGTTTGAGGGAGGTTTGACACTATTCTTTTCTCTTCAGCTGCTGGTTCTCTTCCTTCTTCTTCCTCTCACGTTTTCCAGCTCTCTTTTTCCTCTCCTCTATGCAGCTGCCCACTCCTCTCTCAAGGTCTCATCTCTCCCTCACAAGCTCACAAGACACTCTACTAGTTTGATTCACGTTTTTGATGTGAAAGGGGAAGGGAAGAATGACATGCAGCTGCTGATTTGGGAAGAAGATGAGTCATTCTCTCTCCCCTCTTTGTATTTATACTACCCATCAAATGAATTGGGTTGTTTGGGGGTTGGTTTAGGTGTGTCCTTATCCTTGTTTGGTTTATCTAAAACCAGTTTTACCCCTCCCTCCCAGCTGTGCGTCACTGTTGATTGAGAAATCGGCAGCCGAAAACTGCGTCGCTGCCGATTTCTGCATCGGCAGCGAAATCTGCGTCGCTGCCGATTTCTGCATCGGCAGCGAAATCTGCGTCGCTGCCGATTTCTGCATCGGCAGCGAAAACTGCGTCGCTGCCCAATCCAGAATCGGCAGCGAAACTGCGTCGCTGCCAAAACCAGAATCGGCAGCGAAAACTGCGTCGCTGCCGATTTCTGCATCGGCAGCGAAATCTGCGTCGCTGCCGATTTCTGCATCGGCAGCGAAAACTGCGTCGCTGCCCAATCCAGAATCGGCAGCGAAACTGCGTCGCTGCCAAAACCAGAATCGGCAGCGAAGACTGCGTCGCTGCCGATTTCTGCATCGGCAGCGAAATCTGCGTCGCTGCCGATTTCTGCATCGGCAGCGAAAACTGCATTCATCACCATCTTTCTCTCTCTCTTTCTCTTTAAATATATTTATATATATAGACATATATATATTTTCGTTTGGGTGTTTACATTCTCCCCTCCTAAATATGAATTTCGTCCTCGAAATTTAAAAAGTTTTACACTCCATACCTGGTAGTTCAAATAAATTGGGGTACTTTTTCCTCATCTCAGCCTCCCTCTCCCAAGTTTCCTCTTCTACTTGAGCATTTCGCCATAAGATTCTGACGATGGGGATCTTTTTGCTCCGTAACTCCTTCACTTCTTGATCTAGTATCCTTATGGGTCTCAATTCCAGTGTTAAGTCTTCTTTGACTTCTACTGGAACCTGGGGTAGAACTCGGGCGGGGTCTACGTCAGCCTTCCTTAACAAGGAGACATGGAACACATCATGGACCCTGGCTAACTGTGGGGGCAAATCCACCTTGTAGGCTACTGGTCCAACTCGTTGTAAGATTTTGAAGGGTCCGATGAAACGGGGAGTTAACTTCCCTTTCAACCCAAACCGTAACATGTTCTTCCATGGGGCTACCTTCAGGAACACCTGGTCCCCCATACTGAACTCGAGAGGTCTTCTCCTCACATCGGCATACTTCTTCTGTCTATCCTGCGCGGCTTTGATGCGATCCCTGATAGTTCTCACTTTCTCCGTGGTGACTTTGACCAACTCTGCGCCATATAACTTCCGGTCCCCAATTTCCTCCCAACACAAAGGAGTTCTGCACCTCCTACCATACAAGGCTTCATACGGGGCCATTCCTATTGTGGCTTGATGACTATTGTTATACGTGAACTCCACCAATGCCATGTGTTCCTCCCAGTTTCCTCCAAATTCTAGCACACAGGCCCGTAATAGGTCTTCCAAGACTTGGATGACTCTTTCCGATTGGCCATCCGTTTGAGGGTGAAACGCAGTGCTCATGTCCAACCTTGTCCCCAAGGCATGTTGTATGCTCGGCCAAAGTCGAGAGGTGAACCTGGGATCTCGATCCGATACAATGGACACCGGAATCCCATGAAGTCGTACCACCTCATTTATGTAGATCTTGGCAAGCTTGTCCACCGAGTCGGTCATCTTTACGGGCAAGAATAGTGCGGATTTCGTCAACCGATCTACAATGACCCATATCGCATCATTTCCTTTTCTCCCTTTGGGAAATCCTGACACGAAATCCATGGTGATCATCTCCCACTTCCATTCTGGAATTTGTAATGGTTGTAATGGTCCCGCAGGCCTTTGGTGTTCAACCTTGACTTGTTGACATATCCCACACTTTGACACATACTCAGCTATGTCCCTTTTCATATTAGGCCACCAATAAAGGTGTTTCAGGTCTCGATACATCTTAGTGCTGCCAGGATGTATGGAGAATTTGGACTCATGAGCTTCTTGTAGAATCATTCGTTTGACTGTTTCGTCATCAGGCACATACAACCGTTGTCCCATCATCAAGGATCCATCATCCGCTACTCGGAATTTCATTTCTACCCCGGCCTCCACATTCTTCCTAATCTTGGACCCCACCTTGTCATGGAATTGGGCATGTAGTATATGTTCTCGATACGTTGGTCGCACCAATAATTGGGCTACTAACCCACCTCTTGCATCAATTCCCAAATCTGCACCCAACTCTTTTAATTCTGCCAATTGCCGCTCCTTTCCCACTGTTAAGCTTCCCAAGGAGGCTTTATATTTTCGACTGAGGGCATCTGCCACTACATTTGCTTTCCCCGGGTGGTATTCTATGGTGCAATCATAATCCTTAATGAGCTCTATCCACCTTCTTTGCCGCATGTTCAACTCCTTTTGCGACATCAGATACTTCAGGCTCTTATGATCCGTAAAAATTTGGGTTCGAGACCCATACAAATAGTGTCTCCATATCCTCAAGGCAAATACTACAGCTGCCAACTCCAGGTCGTGCACCGGGTAGTTCACCTCATGAGTCTTTAATTGTCTTGATGCATAGGCGATCACCTTCCCATGTTGCATCAAAACACACCCCAATCCCTTCCCCGAGGCATCACTATATACCACAAAACCCTCGGTCCCTGAGGGGAGAGTTAAGACTGGAGCAGTGGTGAGCCTCCTCTTCAATTCTTGGAAGCTTGCCTCACATTCTTCCGACCACACCCATTTCTTATCCTTCCTAGTTAGCTGGGTCAAAGGGGTTGCAATCAGGGAAAAACCTTCGATAAATCTCCGATAGTATCCTGCAAGTCCCAGGAAACTACGTATTTCAGTGACTGAAGTCGGTCTTTCCCATTTCACGACTGCTTCGACTTTTTGAGGGTCGACAAAAACACCTTCGGCTGAAATGACATGTCCCAAAAACATCACTCTCTTCAGCCAAAATTCACATTTACTCAGTTTTGCATATAGCTGGTGATCTCTCAAGGTTTGTAAGGTTTGTCTCAAGTGTTCTTCGTGCTCCTTGAAAGAATTTGAGTACACCAGTATATCATCAATGAATACCACCACAAACTTATCCAGGTATGGTTGGAAAACCCGATTCATCAAATCCATGAAGAGGGCTGGGGCGTTCGTCAACCCGAACGGTAATACCAAAAATTCATAGTGTCCATAACGAGTTCTAAATGCGGTCTTTGCTACATCCGCTTCTTTAATCTTCATCTGATAGTACCCTGATCTCAAATCTATCTTCGAGAATGCCCTTGCTCCTTTTAATTGGTCGAACAAATCATCTATCCGAGGCAACGGATACTTGTTTTTCATTGTCATTTTGTTCAACTGTCGATAGTCAATACAAAGCCTATGGGTTCCATCTTTCTTTCTTACAAATAGGACCGGTGCTCCCCAAGGAGAATTACTGGGCCGTATGAACCCTTTGTCTAATAATTCCTGTAATTGAGTCTTTAACTCGTTCAGTTCTGCTGGAGCCATCCGATACGGTTGTTGGGCTATAGGTGGAACTCCAGGAAAAGTGTCTATAGACACCTCTACCTCTCGCTCCGGGGGTAGTCCTGGTAGTTCTTCTGGAAACACATCTGGGAAATCCTTCACCACAGGAATATCCTTCAATCGTGGACCTTCATCATTAGAGTTTAAGATGTATGCGAGGTAACCCATACATCCCTTTCTTAAAAGTTTTTGGGCTGTTACCACCGATATTAAAGCATTCAGTTTAGGGAGTCTCTCTCCTTCAAAAGTTATTTTCTCGCCCTTAGGTGTTTGGAAAGTGACAGTTTTCGCATAACAATCTATTAGTGCTTTGTATTTACTCAACCAATCCATGCCTAGTATTATGTCAAAATCATGCAGCTCTAAGGGAATCAAATCTACTTCTGTTTCATACCCGGATAAACTAACCCCCACATCCACATATACAATATTTGTTTCAACCATGTTTCCCATTGGAGTTCCAATAACAAACCCCTTCTCTACCATTTTTACTTCCTTTCTCAATTTAGTGACAATTCTCTTAGCAATGAATGAGTGGGTGGCACCCGGATCAAACAACACATGCACATTAAAACCATTCAATAGAAGTGTACCTGCCACCACATCTGATGCAGCCCTGGCCTCCTCCTGTGTCAGGTGGAAGACCCTCCCCGAGGTCCGATCATTTTGTGCCCTCGGCTTCCCTCGACTGGAGTTTGCCCCTGATTGAGAAGATCTCACTGGCCTATTAACGGTGACTGACTGCTGGTGGCTCTGACTCGGCTGTCTGTAGCTCTGTACTTGTCCGGTGTTCCTCTTGGGGCAGTCCCTCTTGTAATGACCTCTTCCACCACAGTAATGACACCCCTAATTCAGATACTGACAATTCCTCCACCTATGGCCCTCTCCTCTGCACACAAAACATCGCCCGGGGGAAACTGAGCAATCCCCAGGGTGTTTTTGTCCACACTTTACACAAAAAGGATAGTCAACACCCTTGCGGTCACCGGTCCCAGTAGAAGAGTTTGCCCTCGAGTGCGACTGTCCAACCATTACTCTCCCACTTGATTGCTGGTGTGGCGGAAATATCAAACTCCCCTTTTTTCCGTGCTGCTCAAACACTCCACTTTTTCCTTTCTTCGGGTGCGGTGGTCTGCTGCTGAAATAGTCCCCATCTCTCTTTTTGCTTATACTCTGATACCCCCCTTGGCTTTCTCCAATACATGCCTCCAGAGCTTGTGCAGCCTCAATCAACTCCCTCACCGATTTAAATCGCAAGGCGATCAATCCTTGTCTCAAATCCTGTCGTAACCCATCTCTCAACTTTTCAATCATATGTTCCTCTGTCGGCACATAATGTGGGGCGAACAATGAAAGGTCATGGAATCTCCTTTCGTACTCCAATACTGACATACCACCCTGTCTCAATGCCAAGAACTCTTGTTCTTTCACCTTGCGATGATACTTGGAATAAAACTGATTCTCAAACTCTGTCTTGAAATCACTCCAAGTTAGTGTCTCAGTCGCACGCCTCAGCTGAACTGTTTCCCACCATGTCATGGCCCTATCAGACAGTAACTGGGATGCACAATTTACCCTCAAACCCTCGGGTATGCTTATTTGAATCATTGTCTTTTCTACCTTCCTGATCCATCTTCCAGCTATCTCTGCATCTTGTTCCCCCATGTACGGTTCACAGCCCATTTCCCTCAGACTCTTAACTAGCCGCACCAGTGGTACCACATTATCCATGGTCATGCTAGTCGTAGGGGCTGCTGGTGGAATCTGCGTGGTGGGAGTTGTTTGTGCCGCTGAACTAGCCATGCCTTCCATCACTGCTTTAACTATTTGTACAAGGAGTCCTGCATCTACATATTGTGGGGGCACACCAGTTGGAATAGTAGATGGTTGTGCTTCTGATCTTTCTCGCTGCTCCGTTGCGACTGGGGGTGTTCCCTCTGTGTGATGAGGCCTCGGGCCTTCCCCTGCCACCGTATCTTCCCCCTGCAAGGTTTCGGGTGGTATTATCGGAGCATGAGATGCCGTATCATCTAAGGGATCTTCATCTTGCCAACCTTGGGCACCTCGGTTCATGCCCCTCCTTTCTAAGGAGGGCGGCTCAGTTCGTGTCCCTTGTCGGGTGCGTACCATCCTGAAATTCATCACAACAACACATTTATTAATGATCCTCAGGATCCATACCAAGTGCTCTGATACCAACTGTAACGACCCGGCTTTCCAAGTCCAAAACACAATAATTTTTTTTTTTTTTTTTTTTTTATGCATTCAATCCACATGGTGCCGGCAATCAATGAATCTAAATCCTCACATCATTGAAATACAATCCATACAATCAACATTTCATTTCAAAGTGAATCTTACACAAACACGTAATATTAAGGTTGCTTGATTTGAAGTTCATATTAAAAATATATACATAGACATGAGTTTACAGTCTTCTCCTACTAATAGTCATCACAATTTTAAACAAAAAGGATCTAATAAAAGTTATACATTCAGTACATTGATCCATACAAAATACATTGTGATTTAAGATACATCTACATAATTCCTTGCAAAATAGGTTCCCGTGTATCGGGTTTCCTAGGCATCTCGTTGGTGTGAAGTCCCTGCAGCAGTACAAACATTTAAGAGAATGCAAATATTTAATAATAATAAGAATGGTAACTCACGGTTTGGCAATTAAATAAAACATTAACAATTATAATTTCTTCATGTATTTGCTACAACAACTAGTAGTACATATAGATACACAAGTTTTCGGATGCCATTCGCCAAAACTAGTCATTCATTTGTGTCGGCCATCCATGGCGAAAGCTGCGTCGCTGCCGATCCAAAATCGGCAGCAGAAAATGCATTGCTGCCGATCCAGAATCGGCAGCGGAATCTGCGTCGCTGCCGATTTCTGTATCGGCAGCAGCATCTGCGTTGCTGCCGATTCAGAATCGGCAGCGGAAATCTGCGTCGCTGCCGATCCAGAATCGGCAGCGCAATCTGCGTCGCTGCCGATCCAGAATCGGCAGCGCAAATCTGCGTCGCTGCCGATCCAGAATCGGCAGCGCAATCTGCGTCGCTGCCGATCCAGAATCGGCAGCGCAAATCTGCGTCGCTGCCGATCCAGAATCGGCAGCGCAATCTGCGTCGCTGCCGATCCAGAATCGGCAGCGCAAATCTGCGTCGCTGCCGATCCAGAATCGACAGCGCAAATCTGCGTCGCTGCCGATCCAGAATCGGCAGCGAAGTCACTCTTTTATCCCGGCCATCCATCCGTTTGGATGCCATTAGCCGAAGCCAATCAGTCCTTCATCCCGGCCATCCATTCGGACGCCATTAGCCAAAGCTAATCATTCTTTGTCCCGGCCATCCGTTTGGATGCCATTAGCCGAAGCTAATCACTCCTTTGTCCCGGCCATCCTTTCGGATGCCATTAGCCGAAGCTAATCATTCTTTGTCCCGGCCATCCTTTCGGATGCCATTAGCCGAAGCTAATCATTCTTTGTCCCGGCCATCCGTTTGGATGCCATTAGCCGAAGCTAATCAATCTTTAATCATCATCTAAGCGTTCAACAATCTAATATCGGTTCTAACAATATGATAGTACTCAAGTTAAAATATTGCAAGATTCAACGTAAGAAAAGGAAGGTGCAAGTCACCTACCTGCTCCACCTGTGGGTCGATCCTGTCTTGATGATGGTCCAATCCCGACCGCACCACCTAAGACATCAATGGTCACAAATCAGCACAGTTGTATTTATTTTATTTTTGAATCATACTCATCATCACACTTATTTCAAGAGTTCATATGTTCACATTCAAGTGTTCCATATTTTACACCATCATAACATGAGATTGTTACTAGCATTTAAGTCATTCCTGCCTAGGAGGCTTATTGTAGGAATTCGGCAGCGAGAACTGGTTCGCTGCGGGCTGCCAGTTCGCTGCGCGACACACAAATCGGCAGCGAATATCAATTCGCTGCAGCAGGTTCCGTTGCGGCAGCGAAACAGAATTTCGCTGCGCAACACACAAATCGGCAGCGAATATCAATTCGCTGCAGCAGGTTCCGTTGCGGCAGCGAAACAGAATTTCGCTGCGCAACACACAAATCGGCAGCGAATATCAATTCGCTGCAGGAGATTCAGTTGCGGCAGCGAAACAGAATTTCGCTGCGCAACACACAAATCGGCAGCGAATATCAATTCGCTGCAGCAGGTTCAGTTGCGGCAGCGAAACAGAATTTCGCTGCGCAACACACAAATCGGCAGCGAATATCAATTCGCTGCAGCAGGTTCCGTTGCGGCAGCGAAACAGAATTTCGCTGCGCAACACACAAATCGGCAGCGAATATCAATTCGCTGCAGCAGGTTCCGTTGCGGCAGCGAAACAGAATTTCGCTGCGCAACACACAAATCGGCAGCGAATATCAATTCGCTGCAGCAGGTTCCGTTGCGGCAGCGAAACAGAATTTCGCTGCGCAACACACAAATCGGCAGCGAATATCAATTCGCTGCAGGAGATTCAGTTGCGGCAGCGAAACAGAATTTCGCTGCGCAACACACAAATCGGCAGCGAATATCAATTCGCTGCAGCAGGTTCCGTTGCGGCAGCGAAACAGAATTTCGCTGCGCAACACACAAATCGGCAGCGAATATCAATTCGCTGCAGCAGGTTCCGTTGCGGCAGCGAAACAGAATTTCGCTGCGCAACACACAAATCGGCAGCGAATATCAATTCGCTGCAGGAGATTCAGTTGCGGCAGCGAAACAGAATTTCGCTGCGCAACACACAAATCGGCAGCGAATATCAATTCGCTGCAGCAGGTTCCGTTGCGGCAGCGAAACAGAATTTCGCTGCGCAACACACAACTCGGAACCATCAATTTCAGCACATAGTTCTTCAACAAAATTCCAGCAATAACATCACAGCAGAACACATTAAATTCCAGGACTAACATCACAGCAGAACACATTAAATTCCAGCAAGAACATCACAGCATAACACATTAAATTCCAGCACTAACATCACAGCAGAACACATTAAATTCCAGCAAGAACATCACAGCAGAACACATTAATTGCAGCAACAATCATCACAACAGAACACATTAATTCTAGCAGCAACATCACAACAGAACACATTTAATTTCAGCAGAACACACTCACACATGCATGCTGGCCTACCCCATAGTTAAAGCCAGCTTCTACCATAATTGTTAGATGTTCTGAAATTGACTTTATTTCACTTCTGTTTGCTAGTTCTCCTAGTTAATTTCAGTTTCCCCCATAGTTGGCTTAGGTCTTAGATCAATTTTTTCTTAGGGTTTTTCTTCTTCATTTTCGTTTTTGATTTTTAAGGGGGAGAGGAAAGGGAGTTCCATGACTCATACCTTCTGAATTTAACTAAGTTTGAGGGAGGTTTGACACTATTCTTTTCTCTTCAGCTGCTGGTTCTCTTCCTTCTTCTTCCTCTCACGTTTTCCAGCTCTCTTTTTCCTCTCCTCTATGCAGCTGCCCACTCCTCTCTCAAGGTCTCATCTCTCCCTCACAAGCTCACAAGACACTCTACTAGTTTGATTCACGTTTTTGATGTGAAAGGGGAAGGGAAGAATGACATGCAGCTGCTGATTTGGGAAGAAGATGAGTCATTCTCTCTCCCCTCTTTGTATTTATACTACCCATCAAATGAATTGGGTTGTTTGGGGGTTGGTTTAGGTGTGTCCTTATCCTTGTTTGGTTTATCTAAAACCAGTTTTACCCCTCCCTCCCAGCTGTGCGTCACTGTTGATTGAGAAATCGGCAGCCGAAAACTGCGTCGCTGCCGATTTCTGCATCGGCAGCGAAATCTGCGTCGCTGCCGATTTCTGCATCGGCAGCGAAATCTGCGTCGCTGCCGATTTCTGCATCGGCAGCGAAAACTGCGTCGCTGCCCAATCCAGAATCGGCAGCGAAACTGCGTCGCTGCCAAAACCAGAATCGGCAGCGAAAACTGCGTCGCTGCCGATTTCTGCATCGGCAGCGAAATCTGCGTCGCTGCCGATTTCTGCATCGGCAGCGAAAACTGCGTCGCTGCCCAATCCAGAATCGGCAGCGAAACTGCGTCGCTGCCAAAACCAGAATCGGCAGCGAAGACTGCGTCGCTGCCGATTTCTGCATCGGCAGCGAAATCTGCGTCGCTGCCGATTTCTGCATCGGCAGCGAAAACTGCATTCATCACCATCTTTCTCTCTCTCTTTCTCTTTAAATATATATATATATATATAGACATATATATATTTTCGTTTGGGTGTTTACAGTTCCGGTGATGATTTATTGGTCTCCAGGGACTCAGTTTTCATCAATGATTTCTCATTCTGACGTACGCCATGGGCAATGAAGATTTCAACGTCACCCATGGAACTGGGTTCCGGTGAGAATATATCTGGGTCTCCAGGGGTGCAGTTTTCGTCAATGATTTCTGATTATGACGTAGTCCATGGGCATTGAAGATTTATGCGTCATCCATGGAACTCGGTTTTGGTGATGATATTTGGGTCTCATGGACGCAGTTTTCGAGAATGATTTCTGATTATGATGTAGTCCATGGGCGCTGAACATTTCAGCATTAGCCATGGAACTGGGTTCCGCTGATGATTTATGGGTCTCCAAGGACTCAGTTTTCGTCAATGATTTCTGATTATGATGTAGTCCATGGGCGCTGAAGATTTCAGCTTCAGCCGTGGAACTGGGTTCCAGTTATGATTTCTGGGTCTGGAGGGGTGTAGTGTTCGTCAATGATTTCTGATTATGACGTAGTCCATGGGCGCTGAAGATTTCAGCGTCAGCCTTAGATCTGGGTTGCGGTGATTATTTCTTGGTACGTTGGGACTCAGTTTTAGTCTCTGATTTCTGATTCTGAGGTAGTCTATGGGCTGTGACGATTTCAGCGTCAGCTGTGGAACTGGGTTCCGGCGATGATTTATTGGTCTCCAGGGACTCAGTTTTCATCAATGATTTCTGATTCTGACGTACGCCATGGGCGATGAAGATTTCAGCGTCACCCATGGAACAGGGTTCCGGTGATGATATCTGGGTCTCAAGGGATGCACTTTTTGTCAATGATTTCTGATTGTGACGTAGTCCATGGGCGTTGAAGATTTATGCGTCATCCATGGGACTGGGTTTTGGTGATGATATCTGGGTCTCATGGACGCAGTTTTCGACAATGATTTCTAATTATGATGTAGTCCATGGGCGCTGAACATTGCAGCTTCAACCGTGGAACTGGGTTTTGGTGATGATTTCTAGGTCTCTAGGGACTCAGTTTTCGTCAATGATTTATGATTCTGACGTACGCCATGGGCGATGAAGATTTCAGCGTCACCCATGGAACAGGGTTCCGGTGATGATATCTAGGTCTCCAGGGACGCAGTTTTCGTCAATGATTTCTGATTATGACGTAGTCCTTGGGCGTTGAAGATTTATGCGTCATCCATGGAACTGGGTTTTGGTGATGATATCTGGGTCTCATGGACGCAGTTTTCGACAATGATTTCTGATTATGATGTAGTGCATGGTCGCTGAAGATTTCAGCTTCAGCCGTGGAACTGGGTTCCAGTTATGATTTCTGGGTCTCGAGGGGTGTAGTGTTCGTCAATGATTTCTGATTATGACGTAGTCCATGGGCGCTGAAGATTTCAGCGTCAGCCTTAGATCTGGGTTGCGGTGATTATTTCTTGGTACGTAGGGACTCAGTTTTTGTGTCTGATTTCTAATTTTGAGGTAGTCTATGGGCTGTGACGATTTCAGCGTCAGCTGTGGAACTGGGTTCCGGTGATGATTTATTGGTCTCCAGGGACTCAGTTTTCATCAATGATTTCTGATTCTGACGTACGCCATGGGCAATGAAGATTTCAACGTCACCCATGGAACTGGGTTCCGGTGATAATATCTGGGTCTCCAGGGGTGCAGTTTTCGTCAATGATTTCTGATTATGACGTAGTCCATGGGCATTGAAGATTTATGCGTTATCCATGGAATTGGGTTTTGGTGATGATATCTGGGTCTCATGGACGCAGTTTTCGACAATGATTTCTGATTATGATGTAGTCCATGGGCGCTGAAGATTTCAGCTTCAGCCGTGGAACTGGGTTCCAGTGATGATTTCTAGGTCTCGAGGGGTGTAGTGTTCGTCAATGATTTCTGATTATGACGTAGTTCATGGGCGCTGAAGATTTCAGCGTCAGCCTTGGATCTGGGTTGCGGTGATGATTTCTTGGTAGGTAGGGACTCAGTTTTCGTCACTGATTTCTGATTCTGAGGTAGTCTATTGGCGGTGACGATTTCAGCGTCAGCCGTGGAACTGGGTTCCGGTGATGATTTATTGGTCTCCAGGGACTCAGTTTTCCTCAATGATTTCTGATTCTTACGTACGCCATGGGGATGAAGATTTTAGCGTCACCCATGGAACAGGGTTCCGGTGATGATATCTGGGTCTATAGGGACGCAGTTTTCGTCAATGATTTCTGATTATGACGTAGTCGATGGGCGCTTAAGATTTCAGCTTCAGCCGTGGAACTGGGTTCCAGTTATGATTTTTGGGTCTGGAGGGGTGTAGTGTTCGTCAATGATTTCTGATTATGACGTAGTCCATGGGCGCTGAAGATTTCAACGTCAGCCTTAGATCTGGGTTGCGGTGATTATTTCTTGGTACGTTGGGACTCAGTTTTAGTCTCTGATTTCTGATTCTGAGGTAGTCTATGGGCTGTGACGATTTCAGCGTCAGGTGTGGAACTGGGTTCCGGCGATGATTTATTGGTCTCCAGGGACTCAGTTTTCATCAATGATTTCTGATTCTGACGTACGCCATGGGCGATGAAGATTTCAGCGTCACCCATGGAACAGGGTTCCGGTGATGATATCTAGGTCTCCAGGGACGCAGTTTTCGTCAATGATTTCTGATTATGACGTAGTCCATGGGCGTTGAACATTTATGCGTCATCCATGGAACTGGGTTTTGGTGATGATATCTGGGTCTCATGGACGCAGTTTTCGACAATGATTTCTCATTATTATGTAGTCCATGGGCGCAGAAGATTTCAGCTTCAGCCGTGGAACTGGGTTCCAGTTATGATTTCTGGGTCTGGAGGGGTGTAGTGTTCGTCAATGATTTCTGATTATGACGTAGTCCATGGGCGCTGAAGATTTCAGCGTCAGCCTTAGATCTGGGTTGCGGTGATTATTTCTTGGTAGGTTGAAATCAGTTTTCGTCTCTGATTTCTGATTCTGAGGTAGTCTATGGACGCTGAAGATTTCAGCATCGGCCGTGGAACTGGGTTCCGGTGATGATTTATTGGTCTCCAGGGACTCAGTTTTCCTCAATCATTTTTTATTCTTACGTACGCCATGGGCGATGAAGATTTCAGCGTCACCCATGGAACAGGGTTCCGGTGATGATATCTGGGTCTCAAGGGATGCACTTTTTGTCAATGATTTCTGATTATGACGTAGTCCATGGGCGTTGAAGATTTATGCGTCATCCATGGGACTGGGTTTTGGTGATGATATCTGGGTCTCATGGACGCAGTTTTCGACAATGATTTCTGATTATGATGTAGTCCATGGGCGCTGAACATTTCAGCTTCAACCGTGGAACTGGGTTTTGGTGATGATTTCTGGGTCTCTAGGGACTCAGTTTTCGTCAATGATTTATGATTCTGACATACGCCATGGGCGATGAAGATTTCAGCGTCACCCATGGAACAGGGTTCCGGTGATGATATCTAGGTCTCCAGGGACGCAGTTTTCGTCAATGATTTCTGATTATGACGTAGTCCTTGGGCGTTGAAGATTTATGCGTCATCCATGGAACTGGGTTTTGGTGATGATATCTGGGTCTCATGGACGCAGTTTTCGACAATGATTTCTGATTATGATGTAGTGCATGGTCGCTGAAGATTTCAGCTTCAGCCGTGGAACTGGGTTCCAGTTATGATTTCTGGGTCTCGAGGGGTGTAGTGTTCGTCAATGATTTCTGATTATGACGTAGTCCATGGGCGCTGAAGATTTCAGCGTCAGCCTTAGATCTAGGTTGCGGTGATTATTTCTTAGTTAGTTGAAATCAATTTTCGTCTCTGATTTCTGATTCTGAGGTAGTCTATGGGCGCTGAAGATTTCAGCGTCAGCCGTGGAACTGGGTTCCGGTGATGATTTATTGGTCTCCAGGGACTCAGTTTTCCTCAATCATTTTTTATTCTTACGTACGCCATGGGCGATGAAGATTTCAGCGTCACCCATGGAACAGGGTTCCGGTGATGATATCTGGGTCTCAAGGGATGCACTTTTTGTCAATGATTTCTGATTATGACGTAGTCCATGGGCGTTGAAGATTTATGCGTCATCCATGGGACTGGGTTTTGGTGATGATATCTGGGTCTCATGGACGCAGTTTTCGACAATGATTTCTGATTATGATGTAGTCCATGGGCGCTGAACATTTCAGCTTCAACCGTGGAACTGGGTTTTGGTGATGATTTCTGGGTCTCTAGGGACTCAGTTTTCGTCAATGATTTATGATTCTGACATACGCCATGGGCGATGAAGATTTCAGCGTCACCCATGGAACAGGGTTCCGGTGATGATATCTAGGTCTCCAGGGACGCAGTTTTCGTCAATGATTTCTGATTATGACGTAGTCCTTGGGCGTTGAAGATTTATGCGTCATCCATGGAACTGGGTTTTGGTGATGATATCTGGGTCTCATGCACGCAGTTTTCGACAATGATTTCTGATTATGATGTAGTGCATGGTCGCTGAAGATTTCAGCTTCAGCCGTGGAACTGGGTTCCAGTTATGATTTCTGGGTCTCGAGGGGTGTAGTGTTCGTCAATGATTTCTGATTATGACGTAGTCCATGGGCGCTGAAGATTTCAGCGTCAGCCTTAGATCTAGGTTGCGGTGATTATTTCTTAGTTAGTTGAAATCAATTTTCGTCTCTGATTTCTGATTCTGAGGTAGTCTATGGGCGCTGAAGATTTCAGCGTCAGCCGTGGAACTGGGTTCCGGTGATGATTTATTGGTCTCCAGGAACTCAGTTTTCCTCAATGATTTTTTATTCTTACGTACGCCATGGGCAATGAAGATTTCAAAGTCACCCATGGAACTGGGTTCCGGTGATAATATCTGGGCCTCCAGGGGTGCAGTTTTCGTCAATGATTTCTGATTATGACGTAGTCCATGGCCATTGAAGATTTATGCGTCATCCATGGAACTGGGTTTTGGTGATGATATCGGGGTCTCATGGACGCAGTTTTCGACAATGATTTCTGATTATGATGTAGTCCATGGGCGCTGAAGATTTCAGCTTCAGCCGTGGAAGTGGGTTCCAGTTATGATTTCTGGGTCTGGAGGGGTGTAGTGTTCGTCAATGATTTCTGATTATGACGTAGTCCATGGGCGCTGAAGATTTCAGCGTCAGCCTTAGATCTGGGTTGCGGTGATTATTTCTTGGTACGTTGGGACTCAGTTTTAGTCTCTGATTTCTGATTATGATGTAGTCCATGGGCGCTGAAGATTTCAGCTTCAGCCGTGGAAGTGGGTTCCGGTGATGATTTATTGGTCTCCAGGGACTCAGTTTTCCTCAATGATTTTTTATTCTTACGTACGCCATGGGCAATGAAGATTTCAAAGTCACCCATGGAACTGGGTTCCGGTGATAATATCTGGGTCTCCAGGGGTGCAGTTTTCGTCAATGATTTCTGATTATGACGTAGTCCATGGCCATTGAAGATTTATGCGTCATCCATGGAACTGGGTTTTGGTGATGATATCGGGGTCTCATGGACGCAGTTTTCGACAATGATTTCTGATTATGATGTAGTCCATGGGCGCTGAAGATTTCAGCTTCAGCCGTGGAAGTGGGTTCCAGTTATGATTTCTGGGTCTGGAGGGGTGTAGTGTTCGTCAATGATTTCTGATTATGACGTAGTCCATGGGCGCTGAAGATTTCAGCGTCAGCCTTAGATCTGGGTTGCGGTGATTATTTCTTGGTACGTTGGGACTCAGTTTTAGTCTCTGATTTCTGATTCTGAGGTAGTCTATGGGCTGTGACGATTTCAGCGTCAGCTGTGGAACTGGGTTCCGGTGATGATTTATTGGTCTCCAGGGACTCAGTTTTCATCAATGATTTCTGATTCTGACGTACGCCATGGGCGCTGAAGATTTCAGCATCACCCATGGAACAGGGTTCCGGTTATGATTTCTGGGTCTCGAGGGGTGTAGTGTTCGTCAATGATTTCTGATTATGACGTAGTCCATGGGCGCTGAAGATTTCAGCGTCAGCCTTAGATCTAGGTTGCGGTGATTATTTCTTGGTTAGTTGAAATCAGTTTTCGTCTCTGATTTCTGATTCTGAGGTAGTCTATGGGCGCTGAAGATTTCAGCGTCAGCCGTGGAACTGGGTTCCGGTGATGATTTATTGGTCTCCAGGAACTCAGTTTTCCTCAATGATTTTTTATTCTTACGTACGCCATGGGCAATGAAGATTTCAAAGTCACCCATGGAACTGGGTTCCGGTGATAATATCTGGGCCTCCAGGGGTGCAGTTTTCGTCAATGATTTCTGATTATGACGTAGTCCATGGCCATTGAAGATTTATGCGTCATCCATGGAACTGGGTTTTGGTGATGATATCGGGGTCTCATGGACGCAGTTTTCGACAATGATTTCTGATTATGATGTAGTCCATGGGCGCTGAAGATTTCAGCTTCAGCCGTGGAAGTGGGTTCCAGTTATGATTTCTGGGTCTGGAGGGGTGTAGTGTTCGTCAATGATTTCTGATTATGACGTAGTCCATGGGCGCTGAAGATTTCAGCGTCAGCCTTAGATCTGGGTTGCGGTGATTATTTCTTGGTACGTTGGGACTCAGTTTTAGTCTCTGATTTCTGATTCTGAGGTAGTCTATGGGCGCTGAAGATTTCAGCGTCAGCCGTGGAACTGGGTTCCGGTGATGATTTATTGGTCTCTAGGGACTCAGTTTTCCTCAATGATTTTTTATTCTTACGTACGCCATGGGCAATGAAGATTTCAAAGTCACCCATGGAACTGGGTTCCGGTGATAATATCTGGGTCTCCAGGGGTGCAGTTTTCGTCAATGATTTCTGATTATGACGTAGTCCATGGCCATTGAAGATTTATGCGTCATCCATGGAACTGGGTTTTGGTGATGATATCGGGGTCTCATGGACGCAGTTTTCGACAATGATTTCTGATTATGATGTAGTCCATGGGCGCTGAAGATTTCAGCTTCAGCCGTCGAAGTGGGTTCCAGTTATGATTTCTGGGTCTGGAGGGGTGTAGTGTTCGTCAATGATTTCTGATTATGACGTAGTCCATGGGCGCTGAAGATTTCAGCGTCAGCCTTAGATCTGGGTTGCGGTGATTATTTCTTGGTACGTTGGGACTCAGTTTTAGTCTCTGATTTCTGATTCTGAGGTAGTCTATGGGCTGTGACGATTTCAGCGTCAGCTGTGGAACTGGGTTCCGGTGATGATTTATTGGTCTCCAGGGACTCAGTTTTCATCAATGATTTCTGATTCTGACGTACGCCATGGGCAATGAAGATTTCAGCATCACCCATGGAACAGGGTTCCGGTTATGATTTCTGGGTCTCGAGGGGTGTAGTGTTCGTCAATGATTTCTGATTATGACGTAGTCCATGGGCGCTGAAGATTTCAGCGTCAGCCTTAGATCTAGGTTGCGGTGATTATTTCTTGGTTAGTTGAAATCAGTTTTCGTCTCTGATTTCTGATTCTGAGGTAGTCTATGGGCGCTGAAGATTTCAGCGTCAGCCGTGGAACTGGGTTCCGGTGATGATTTATTGGTCTCCAGGGACTCAGTTTTCCTCAATGATTTTTTATTCTTACGTACGCCATGGGCAATGAAGATTTCAAAGTCACCCATGGAACTGGGTTCCGGTGATAATATCTGGGTCTCCAGGGGTGCAGTTTTCGTCAATGATTTCTGATTATGACGTAGTCCATGGCCATTGAAGATTTATGCGTCATCCATGGAAATGGGTTTGGGTGATGATATCTGGGTCTCATGGACGCAGTTTTCGACAATGATTTCTAATTCTGAGGTAGTCCATGGGCGCTGAAGATTTCAGCGTCAGCCGTGGAACTGGGTTCCGGTGATGATTTATTGGTCTCCAGGGACTCAGTTTTCGTCAATGATTTATGATTCTGACTTACGCCATGGGCAATGAAGATTTCAAAGTCACCCATGGAACTGGGTTCCGGTGATAATATCTGGGTCTCCAGGGGTGCAGTTTTCGTCAATGATTTCTGATTATGACGTAGTCCATGGCCATTGAAGATTTATGCGTCATCCATGGAAATGGGTTTGGGTGATGATATCTGGGTCTCATGGACGCAGTTTTCGACAATGATTTCTAATTCTGAGGTAGTCCATGGGCGCTGAAGATTTCAGCGTCAGCCGTGGAACTGGGTTCCGGTGATGATTTATTGGTCTCCAGGGACTCAGTTTTCGTCAATGATTTATGATTCTGACGTACGCCATGGGCGATGAAGATTTCAGCGTCACCCATGGAACAGGGTTCCGGTGATGATATCTAAGTCTCCAGGGACGCAGTTTTCGTCAATGATTTCAGATTATGACGTAGTCCATGGGCGCTGAAGATTTCAGCGTCAGCCTTAGATCTGGGTTGCGGTGATTATTTCTTGGTAGGTTGAAATCAGTTTTCGTCTCTGATTTCTTATTCTGAGGTAGTCTATGGGCGCTGAAGATTTCAGCGTCGGCCGTGGAACAGGGTTCCAGTGATGATTTCTAGGTCTCGAGGGGTGTAGTGTTCGTCAATGATTTCTGATTATGACGTAGTTCATGGGCGCTGAAGATTTCAGCGTCAGCCTTGGATCTGGGTTGCGGTGATGATTTCTTGGTAGGTAGGGACTCAGTTTTCGTCACTGATTTCTGATTCTGAGGTAGTCTATTGGCGGTGACGATTTCAGCGTCAGCCATGGAACTGGGTTCCGGTGATGATTTATTGGTCTCCAGGGACTCAGTTTTCATCAATGATTTCTGATTCTGACGTACGCCATGGGAATTGAAGATTTCAGCATCACCCATGGAACTCGGTTTTGGTGATGATATCTAGGTCTCATGGACGCAGTTGTCGAGAATGATTTCTGATTATGATGTAGTCCATGGGCGCTGAACATTTCAGCATTAGCCATGGAACTGGGTTCCGCTGATGATTTATGGGTCTCCAAGGACTCAGTTTTCGTCAATGATTTATGATTCTGACGTACGCCATGGGCGATGAAGATTTCAGCGTCACTCATGGAACAGGGTTCCGGTGATGATATCTAGGTCTCCAGGGACGCAGTTTTCGTCAATGATTTCTGATTATGACGTAGTCCTTGGGCGTTGAAGATTTATGCGTCATCCATGGAACTGGGTTTTGGTGATGATATCTGGGTCTCATGGACGCAGTTTTCGACAATGATTTCTGATTATGATGTAGTGCATGGTCGCTGAAGATTTCAGCTTCAGCCGTGGAACTGGGTTCCAGTTATGATTTCTGGGTCTCGAGGGGTGTAGTGTTCGTCAATGATTTCTGATTATGACGTAGTCCATGGGCGCTGAAGATTTCAGCGTCAGCCTTAGATCTGGGTTGCGGTGATTATTTCTTGGTACGTTGGGACTCAGTTTTTGTGTCTGATTTCTAATTCTGAGGTAGTCTATGGGCTGTGACGATTTCAGCGTCAGCTGTGGAACTGGGTTCCGGTGATGATTTATTGGTCTCCAGGGACTCAGTTTTCCTCAATCATTTTTTATTCTTACGTACGCCATGGGCGATGAAGATTTCAGCGTCACCCATGGAACTGGGTTCCGGTGATAATATCTGGGTCTCCAGGGGTGCAGTTTTCGTCAACGATTTCTGATTATGACGTAGTCCATGGGCATTGAAGATTTATGCGTTATCCATGGAATTGGGTTTTGGTGATGATATCTGGGTCTCATGGACGCAGTTTTCGACAATGATTTCTGATTATGATGTAGTCCATGGGCGCTGAAGATTTCAGCTTCAGCCGTGGAACTGGGTTCCAGTGATGATTTCTAGGTCTCGAGGGGTGTAGTGTTCGTCAATGATTTCTGATTATGACGTAGTTCATGGGCGCTGAAGATTTCAGCGTCAGCCTTGGATCTGGGTTGCGGTGATGATTTCTTGGTAGGTAGGGACTCAGTATTCGTCACTGATTTCTGATTCTGAGGTAGTCTATTGGCGGTGACGATTTCAGCGTCAGCCGTGGAACTGGGTTCCGGTGATGATTTATTGGTCTCCAGGGACTCAGTTTTCATCAATGATTTCTGATTCTGACGTACGCCATGGGCATTGAAGATTTCAGCATCACCCATGGAACAGGGTCCTGGTTATGATTTCTGGGTCTCGAGGGGTGTAGTGTTCGTCAATGATTTCTGATTATGACGTAGTCCATGGACTCTGAAGATTTCAGCGTCAGCCTTAGATCTGGGTTGCGGTGATTATTTCTTGGTAGGTTGAAATCAGTTTTCGTCTCTGATTTCTGATTCTGAGGTAGTCTATGGGCTGTGATGATTTCAGCGTCAGCCGTGGAACTGGGTTCCGGTGATGATTTATTGGTCTCCAGGGACTCAGTTTTCATCAATGATTTCTCATTCTGACGTACGCCATGGGCAATGAAGATTTCACCGTCACCCATGGAACTGGGTTTTGGTGATGATATCTGGGTCTCATGGACGCAGTTTTCGACAATGATTTCTAATTATGATGTAGTCCATGGGCGCTGAAGATTTCAGCTTCAGCCGTGGAACTGGGTTCCAGTTATGATTTCTGGGTCTGGAGGGGTGTAGTGTTCGTCAATGATTTCTGATTATGACGTAGTCCATGGGCGCTGAAGATTTCAGCGTCAGCCTTAGATCTGGGTTGCGGTGATTATTTCTTGGTAGGTTGAAATCAGTTTTCGTCTCTGATTTCTTATTCTGAGGTAGTCTATGGGCGCTGAAGATTTCAGCGTCGGCCGTGGAACTGGGTTCCGGTGATGATTTATTGGTCTCCAGGGACTCAGTTTTCCTCAATCATTTTTTATTCTTACGTACGCCATGGGCGATGAAGATTTCAGCGTCACCCATGGAACAGGGTTCCGGTGATGATATCTGGGTCTCAAGGGATGCACTTTTTGTCAATGATTTCTGATTGTGACGTAGTCCATGGGCGTTGAAGATTTATGCGTCATCCATGGGACTGGGTTTTGGTGATGATATCTGGGTCTCATGGACGCAGTTTTCGACAATGATTTCTAATTATGATGTAGTCCATGGGCGCTGAACATTGCAGCTTCAACCGTGGAACTGGGTTTTGGTGATGATTTCTGGGTCTCTAGGGACTCAGTTTTCGTCAATGATTTATGATTCTGACGTACGCCATGGGCGATGAAGATTTCAGCGTCACCCATGGAACAGGGTTCCGGTGATGATATCTGGGTCTCAAGGGATGCACTTTTTGTCAATGATTTCTGATTGTGACGTAGTCCATGGGCGTTGAAGATTTATGCGTCATCCATGGGACTGGGTTTTGGTGATGATATCTGGGTCTCATGGACGCAGTTTTCGACAATGATTTCTGATTATGATGTAGTGCATGGTCGCTGAAGATTTCAGCTTCAGCCGTGGAACTGGGTTCCAGTTATGATTTCTGGGTCTCGAGGGGTGTAGTGTTCGTCAATGATTTCTGATTATGACGTAGTCCATGGGCGCTGAAGATTTCAGCGTCAGCCTTAGATCTGGGTTGCGGTGATTATTTCTTGGTAGGTTGAAATCAGTTTTCGTCTCTGATTTCTGATTCTGAGGTAGTCTATGGGCTGTGATGATTTCAGCGTCAGCCGTGGAACTGGGTTCCGGTGATGATTTATTGGTCTCCAGGGACTCAGTTTTCATCAATGATTTCTGATTCTGACGTACGCCATGGGCATTGAAGATTTCAGCATCACCCATGGAACTCGGTTTTGGTGATGATATCTAGGTCTCATGGACGCAGTTGTCGAGAATGATTTCTGATTATGATGTAGTCCATGGGCGCTGAACATTTCAGCATTAGCCATGGAACTGGGTTCCGCTGATGATTTATGGGTCTCCAAGGACTCAGTTTTCGTCAATGATTTATGATTCTGACGTACGCCATGGGCGATGAAGATTTCAGCGTCACTCATGGAACAGGGTTCCGGTGATGATATCTAGGTCTCCAGGGACGCAGTTTTCGTCAATGATTTCTGATTATGACGTAGTCCTTGGGCGTTGAAGATTTATGCGTCATCCATGGAACTGGGTTTTGGTGATGATATCTGGGTCTCATGGACGCAGTTTTCGACAATGATTTCTGATTATGATGTAGTGCATGGTCGCTGAAGATTTCAGCTTCAGCCGTGGAACTGGGTTCCAGTTATGATTTCTGGGTCTCGAGGGGTGTAGTGTTCGTCAATGATTTCTGATTATGACGTAGTCCATGGGCGCTGAAGATTTCAGCGTCATCCTTAGATCTGGGTTGCGGTGATTATTTCTTGGTACGTTGGGACTCAGTTTTTGTGTCTGATTTCTAATTCTGAGGTAGTCTATGGGCTGTGACGATTTCAGCGTCAGCTGTGGAACTGGGTTCCGGTGATGATTTATTGGTCTCCAGGGACTCAGTTTTCATCAATGATTTCTGATTCTGACGTACGCCATGGGCATTGAAGATTTCAGCATCACCCATGGAACTCGGTTTTGGTGATGATATCTAGGTCTCATGGACGCAGTTGTCGAGAATGATTTCTGATTATGATGTAGTCCATGGGCGCTGAACATTTCAGCATTAGCCATGGAACTGGGTTCCGCTGATGATTTATGGGTCTCCAAGGACTCAGTTTTCGTCAATGATTTATGATTCTGACGTACGCCATGGGCGATGAAGATTTCAGCGTCACTCATGGAACAGGGTTCCGGTGATGATATCTAGGTCTCCAGGGACGCAGTTTTCGTCAATGATTTCTGATTATGACGTAGTCCTTGGGCGTTGAAGATTTATGCGTCATCCATGGAACTGGGTTTTGGTGATGATATCTGGGTCTCATGGACGCAGTTTTCGACAATGATTTCTGATTATGATGTAGTGCATGGTCGCTGAAGATTTCAGCTTCAGCCGTGGAACTGGGTTCCAGTTATGATTTCTGGGTCTCGAGGGGTGTAGTGTTCGTCAATGATTTCTGATTATGACGTAGTCCATGGGCGCTGAAGATTTCAGCGTCAGCCTTAGATCTGGGTTGCGGTGATTATTTCTTGGTACGTTGGGACTAAGTTTTTGTGTCTGATTTCTTATTCTGAGGTAGTCTATGGGCGCTGAAGATTTCAGCGTCGGCCGTGGAACTGGGTTCCGGTGATGATTTATTGGTCTCCAGGGACTCAGTTTTCATCAATGATTTCTGATTCTGACGTACGCCATGGGCCATGAAGATTTCAACGTCACCCATGGAACTGGGTTCCGGTGATAATATCTGGGTCTCCAGGGGTGCAGTTTTCGTCAATGATTTCTGATTATGACGTAGTCCATGGGCATTGAAGATTTATGCGTTATCCATGGAATTGGGTTTTGGTGATGATATCTGGGTCTCATGGACGCAGTTTTCGACAATGATTTCTGATTATGATGTAGTCCATGGGCGCTGAAGATTTCAGCTTCAGCCGTGGAACTGGGTTCCAGTGATGATTTCTAGGTCTCGAGGGGTGTAGTGTTCGTCAATGATTTCTGATTATGACGTAGTTCATGGGCGCTGAAGATTTCAGCGTCAGCCTTGGATCTGGGTTGCGGTGATGATTTCTTGGTAGGTAGGGACTCAGTTTTCGTCACTGATTTCTGATTCTGAGGTAGTCTATTGGCGGTGACGATTTCAGCATTAGCCGTGGAACTGGGTTCCGGTGATGATTTATTGGTCTCCAGGGACTCAGTTTTCATCAATGATTTCTGATTCTGACGTACGCCATGGGCATTGAAGATTTCAGCATCACCCATGGAACAGGGTTCCGGTTATGATTTCTGGGTCTCGAGGGGTGTAGTGTTCGTCAATGATTTCTGATTATGACGTGGTCCATGGACGCTGAAGATTTCAGCGTCAGCCTTAGATCTGGGTTGCGGTGATTATTTCTTGGTAGGTTGAAATCAGTTTTCGTCTCTGATTTCTGATTCTGAGGTAGTCTATGGGCTGTGATGATTTTAGCGTCAGCCGTGGAACTGGGTTCCGGTGATGATTTATTGGTCTCCAGGGACTCAGTTTTCATCAATGACTTCTCATTCTGACGTACGCCATGGGCAATGAAGATTTCAACGTCACCCATGGAACTGGGTTCCGGTGAGAATATATCTGGGTCTCCAGGGGTGCAGTTTTCGTCAATGATTTCTGATTATGACGTAGTCCATGGGCATTGAAGATTTATGCGTCATCCATGGAACTCGGTTTTGGTGATGATATCTAGGTCTCATGGACGCAGTTGTCGAGAATGATTTCTGATTATGATGTAGTCCATGGGCGCTGAACATTTCAGCATTAGCCATGGAACTGGGTTCCGCTGATGATTTATGGGTCTCCAAGGACTCAGTTTTCGTCAATGATTTATGATTCTGACGTACGCCATGGGCGATGAAGATTTCAGCGTCACCCATGGAACAGGGTTCCGGTGATGATATCTAGGTCTCCAGGGACGCAGTTTTCGTCAATGATTTCTGATTATGACGTAGTCCATGGGCGTTGAAGATTTATGCGTCATCCATGGGACTGGGTTTTGGTGATGATATCTGGGTCTCATGGACGCAGTTTTCGACAATGATTTCTAATTATGATGTAGTCCATGGGCGCTGAACATTTCAGCTTCAACCGTGGAACTGGGTTTTGGTGATGATTTCTGGGTCTCTAGGGACTCAGTTTTCGTCAATGATTTATGATTCTGACGTACGCCATGGGCGATGAAGATTTCAGCGTCACCCATGGAACAGGGTTCCGGTGATGATATGTAGGTCTCCAGGGACGCAGTTTTCGTCAATGATTTCTGATTATGACGTAGTCCTTGGGCGTTGAAGATTTATGCGTCATCCATGGAACTGGGTTTTGGTGATGATATCTGGGTCTCATGGACGCAGTTTTCGACAATGATTTCTGATTATGATGTAGTGCATGGTCGCTGAAGATTTCAGCTTCAACCGTGGAACTGGGTTCCAGTTATGATTTCTGGGTCTCGAGGGGTGTAGTGTTCGTCAATGATTTCTGATTATGACGTAGTCCATGGGCGCTGAAGATTTCAGCGTCAGCCTTGGATCTGGGTTGCGGTGATTATTTCTTGGTTAGTTGAAATCAATTTTCGTCTCTGATTTCTGATTCTGAGGTAGTCTATGGGCGCTGAAGATTTCAGCGTCAGCCGTGGAACTGGGTTCCGGTGATGATTTATTGGTCTCCAGGGACTCAGTTTTCCTCAATGATTTTTTATTCTTACGTACGCCATGGGCAATGAAGATTTCAAAGTCACCCATGGAACTGGGTTCCGGTGATAATATCTGGGCCTCCAGGGGTGCAGTTTTCGTCAATGATTTCTGATTATGACGTAGTCCATGGCCATTGAAGATTTATGCGTCATCCATGGAACTGGGTTTTGGTGATGATATCGGGGTCTCATGGACGCAGTTTTCGACAATGATTTCTGATTATGATGTAGTCCATGGGCGCTGAAGATTTCAGCTTCAGCCGTGGAAGTGGGTTCCAGTTATGATTTCTGGGTCTGGAGGGGTGTAGTGTTCGTCAATGATTTCTGATTATGACGTAGTCCATGGGCGCTGAAGATTTCAGCGTCAGCCTTAGATCTGGGTTGCGGTGATTATTTCTTGGTACGTTGGGACTCAGTTTTTGTGTCTGATTTCTAATTCTGAGGTAGTCTATGGGCTGTGACGATTTCAGCGTCAGCTGTGGAACTGGGTTCCGGTGATGATTTATTGGTCTCCAGGGACTCAGTTTTCCTCAATCATTTTTTATTCTTACGTACGCCATGGGCGATGAAGATTTCAGCGTCACCCATGGAACTGGGTTCCGGTGATAATATCTGGGTCTCCAGGGGTGCAGTTTTCGTCAATGATTTCTGATTATGACGTAGTCCATGGGCATTGAAGATTTATGCGTTATCCATGGAATTGGGTTTTGGTGATGATATCTGGGTCTCATGGACGCAGTTTTCGACAATGATTTCTGATTATGATGTAGAACATGGGCGCTGAAGATTTCAGCTTCAGCCGTGGAACTGGGTTCCAGTGATGATTTCTAGGTCTCGAGGGGTGTAGTGTTCGTCAATGATTTCTGATTATGACGTAGTTCATGGGCGCTGAAGATTTCAGCGTCAGCCTTGGATCTGGGTTGCGGTGATGATTTCTTGGTAGGTAGGGACTCAGTTTTCGTCACTGATTTCTGATTCTGAGGTAGTCTATTGGCGGTGACGATTTCAGCATTAGCCGTGGAACTGGGTTCCGGTGATGATTTATTGGTCTCCAGGGACTCAGTTTTCATCAATGATTTCTGATTCTGACGTACGCCATGGGCATTGAAGATTTCAGCATCACCCATGGAACAGGGTTCCGGTTATGATCTCTGGGTCTCGAGGGGTGTAGTGTTCGTCAATGATTTCTGATTATGACGTGGTCCATGGACGCTGAAGATTTCAGCGTCAGCCTTAGATCTGGGTTGCGGTGATTATTTCTTGGTAGGTTGAAATCAGTTTTCGTCTCTGATTTCTGATTCTGAGGTAGTCTATGGGCTGTGATGATTTCAGCGTCAGCCGTGGAACTAGGTTCCGGTGATGATTTATTGGTCTCCAGGGACTCAGTTTTCATCAATGATTTCTCATTCTGACGTACGCCATGGGCAATGAAGATTTCAACGTCACCCATGGAACTGGGTTCCGGTGAGAATATATCTGGGTCTTCAGGGGTGCAGTTTTCGTCAATGATTTCTGATTATGACGTAGTCCATGGGCGTTGAAGATTTATGCGTCATCCATGGAACTCGGTTTTGGTGATGATATCTAGGTCTCATGGACGCAGTTGTCGAGAATGATTTCTGATTATGATGTAGTCCATGGGCGCTGAACATTTCAGCATTAGCCATGGAACTGGGTTCCGCTGATGATTTATGGGTCTCCAAGGACTCAGTTTTCGTCAATGATTTATGATTCTGACGTACGCCATGGGCGATGAAGATTTCAGCGTCACCCATGGAACAGGGTTCCGGTGATGATATCTAGGTCTCCAGGGACGCAGTTTTCGTCAATGATTTCTGATTATGACGTAGTCCATGGGCGTTGAAGATTTATGCGTCATCCTTGGAACTGGGTTTTGGTGATGATATCTGGGTCTCATGGACGCAGTTTTCGACAATGATTTCTAATTATGATGTAGTCCATGGGCGCTGAAGATTTCAGCTTCAGCCGTGAAACTGGGTTCCAGTTATGATTTCTGGGTCTCGAGGGGTGTAGTGTTCGTCAATGATTTCTGATTATGACGTAGTCCATGGGCGCTGAAGATTTCAGCGTCAGCCTTAGATCTGGGTTGCGGTGATTATTTCTTGGTACGTTGGGACTCAGTTTTTGTCTCTGATTTCTAATTCTGAGGTAGTCTATGGGCTGTGACGATTTCAGCGTCAGCTGTGGAACTGGGTTCCGGCGATGATTTATTGGTCTCCAGGGACTCAGTTTTCATCAATGACTTCTGATTATGACGTACGCCATGGGCGATGAACATTTGAGCGTCACCCATGGAACACGGTTCCGGTGATGATATCTAGGTCTCCAGGGATGCACTTTTTGTCAATGATTTCTGATTATGACGTAGTCCATGGGCGTTGAAGATTTATGCGTCATCCATGGGACTGGTTTTTGGTGATGATATCTGGGTCTCATGGACGCAGTTTTCGACAATGATTTCTAATTATGATGTAGTCCATGGGCGCTGAACATTTCAGCTTCAACCGTGGAACTGGGTTTTGGTGATGATTTCTGGGTCTCTAGGGACTCAGTTTTCGTCAATGATTTATGATTCTGACGTACGCCATGGGCGATGAAGATTTCAGCGTCACCCATGGAACAGGGTTCCGGTGATGATATCTAGGTCTCCAGGGACGCAGTTTTCGTCAATGATTTCTGATTATGACGTAGTCCTTGGGCGTTGAAGATTTATGCGTCATCCATGGAACTGGGTTTTGGTGATGATATCTGGGTCTCATGGACGCAGTTTTCGACAATGATTTCTGATTATGATGTAGTGCATGGTCGCTGAAGATTTCAGCTTCAGCCGTGGAACTGGGTTCCAGTTATGATTTCTGGGTCTCGAGGGGTGTAGTGTTCGTCAATGATTTCTGATTATGACGTAGTCCATGGGCGCTGAAGATTTCAGCATCAGCCTTCGATCTAGGTTGCGGTGATTATTTCTTGGTTAGTTGAAATCAATTTTCGTCTCTGATTTCTGATTCTGAGGTAGTCTATGGGCGCTGAAGATTTCAGCGTCAGCCGTGGAACTGGGTTCCGGTGATGATTTATTGGTCTCCAGGGACTCAGTTTTCCTCAATGATTTTTTATTCTTACGTACGCCATGGGCAATGAAGATTTCAAAGTCACCCATGGAACTGGGTTCCGGTGATAATATCTGGGCCTCCAGGGGTGCAGTTTTCGTCAATGATTTCTGATTATGACGTAGTCCATGGCCATTGAAGATTTATGCGTCATCCATGGAACTGGGTTTTGGTGATGATATCGGGGTCTCATGGACGCAGTTTTCGACAATGATTTCTGATTATGATGTAGTCCATGGGCGCTGAAGATTTCAGCTTCAGCCGTGGAAGTGGGTTCCAGTTATGATTTCTGGGTCTGGAGGGGTGTAGTGTTCGTCAATGATTTCTGATTATGACGTAGTCCATAGGCGCTGAAGATTTCAGCGTCAGCCTTAGATCTGGGTTGCGGTGATTATTTCTTGGTACGTTGGGACTCAGTTTTAGTCTCTGATTTCTGATTCTGAGGTAGTCTATGGGCGCTGAAGATTTCAGTGTCAGCCGTGGAACTGGGTTCCGGTGATGATTTATTGGTCTCCAGGGACTCAGTTTTCCTCAATGATTTTTTATTCTTACGTACGCCATGGGCAATGAAGATTTCAAAGTCACCCGTGGAACTGGGTTCCGGTGATAATATCTGGGCCTCCAGGGGTGCAGTTTTCGTCAATGATTTCTGATTATGACGTAGTCCATGGCCATTGAAGATTTATGCGTCATCCATGGAACTGGGTTTTGGTGATGATATCGGGGTCTCATGGACGCAGTTTTCGACAATGATTTCTGATTATGATGTAGTCCATGGGCGCTGAAGATTTCAGCTTCAGCCGTGGAAGTGGGTTCCAGTTATGATTTCTGGGTCTGGAGGGGTGTAGTGTTCGTCAATGATTTCTGATTATGACGTAGTCCATGGGCGCTGAAGATTTCAGCGTCAGCCTTAGATCTGGGTTGCGGTGATTATTTCTTGGTACGTTGGGACTCAGTTTTAGTCTCTGATTTCTGATTCTGAGGTAGTCTATGGGCGCTGAAGATTTCAGTGTCAGCCGTGGAACTGGGTTCCGGTGATGATTTATTGGTCTCCAGGGACTCAGTTTTCCTCAATGATTTTTTATTCTTACGTACGCCATGGGCAATGAAGATTTCAAAGTCACCCATGGAACTGGGTTCCGGTGATAATATCTGGGTCTCCAGGGGTGCAGTTTTCGTCAATGATTTCTGATTATGACGTAGTCTATGGCCATTGAAGATTTATGCGTCATCCATGGAACTGGGTTTTGGTGATGATATCGGGGTCTCATGGACGCAGTTTTCGACAATGATTTCTGATTATGATGTAGTCCATGGGCGCTGAAGATTTCAGCTTCAACCGTGGAAGTGGGTTCCAGTTATGATTTCTGGGTCTGGAGGGGTGTAGTGTTCGTCAATGATTTCTGATTATGACGTAGTCCATGGGCGCTGAAGATTTCAGCGTCAGCCTTAGATCTGGGTTGCGGTGATTATTTCTTGGTACGTTGGGACTCAGTTTTTGTGTCTGATTTCTAATTCTGAGGTAGTCTATGGGCTGTGACGATTTCAGCGTCAGCTGTGGAACTGGGTTCCGGTGATGATTTATTGGTCTCCAGGGACTCAGTTTTCATCAATGATTTCTGATTCTGACGTACGCCATGGGCAATGAAGATTTCAGCATCACCCATGGAACAGGGTTCCGGTTATGATTTCTGGGTCTCGAGGGGTGTAGTGTTCGTCAATGATTTCTGATTATGACGTAGTCCATGGGCGCTGAAGATTTCAGCGTCAGCCTTAGATCTAGGTTGCGGTGATTATTTCTTGGTTAGTTGAAATCAGTTTTCGTCTCTGATTTCTGATTCTGAGGTAGTCTATGGGCGCTGAAGATTTCAGCGTCAGCCGTGGAACTAGGTTCCGGTGATGATTTATTGGTCTCCAGGGACTCAGTTTTCCTCAATGATTTTTTATTCTTACATACGCCATGGGCAATGAAGATTTCAAAGTCACCCATGGAACTGGGTTCCGGTGATAATATCTGGGTCTCCAGGGGTGCAGTTTTCGTCAATGATTTCTGATTATGACGTAGTCCATGGCCATTGAAGATTTATGCGTCATCCATGGAACTGGGTTTTGGTGATGATATCGGGGTCTCATGGACGCAGTTTTCGACAATGATTTCTGATTATGATGTAGTCCATGGGCGCTGAGGATTTCAGCTTCAGCCGTGGAAGTGGGTTCCAGTTATGATTTCTGGGTCTGGAGGGGTGTAGTGTTCGTCAATGATTTCTGATTATGACGTATTCCATGGGCGCTGAAGATTTCAGCGTCAGCCTTAGATCTGGGTTGCGGTGATTATTTCTTGGTACGTTGGGACTCAGTTTTTGTCTCTGATTTCTAATTCTGAGGTAGTCTATGGGCTGTGACGATTTCAGCGTCAGCTGTGGAACTGGGTTCCGGTGATGATTTATTGGTCTCCAGGGACTCAGTTTTCATCAATGATTTCTGATTCTGACGTACGCCATGGGCAATGAAGATTTCAGCATCACCCATGGAACAGGGTTCCGGTTATGATTTCTGGGTCTCGAGGGGTGTAGTGTTCGTCAATGATTTCTGATTATGACGTAGTCCATGGGCGCTGAAGATTTCAGCGTCAGCCTTAGATCTAGGTTGCGGTGATTATTTCTTGGTTAGTTGAAATCAATTTTCGTCTCTGATTTCTGATTCTGAGGTAGTCTATGGGCGCTGAAGATTTCAGCGTCAGCCGTGGAACTGGGTTCCGGTGATGATTTATTGGTCTCCAGGGACTCAGTTTTCCTCAATGATTTTTTATTCTTACGTACGCCATGGGCAATGAAGATTTCAAAGTCACCCATGGAACTGGGTTCCGGTGATAATATCTGGGTCTCCAGGGGTGCAGTTTTCGTCAATGATTTCTGATTATGACGTAGTCCATGGCCATTGAAGATTTATGCGTCATCCATGGAACTGGGTTTTGGTGATGATATCGGGGTCTCATGGACGCAGTTTTCGACAATGATTTCTGATTATGATGTAGTCCATGGGCGCTGAGGATTTCAGCTTCAGCCGTGGAAGTGGGTTCCAGTTATGATTTCTGGGTCTGGAGGGGTGTAGTGTTCGTCAATGATTTCTGATTATGACGTATTCCATGGGCGCTGAAGATTTCAGCGTCAGCCTTAGATCTGGGTTGCGGTGATTATTTCTTGGTACGTTGGGACTCAGTTTTTGTGTCTGATTTCTAATTCTGAGGTAGTCTATGGGCTGTGACGATTTCAGCGTCAGCTGTGGAACTGGGTTCCGGTGATGATTTATTGGTCTCCAGGGACTCAGTTTTCATCAATGATTTCTGATTCTGACGTACGCCATGGGCAATGAAGATTTCAGCATCACCCATGGAACAGGGTTCCGGTTATGATTTCTGGGTCTCGAGGGGTGTAGTGTTCGTCAATGATTTCTGATTATGACGTAGTCCATGGGCGCTGAAGATTTCAGCGTCAGCCTTAGATCTAGGTTGCGGTGATTATTTCTTGGTTAGTTGAAATCAGTTTTCGTCTCTGATTTCTGATTCTGAGGTAGTCTATGGGCGCTGAAGATTTCAGCGTCAGCCGTGGAACTGGGTTCCGGTGATGATTTATTGGTCTCCAGGGACTCAGTTTTCCTCAATGATTTTTTATTCTTACATACGCCATGGGCAATGAAGATTTCAAAGTCACCCATGGAACTGGGTTCCGGTGATAATATCTGGGTCTCCAGGGGTGCAGTTTTCGTCAATGATTTCTGATTATGACGTAGTCCATGGCCATTGAAGATTTATGCGTCATCCATGGAACTGGGTTTTGGTGATGATATCGGGGTCTCATGGACGCAGTTTTCGACAATGATTTCTGATTATGATGTAGTCCATGGGCGCTGAGGATTTCAGCTTCAGCCGTGGAAGTGGGTTCCAGTTATGATTTCTGGGTCTGGAGGGGTGTAGTGTTCGTCAATGATTTCTGATTATGACGTATTCCATGGGCGCTGAAGATTTCAGCGTCAGCCTTAGATCTGGGTTGCGGTGATTATTTCTTGGTACGTTGGGACTCAGTTTTTGTCTCTGATTTCTAATTCTGAGGTAGTCTATGGGCTGTGACGATTTCAGCGTCAGCTGTGGAACTGGGTTCCGGTGATGATTTATTGGTCTCCAGGGACTCAGTTTTCATCAATGATTTCTGATTCTGACGTACGCCATGGGCAATGAAGATTTCAGCATCACCCATGGAACAGGGTTCCGGTTATGATTTCTGGGTCTCGAGGGGTGTAGTGTTCGTCAATGATTTCTGATTATGACGTAGTCCATGGGCGCTGAAGATTTCAGCGTCAGCCTTAGATCTAGGTTGCGGTGATTATTTCTTGGTTAGTTGAAATCAATTTTCGTCTCTGATTTCTGATTCTGAGGTAGTCTATGGGCGCTGAAGATTTCAGCGTCAGCCGTGGAACTGGGTTCCGGTGATGATTTATTGGTCTCCAGGGACTCAGTTTTCCTCAATGATTTTTTATTCTTACGTACGCCATGGGCAATGAAGATTTCAAAGTCACCCATGGAACTGGGTTCCGGTGATAATATCTGGGTCTCCAGGGGTGCAGTTTTCGTCAATGATTTCTGATTATGACGTAGTCCATGGCCATTGAAGATTTATGCGTCATCCATGGAACTGGGTTTTGGTGATGATATCGGGGTCTCATGGACGCAGTTTTCGACAATGATTTCTGATTATGATGTAGTCCATGGGCGCTGAGGATTTCAGCTTCAGCCGTGGAAGTGGGTTCCAGTTATGATTTCTGGGTCTGGAGGGGTGTAGTGTTCGTCAATGATTTCTGATTATGACGTATTCCATGGGCGCTGAAGATTTCAGCGTCAGCCTTAGATCTGGGTTGCGGTGATTATTTCTTGGTACGTTGGGACTCAGTTTTTGTCTCTGATTTCTAATTCTGAGGTAGTCTATGGGCTGTGACGATTTCAGCGTCAGCTGTGGAACTGGGTTCCGGTGATGATTTATTGGTCTCCAGGGACTCAGTTTTCATCAATGATTTCTGATTCTGACGTACGCCATGGGCAATGAAGATTTCAGCATCACCCATGGAACAGGGTTCCGGTTATGATTTCTGGGTCTCGAGGGGTGTAGTGTTCGTCAATGATTTCTGATTATGACGTAGTCCATGGGCGCTGAAGATTTCAGCGTCAGCCTTAGATCTAGGTTGCGGTGATTATTTCTTGGTTAGTTGAAATCAGTTTTCGTCTCTGATTTCTGATTCTGAGGTAGTCTATGGGCGCTGAAGATTTCAGCGTCAGCCGTGGAACTGGGTTCCGGTGATGATTTATTGGTCTCCAGGGACTCAGTTTTCCTCAATGATTTTTTATTCTTACGTACGCCATGGGCAATGAAGATTTCAAAGTCACCCATGGAACTGGGTTCCGGTGATAATATCTGGGTCTCCAGGGGTGCAGTTTTCGTCAATGATTTCTGATTATGACGTAGTCCATGGCCATTGAAGATTTATGCGTCATCCATGGAACTGGGTTTTGGTGATGATATCGGGGTCTCATGGACGCAGTTTTCGACAATGATTTCTGATTATGATGTAGTCCATGGGCGCTGAGGATTTCAGCTTCAGCCGTGGAAGTGGGTTCCAGTTATGATTTCTGGGTCTGGAGGGGTGTAGTGTTCGTCAATGATTTCTGATTATGACGTATTCCATGGGCGCTGAAGATTTCAGCGTCAGCCTTAGATCTGGGTTGCGGTGATTATTTCTTGGTACGTTGGGACTCAGTTTTTGTCTCTGATTTCTAATTCTGAGGTAGTCTATGGGCTGTGACGATTTCAGCGTCAGCTGTGGAACTGGGTTCCGGTGATGATTTATTGGTCTCCAGGGACTCAGTTTTCATCAATGATTTCTGATTCTGACGTACGCCATGGGCAATGAAGATTTCAGCATCACCCATGGAACAGGGTTCCGGTTATGATTTCTGGGTCTCGAGGGGTGTAGTGTTCGTCAATGATTTCTGATTATGACGTAGTCCATGGGCGCTGAAGATTTCAGCGTCAGCCTTAGATCTAGGTTGCGGTGATTATTTCTTGGTTAGTTGAAATCAGTTTTCGTCTCTGATTTCTGATTCTGAGGTAGTCTATGGGCGCTGAAGATTTCAGCGTCAGCCGTGGAACTGGGTTCCGGTGATGATTTATTGGTCTCCAGGGACTCAGTTTTCCTCAATGATTTTTTATTCTTACGTACGCCATGGGCAATGAAGATTTCAAAGTCACCCATGGAACTGGGTTCCGGTGATAATATCTGGGTCTCCAGGGGTGCAGTTTTCGTCAATGATTTCTGATTATGACGTAGTCCATGGCCATTGAAGATTTATGCGTCATCCATGGAACTGGGTTTTGGTGATGATATCGGGGTCTCATGGACGCAGTTTTCGACAATGATTTCTGATTATGATGTAGTCCATGGGCGCTGAGGATTTCAGCTTCAGCCGTGGAAGTGGGTTCCAGTTATGATTTCTGGGTCTGGAGGGGTGTAGTGTTCGTCAATGATTTCTGATTATGACGTATTCCATGGGCGCTGAAGATTTCAGCGTCAGCCTTAGATCTGGGTTGCGGTGATTATTTCTTGGTACGTTGGGACTCAGTTTTTGTCTCTGATTTCTAATTCTGAGGTAGTCTATGGGCTGTGACGATTTCAGCGTCAGCTGTGGAACTGGGTTCCGGTGATGATTTATTGGTCTCCAGGGACTCAGTTTTCATCAATGATTTCTGATTCTGACGTACGCCATGGGCAATGAAGATTTCAGCATCACCCATGGAACAGGGTTCCGGTTATGATTTCTGGGTCTCGAGGGGTGTAGTGTTCGTCAATGATTTCTGATTATGACGTAGTCCATGGGCGCTGAAGATTTCAGCGTCAGCCTTAGATCTAGGTTGCGGTGATTATTTCTTGGTTAGTTGAAATCAGTTTTCGTCTCTGATTTCTGATTCTGAGGTAGTCTATGGGCGCTGAAGATTTCAGCGTCAGCCGTGGAACTGGGTTCCGGTGATGATTTATTGGTCTCCAGGGACTCAGTTTTCCTCAATGATTTTTTATTCTTACGTACGCCATGGGCAATGAAGATTTCAAAGTCACCCATGGAACTGGGTTCCGGTGATAATATCTGGGTCTCCAGGGGTGCAGTTTTCGTCAATGATTTCTGATTATGACGTAGTCCATGGCCATTGAAGATTTATGCGTCATCCATGGAACTGGGTTTTGGTGATGATATCGGGGTCTCATGGACGCAGTTTTCGACAATGATTTCTGATTATGATGTAGTCCATGGGCGCTGAGGATTTCAGCTTCAGCCGTGGAAGTGGGTTCCAGTTATGATTTCTGGGTCTGGAGGGGTGTAGTGTTCGTCAATGATTTCTGATTATGACGTATTCCATGGGCGCTGAAGATTTCAGCGTCAGCCTTAGATCTGGGTTGCGGTGATTATTTCTTGGTACGTTGGGACTCAGTTTTTGTCTCTGATTTCTAATTCTGAGGTAGTCTATGGGCTGTGACGATTTCAGCGTCAGCTGTGGAACTGGGTTCCGGTGATGATTTATTGGTCTCCAGGGACTCAGTTTTCATCAATGATTTCTGATTCTGACGTACGCCATGGGCAATGAAGATTTCAGCATCACCCATGGAACAGGGTTCCGGTTATGATTTCTGGGTCTCGAGGGGTGTAGTGATTTAATTACTAGTTTTTACAAAAGGAATCGAATGACTAATTAAGTGATTTACATGTTCGTTCATGCAGAACTCATATCACCCATAATATACGAGTATATAATTCTTTTTCGAATGTGTGTGCCACGAAATGAATCTCCTGATGCCCCATATTGGTATGATGTCCCTGTTCCAACACAAGGTAATTTTAAGCATTATAGACCATTGAAGAAGTATAGTAAAACAAGATTAAAGTCACATTTCATTCATGGACCAAAAAGCATAATTCTTTAATTTCCCTTTACTTATGTCAACACAAACACCACCGTTAATAATCCGTCAATTAACGAGACAATTTCAATACTCAAACCCGATCATTCCTCTCGAATGTCGTTAGCCGAATTAATGTCTTTCTTTGGTTAAAGCATAACTAGTAGAATGCTTTCATATACTTAGTATATACGAAACGTAGTATACATGACCACATTAGTTCTTCTTAAAACTAACTCATAAACTCAAATCCGACAATCCTCTTTGGAGGCCATTAGTCGAAGTCAATCATTTCTTCATCTTGCTATCCACTAGGGTGCCATTAACCGTTTCTTCTTCTTCTTCTTTTTCTCTTCTTCTTCTTCTTCCTTTTCTTTTCTTTTTACATCACGGTCATCCCTTAGGATGCAATTAGCTGAAGCTAGTCATTTCTTCATCCTGATTATCCATTTAGAATGCTATTAGCCAAAGGTAGTAATTTCATTATCTCGATTATCCATTTAGGATGTCATCAGTCGTAATTAATCATTTGTTCACCTTGACTATCCACCTAGGATGTTATTAGTCGAAGCTAGTAATTCATACATCTCGGTTATCCATTTAGGATGCCATATACCAAAGCTAATCATTTATTCATTCTGGTAATTCATCTATGGTGCCATTACCATAGCAATTCATTTACTCATTCTGGTAATTCATCTATGGTGTCATTACCATAGTTAAATTTGCCATTTACCAAAGCTAATCATTTATTCATTTTGGTAATACATCTATGGTGCCATTACCATAGCTAATCATTTATTCAGCTCGATGATCCCTTTAGGATGCCATTTATCGAATGTAAATCATTTATTCGTTTTGGTAATTCATCTATGGTGTCATTACCATAGTTAGTCATTTATTAATCTCGATGATCCCTTCAGGATGCCATTTATCAAATGTACATCATTTATTCATTTTGGTAATTCATCTATGGTGTCATTACCATAGCTAATCATTCATTAATCTCGATGATCCCTTTAGGATGCCATTTATCGAATGTAAATCATTTATTCGTTTTGGTAATTCATCTATGGTGTCATTACCATAGTTAGTCATTTATTAATCTCGATGATCCCTTCAGGATGCCATTTATCAAATGTACATCATTTATTCATTTTGGTAATTCATCTATGGTGTCATTACCATAGCTAATAATTCATTAATCTCGATGATCCCTTTAGGATGCCATTTATCGAATGTAAATCATTTATTCGTTTTGGTAATTCATCTATGGTGTCATTACCATAGTTAGTCATTTATTAATCTCGATGATCCCTTCAGGATGCCATTTATCAAACGTACATCATTTATTCATTTTGGTAATTCATTTATGGTGTCATTACCATAGCTAATAATTCATTAATCTCGATGATCCCTTTAGGATGCCATTTATCGAATGTAAATCATTTATTCATTTTGGTAATTCATTTATGGTGTCATTACCATGGCTAATCATTTATTAATCTGATAATTCATCTATGATGTCATTACCATAGTTATCCATTTAGGATGCCACTTACCAAAACTAAGCATTTATTCATCCCAATCATACTTTGGATGCCCATAGTCAGAGCTAATCAATTGTTTACCCCTGACATCCCTTCGGATGTCATTAGCCAAAACTAATTAATCGTTTGTTCCGGTCATCCACTGGATGCCATTAGCCGAAGCCAATCAATCGTTTGTTCCGGTCATCCATTCGGATGCCATTAGCCGAAGCTAATCAATCGTTTGTTCCGGCCATCCACTCGGATGCCATTAGCCGAAGCTAATCAGTCGTTTGTTCCGGTCATCCACTCGGATGCCATTAGCCGAAGCTAATCATTGTTTTATCAAACAATTCATGACAATTTGACATTCCTTGCAACATCAAAGTAAACCCTTGGGGATACTTGTACCACCGTTTCCTAGTAATTTATCATTCCGTAACACGATGATAGATCCCTTTGTAATGCAAAAACCAAACATCCCACAACAGTTTAGCATTCAATATAACACAACACAACAGTACCCTTTGTATCATTCATCCAACCATTCTTGACAGTTAACGTTCAATGCAACATCATAATAAATCCCCAGTAATACTCACACCACCATTCGTGGTAATTAACCATCAATACGATACAATGATAGGTCTTTCATAACACTCATACAATCAATAAATGATAGATCCTTGGTAACACATTCATCACGATTACATTCAATATAATAAAATAGTAGATCTCTCATAATACTCATACAATCATTCATCACCATTACATTCAATAAGAATACAAAAGTAGATCCTTTGTACGACACATACTACCATTCATTAGTAGCTCAAATTCATAACAGCCCCCAACATCACATTCGGTTTAGTATTCATCACAACTCAATAAGATGTTCACCTCAAAAGGGTCAGTTCAGAACTCTAACATTTTCACCATTGTTTCAACATTCATTAAGAACTTGTTCGACATTTCATAGTCATTTCGACAATCATCAAGAATTTAATCCAACTCTTCTTCGTCATTTCTTCTTACAACAAGGATTTAATAACATATCATCACAAGTTAACCATTTCAAAACATAAACATCAAAATGAGAAAAAGGTGGAAACCACCTACCTGCTCCACTTGTGGTCTGTCCTTGTCCTGGCAATGGTCCGATTCCGGCCACAACACCTAAGACACCAAAGACCACAATCAATTCATTTATATCTTCGATTCACATTCATCCCACTTATTTCAAGAATTCATATGTTCACATTCAAGTGTTCCACATTTTACACCATCATACTATGAGATTGTTACTAGAATTTAAGTCATTTCTGCCTTGTAGAAATCGACAGCGAGGCAGTTTCTGGCTGCCGATATCTGAATCGGCAGCGACGCAGTTTCAGGCTGCCGATATTGGAATCCTTTTTAATGCCTAAAAACATATATCCATTAAATCAACGAACTCAATGTCCCTTCATCCAAATTTCAAAACTTCCCTAACACATTTTACAACACAATTAATCTATAACAACACTAATAACAAGAGCACATTTTACCATTATATCTTACATAAACCCTACACCCACATAATTCTAATTTCATCAAAACATGTAATTAAATCAAGCTTCCTAAATGTTTTACTAAGACTAGCAATAGATTCAAATAGAAACAACTCATCCACCTTTGATTATTTCCTTGAACTCAACGGTCATAATATATATCATTGTGTTGTGTACAATATATCTCAAAATCAGAATCATCGAACGGTTGGATCTCCATAGATCTGAATAAAACCGAACTAACCTCAAAATGGACGAGCTACTATTCAACATGAACCAAACCTTGCCGGAGAGTGCGTTTCCGATCTCCACCGTCCAGAATGTAGGTCACATCTAGATGCAGCACATATCCAAAAATAGGCACGATCCAACGGTGGAAGAGAGAGACATCGGCCGGCGACCAAAACTGCCCTGCAGGTATATTTCCTTTTGTTTTCCAGGACACTTCCGATGATGATGGATGCTCAATGGATTATGTTCCTTCAAATCCCTCCGGTCCGTTTATATATGAGTGTGAGAAGAACCATATATCCAAATATCAACATGATCCAACGGTGGATGCAAGAGATATGGCCACCGAAGCATTATTGGTTCATCCAAATCCTGCACCTCTATGTAACCGAATTCTCTATTGTCCTCCCTTCATCCAAATTTCAAAACTTCCCTAACACATTTTACAACACAATTAATCTATAACAACACTAATAACAAGAGCACATTTTACCATTATATCTTACATAAACCCTATACCCACACCATTCTAATTTCATCAAAACATGTAATTAAATCAAGCTTCCTAAATGTTTTACTAAGACTAGCAATAGATTCAAATAGCAACAACTCATCCACCTTTGATTATTTCCTTGACCTCAACGGTCAGAATATATATCATTGTGTTGTGTACAATATATCTCAAAATCAGAATAATCCAACGGTTTGATCTCCACAGATTTGAATAAAACCGAACTAACCTGAAAATGAACGAGCTACTGTTCAACATGAACCAAACCTTGCCGGAGAGTGAGTTTCCGATCTCCACCGTCCAGAATGTAGGCCACACCTAGGTGCAGCACATATCCAAAAATAGGCACGATCCAACGGTGGAAAAGAGAGAAATCGGCCGGCGACCAAAACTTCCCTGCAGGTATATTGCCTTTTGTTTTCCAGGACACTTCCGATGATGATGGATGCTCAATGGATTATGTTCCTTAAAATCCCTCCGGTCAGTTTATAGAGGAGTGTGAGAAGAACAATATATCCAAAACGCAACATGATCCAACGGTGGATGCAAGAGATATGGCCACCGAAGCAGTATTGGTTCATCCAAATCCTGCACCTCTATGTAGCCGAATTCTCTATCGTCTCTCACCCCTTTTCGTTTTTCTTTCTCTCTTTTCTTTTTTAATCTGGTGGCCTTTGCTGTTTTTAAAGGCACCATTGTTTTACTAATTACCTTTATGTCCCTCATTTATGTATTTATATATTATTTGTTGTTTTTTTCATGGAAACCATCCGGTTTGTTTCTGCTTAAATCGTTAGTCTTTACCAAACTCTCATTGGGATGATATCTTTCACCAATGTAGGAAAACATATTAATAGACTTCATGCAAAATTCCATCCCAATCCGACGATTGGATTGAGAGCTCTGCTTTGTAATGTAAAATTGGTCAGTTTATGACTTTTCGTCAACTATCCAAATTTTCTTGTTCAATCTTCACATAAAATAATATCAATTATCCTTCTAAACCTTTAAGGTCATTTTATTATTTTGGAATATATTCATTTTGTCATTTCTCTCATTATTTTATTCATCAAAACACGTTACCAGTTTCTTTGTCTTTATGAATTCTAAAACAAAATTCATTTTATGGAGGTCATCCCCTCCATTATATGTCACTTTCAGTCTTACGTTTACATGGCAGGTTATACATCCGCATATTTAAATCATAAATTTTCTAGGGTTTCACATTCTTCCCTCCTTCAAGAAATTTCGTCCTCGAAATTTAGAATTTCTACTTATATTTGTTAATATTATTGGGTACTTTCAGGATCCATCATTCAAGCCTATTACGATTAACATGTAATTCTTGTCATTGTCATAGTTTTCCAATTTCATGTTGCACTCCTTACAGTTTAACAACTATGATTTATCTTAGCTATTTAGTGTTTCAATATAGGAATACTCATGGTTCCTATAATTTCATACTTAACTACTTGTTCATACCATCGTATTTTCACATCCTAATCGTATTTAAAGCCCACCAAGTAACACTCTATAACCATAGTTACTCAACTTTTGTGCACAGACACTTGTAATATTAAGTATTAACTCCTTAATCAACGTTTATTTACGTCTCATCATTAATGCATATTAGATCCCTTCACTCCCTAAATTCATCTCTTTTCTAGTTTCCTTATTAACTATGTATTTCTACTACCACGTGTACATACATTGCGCACTCGTGACCTCCTCAACGACTCTTATAGGTAGCTTGCAAATTTATTTATTTATTTATTATCGTGTATGACGGTAACTTAGTGTCTTACTGTTAACTCATAACATTTCACAACAGGTATTACATCCATGTTCATGTTTTTAACCATTTCTCCTTTATGTCTACAAAGATAACCACGCCTACGATCCTTAATTCATTCTTGATTTTTAGGTGGATTCTCGTAAGGCAACTTAATAATGCTTTTTATAACCAATTTCCAAGTCTTTACCTCATATCTACAACGCCAGAAAATAAACTTGTATTGTCCATTTTGTTATGTACCAAACTAGTATTCCTTTACACTTCAAGATAAAGTGTTGTCAATTAGAGCAAGGGCCTAATATGCAAGGTCTCACTGCCATCTTAACATAATTATTTATTAAGGCATTAATCACAAAACAGTCCTGCCTCTATCCATACGCAATGTCAGAAGTTTGAATCGATAGCATTTACATCAACACTTGATTATGCCTAATCAATCATATATTCACTCTAATATTAATTCATATATGGTTTCATCCCATCCATTCATATTTCATCAAGACAACACACACCTTTGTTACATTATCATTTTATTAATATTTCAAATTTATTTTGTTCATGAACCCTTTACTTCTATCTAACATATTATCAAACAATGGTTACACATTTATTATTTGCTACCGATACCACAATCACGAAGTAAAAGCTCATTTCCTAAGTTACCGACTTCTTGACAACCCAATATCACTTCCTTAATTATCACACTTGTGGTAACTAGGTATATATATAAATATATACATGCCTAGTTCATTCTATATCAAGATACACGATTCATTATACTTTCCATGCTTAATAAGTCTACTGAATCACAACCGCGCTCTGATACCAACTGTAACGACCCAACCTTTTCAAGGCTAAAGCCGCTGGATTTTTTTATTTTTTTTTTCATCATCTCAACTTATTCATCATTTCCATTTTTTTTCTGTTCTATTCTCGTATTACCACGAGTTCATACATTATCATTCGTAATCCATTTCAATATTTAATTACTAGTTTTTACAAAAGGAATCGAATGACTAATTAAGTGATTTACATGTTCGTTCATGCAGAACTCATATCACCCATAATATACGAGTATATAATTCTTTTTCGAATGTGTGTGCCACGAAATGAATCTCCTGATGCCCCATATTGGTATGATGTCCCTGTTCCAACACAAGGTAATTTTAAGCATTATAGACCATTGAAGAAGTATAGTAAAACAAGATTAAAGTCACATTTCATTCATGGACCAAAAAGCATAATTCTTTAATTTCCCTTTACTTATGTCAACACAAACACCACCGTTAATAATCCGTCAATTAACGAGACAATTTCAATACTCAAACCCGATCATTCCTCTCGAATGTCGTTAGCCGAATTAATGTCTTTCTTTGGTTAAAGCATAACTAGTAGAATGCTTTCATATACTTAGTATATACGAAACGTAGTATACATGACCACATTAGTTCTTCTTAAAACTAACTCATAAACTCAAATCCGACAATCCTCTTTGGAGGCCATTAGTCGAAGTCAATCATTTCTTCATCTTGCTATCCACTAGGGTGCCATTAACCGTTTCTTCTTCTTCTTCTTTTTCTCTTCTTCTTCTTCTTCCTTTTCTTTTCTTTTTACATCACGGTCATCCCTTAGGATGCAATTAGCTGAAGCTAGTCATTTCTTCATCCTGATTATCCATTTAGAATGCTATTAGCCAAAGGTAGTAATTTCATTATCTCGATTATCCATTTAGGATGTCATCAGTCGTAATTAATCATTTGTTCACCTTGACTATCCACCTAGGATGTTATTAGTCGAAGCTAGTAATTCATACATCTCGGTTATCCATTTAGGATGCCATATACCAAAGCTAATCATTTATTCATTCTGGTAATTCATCTATGGTGCCATTACCATAGCAATTCATTTACTCATTCTGGTAATTCATCTATGGTGTCATTACCATAGTTAAATTTGCCATTTACCAAAGCTAATCATTTATTCATTTTGGTAATACATCTATGGTGCCATTACCATAGCTAATCATTTATTCAGCTCGATGATCCCTTTAGGATGCCATTTATCGAATGTAAATCATTTATTCGTTTTGGTAATTCATCTATGGTGTCATTACCATAGTTAGTCATTTATTAATCTCGATGATCCCTTCAGGATGCCATTTATCAAATGTACATCATTTATTCATTTTGGTAATTCATCTATGGTGTCATTACCATAGCTAATCATTCATTAATCTCGATGATCCCTTTAGGATGCCATTTATCGAATGTAAATCATTTATTCGTTTTGGTAATTCATCTATGGTGTCATTACCATAGTTAGTCATTTATTAATCTCGATGATCCCTTCAGGATGCCATTTATCAAATGTACATCATTTATTCATTTTGGTAATTCATCTATGGTGTCATTACCATAGCTAATAATTCATTAATCTCGATGATCCCTTTAGGATGCCATTTATCGAATGTAAATCATTTATTCGTTTTGGTAATTCATCTATGGTGTCATTACCATAGTTAGTCATTTATTAATCTCGATGATCCCTTCAGGATGCCATTTATCAAACGTACATCATTTATTCATTTTGGTAATTCATTTATGGTGTCATTACCATAGCTAATAATTCATTAATCTCGATGATCCCTTTAGGATGCCATTTATCGAATGTAAATCATTTATTCATTTTGGTAATTCATTTATGGTGTCATTACCATGGCTAATCATTTATTAATCTGATAATTCATCTATGATGTCATTACCATAGTTATCCATTTAGGATGCCACTTACCAAAACTAAGCATTTATTCATCCCAATCATACTTTGGATGCCCATAGTCAGAGCTAATCAATTGTTTACCCCTGACATCCCTTCGGATGTCATTAGCCAAAACTAATTAATCGTTTGTTCCGGTCATCCACTGGATGCCATTAGCCGAAGCCAATCAATCGTTTGTTCCGGTCATCCATTCGGATGCCATTAGCCGAAGCTAATCAATCGTTTGTTCCGGCCATCCACTCGGATGCCATTAGCCGAAGCTAATCAGTCGTTTGTTCCGGTCATCCACTCGGATGCCATTAGCCGAAGCTAATCATTGTTTTATCAAACAATTCATGACAATTTGACATTCCTTGCAACATCAAAGTAAACCCTTGGGGATACTTGTACCACCGTTTCCTAGTAATTTATCATTCCGTAACACGATGATAGATCCCTTTGTAATGCAAAAACCAAACATCCCACAACAGTTTAGCATTCAATATAACACAACACAACAGTACCCTTTGTATCATTCATCCAACCATTCTTGACAGTTAACGTTCAATGCAACATCATAATAAATCCCCAGTAATACTCACACCACCATTCGTGGTAATTAACCATCAATACGATACAATGATAGGTCTTTCATAACACTCATACAATCAATAAATGATAGATCCTTGGTAACACATTCATCACGATTACATTCAATATAATAAAATAGTAGATCTCTCATAATACTCATACAATCATTCATCACCATTACATTCAATAAGAATACAAAAGTAGATCCTTTGTACGACACATACTACCATTCATTAGTAGCTCAAATTCATAACAGCCCCCAACATCACATTCGGTTTAGTATTCATCACAACTCAATAAGATGTTCACCTCAAAAGGGTCAGTTCAGAACTCTAACATTTTCACCATTGTTTCAACATTCATTAAGAACTTGTTCGACATTTCATAGTCATTTCGACAATCATCAAGAATTTAATCCAACTCTTCTTCGTCATTTCTTCTTACAACAAGGATTTAATAACATATCATCACAAGTTAACCATTTCAAAACATAAACATCAAAATGAGAAAAAGGTGGAAACCACCTACCTGCTCCACTTGTGGTCTGTCCTTGTCCTGGCAATGGTCCGATTCCGGCCACAACACCTAAGACACCAAAGACCACAATCAATTCATTTATATCTTCGATTCACATTCATCCCACTTATTTCAAGAATTCATATGTTCACATTCAAGTGTTCCACATTTTACACCATCATACTATGAGATTGTTACTAGAATTTAAGTCATTTCTGCCTTGTAGAAATCGACAGCGAGGCAGTTTCTGGCTGCCGATATCTGAATCGGCAGCGACGCAGTTTCAGGCTGCCGATATTGGAATCCTTTTTAATGCCTAAAAACATATATCCATTAAATCAACGAACTCAATGTCCCTTCATCCAAATTTCAAAACTTCCCTAACACATTTTACAACACAATTAATCTATAACAACACTAATAACAAGAGCACATTTTACCATTATATCTTACATAAACCCTACACCCACATAATTCTAATTTCATCAAAACATGTAATTAAATCAAGCTTCCTAAATGTTTTACTAAGACTAGCAATAGATTCAAATAGAAACAACTCATCCACCTTTGATTATTTCCTTGAACTCAACGGTCATAATATATATCATTGTGTTGTGTACAATATATCTCAAAATCAGAATCATCGAACGGTTGGATCTCCATAGATCTGAATAAAACCGAACTAACCTCAAAATGGACGAGCTACTATTCAACATGAACCAAACCTTGCCGGAGAGTGCGTTTCCGATCTCCACCGTCCAGAATGTAGGTCACATCTAGATGCAGCACATATCCAAAAATAGGCACGATCCAACGGTGGAAGAGAGAGACATCGGCCGGCGACCAAAACTGCCCTGCAGGTATATTTCCTTTTGTTTTCCAGGACACTTCCGATGATGATGGATGCTCAATGGATTATGTTCCTTCAAATCCCTCCGGTCCGTTTATATATGAGTGTGAGAAGAACCATATATCCAAATATCAACATGATCCAACGGTGGATGCAAGAGATATGGCCACCGAAGCATTATTGGTTCATCCAAATCCTGCACCTCTATGTAACCGAATTCTCTATTGTCCTCCCTTCATCCAAATTTCAAAACTTCCCTAACACATTTTACAACACAATTAATCTATAACAACACTAATAACAAGAGCACATTTTACCATTATATCTTACATAAACCCTATACCCACACCATTCTAATTTCATCAAAACATGTAATTAAATCAAGCTTCCTAAATGTTTTACTAAGACTAGCAATAGATTCAAATAGCAACAACTCATCCACCTTTGATTATTTCCTTGACCTCAACGGTCAGAATATATATCATTGTGTTGTGTACAATATATCTCAAAATCAGAATAATCCAACGGTTTGATCTCCACAGATTTGAATAAAACCGAACTAACCTGAAAATGGACGAGCTACTGTTCAACATGAACCAAACCTTGCCGGAGAGTGAGTTTCCGATCTCCACCGTCCAGAATGTAGGCCACACCTAGGTGCAGCACATATCCAAAAATAGGCACGATCCAACGGTGGAAAAGAGAGAAATCGGCCGGCGACCAAAACTTCCCTGCAGGTATATTGCCTTTTGTTTTCCAGGACACTTCCGATGATGATGGATGCTCAATGGATTATGTTCCTTCAAATCCCTCCGGTCAGTTTATAGAGGAGTGTGAGAAGAACAATATATCCAAAACGCAACATGATCCAACGGTGGATGCAAGAGATATGGCCACCGAAGCAGTATTGGTTCATCCAAATCCTGCACCTCTATGTAGCCGAATTCTCTATCGTCTCTCACCCCTTTTCGTTTTTCTTTCTCTCTTTTCTTTTTTAATCTGGTGGCCTTTGCTGTTTTTAAAGGCACCATTGTTTTACTAATTACCTTTATGTCCCTCATTTATGTATTTATATATTATTTGTTGTTTTTTTCATGGAAACCATCCGGTTTGTTTCTGCTTAAATCGTTAGTCTTTACCAAACTCTCATTGGGATGATATCTTTCACCAATGTAGGAAAACATATTAATAGACTTCATGCAAAATTCCATCCCAATCCGACGATTGGATTGAGAGCTCTGCTTTGTAATGTAAAATTGGTCAGTTTATGACTTTTCGTCAACTATCCAAATTTTCTTGTTCAATCTTCACATAAAATAATATCAATTATCCTTCTAAACCTTTAAGGTCATTTTATTATTTTGGAATATATTCATTTTGTCATTTCTCTCATTATTTTATTCATCAAAACACGTTACCAGTTTCTTTGTCTTTATGAATTCTAAAACAAAATTCATTTTATGGAGGTCATCCCCTCCATTATATGTCACTTTCAGTCTTACGTTTACATGGCAGGTTATACATCCGCATATTTAAATCATAAATTTTCTAGGGTTTCACAGACTCAGTTTTCCTCAATGATTTTTTATTCTTACGTACGCCATGGGCAATGAAGATTTCAAAGTCACCCATGGAACTGGGTTCCGGTGATAATATCTGGGTCTCCAGGGGTGCAGTTTTCGTCAATGATTTCTGATTATGACGTAGTCCATGGCCATTGAAGATTTATGCGTCATCCATGGAACTGGGTTTGGGTGATGATATCTGGGTCTCATGGACGCAGTTTTCGACAATGATTTCTGATTCTGAGGTAGTCCATGGGCGCTGAAGATTTCAGCGTCAGCCGTGGAACTGGGTTCCGGTGATGATTTATTGGTCTCCAGGGACTCAGTTTTCGTCAATGATTTATGATTCTGACGTACGCCATGGGCGATGAAGATTTCAGCGTCACCCATGGAACAGGGTTCCGGTGATGATATCTAAGTCTCCAGGGACGCAGTTTTCGTCAATGATTTCTGATTATGACGTAGTCCATGGGCGTTGAAGATTTATGCGTCATCCATGGAACTGGGTTTTGGTGATGATATCTGGGTCTCATGGACGCAGTTTTCGACAATGATTTCTGATTATGATGTAGTCCATGGGCGCTGAAGATTTCAGCTTCAGCCGTGGAACTGGGTTCCAGTTATGATTTCTGGGTCTGGAGGGGTGTAGTGTTCGTCAATGATTTCTGATTATGACGTAGTCCATGGGCGCTGAAGATTTCAGCGTCAGCCTTAGATCTGGGTTGCGGTGATTATTTCTTGGTACGTTGGGACTCAGTTTTTGTCTCTGATTTCTAATTCTGAGGTAGTCTTTGGGCTGTGACGATTTCAGCGTCAGCTGTGGAATTGGGTTCCGGTGATGATTTATTGGTCTCCAGGGACTCACTTTTCATCAATGATTTCTGATTCTGACGTGCGCCACGGGCAATGAAGATTTCAACGTCACCCATGGAACTGGGTTCCGGTGATAATATCTGGGTCTCCAGGGGTGCAGTTTTCGGCAATGATTTCTGATTATGATGTAGTCCATGGGCATTGAAGATTTATGCGTTATCCATGGAACTGGGTTTTGGTGATGATATCTGGGTCTCATGGACGCAGTTTTCGACAATGATTTCTGATTATGATGTAGTCCATGGGCGCTGAAGATTTCAGCTTCAGCCGTGGAACTGGGTTCCAGTGATGATTTCTGGGTCTCGAGGGGTGTAGTGTTCGTCAATGATTTCTAATTATGACGTAGTCCATGGGCGCTGAAGATTTCAGCGTCAGCCTTAGATCTGGGTTGCGGTGATTATTTCTTGGTACGTTGGGACTCAGTTTTCGTCTCTGATTTCTGATTCTGAGGTAGTCTATGGGCTGTGATGATTTCAGCGTCAGCCGTGGAACTAGGTTCCGGTGATGATTTATTGGTCTCCAGGGACTCAGTTTTCATCAAAGATTTCTGATTCTGACGTACGGCATGGGCAATGAAGATTTCAAAGTCACCCATGGAACTGGGTTCCGGTGATAATATCTGGGTCTCCAGGGGTGCAGTTTTCGTCAATGATTTCTGATTATGACGTAGTCCATGGCCATTGAAGATTTATGCGTCATCCATGGAACTAGGTTTTGGTGATGATATCTGGGTCTCATGGACGCAGTTTTCGACAATGATTTCTGATTATGATGTAGTCCATGGGCGCTGAAGATTTCAGCTTCAGCCGTGGAACTACGTTCCAGTGATGATTTCTGGGTCTCGAGCAATGTAGTGTTCGTCAATGATTTCTGATTATGACGTAGTTCATGGGCTTTGAAGATTTATGCGTCATCCATGGAACTGGGATTTGGTGATGATATCTTGGTCTCATGGATGCTGTTTTCGACAATAATTTCTGATTAGGATGTAGTCCATGGGCGCTGAAGATTTCAGCGTCAGCCGTGGAACTGGGTTCCGGTGATGATTTATTGGTCTCCAGGGACTCAGTTTTCATCAAAGATTTCTGATTCTGACGTACGGCATGGGCCATGAAGATTTCAAAGTCACCCATGGAACTGGGTTCCGGTGATAATATCTGGGTCTCCAGGGGTGCAGTTTTCGTCAATGATTTCTGATTATGACGTAGTCCATGGCCATTGAAGATTTATGCGTCCTCCATGGAACTAGGTTTTGGTGATGATATCTGGGTCTCATGGACGCAGTTTTCGACAATGATTTCTGATTATGATGTAGTCCATGGGCGCTGAAGATTTCAGCTTCAGCCGTGGAACTACGTTCCAGTGATGATTTCTGGGTCTCGAGCAATGTAGTGTTCGTCAATGATTTCTGATTATGACGTAGTCCATGGGCTTTGAAGATTTATGCGTCATCCATGGAACTGGGATTTGGTGATGATATCTTGGTCTCATGGATGCTGTTTTCGACAATAATTTCTGATTAGGATGTAGTCCATGGGCGCTGAAGATTTCAGCGTCAGCCGTGGAACTGGGTTCCGGTGATGATTTATTGGTCTCCAGGGACTCAGTTTTCCTCAATGATTTTTTATTCTTACGTACGCCATGGGTGATGAAGATTTCAGCGTCACCCATGGAACAGGGTTCCGATGATGATATCTAGGTCTCCAGGGACGCAGTTTTCGTCAATGATTTCTGATTATGACGTAGTCCATGGGCGTTGAAGATTTATGCGTCATCCATGGGACTGGGTTTTGGTGATGATATCTGGGTCTCATGGACGCAGTTTTCGACAATGATTTCTGATTATGATGTAGTCCATGGGGGCTGAACATTTCAGCTTCAGCCGTGGAACTGGGTTTTGGTGATGATTTCTGGGTCTCCCGGGACTCAGTTTTCGTCAATGATTTATGATTCTGACGTACGCCATGGGCGATGAAGATTTCAGCGTCACCCATGGAACAGGGTTCCGGTGATGATATTTGGGTCTCAAGGGATGCACTTTTTGTCAATGATTTCTGATTATGACGTAGTCCATGGGCGTTGAAGATTTATGCGTCATCCATGGGACTGGGTTTTGGTGATGATATCTGGGTCTCATGGACGCAGTTTTCGACAATGCTTTCTGATTATGATGTAGTCCATGGGCGCTAAACATTTCAGCTTCAACCGTGGAACTGGGTTTTGGTGATGATTTTTGGGTCTCTAGGGACTCAGTTTTCGTCAATGATTTCTGATTCTGACGTACGCCATAGGCGATGAAGATTTCAGCGTCACCCATGGAACAGGGTTCCGGTGATGATATCTAGGTCTCCAAGGACGCAGTTTTCGTCAATGATTTCTGATTATGACGTAGTCCTTGGGCGTTGAAGATTTATGCGTCATCCATGGAACTGGGTTTTGGTGATGATATCTGGGTCTCATGGACGCAGTTTTCGACAATGATTTCTGATTATGATGTAGTCCATGGGCACTGAAGATTTCAGCTTCTGCAGTGGAACTGGGTTCCAGTGATGATTTCTGGGTCTCAAGGGGTGTAGTGTTCGTCAATGATTTCTGATTATGACGTAGTCCATGGGCGCTGAAGATTTCAGCGTCAGCCTTAAATCTGGGTTGCGGTGATGATTTCTTGGTAGGTTGGGACTTAGTTTTCGTCACTGATTTCTGATTCTGAGGTAGTCTATGGGCGGTGATGATTTCAGCGTCAGCCGTGGAACTTGGTTCCGGTGATGATTTATTGGTCTGCAGGGACTCAGTTTTCGTCAATGATTTCTGATTCTGACGTACGCCATGGGCGATGAAGATTTCAGCGTCACCCATGGAATAGGGTTCCGGTGATGATATCTAGGTCTCCTGGGACGCAGTTTTCGTCAATGATTTCTGATTATGACGTAGTCCATGGGCGTTGAAGATTTATGAGTCATCCATGGAACTAGGTTTTGGTGATGATATCTGGGTCTCATGGACGCAGTTTTCGACAATGATTTCTGATTATGGTGTAGTCCATGGGCACTGAAGATTTCAGCTTCAGCCGTGGAACTCGGTTCCAGTGAAGATTTCTGGGTCTCGAGGGGTGTAGTGTTCGTCAATGATTTCTGATTATGACGTAGTCCATGGGTGCTGAAGATTTCAGCGTCAGCCTTGGATCTGGGTTGCGGTGATGATTTCTTGGTAGGTAGGGACTGAGTTTTCGTCACTGATTTCTGATTCTGAGGTAGTCTATGGGCGGTGACGATTTCAGCGTCAGCCGTGGAACTGGGATCCGGTAATGATTTATTGGTCTCCACGGACTCAGTTTTCATCAATAATTTCTGATTCTGACGTACGCCATGGGCCATGAAGATTTCAGCATCACCCATGGAACAGGGTTCCGATGATGATATCTAGGTCTCCAGGGTCGCAGTTTTCGTCAATGATTTCTGATTATGACGTAGTCCATGGGCGTTGAAGATTTATGCGTCATCCATGGGACTGGGTTTTGGTGATGATATCTGGGTCTCATGGACGCAGTTTTTGACAATGATTTCTGATTATGATGTAGTCCATGGGGGCTGAACATTTCAGCTTCAGCCGTGGAACTGGGTTTTGGTGATGATTTCTGGGTCTCCAGGGACTCAGTTTTCGTCAATGATTTATGATTCTGACGTACGCCATGGGCGATGAAGATTTCAGCGTCACCCATGGAACAGGGATTTGGTGATGATATTTGGGGTCTCATGGATGCAGTTTTCGACAATAATTTCTGATTATGATGTAGTCCATGGGCGCTGAAGCTTTGAGCGTCAGCCGTGGAACTGGGTTTCGGTGATGATTTATGGGTCTCCAGGGACTCAGTTTTCCTCAATGATTTTTTATTCTTACGTACGGCATGGGCGATGAAGATTTGAGCGTCACCCATGGAACAGGGTTCCGGTGATGATATCTAGGTCTCCAGGGATGCACTTTTTGTCAATGATTTCTGATTATGACGTAGTCCATTGGCGTTGAAGATTTATGCGTCATCCATGGGACTGGGTTTTGGTGATGATATCTGGGTCTCATGGACGCAGTTTTCGACAATGATTTCTGATTATGATGTAGTCCATGGGCGCTAAACATTTCAGCTTCAGCCGTGGAACTGGGTTTTGGTGATGATTTCTGGGTCTCCCGGGACTCAGTTTTCGTCAATGATTTATGATTCTGACGTACGCCATGGGCGATGAAGATTTCAGCGTCACCCATGGAACAGGGTTCCGGTGATGATATCTAGGTCTCCAGGGACGCAGTTTTCGTCAATGATTTCTGATTATGACGTAGTCCATGGGCATTGAAGATTTATGCGTCATCCATGGAACTGGGTTTTGGTGATGATATCTGGGTCTCATGGACGTAGTTTTCGACAATGATTTCTGATTATGATGTAGTCCATGGGCACTGAAGATTTCAGCTTCAGCCGTGGAACTGGGTTCCAGTGATGATTTTTGTGTCTCGAGGGGTGTAGTGTTCGTCAATGATTTCTGATTATGACGTAGTCCATGGGTGCTGAAGATTTCAGCGTCAGCCTTGGATCTGGGTTGCGGTGATGATTTCTTGGTAGGTAGGGACTCAGTTTTCGTCAATAATTTCTGATTCTAAGGTAGTCTATGGGCGGTGACGATTTCAGCATCAGCCGTGTAACTGGGTTCCAGTGATGATTTATTGGTCTCCAGGGACTCAGTTTTCATCAATGATTTTTGATTCTGACGTACGCCATGGGCAATGAAGATTTCAACGTCACCCATGGAACTTGGCTCCGGTGATAATATCTGGGTCTCCAGGGTCGCAGTTTTCGTCAATGATTTCTGATTATGACGTAGTCCATGGGCGTTGAAGATTTATGCGTCATCCATGGGACTGGGTTTTGATGATGATATCTGGGTCTCATGGACGCAGTTTTCGACAATGATTTCTGATTATGATGTAGTCCATGGGGGCTGAACATTTCAGCTTCAGCCGTGGAACTGGGTTTTGGTGATGATTTCTAGGTCTCCAGGGACTCAGTTTTCGTCAATGATTTATGATTCTGACGTACGCCATGGGCGATGAAGATTTCAGCGTCACCCATGGAACAGGGATTTGGTGATGATATCTGGGGTCTCATGGATGCAGTTTTCGACAATAATTTCTGATTATGATGTAGTCCATGGGCGCTGAAGCTTTGAGCGTCAGCCGTGGAACTGGGTTTCGGTGATGATTTATGGGTCTCCAGGGACTCAGTTTTCCTCAATGATTTTTTATTCTTACGTACGGCATGGGCGATGAAGATTTGAGCGTCACCCATGGAACAGGGTTCCGGTGATGATATCTAGGTCTCCAGGGATGCACTTTTTGTCAATGATTTCTGATTATGACGTAGTCCATGGGCGTTGAAGATTTATGCGTCATCCATGGGACTGGGTTTTGGTGATGATATCTGGGTCTCATGGACGCAGTTTTCGACAATGATTTCTGATTATGATGTAGTCCATGGGCGCTGAACATTTCAGCTTCAGCCGTGGAACTGGGTTTTGGTGATGATTTCTGGGTCTCCCGGGACTCAGTTTTCATCAATGATTTATGATTCTGACGTACGCCATGGGCGATGAAGATTTCAGCGTCACCCATGGAACAGGGTTCCGGTGATGATATCTAGGTCTCCAGGGACGCAGTTTTCGTCAATGATTTCTGATTATGACGTAGTCCATGGGCATTGAAGATTTATGCGTCATCCATGGAACTGGGTTTTGGTGATGATATCTGGGTCTCATGGACGTAGTTTTCGACAATGATTTCTGATTATGATGTAGTCCATGGGCACTGAAGATTTCAGCTTCAGCCGTGGAACTGGGTTCCAGTGATGATTTTTGTGTCTCGAGGGGTGTAGTGTTCGTCAATGATTTCTGATTATGACGTAGTCCATGGGTGCTGAAGATTTCAGCGTCAGCCTTGGATCTGGGTTGCGGTGATGATTTCTTGGTAGGTAGGGACTCAGTTTTCGTCAATAATTTCTGATTCTAAGGTAGTCTATGGGCGGTGACGATTTCAGCATCAGCCGTGTAACTGGGTTCCAGTGATGATTTATTGGTCTCCAGGGACTCAGTTTTCATCAATGATTTTTGATTCTGACGTACGCCATGGGCAATGAAGATTTCAACGTCACCCATGGAACTTGGCTCCGGTGATAATATCTGGGTCTCCAGGGTCGCAGTTTTCGTCAATGATTTCTGATTATGACGTAGTCCATGGGCGTTGAAGATTTATGCGTCATCCATGGGACTGGGTTTTGATGATGATATCTGGGTCTCATGGACGCAGTTTTCGACAATGATTTCTGATTATGATGTAGTCCATGGGGGCTGAACATTTCAGCTTCAGCCGTGGAACTGGGTTTTGGTGATGATTTCTAGGTCTCCAGGGACTCAGTTTTCGTCAATGATTTATGATTCTGACGTACGCCATGGGCGATGAAGATTTCAGCGTCACCCATGGAACAGGGATTTGGTGATGATATCTGGGGTCTCATGGATGCAGTTTTCGACAATAATTTCTGATTATGATGTAGTCCATGGGCGCTGAAGCTTTGAGCGTCAGCCGTGGAACTGGGTTTCGGTGATGATTTATGGGTCTCCAGGGACTCAGTTTTCCTCAATGATTTTTTATTCTTACGTACGGCATGGGCGATGAAGATTTGAGCGTCACCCATGGAACAGGGTTCCGGTGATGATATCTAGGTCTCCAGGGATGCACTTTTTGTCAATGATTTCTGATTATGACGTAGTCCATGGGCGTTGAAGATTTATGCGTCATCCATGGGACTGGGTTTTGGTGATGATATCTGGGTCTCATGGACGCAGTTTTCGACAATGATTTCTGATTATGATGTAGTCCATGGGCGCTGAACATTTCAGCTTCAGCCGTGGAACTGGGTTTTGGTGATGATTTCTGGGTCTCCCGGGACTCAGTTTTCGTCAATGATTTATGATTCTGACGTACGCCATGGGCGATGAAGATTTCAGCGTCACCCATGGAACAGGGTTCCGGTGATGATATCTAGGTCTCTAGGGACGCAGTTTTCGTCAATGATTTCTGATTATGACGTAGTCCATGGGCATTGAAGATTTATGCGTCATCCATGGAACTGGGTTTTGGTGATGATATCTGGGTCTCATGGACGTAGTTTTCGACAATGATTTCTGATTATGATGTAGTCCATGGGCACTGAAGATTTCAGCTTCAGCCGTGGAACTGGGTTCCAGTGATGATTTTTGTGTCTCGAGGGGTGTAGTGTTCGTCAATGATTTCTGATTATGACGTAGTCCATGGGTGCTGAAGATTTCAGCGTCAGCCTTGGATCTGGGTTGCGGTGATGATTTCTTGGTAGGTAGGGACTCAATTTTCGTCACTAATTTCTGATTCTAAGGTAGTCTATGGGCGGTGACGATTTCAGCATCAGCCGTGTAACTGGGTTCCAGTGATGATTTATTGGTCTCCAGGGACTCAGTTTTCATCAATGATTTTTGATTCTGACGTACGCCATGGGCAATGAAGATTTCAACGTCACCCATGGAACTTGGCTCCGGTGATAATATCTGGGTCTTCAGGGATGCACATTTCATCAATGATTTCTGATTATGACGTAGTCCATGGGCGTTGAAGATTTATGCGTCATCCATGGGACTGGGTTTTGATGATGATATCTGGGTCTCATGGACGCAGTTTTCGACAATGATTTCTGATTATGATGTAGTCCATGGGGGCTGAACATTTCAGCTTCAGCCGTGGAACTGGGTTTTGGTGATGATTTCTAGGTCTCCAGGGACTCAGTTTTCGTCAATGATTTATGATTCTGACGTACGCCATGGGCGATGAAGATTTCAGCGTCACCCATGGAACAGGGATTTGGTGATGATATCTGGGGTCTCATGGATGCAGTTTTCGACAATAATTTCTGATTATGATGTAGTCCATGGGCGCTGAAGCTTTGAGCGTCAGCCGTGGAACTGGGTTTCGGTGATGATTTATGGGTCTCCAGGGACTCAGTTTTCCTCAATGATTTTTTATTCTTACGTACGGCATGGGCGATGAAGATTTGAGCGTCACCCATGGAACAGGGTTCCGGTGATGATATCTAGGTCTCCAGGGATGCACTTTTTGTCAATGATTTCTGATTATGACGTAGTCCATGGGCGTTGAAGATTTATGCGTCATCCATGGGACTGGGTTTTGGTGATGATATCTGGGTCTCATGGACGCAGTTTTCGACAATGATTTCTGATTATGATGTAGTCCATGGGCGCTGAACATTTCAGCTTCAGCCGTGGAACTGGGTTTTGGTGATGATTTCTAGGTCTCCAGGGACTCAGTTTTCGTCAATGATTTATGATTCTGACGTACGCCATGGGCGATGAAGATTTCAGCGTCACCCATGGAACAGGGTTCCGGTGATGATATCTAGGTCTCCAGGGACGCAGTTTTCGTCAATGATTTCTGATTATGACGTAGTCCATGGGCGTTGAAGATTTATGCGTCATCCATGGAACTAGGTTTTGGTGATGATATCTGGGTCTCATGGACGCAGTTTTCGACAATGATTTCTGATTATGATGTAGTCCATGGGCACTGAAGATTTCAGCTTCAGCCGTGGAACTGGGTTCCAGTGATGATTTCTGGGTCTCGAGGGGTGTAGTGTTCGTCAATGATTTCTGATTATGACGTAGTCTATGGGTGCTGAAGATTTCAGCGTCAGCCTTAGATCTGGGTTGCGGTGATGATTTCTTGGTAGGTTGGGACTCAGTTTTCGTCACTAATTTCTGATTCTAAGGTAGTCTATGGGCGGTGACGATTTCAGCATCAGCCGTGTAACTGGGTTCCAGTGATGATTTCTGGGTCTCGAGGGGTGTAGTGTTCGTCAATGATTTCTGATTATGACGTAGTCTATGGGTGCTGAAGATTTCAGCGTCAGCCTTAGATCTGGGTTGCGGTGATGATTTCTTGGTAGGTTGGGACTCAGTTTTCGTCACTAATTTCTGATTCTAAGGTAGTCTATGGGCGGTGACGATTTCAGCATCAGCCGTGTAACTGGGTTCCAGTGATGATTTATTGGTCTCCAGGGACTCAGTTTTCATCAATGATTTTTGATTCTGACGTACGCCATGGGCCATGAAGATTTCAACGTCACCCATGGAACTTGGTTCCGGTGATAATATCTGGATCTTCAGGGATGCACATTTCATCAATGATTTCTGATTATGACGTAGTCCATGGGCGTTGAAGATTTATGCGTCATCCATGGGACTGGGTTTTGGTGATGATATCTGGGTCTCATGGACGCAGTTTTCGACAATGATTTCTGATTATGATGTAGTCCATGGGGGCTGAACATTTCAGCTTCAGCTGTGGAACTGGGTTTTGGTGATGATTTCTAGGTCTCCAGGGACTCAGTTTTCGTCAATGATTTATGATTCTGACGTACGCCATGGGCGATGAAGATTTCAGCGTCACCCATGGAACAGGGATTTGGTGATGATATCTGGGGTCTCATGGATGCAGTTTTCGACAATAATTTCTGATTATGATGTAGTCCATGGGCGCTGAAGCTTTGAGCGTCAGCCGTGGAACTGGGTTTCGGTGATGATTTATGGGTCTCCAGGGACTCAGTTTTCCTCAATGATTTTTTATTCTTACGTACGGCATGGGCGATGAAGATTTGAGCGTCACCCATGGAACAGGGTTCCGGTGATGATATCTAGGTCTCCAGGGATGCACTTTTTGTCAATGATTTCTGATTATGACGTAGTCCATGGGCGTTGAAGATTTATGCGTCATCCATGGGACTGGGTTTTGGTGATGATATCTGGGTCTCATGGACGCAGTTTTCGACAATGATTTCTGATTATGATGTAGTCCATGGGGCTGAACATTTCAGCTTCAGCCGTGGAACTGGGTTTTGGTGATGATTTCTGGGTCTCCAGGGACGCAGTTTTCGTCAATGATTTATGATTCTGACGTACGCCATGGGCGATGAAGATTTCAGCGTCACCAATGGAACAGGGTTCCGGTGATGATATCAAGGTCTCAAGGGACGCAGTTTTCGTCAATGATTTCTGATTATGACGTAGTCCATGGGCGTTGAAGATTTATGCGTCATCCATGGGACTGGGTTTTGGTGATGATATCTGGGTCTCATGGACGCAGTTTTCGACAATGATTTCTGATTATGATGTAGTCCATGGGGGCTGAACATTTCAGCATCAGCCGTGTAACTGGGTTCCAGTGATGATTTTTGGGTCTCGAGGGGTGTAGTGTTCGTCAATGATTTCTGATTATGACGTAGTCCATGGGTGCTGAAGATTTCAGCGTCAGCCTTGGATCTGGGTTGCGGTGATGATTTCTTGGTAGGTAGGGACTCAGTTTTCGTCACTAATTTCTGATTCTAAGGTAGTCTATGGGCGGTGACGATTTCAGCATCAGCCGTGTAACTGGGTTCCAGTGATGATTTATTGGTCTCCAGGGACTCAGTTTTCATCAATGATTTCTAATTCTGACGTACGCCATGGGCAATGAAGACTTCAACGTCACCCATGGAACTTGGTTCCGGTGATAATATCTGGGTCTTCAGGGATGCACATTTCATCAATGATTTCTGATTATGACGTAGTCCATGGGCGTTGAAGATTTATGCGTCATCCATGGGACTGGGTTTTGGTGATGATATCTGGGTCTCATGGACGCAGTTTTCGACAATGATTTCTGATTATGATGTAGTCCATGGGGGCTGAACATTTCAGCTTCAGCCGTGGAACTGGGTTTTGGTGATGATTTCTAGGTCTCCAGGGACTCAGTTTTCGTCAATGATTTATGATTCTGACGTACGCCATGGGCGATGAAGATTTCAGCGTCACCCATGGAACAGGGATTTGGTGATGATATCTGGGGTCTCATGGATGCAGTTTTCGACAATAATTTCTGATTATGATGTAGTCCATGGGCGCTGAAGCTTTGAGCGTCAGCCGTGGAACTGGGTTTCGGTGATGATTTATGGGTCTCCAGGGACTCAGTTTTCCTCAATGATTTTTTATTCTTACGTACGGCATGGGCGATGAAGATTTGAGCGTCACCCATGGAACAGGGTTCCGGTGATGATATCTAGGTCTCCAGGGATGCACTTTTTGTCAATGATTTCTGATTATGACATAGTCCATGGGCGTTGAAGATTTATGCGTCATCCATGGGACTGGGTTTTGGTGATGATATCTGGGTCTCATGGACGCAGTTTTCGACAATGATTTCTGATTATGATGTAGTCCATGGGGGCTGAACATTTCAGCTTCAGCCGTGGAACTGGGTTTTGGTGATGATTTCTGGGTCTCCAGGGACGCAGTTTTCGTCAATGATTTATGATTCTGACGTACGCCATGGGCGATGAAGATTTCAGCGTCACCAATGGAACAGGGTTCCGGTGATGATATCAAGGTCTCCAGGGACGCAGTTTTCGTCAATGATTTCTGATTATGACGTAGTCCATGGGCGTTGAAGATTTATGCGTCATCCATGGGAGTGGGTTTTGGTGATGATATCTGGGTCTCATGGACGCAGTTTTCGACAATGATTTCTGATTATGATGTAGTCCATGGGGGCTGAACATTTCAGCTTCAGCCGTGGAACTGGGTTCCAGTGATGATTTTTGGGTCTCGAGGGGTGTAGTGTTCGTCAATGATTTCTGATTACGACGTAGTCCATGGGTGCTGAAGATTTCAGCGTCAGCCTTGGATCTGGGTTGCGGTGATGATTTCTTGGTAGGTAGGGACTCAGTTTTCGTCACTAATTTCTGATTCTAAGGTAGTCTATGGGCGGTGACGATTTCAGCATCAGCCGTGTAACTGGGTTCCAGTGATGATTTATTGGTCTCCAGGGACTCAGTTTTCATCAATGATTTCTGATTCTGACGTACGCCATGGGCAATGAAGACTTCAACGTCACCCATGGAACTTGGTTCCGGTGATAATATCTGGCTCTTCAGGGATGCACATTTCATCAATGATTTCTGATTATGACGTAGTCCATGGGCGTTGAAGATTTATGCGTCATCCATGGGACTGGGTTTTGGTGATGATATCTGGGTCTCATGGACGCAGTTTTCGACAATGATTTCTGATTATGATGTAGTCCATGGGGGCTGAACATTTCAGCTTCAGCCGTGGAACTGGGTTCCAGTGATGATTTTTGGGTCTCGAGGGGTGTAGTGTTCGTCAATGATTTCTGATTATGACGTAGTCCATGGGTGCTGAAGATTTCAGCGTCAGCCTTGGATCTGGGTTGCGGTGATGATTTCTTGGTAGGTAGGGACTCAGTTTTCGTCACTAATTTCTGATTCTAAGGTAGTCTATGGGCGGTGACGATTTCAGCATCAGCCGTGTAACTGGGTTCCAGTGATGATTTATTGGTCTCCAGGGACTCAGTTTTCATCAATGATTTCTGATTCTGACGTACGCCATGGGTGATGAAGATTTCAGCGTCACCCATGGAATAGGGTTCCGGTGATGATATCTAGGTCTCCAGGGACGCAGTTTTCGTCAATGATTTCTGATTATGACGTAGTCCATGGGCGTTGAAGATTTATGAGTCATCCATGGAACTAGGTTTTGGTGATGATATCTGGGTCTCATGGACGCAGTTTTCGACAATGATTTCTGATTATGATGTAGTCCATGGGCACTGAAGATTTCAGCTTCAGCCGTGGAACTGGGTTCCAGTGATGATTTCTGGGTCTCGAGGGGTGTAGTGTTCGTCAATGATTTCTGATTATGACGTAGTCCATGGGTGCTGAAGATTTCAGCGTCAGCCTTGGATCTGGGTTGCGGTGATGATTTCTTGGTAGGTAGGGACTCAGTTTTCGTCACTGATTTCTGATTCTGAGGTAGTCTATGGGCGGTGACGATTTCAGCGTCAGCCGTGGAACTGGGTTCCGGTGATGATTTATTGGTCTCCACGGACTCAGTTTTCATCAATAATTTCTGATTCTGACGTACGGCATGGGCGATGAAGATTTCAGCATCAGCCGTGTAACTGGGTTCCAGTGATGATTTCTGGGTCTCGAGGGGTGCAGTTTTCGACAATGATTTCTGATTATGATGTAGTCCATGGGCGCTGAACATTTCAGCTTCAGCCGTGGAACTTGGTTTTGGTGATGATTTCTAGGTCTCCAGGGACTCAGTTTTCGTCATTGATTTATGATTCTGACGTACGCCATGGGCGATGAAGATTTCAGCGTCACCCATGGAACAGGGTTCCGGTGATGATATCTAGGTCTCCAGGGACGCAGTTTTCGTCAATGATTTTTGATTATGACGTAGTCCATGGGCGTTGAAGATTTATGCGTCATCCATGGGACTGGGTTTTGGTGATGATATCTGGGTCTCATGGACGCAGTTTTCGACAATGATTTCTGATTATGATGTAGTCCATGGGGGCTGAACATTTCAGCTTCAGCCGTGGAACTGGGTTCCAGTGATGATTTTTGGGTCTCGAGGGGTGTAGTGTTCGTCAATGATTTCTGATTATGACGTAGTCCATGGGTGCTGAAGATTTCAGCGTCAGCCTTGGATCTGGGTTGCGGTGATGATTTCTTGGTAGGTAGGGACTCAGTTTTCGTCACTAATTTCTGATTCTAAGGTAGTCTATGGGCGGTGACGATTTCAGCATCAGCCGTGTAACTGGGTTCCAGTGATGATTTATTGGTCTCCAGGGACTCAGTTTTCATCAATGATTTCTGATTCTGACGTACGCCATGGGTGATGAAGATTTCAGCGTCACCCATGGAATAGGGTTCCGGTGATGATATCTAGGTCTCCAGGGACGCAGTTTTCGTCAATGATTTCTGATTATGACGTAGTCCATGGGCGTTGAAGATTTATGAGTCATCCATGGAACTAGGTTTTGGTGATGATATCTGGGTCTCATGGACGCAGTTTTCGACAATGATTTCTGATTATGATGTAGTCCATGGGCGCTGAACATTTCAGCTTCAGCCGTGGAACTGGGTTTTGGTGATGATTTCTAGGTCTCCAGGGACTCAGTTTTCGTCAATGATTTATGATTCTGACGTACGCCATGGGCGATGAAGATTTCAGCGTCACCCATGGAACAGGGTTCCGGTGATGATATCTAGGTCTCCAGGGACGCAGTTTTCGTCAATGATTTCTGATTATGACGTAGTCCATGGGCGTTGAAGATTTATGCGTCATCCATGGAACTGGGTTTTGGTGATGATATCTGGGTCTCATGGACGCAGTTTTCGACAATGATTTCTGATTATGATGTAGTCCATGGGCACTGAAGATTTCAGCTTCAGCCGTGGAACTGGGTTCCAGTGATGATTTCTGGGTGTCGAGGGGTGTAGTGTTCGTCAATGATTTCTGATTATGACGTAGTCTATGGGTGCTGAAGATTTCAGCGTCAGCCTTAGATCTGGGTTGCGGTGATGATTTCTTGGTAGGTTGGGACTCAGTTTTCGTCACTAATTTCTGATTCTAAGGTAGTCTATGGGCGGTGACGATTTGAGCATCAGCCGTGTAACTGGGTTCCAGTGATGATTTATTGGTCTCCAGGGACTCAATTTTCATCAATGATTTCTGATTCTGACGTACGCCATGGGCAATGAAGATTTCAACGTCACCCATGGAACTTGGTTCCGGTGATAATATCTGGATCTTCAGGGATGCACATTTCATCAATGATTTCTGATTATGACGTAGTCCATGGGCGTTGAAGATTTATGTGTCATCCATGGGACTGGGTTTTGGTGATGATATCTGGGTCTCATGGACGCAGTTTTCGACAATGATTTCTGATTATGATGTAGTCCATGGGGGCTGAACATTTCAGCTTCAGCCGTGGAACTGGGTTTTGGTGATGATTTCTAGGTCTCCAGGGACTCAGTTTTCGTCAATGATTTATGATTCTGACGTACGCCATGGGCGATGAAGATTTCAGCGTCACCCATGGAACAGGGATTTGGTGATTATATCTGGGGTCTCATGGATGCAGTTTTCGACAATAATTTCTGATTATGATGTAGTCCATGGGCGCTGAAGCTTTGAGCGTCAGCCGTGGAACTGGGTTTCGGTGATGATTTATGGGTCTCCAGGGACTCAGTTTTCCTCAATGATTTTTTATTCTTACGTACGGCATGGGCGATGAAGATTTGAGCGTCACCCATGGAACAGGGTTCCGGTGATGATATCTAGGTCTCCAGGGATGCACTTTTTGTCAATGATTTCTGATTATGACGTAGTCCATGGGCGTTGAAGATTTATGCGTCATCCATGGGACTGGGTTTTGGTGATGATATCTGGGTCTCATGGACGCAGTTTTCGACAATGATTTCTGATTATGATGTAGTCCATGGGGCTGAACATTTCAGCTTCAGCCGTGGAACTGGGTTTTGGTGATGATTTCTGGGTCTCCAGGGACGCAGTTTTCGTGAATGATTTATGATTCTGACGTACGCCATGGGCGATGAAGATTTCAGCGTCACCAATGGAACAGGGTTCCGGTGATGATATCAAGGTCTCAAGGGACGCAGTTTTCGTCAATGATTTCTGATTATGACGTAGTCCATGGGCGTTGAAGATTTATGCGTCATCCATGGGACTGGGTTTTGGTGATGATATCTGGGTCTCATGGACGCAGTTTTCGACAATGATTTCTGATTATGATGTAGTCCATGGGGGCTGAACATTTCAGCATCAGCCGTGTAACTGGGTTCCAGTGATGATTTTTGGGTCTCGAGGGGTGTAGTGTTCGTCAATGATTTCTGATTATGACGTAGTCCATGGGTGCTGAAGATTTCAGCGTCAGCCTTGGATCTGGGTTGCGGTGATGATTTCTTGGTAGGTAGGGACTCAGTTTTCGTCACTAATTTCTGATTCTAAGGTAGTCTATGGGCGGTGACGATTTCAGCATCAGCCGTGTAACTGGGTTCCAGTGATGATTTATTGGTCTCCAGGGACTCAGTTTTCATCAATGATTTCTGATTCTGACGTACGCCATGGGCAATGAAGACTTCAACGTCACCCATGGAACTTGGTTCCGGTGATAATATCTGGGTCTTCAGGGATGCACATTTCATCAATGATTTCTGATTATGACGTAGTCCATGGGCGTTGAAGATTTATGCGTCATCCATGGGACTGGGTTTTGGTGATGATATCTGGGTCTCATGGACGCAGTTTTCGACAATGATTTCTGATTATGATGTAGTCCATGGGGGCTGAACATTTCAGCTTCAGCCGTGGAACTGGGTTTTGGTGATGATTTCTAGGTCTCCAGGGACTCAGTTTTCGTCAATGATTTATGATTCTGACGTACGCCATGGGCGATGAAGATTTCAGCGTCACCCATGGAACAGGGATTTGGTGATGATATCTGGGGTCTCATGGATGCAGTTTTCGACAATAATTTCTGATTATGATGTAGTCCATGGGCGCTGAAGCTTTGAGCGTCAGCCGTGGAACTGGGTTTCGGTGATGATTTATGGGTCTCCAGGGACTCAGTTTTCCTCAATGATTTTTTATTCTTACGTACGGCATGGGCGATGAAGATTTGAGCGTCACCCATGGAACAGGGTTCCGGTGATGATATCTAGGTCTCCAGGGATGCACTTTTTGTCAATGATTTCTGATTATGACATAGTCCATGGGCGTTGAAGATTTATGCGTCATCCATGGGACTGGGTTTTGGTGATGATATCTGGGTCTCATGGACGCAGTTTTCGACAATGATTTCTGATTATGATGTAGTCCATGGGGGCTGAACATTTCAGCTTCAGCCGTGGAACTGGGTTTTGGTGATGATTTCTGGGTCTCCAGGGACGCAGTTTTCGTCAATGATTTATGATTCTGACGTACGCCATGGGCGATGAAGATTTCAGCGTCACCAATGGAACAGGGTTCCGGTGATGATATCAAGGTCTCAAGGGACGCAGTTTTCGTCAATGATTTCTGATTATGACGTAGTCCATGGGCGTTGAAGATTTATGCGTCATCCATGGGAGTGGGTTTTGGTGATGATATCTGGGTCTCATGGACGCAGTTTTCGACAATGATTTCTGATTATGATGTAGTCCATGGGGGCTGAACATTTCAGCTTCAGCCGTGGAACTGGGTTCCAGTGATGATTTTTGGGTCTCGAGGGGTGTAGTGTTCGTCAATGATTTCTGATTACGACGTAGTCCATGGGTGCTGAAGATTTCAGCGTCAGCCTTGGATCTGGGTTGCGGTGATGATTTCTTGGTAGGTAGGGACTCAGTTTTCGTCACTAATTTCTGATTCTAAGGTAGTCTATGGGCGGTGACGATTTCAGCATCAGCCGTGTAACTGGGTTCCAGTGATGATTTATTGGTCTCCAGGGACTCAGTTTTCATCAATGATTTCTGATTCTGACGTACGCCATGGGCAATGAAGACTTCAACGTCACCCATGGAACTTGGTTCCGGTGATAATATCTGGCTCTTCAGGGATGCACATTTCATCAATGATTTCTGATTATGACGTAGTCCATGGGCGTTGAAGATTTATGCGTCATCCATGGGACTGGGTTTTGGTGATGATATCTGGGTCTCATGGACGCAGTTTTCGACAATGATTTCTGATTATGATGTAGTCCATGGGGGCTGAACATTTCAGCTTCAGCCGTGGAACTGGGTTCCAGTGATGATTTTTGGGTCTCGAGGGGTGTAGTGTTCGTCAATGATTTCTGATTATGACGTAGTCCATGGGTGCTGAAGATTTCAGCGTCAGCCTTGGATCTGGGTTGCGGTGATGATTTCTTGGTAGGTAGGGACTCAGTTTTCGTCACTAATTTCTGATTCTAAGGTAGTCTATGGGCGGTGACGATTTCAGCATCAGCCGTGTAACTGGGTTCCAGTGATGATTTATTGGTCTCCAGGGACTCAGTTTTCATCAATGATTTCTGATTCTGACGTACGCCATGGGTGATGAAGATTTCAGCGTCACCCATGGAATAGGGTTCCGGTGATGATATCTAGGTCTCCAGGGACGCAGTTTTCGTCAATGATTTCTGATTATGACGTAGTCCATGGGCGTTGAAGATTTATGAGTCATCCATGGAACTAGGTTTTGGTGATGATATCTGGGTCTCATGGACGCAGTTTTCGACAATGATTTCTGATTATGATGTAGTCCATGGGCACTGAAGATTTCAGCTTCAGCCGTGGAACTGGGTTCCAGTGATGATTTATGGGTCTCGAGGGGTGTAGTGTTCGTCAATGATTTCTGATTATGACGTAGTCCATGGGTGCTGAAGATTTCAGCGTCAGCCTTGGATCTGGGTTGCGGTGATGATTTCTTGGTAGGTAGGGACTCAGTTTTCGTCACTGATTTCTGATTCTGAGGTAGTCTATGGGCGGTGACGATTTCAGCGTCAGCCGTGGAACTGGGTTCCGGTGATGATTTATTGGTCTCCACGGACTCAGTTTTCATCAATAATTTCTGATTCTGACGTACGGCATTGGCGATGAAGATTTCAGCATCAGCCGTGTAACTGGGTTCCAGTGATGATTTCTGGGTCTCGAGGGGTGCAGTTTTCGACAATGATTTCTGATTATGATGTAGTCCATGGGCGCTGAACATTTCAGCTTCAGCCGTGGAACTTGGTTTTGGTGATGATTTCTAGGTCTCCAGGGACTCAGTTTTCGTCATTGATTTATGATTCTTACGTACGCCATGGGCGATGAAGATTTCAGCGTCACCCATGGAACAGGGTTCCGGTGATGATATCTAGGTCTCCAGGGACGCAGTTTTCGTCAATGATTTTTGATTATGACGTAGTCCATGGGCGTTGAAGATTTATGCGTCATCCATGGGACTGGGTTTTGGTGATGATATCTGGGTCTCATGGACGCAGTTTTCGACAATGATTTCTGATTATGATGTAGTCCATGGGGGCTGAACATTTCAGCTTCAGCCGTGGAACTGGGTTCCAGTGATGATTTTTGGGTCTCGAGGGGTGTAGTGTTCGTCAATGATTTCTGATTATGACGTAGTCCATGGGTGCTGAAGATTTCAGCGTCAGCCTTGGATCTGGGTTGCGGTGATGATTTCTTGGTAGGTAGGGACTCAGTTTTCGTCACTAATTTCTGATTCTAAGGTAGTCTATGGGCGGTGACGATTTCAGCATCAGCCGTGTAACTGGGTTCCAGTGATGATTTATTGGTCTCCAGGGACTCAGTTTTCATCAATGATTTCTGATTCTGACGTACGCCATGGGTGATGAAGATTTCAGCGTCACCCATGGAATAGGGTTCCGGTGATGATATCTAGGTCTCCAGGGACGCAGTTTTCGTCAATGATTTCTGATTATGACGTAGTCCATGGGCGTTGAAGATTTATGAGTCATCCATGGAACTAGGTTTTGGTGATGATATCTGGGTCTCATGGACGCAGTTTTCGACAATGATTTCTGATTATGATGTAGTCCATGGGCGCTGAACATTTCAGCTTCAGCCGTGGAACTGGGTTTTGGTGATGATTTCTAGGTCTCCAGGGACTCAGTTTTCGTCAATGATTTATGATTCTGACGTACGCCATGGGCGATGAAGATTTCAGCGTCACCCATGGAACAGGGTTCCGGTGATGATATCTAGGTCTCCAGGGACGCAGTTTTCGTCAATGATTTCTGATTATGACGTAGTCCATGGGCGTTGAAGATTTATGCGTCATCCATGGAACTGGGTTTTGGTGATGATATCTGGGTCTCATGGACGCAGTTTTCGACAATGATTTCTGATTATGATGTAGTCCATGGGCACTGAAGATTTCAGCTTCAGCCGTGGAACTGGGTTCCAGTGATGATTTCTGGGTGTCGAGGGGTGTAGTGTTCGTCAATGATTTCTGATTATGACGTAGTCTATGGGTGCTGAAGATTTCAGCGTCAGCCTTAGATCTGGGTTGCGGTGATGATTTCTTGGTAGGTTGGGACTCAGTTTTCGTCACTAATTTCTGATTCTAAGGTAGTCTATGGGCGGTGACGATTTGAGCATCAGCCGTGTAACTGGGTTCCAGTGATGATTTATTGGTCTCCAGGGACTCAATTTTCATCAATGATTTCTGATTCTGACGTACGCCATGGGCAATGAAGATTTCAACGTCACCCATGGAACTTGGTTCCGGTGATAATATCTGGATCTTCAGGGATGCACATTTCATCAATGATTTCTGATTATGACGTAGTCCATGGGCGTTGAAGATTTATGCGTCATCCATGGGACTGGGTTTTGGTGATGATATCTGGGTCTCATGGACGCAGTTTTCGACAATGATTTCTGATTATGATGTAGTCCATGGGGGCTGAACATTTCAGCTTCAGCCGTGGAACTGGGTTTTGGTGATGATTTCTAGGTCTCCAGGGACTCAGTTTTCGTCAATGATTTATGATTCTGACGTACGCCATGGGCGATGAAGATTTCAGCGTCACCCATGGAACAGGGATTTGGTGATGATATCTGGGGTCTCATGGACGCAGTTTTCGACAATAATTTCTGATTATGATGTAGTCCATGGGCGCTGAAGCTTTGAGCGTCAGCCGTGGAACTGGGTTTCGGTGATGATTTATGGGTCTCCCGGGACTCAGTTTTCCTCAATGATTTTTTATTCTTACGTACGGCATGGGCGATGAAGATTTGAGCGTCACCCATGGAACAGGGTTCCGGTGATGATATCTAGGTCTCCAGGGATGCAGTTTTCGTCAATGATTTCTGATTATGACGTAGTCCTTGGGCGTTGAAGATTTATGCGTCATCCATGGAACTGGGTTTTGGTGATGATATCTGGGTCTCATCGACGCAATTTTCGACAATGATTTCTGATTATGATGTAGTCCATGGGCACTGAAGATTTCAGCTTCTGCAGTGGAACTGGGTTCCAGTGATGATTTCTAGGTCTCAAGGGGTGTAGTGTTCGTCAATGATTTCTGATTATGACGTAGTCCATGGGCGCTGAAGATTTCAGCGTCAGCCTTAAATCTGGGTTGCGGTGATGATTTCTTGGTAGGTTGGGACTTAGTTTTCGTCACTGATTTCTGATTCTGAGGTAGTCTATGGGCGGTGACGATTTCAGCGTCAGCCGTGGAACTTGGTTCCGGTGATGATTTATTGGTCTGCAGGGACTCAGTTTTCGTCAATGATTTCTGATTCTGACGTACGCCATGGGTGATGAAGATTTCAGCGTCACCCATGGAATAGGGTTCCGGTGATGATATCTAGGTCTCCAGGGACGCAGTTTTCGTCAATGATTTCTGATTATGACGTAGTCCATGGGCGTTGAAGATTTATGAGTCATCCATGGAACTAGGTTTTGGTGATGATATCTGGGTCTCATGGACGCAGTTTTCGACAATGATTTCTGATTATGATGTAGTCCATGGGCACTGAAGATTTCAGCTTCAGCCGTGGAACTGGGTTCCAGTGATGATTTCTGGGTCTCGAGGGGTGTAGTGTTCGTCAATGATTTCTGATTATGACGTAGTCCATGGGTGCTGAAGATTTCAGCGTCAGCCTTGGATCTGGGTTGCGGTGATGATTTCTTGGTAGGTAGGGACTCAGTTTTCGTCACTGATTTCTGATTCTGAGGTAGTCTATGGGCGGTGACGATTTCAGCGTCAGCCGTGGAACTGGGTTCCGGTGATGATTTATTGGTCTCCACGGACTCAGTTTTCATCAATAATTTCTGATTCTGACGTACGCCATGGGCAATGAAGATTTCAGCATCACCCATGGAACAGGGTTCTGATGATGATATCTAGGTCTCCAGGGACTCAGTTTTCGTCAATGATTTATGATTCTGACGTACGCCATGGGCGATGAAGATTTCAGCGTCACCCATGGAACAGGGATTTGGTGATGATATCTGGGGTCTCATGGATGCAGTTTTCGACAATAATTTCTGATTATGATGTAGTCCATGGGCGCTGAAGCTTTGAGCGTCAGCCGTGGAACTGGGTTTCGGTGATGATTTATGGGTCTCCAGGGACTCAGTTTTCCTCAATGATTTTTTATTCTTACGTACGGCATGGGCGATGAAGATTTGAGCGTCACCCATGGAACAGGGTTCCGGTGATGATATCTAGGTCTCCAGGGATGCACTTTTTGTCAATGATTTCTGATTATGACGTAGTCCATGGGCGTTGAAGATTTATGCGTCATCCATGGGACTGGGTTTTGGTGATGATATCTGGGTCTCATGGACGCAGTTTTCGTCATTGATTTATGATTCTGACGTACGCCATGGGCGATGAAGATTTCAGCGTCACCCATGGAACAGGGTTCCGGTGATGATATCTAGGTCTCTAGGGACGCAGTTTTCGTCAATGATTTTTGATTATGACGTAGTCCATGGGCGTTGAAGATTTATGCGTCATCCATGGGACTGGGTTTTGGTGATGATATCTGGGTCTCATGGACGCAGTTTTCGACAATGATTTCTGATTATGATGTAGTCCATGGGGCTGAACATTTCAGCTTCAGCCGTGGAACTGGGTTTTGGTGATGATTTCTGGGTCTCCAGGGACGCAGTTTTCGTCAATGATTTATGATTCTGACGTACGCCATGGGCGATGAAGATTTCAGCGTCACCAATGGAACAGGGTTCCGGTGATGATATCAAGGTCTCAAGGGACGCAGTTTTCGTCAATGATTTCTGATTATGACGTAGTCCATGGGCGTTGAAGATTTATGCGTCATCCATGGGACTGGGTTTTGGTGATGATATCTGGGTCTCATGGACGCAGTTTTCGACAATGATTTCTGATTATGATGTAGTCCATGGGGGCTGAACATTTCAGCATCAGCCGTGTAACTGGGTTCCAGTGATGATTTTTGGGTCTCGAGGGGTGTAGTGTTCGTCAATGATTTCTGATTATGACGTAGTCCATGGGTGCTGAAGATTTCAGCGTCAGCCTTGGATCTGGGTTGCGGTGATGATTTCTTGGTAGGTAGGGACTCAGTTTTCGTCACTAATTTCTGATTCTAAGGTAGTCTATGGGCGGTGACGATTTCAGCATCAGCCGTGTAACTGGGTTCCAGTGATGATTTATTGGTCTCCAGGGACTCAGTTTTCATCAATGATTTCTGATTCTGACGTACGCCATGGGCAATGAAGACTTCAACGTCACCCATGGAACTTGGTTCCGGTGATAATATCTGGGTCTTCAGGGATGCACATTTCATCAATGATTTCTGATTATGACGTAGTCCATGGGCGTTGAAGATTTATGCGTCATCCATGGGACTGGGTTTTGGTGATGATATCTGGGTCTCATGGACGCAGTTTTCGACAATGATTTCTGATTATGATGTAGTCCATGGGGGCTGAACATTTCAGCTTCAGCCGTGGAACTGGGTTTTGGTGATGATTTCTAGGTCTCCAGGGACTCAGTTTTCGTCAATGATTTATGATTCTGACGTACGCCATGGGCGATGAAGATTTCAGCGTCACCCATGGAACAGGGATTTGGTGATGATATCTGGGGTCTCATGGATGCAGTTTTCGACAATAATTTCTGATTATGATGTAGTCCATGGGCGCTGAAGCTTTGAGCGTCAGCCGTGGAACTGGGTTTCGGTGATGATTTATGGGTCTCCAGGGACTCAGTTTTCCTCAATGATTTTTTATTCTTACGTACGGCATGGGCGATGAAGATTTGAGCGTCACCCATGGAACAGGGTTCCGGTGATGATATCTAGGTCTCCAGGGATGCACTTTTTGTCAATGATTTCTGATTATGACATAGTCCATGGGCGTTGAAGATTTATGCGTCATCCATGGGACTGGGTTTTGGTGATGATATCTGGGTCTCATGGACGCAGTTTTCGACAATGATTTCTGATTATGATGTAGTCCATGGGGGCTGAACATTTCAGCTTCAGCCGTGGAACTGGGTTTTGGTGATGATTTGTGGGTCTCCAGGGACGCAGTTTTCGTCAATGATTTATGATTCTGACGTACGCCATGGGCGATGAAGATTTCAGCGTCACCAATGGAACAGGGTTCCGGTGATGATATCAAGGTCTCCAGGGACGCAGTTTTCGTCAATGATTTCTGATTATGACGTAGTCCATGGGCGTTGAAGATTTATGCGTCATCCATGGGAGTGGGTTTTGGTGATGATATCTGGGTCTCATGGACGCAGTTTTCGACAATGATTTCTGATTATGATGTAGTCCATGGGGGCTGAACATTTCAGCTTCAGCCGTGGAACTGGGTTCCAGTGATGATTTTTGGGTCTCGAGGGGTGTAGTGTTCGTCAATGATTTCTGATTACGACGTAGTCCATGGGTGCTGAAGATTTCAGCGTCAGCCTTGGATCTGGGTTGCGGTGATGATTTCTTGGTAGGTAGGGACTCAGTTTTCGTCACTAATTTCTGATTCTAAGGTAGTCTATGGGCGGTGACGATTTCAGCATCAGCCGTGTAACTGGGTTCCAGTGATGATTTATTGGTCTCCAGGGACTCAGTTTTCATCAATGATTTCTGATTCTGACGTACGCCATGGGCAATGAAGACTTCAACGTCACCCATGGAACTTGGTTCCGGTGATAATATCTGGCTCTTCAGGGATGCACATTTCATCAATGATTTCTGATTATGACGTAGTCCATGGGCGTTGAAGATTTATGCGTCATCCATGGGACTGGGTTTTGGTGATGATATCTGGGTCTCATGGACGCAGTTTTCGACAATGATTTCTGATTATGATGTAGTCCATGGGGGCTGAACATTTCAGCTTCAGCCGTGGAACTGGGTTCCAGTGATGATTTTTGGGTCTCGAGGGGTGTAGTGTTCGTCAATGATTTCTGATTATGACGTAGTCCATGGGTGCTGAAGATTTCAGCGTCAGCCTTGGATCTGGGTTGCGGTGATGATTTCTTGGTAGGTAGGGACTCAGTTTTCGTCACTAATTTCTGATTCTAAGGTAGTCTATGGGCGGTGACGATTTCAGCATCAGCCGTGTAACTGGGTTCCAGTGATGATTTATTGGTCTCCAGGGACTCAGTTTTCATCAATGATTTCTGATTCTGACGTACGCCATGGGTGATGAAGATTTCAGCGTCACCCATGGAATAGGGTTCCGGTGATGATATCTAGGTCTCCAGGGACGCAGTTTTCGTCAATGATTTCTGATTATGACGTAGTCCATGGGCGTTGAAGATTTATGAGTCATCCATGGAACTAGGTTTTGGTGATGATATCTGGGTCTCATGGACGCAGTTTTCGACAATGATTTCTGATTATGATGTAGTCCATGGGGGCTGAACATTTCAGCTTCAGCCGTGGAACTGGGTTCCAGTGATGATTTTTGGGTCTCGAGGGGTGTAGTGTTCGTCAATGATTTCTGATTATGACGTAGTCCATGGGTGCTGAAGATTTCAGCGTCAGCCTTGGATCTGGGTTGCGGTGATGATTTCTTGGTAGGTAGGGACTCAGTTTTCGTCACTGATTTCTGATTCTGAGGTAGTCTATGGGCGGTGACGATTTCAGCGTCAGCCGTGGAACTGGGTTCCGGTGATGATTTATTGGTCTCCACGGACTCAGTTTTCATCAATAATTTCTGATTCTGACGTACGGCATGGGCGATGAAGATTTCAGCATCAGCCGTGTAACTGGGTTCCAGTGATGATTTCTGGGTCTCGAGGGGTGCAGTTTTCGACAATGATTTCTGATTATGATGTAGTCCATGGGCGCTGAACATTTCAGCTTCAGCCGTGGAACTTGGTTTTGGTGATGATTTCTAGGTCTCCAGGGACGCAGTTTTCGTCAATGATTTTTGATTATGACGTAGTCCATGGGCGTTGAAGATTTATGCGTCATCCATGGGACTGGGTTTTGGTGATGATATCTGGGTCTCATGGACGCAGTTTTCGACAATGATTTCTGATTATGATGTAGTCCATGGGGGCTGAACATTTCAGCTTCAGCCGTGGAACTGGGTTCCAGTGATGATTTTTGGGTCTCGAGGGGTGTAGTGTTCGTCAATGATTTCTGATTATGACGTAGTCCATGGGTGCTGAAGATTTCAGCGTCAGCCTTGGATCTGGGTTGCGGTGATGATTTCTTGGTAGGTAGGGACTCAGTTTTCGTCACTAATTTCTGATTCTAAGGTAGTCTATGGGCGGTGACGATTTCAGCATCAGCCGTGTAACTGGGTTCCAGTGATGATTTATTGGTCTCCAGGGACTCAGTTTTCATCAATGATTTCTGATTCTGACGTACGCCATGGGTGATGAAGATTTCAGCGTCACCCATGGAATAGGGTTCCGGTGATGATATCTAGGTCTCCAGGGACGCAGTTTTCGTCAATGATTTCTGATTATGACGTAGTCCATGGGCGTTGAAGATTTATGAGTCATCCATGGAACTAGGTTTTGGTGATGATATCTGGGTCTCATGGACGCAGTTTTCGACAATGATTTCTGATTATGATGTAGTCCATGGGCGCTGAACATTTCAGCTTCAGCCGTGGAACTGGGTTTTGGTGATGATTTCTAGGTCTCCAGGGACTCAGTTTTCGTCAATGATTTATGATTCTGACGTACGCCATGGGCGATGAAGATTTCAGCGTCACCCATGGAACAGGGTTCCGGTGATGATATCTAGGTCTCCAGGGACGCAGTTTTCGTCAATGATTTCTGATTATGACGTAGTCCATGGGCGTTGAAGATTTATGCGTCATCCATGGAACTGGGTTTTTGTGATGATATCTGGGTCTCATGGACGCAGTTTTCGACAATGATTTCTGATTATGATGTAGTCCATGGGCACTGAAGATTACAGCTTCAGCCGTGGAACTGGGTTCCAGTGATGATTTTTGGGTCTCGAGGGGTGTAGTGTTCGTCAATGATTTCTGATTATGACGTAGTCCATGGGTGCTGAAGATTTCAGCGTCAGCCTTGGATCTGGGTTGCGGTGATGATTTCTTGGTAGGTAGGGACTCAGTTTTCGTCACTAATTTTTGATTCTAAGGTAGTCTATGGGCGGTGACGATTTCAGCATCAGCCGTGTAACTGGGTTCCAGTGATGATTTATTGGTCTCCAGGGACTCAGTTTTCATCAATGATTTCTGATTCTGACGTACGCCATGGGTGATGAAGATTTCAGCGTCACCCATGGAATAGGGTTCCGGTGATGATATCTAGGTCTCCAGGGACGCAGTTTTCGTCAATGATTTCTGATTATGACGTAGTCCATGGGCGTTGAAGATTTATGAGTCATCCATGGAACTAGGTTTTGGTGATGATATCTGGGTCTCATGGACGTAGTTTTCGACAATGATTTCTGATTATGATGTAGTCCATGGGCACTGAAGATTTCAGCTTCAGCCGTGGAACTGGGTTCCAGTGATGATTTATGGGTCTCGAGGGGTGTAGTGTTCGTCAATGATTTCTGATTATGACGTAGTCCATGGGTGCTGAAGATTTCAGCGTCAGCCTTGGATCTGGGTTGCGGTGATGATTTCTTGGTAGGTAGGGACTCAGTTTTCGTCACTGATTTCTGATTCTGAGGTAGTCTATGGGCGGTGACGATTTCAGCGTCAGCCGTGGAACTGGGTTCCGGTGATGATTTATTGGTCTCCACGGACTCAGTTTTCATCAATAATTTCTGATTCTGACGTACGGCATGGGCGATGAAGATTTCAGCATCAGCCGTGTAACTGGGTTCCAGTGATGATTTCTGGGTCTCGAGGGGTGCAGTTTTCGACAATGATTTCTGATTATGATGTAGTCCATGGGCGCTGAACATTTCAGCTTCAGCCGTGGAACTTGGTTTTGGTGATGATTTCTAGGTCTCCAGGGACTCAGTTTTCGTCATTGATTTATGATTCTGACGTACGCCATGGGCGATGAAGATTTCAGCGTCACCCATGGAACAGGGTTCCGGTGATGATATCTAGGTCTCCAGGGACGCAGTTTTCGTCAATGATTTCTGATTATGACGTAGTCCATGGGCGTTGAAGATTTATGCGTCATCCATGGAACTGGGTTTTGGTGATGATATCTGGGTCTCATGGACGCAGTTTTCGACAATGATTTCTGATTATGATGTAGTCCATGGGCACTGAAGATTTCAGCTTCAGCCGTGGAACTGGGTTCCAGTGATGATTTCTGGGTGTCGAGGGGTGTAGTGTTCGTCAATGATTTCTGATTATGACGTAGTCTATGGGTGCTGAAGATTTCAGCGTCAGCCTTAGATCTGGGTTGCGGTGATGATTTCTTGGTAGGTTGGGACTCAGTTTTCGTCACTAATTTCTGATTCTAAGGTAGTCTATGGGCGGTGACGATTTGAGCATCAGCCGTGTAACTGGGTTCCAGTGATGATTTATTGGTCTCCAGGGACTCAATTTTCATCAATGATTTCTGATTCTGACGTACGCCATGGGCAATGAAGATTTCAACGTCACCCATGGAACTTGGTTCCGGTGATAATATCTGGATCTTCAGGGATGCACATTTCATCAATGATTTCTGATTATGACGTAGTCCATGGGCGTTGAAGATTTATGCGTCATCCATGGGACTGGGTTTTGGTGATGATATCTGGGTCTCATGGACGCAGTTTTCGACAATGATTTCTGATTATGATGTAGTCCATGGGGGCTGAACATTTCAGCTTCAGCCGTGGAACTGGGTTTTGGTGATGATTTCTAGGTCTCCAGGGACTCAGTTTTCGTCAATGATTTATGATTCTGACGTACGCCATGGGCGATGAAGATTTCAGCGTCACCCATGGAACAGGGATTTGGTGATGATATCTGGGGTCTCATGGATGCAGTTTTCGACAATAATTTCTGATTATGATGTAGTCCATGGGCGCTGAAGCTTTGAGCGTCAGCCGTGGAACTGGGTTTCGGTGATGATTTATGGGTCTCCAGGGACTCAGTTTTCCTCAATGATTTTTTATTCTTACGTACGGCATGGGCGATGAAGATTTGAGCGTCACCCATGGAACAGGGTTCCGGTGATGATATCTAGGTCTCCAGGGATGCACTTTTTGTCAATGATTTCTGATTATGACGTAGTCCATGGGCGTTGAAGATTTATGCGTCATCCATGGGACTGGGTTTTGGTGATGATATCTGGGTCTCATGGACGCAGTTTTCGACAATGATTTCTGATTATGATGTAGTCCATGGGGCTGAACATTTCAGCTTCAGCCGTGGAACTGGGTTTTGGTGATGATTTCTGGGTCTCCAGGGACGCAGTTTTCGTCAATGATTTATGATTCTGACGTACGCCATGGGCGATGAAGATTTCAGCGTCACCAATGGAACAGGGTTCCGGTGATGATATCAAGGTCTCAAGGGACGCAGTTTTCGTCAATGATTTCTGATTATGACGTAGTCCATGGGCGTTGAAGATTTATGCGTCATCCATGGGACTGGGTTTTGGTGATGATATCTGGGTCTCATGGACGCAGTTTTCGACAATGATTTCTGATTATGATGTAGTCCATGGGGGCTGAACATTTCAGCATCAGCCGTGTAACTGGGTTCCAGTGATGATTTTTGGGTCTCGAGGGGTGTAGTGTTCGTCAATGATTTCTGATTATGACGTAGTCCATGGGTGCTGAAGATTTCAGCGTCAGCCTTGGATCTGGGTTGCGGTGATGATTTCTTGGTAGGTAGGGACTCAGTTTTCGTCACTAATTTCTGATTCTAAGGTAGTCTATGGGCGGTGACGATTTCAGCATCAGCCGTGTAACTGGGTTCCAGTGATGATTTATTGGTCTCCAGGGACTCAGTTTTCATCAATGATTTCTGATTCTGACGTACGCCATGGGCAATGAAGACTTCAACGTCACCCATGGAACTTGGTTCCGGTGATAATATCTGGGTCTTCAGGGATGCACATTTCATCAATGATTTCTGATTATGACGTAGTCCATGGGCGTTGAAGATTTATGCGTCATCCATGGGACTGGGTTTTGGTGATGATATCTGGGTCTCATGGACGCAGTTTTCGACAATGATTTCTGATTATGATGTAGTCCATGGGGGCTGAACATTTCAGCTTCAGCCGTGGAACTGGGTTTTGGTGATGATTTCTAGGTCTCCAGGGACTCAGTTTTCGTCAATGATTTATGATTCTGACGTACGCCATGGGCGATGAAGATTTCAGCGTCACCCATGGAACAGGGATTTGGTGATGATATCTGGGGTCTCATGGATGCAGTTTTCGACAATAATTTCTGATTATGATGTAGTCCATGGGCGCTGAAGCTTTGAGCGTCAGCCGTGGAACTGGGTTTCGGTGATGATTTATGGGTCTCCAGGGACTCAGTTTTCCTCAATGATTTTTTATTCTTACGTACGGCATGGGCGATGAAGATTTGAGCGTCACCCATGGAACAGGGTTCCGGTGATGATATCTAGGTCTCCAGGGATGCACTTTTTGTCAATGATTTCTGATTATGACATAGTCCATGGGCGTTGAAGATTTATGCGTCATCCATGGGACTGGGTTTTGGTGATGATATCTGGGTCTCATGGACGCAGTTTTCGACAATGATTTCTGATTATGATGTAGTCCATGGGGGCTGAACATTTCAGCTTCAGCCGTGGAACTGGGTTTTGGTGATGATTTCTGGGTCTCCAGGGACGCAGTTTTCGTCAATGATTTATGATTCTGACGTATGCCATGGGCGATGAAGATTTCAGCGTCACCAATGGAACAGGGTTCCGGTGATGATATCAAGGTCTCCAGGGACGCAGTTTTCGTCAATGATTTCTGATTATGACGTAGTCCATGGGCGTTGAAGATTTATGCGTCATCCATGGGAGTGGGTTTTGGTGATGATATCTGGGTCTCATGGACGCAGTTTTCGACAATGATTTCTGATTATGATGTAGTCCATGGGGGCTGAACATTTCAGCTTCAGCCGTGGAACTGGGTTCCAGTGATGATTTTTGGGTCTCGAGGGGTGTAGTGTTCGTCAATGATTTCTGATTACGACGTAGTCCATGGGTGCTGAAGATTTCAGCGTCAGCCTTGGATCTGGGTTGCGGTGATGATTTCTTGGTAGGTAGGGACTCAGTTTTCGTCACTAATTTCTGATTCTAAGGTAGTCTATGGGCGGTGACGATTTCAGCATCAGCCGTGTAACTGGGTTCCAGTGATGATTTATTGGTCTCCAGGGACTCAGTTTTCATCAATGATTTCTGATTCTGACGTACGCCAAGGGCAATGAAGACTTCAACGTCACCCATGGAACTTGGTTCCGGTGATAATATCTGGCTCTTCAGGGATGCACATTTCATCAATGATTTCTGATTATGACGTAGTCCATGGGCGTTGAAGATTTATGCGTCATCCATGGGACTGGGTTTTGGTGATGATATCTGGGTCTCATGGACGCAGTTTTCGACAATGATTTCTGATTATGATGTAGTCCATGGGGGCTGAACATTTCAGCTTCAGCCGTGGAACTGGGTTCCAGTGATGATTTTTGGGTCTCGAGGGGTGTAGTGTTCGTCAATGATTTCTGATTATGACGTAGTCCATGGGTGCTGAAGATTTCAGCGTCAGCCTTGGATCTGGGTTGCGGTGATGATTTCTTGGTAGGTAGGGACTCAGTTTTCGTCACTAATTTCTGATTCTAAGGTAGTCTATGGGCGGTGACGATTTCAGCATCAGCCGTGTAACTGGGTTCCAGTGATGATTTATTGGTCTCCAGGGACTCAGTTTTCATCAATGATTTCTGATTCTGACGTACGCCATGGGTGATGAAGATTTCAGCGTCACCCATGGAATAGGGTTCCGGTGATGATATCTAGGTCTCCAGGGACGCAGTTTTCGTCAATGATTTCTGATTATGACGTAGTCCATGGGCGTTGAAGATTTATGAGTCATCCATGGAACTAGGTTTTGGTGATGATATCTGGGTCTCATGGACGCAGTTTTCGACAATGATTTCTGATTATGATGTAGTCCATGGGCACTGAAGATTTCAGCTTCAGCCGTGGAACTGGGTTCCAGTGATGATTTATGGGTCTCGAGGGGTGTAGTGTTCGTCAATGATTTCTGATTATGACGTAGTCCATGGGTGCTGAAGATTTCAGCGTCAGCCTTGGATCTGGGTTGCGGTGATGATTTCTTGGTAGGTAGGGACTCAGTTTTCGTCACTGATTTCTGATTCTGAGGTAGTCTATGGGCGGTGACGATTTCAGCGTCAGCCGTGGAACTGGGTTCCGGTGATGATTTATTGGTCTCCACGGACTCAGTTTTCATCAATAATTTCTGATTCTGACGTACGGCATGGGCGATGAAGATTTCAGCATCAGCCGTGTAACTGGGTTCCAGTGATGATTTCTGGGTCTCGAGGGGTGCAGTTTTCGACAATGATTTCTGATTATGATGTAGTCCATGGGCGCTGAACATTTCAGCTTCAGCCGTGGAACTTGGTTTTGGTGATGATTTCTAGGTCTCCAGGGACTCAGTTTTCGTCATTGATTTATGATTCTGACGTACGCCATGGGCGATGAAGATTTCAGCGTCACCCATGGAACAGGGTTCCGGTGATGATATCTAGGTCTCCAGGGACGCAGTTTTCGTCAATGATTTCTGATTATGACGTAGTCCATGGGCGTTGAAGATTTATGCGTCATCCATGGGACTGGGTTTTGGTGATGATATCTGGGTCTCATGGACGCAGTTTTCGACAATGATTTCTGATTATGATGTAGTCCATGGGGGCTGAACATTTCAGCTTCAGCCGTGGAACTGGGTTCCAGTGATGATTTTTGGGTCTCGAGGGGTGTAGTGTTCGTCAATGATTTCTGATTATGACGTAGTCCATGGGTGCTGAAGATTTCAGCGTCAGCCTTGGATCTGGGTTGCGGTGATGATTTCTTGGTAGGTAGGGACTCAGTTTTCGTCACTAATTTCTGATTCTAAGGTAGTCTATGGGCGGTGACGATTTCAGCATCAGCCGTGTAACTGGGTTCCAGTGATGATTTATTGGTCTCCAGGGACTCAGTTTTCATCAATGATTTCTGATTCTGACGTACGCCATGGGTGATGAAGATTTCAGCGTCACCCATGGAATAGGGTTCCGGTGATGATATCTAGGTCTCCAGGGACGCAGTTTTCGTCAATGATTTCTGATTATGACGTAGTCCATGGGCGTTGAAGATTTATGAGTCATCCATGGAACTAGGTTTTGGTGATGATATCTGGGTCTCATGGACGCAGTTTTCGACAATGATTTCTGATTATGATGTAGTCCATGGGCGCTGAACATTTCAGCTTCAGCCGTGGAACTGGGTTTTGGTGATGATTTCTAGGTCTCCAGGGACTCAGTTTTCGTCAATGATTTATGATTCTGACGTACGCCATGGGCGATGAAGATTTCAGCGTCACCCATGGAACAGGGTTCCGGTGATGATATCTAGGTCTCCAGGGACGCAGTTTTCGTCAATGATTTCTGATTATGACGTAGTCCATGGGCGTTGAAGATTTATGCGTCATCCATGGAACTGGGTTTTTGTGATGATATCTGGGTCTCATGGACGCAGTTTTCGACAATGATTTCTGATTATGATGTAGTCCATGGGCACTGAAGATTTCAGCTTCAGCCGTGGAACTGGGTTCCAGTGATGATTTCTGGGTGTCGAGGGGTGTAGTGTTCGTCAATGATTTCTGATTATGACGTAGTCTATGGGTGCTGAAGATTTCAGCGTCAGCCTTAGATCTGGGTTGCGGTGATGATTTCTTGGTAGGTTGGGACTCAGTTTTCGTCACTAATTTCTGATTCTAAGGTAGTCTATGGGCGGTGACGATTTGAGCATCAGCCGTGTAACTGGGTTCCAGTGATGATTTATTGGTCTCCAAGGACTCAATTTTCATCAATGATTTCTGATTCTGACGTACGCCATGGGCAATGAAGATTTCAACGTCACCCATGGAACTTGGTTCCGGTGATAATATCTGGATCTTCAGGGATGCACATTTCATCAATGATTTCTGATTATGACGTAGTCCATGGGCGTTGAAGATTTATGCGTCATCCATGGGACTGGGTTTTGGTGATGATATCTGGGTCTCATGGACGCAGTTTTCGACAATGATTTCTGATTATGATGTAGTCCATGGGGGCTGAACATTTCAGCTTCAGCCGTGGAACTGGGTTTTGGTGATGATTTCTAGGTCTCCAGGGACTCAGTTTTCGTCAATGATTTATGATTCTGACGTACGCCATGGGCGATGAAGATTTCAGCGTCACCCATGGAACAGGGATTTGGTGATGATATCTGGGGTCTCATGGACGCAGTTTTCGACAATAATTTCTGATTATGATGTAGTCCATGGGCGCTGAAGCTTTGAGCGTCAGCCGTGGAACTGGGTTTCGGTGATGATTTATGGGTCTCCCGGGACTCAGTTTTCCTCAATGATTTTTTATTCTTACGTACGGCATGGGCGATGAAGATTTGAGCGTCACCCATGGAACAGGGTTCCGGTGATGATATCTAGGTCTCCAGGGATGCAGTTTTCGTCAATGATTTCTGATTATGACGTAGTCCTTGGGCGTTGAAGATTTATGCGTCATCCATGGAACTGGGTTTTGGTGATGATATCTGGGTCTCATCGACGCAATTTTCGACAATGATTTCTGATTATGATGTAGTCCATGGGCACTGAAGATTTCAGCTTCTGCAGTGGAACTGGGTTCCAGTGATGATTTCTAGGTCTCAAGGGGTGTAGTGTTCGTCAATGATTTCTGATTATGACGTAGTCCATGGGCGCTGAAGATTTCAGCGTCAGCCTTAAATCTGGGTTGCGGTGATGATTTCTTGGTAGGTTGGGACTTAGTTTTCGTCACTGATTTCTGATTCTGAGGTAGTCTATGGGCGGTGACGATTTCAGCGTCAGCCGTGGAACTTGGTTCCGGTGATGATTTATTGGTCTGCAGGGACTCAGTTTTCGTCAATGATTTCTGATTCTGACGTACGCCATGGGTGATGAAGATTTCAGCGTCACCCATGGAATAGGGTTCCGGTGATGATATCTAGGTCTCCAGGGACGCAGTTTTCGTCAATGATTTCTGATTATGACGTAGTCCATGGGCGTTGAAGATTTATGAGTCATCCATGGAACTAGGTTTTGGTGATGATATCTGGGTCTCATGGACGCAGTTTTCGACAATGATTTCTGATTATGATGTAGTCCATGGGCACTGAAGATTTCAGCTTCAGCCGTGGAACTGGGTTCCAGTGATGATTTCTGGGTCTCGAGGGGTGTAGTGTTCGTCAATGATTTCTGATTATGACGTAGTCCATGGGTGCTGAAGATTTCAGCGTCAGCCTTGGATCTGGGTTGCGGTGATGATTTCTTGGTAGGTAGGGACTCAGTTTTCGTCACTGATTTCTGATTCTGAGGTAGTCTATGGGCGGTGACGATTTCAGCGTCAGCCGTGGAACTGGGTTCCGGTGATGATTTATTGGTCTCCACGGACTCAGTTTTCATCAATAATTTCTGATTCTGACGTACGCCATGGGCAATGAAGATTTCAGCATCACCCATGGAACAGGGTTCTGATGATGATATCTAGGTCTCCAGGGACTCAGTTTTCGTCAATGATTTATGATTCTGACGTACGCCATGGGCGATGAAGATTTCAGCGTCACCCATGGAACAGGGATTTGGTGATGATATCTGGGGTCTCATGGATGCAGTTTTCGACAATAATTTCTGATTATGATGTAGTCCATGGGCGCTGAAGCTTTGAGCGTCAGCCGTGGAACTGGGTTTCGGTGATGATTTATGGGTCTCCAGGGACTCAGTTTTCCTCAATGATTTTTTATTCTTACGTACGGCATGGGCGATGAAGATTTGAGCGTCACCCATGGAACAGGGTTCCGGTGATGATATCTGGGTCTCCAGGGATGCACTTTTTGTCAATGATTTCTGATTATGACGTAGTCCATGGGCGTTGAAGATTTATGCGTCATCCATGGGACTGGGTTTTGGTGATGATATCTGGGTCTCATGGACGCAGTTTTCGTCATTGATTTATGATTCTGACGTACGCCATGGGCGATGAAGATTTCAGCGTCACCCATGGAACAGGGTTCCGGTGATGATATCTAGGTCTCTAGGGACGCAGTTTTCGTCAATGATTTTTGATTATGACGTAGTCCATGGGCGTTGAAGATTTATGCGTCATCCATGGGACTGGGTTTTGGTGATGATATCTGGGTCTCATGGACGCAGTTTTCGACAATGATTTCTGATTATGATGTCGTCCATGGGGCTGAACATTTCAGCTTCAGCCGTGGAACTGGGTTTTGGTGATGATTTCTGGGTCTCCAGGGACGCAGTTTTCGTCAATGATTTATGATTCTGACGTACGCCATGGGCGATGAAGATTTCAGCGTCACCAATGGAACAGGGTTCCGGTGATGATATCAAGGTCTCAAGGGACGCAGTTTTCGTCAATGATTTCTGATTATGACGTAGTCCATGGGCGTTGAAGATTTATGCGTCATCCATGGGACTGGGTTTTGGTGATGATATCTGGGTCTCATGGACGCAGTTTTCGACAATGATTTCTGATTATGATGTAGTCCATGGGGGCTGAACATTTCAGCATCAGCCGTGTAACTGGGTTCCAGTGATGATTTTTGGGTCTCGAGGGGTGTAGTGTTCGTCAATGATTTCTGATTATGACGTAGTCCATGGGTGCTGAAGATTTCAGCGTCAGCCTTGGATCTGGGTTGCGGTGATGATTTCTTGGTAGGTAGGGACTCAGTTTTCGTCACTAATTTCTGATTCTAAGGTAGTCTATGGGCGGTGACGATTTCAGCATCAGCCGTGTAACTGGGTTCCAGTGATGATTTATTGGTCTCCAGGGACTCAATTTTCATCAATGATTTCTGATTCTGACGTACGCCATGGGCAATGAAGACTTCAACGTCACCCATGGAACTTGGTTCCGGTGATAATATCTGGGTCTTCAGGGATGCACATTTCATCAATGATTTCTGATTATGACGTAGTCCATGGGCGTTGAAGATTTATGCGTCATCCATGGGACTGGGTTTTGGTGATGATATCTGGGTCTCATGGATGCAGTTTTCGACAATGATTTCTGATTATGATGTAGTCCATGGGGGCTGAACATTTCAGCTTCAGCCGTGGAACTGGGTTTTGGTGATGATTTCTAGGTCTCCAGGGACTCAGTTTTCGTCAATGATTTATGATTCTGACGTACGCCATGGGCGATGAAGATTTCAGCGTCACCCATGGAACAGGGATTTGGTGATGATATCTGGGGTCTCATGGATGCAGTTTTCGACAATAATTTCTGATTATGATGTAGTCCATGGGCGCTGAAGCTTTGAGCGTCAGCCGTGGAACTGGGTTTCGGTGATGATTTATGGGTCTCCAGGGACTTAGTTTTCCTCAATGATTTTTTATTCTTACGTACGGCATGGGCTATGAAGATTTGAGCGTCACCCATGGAACAGGGTTCCGGTGATGATATCTAGGTCTCCAGGGATGCACTTTTTGTCAATGATTTCTGATTATGACATAGTCCATGGGCGTTGAAGATTTATGCGTCATCCATGGGACTGGGTTTTGGTGATGATATCTGGGTCTCATGGACGCAGTTTTCGACAATGATTTCTGATTATGATGTAGTCCATGGGGGCTGAACATTTCAGCTTCAGCCGTGGAACTGGGTTTTGGTGATGATTTCTGGGTCTCCAGGGACGCAGTTTTCGTCAATGATTTATGATTCTGACGTACGCCATGGGCGATGAAGATTTCAGCGTCACCAATGGAACAGGGTTCCGGTGATGATATCAAGGTCTCCAGGGACGCAGTTTTCGTCAATGATTTCTGATTATGACGTAGTCCATGGGCGTTGAAGATTTATGCGTCATCCATGGGAGTGGGTTTTGGTGATGATATCTGGGTCTCATGGACGCAGTTTTCGACAATGATTTCTGATTATGATGTAGTCCATGGGGGCTGAACATTTCAGCTTCAGCCGTGGAACTGGGTTCCAGTGATGATTTTTGGGTCTCGAGGGGTGTAGTGTTCGTCAATGATTTCTGATTACGACGTAGTCCATGGGTGCTGAAGATTTCAGCGTCAGCCTTGGATCTGGGTTGCGGTGATGATTTCTTGGTAGGTAGGGACTCAGTTTTCGTCACTAATTTCTGATTCTAAGGTAGTCTATGGGCGGTGACGATTTCAGCATCAGCCGTGTAACTGGGTTCCAGTGATGATTTATTGGTCTCCAGGGACTCAGTTTTCATCAATGATTTCTGATTCTGACGTACGCCATGGGCAATGAAGACTTCAACGTCACCCATGGAACTTGGTTCCGGTGATAATATCTGGCTCTTCAGGGATGCACATTTCATCAATGATTTCTGATTATGACGTAGTCCATGGGCGTTGAAGATTTATGCGTCATCCATGGGACTGGGTTTTGGTGATGATATCTGGGTCTCATGGACGCAGTTTTCGACAATGATTTCTGATTATGATGTAGTCCATGGGGGCTGAACATTTCAGCTTCAGCCGTGGAACTGGGTTCCAGTGATGATTTTTGGGTCTCGAGGGGTGTAGTGTTCGTCAATGATTTCTGATTATGACGTAGTCCATGGGTGCTGAAGATTTCAGCGTCAGCCTTGGATCTGGGTTGCGGTGATGATTTCTTGGTAGGTAGGGACTCAGTTTTCGTCACTAATTTCTGATTCTAAGGTAGTCTATGGGCGGTGACGATTTCAGCATCAGCCGTGTAACTGGGTTCCAGTGATGATTTATTGGTCTCCAGGGACTCAGTTTTCATCAATGATTTCTGATTCTGACGTACGCCATGGGTGATGAAGATTTCAGCGTCACCCATGGAATAGGGTTCCGGTGATGATATCTAGGTCTCCAGGGACGCAGTTTTCGTCAATGATTTCTGATTATGACGTAGTCCATGGGCGTTGAAGATTTATGAGTCATCCATGGAACTAGGTTTTGGTGATGATATCTGGGTCTCATGGACGCAGTTTTCGACAATGATTTCTGATTATGATGTAGTCCATGGGCACTGAAGATTTCAGCTTCAGCCGTGGAACTGGGTTCCAGTGATGATTTATGGGTCTCGAGGGGTGTAGTGTTCGTCAATGATTTCTGATTATGACGTAGTCCATGGGTGCTGAAGATTTCAGCGTCAGCCTTGGATCTGGGTTGCGGTGATGATTTCTTGGTAGGTAGGGACTCAGTTTTCGTCACTGATTTCTGATTCTGAGGTAGTCTATGGGCGGTGACGATTTCAGCGTCAGCCGTGGAACTGGGTTCCGGTGATGATTTATTGGTCTCCACGGACTCAGTTTTCATCAATAATTTCTGATTCTGACGTACGGCATGGGCGATGAAGATTTCAGCATCAGCCGTGTAACTGGGTTCCAGTGATGATTTCTGGGTCTCGAGGGGTGCAGTTTTCGACAATGATTTCTGATTATGATGTAGTCCATGGGCGCTGAACATTTCAGCTTCAGCCGTGGAACTTGGTTTTGGTGATGATTTCTAGGTCTCCAGGGACGCAGTTTTTGTCAATGATTTTTGATTATGACGTAGTCCATGGGCGTTGAAGATTTATGCGTCATCCATGGGACTGGGTTTTGGTGATGATATCTGGGTCTCATGGACGCAGTTTTCGACAATGATTTCTGATTATGATGTAGTCCATGGGGGCTGAACATTTCAGCTTCAGCCGTGGAACTGGGTTCCAGTGATGATTTTTGGGTCTCGAGGGGTGTAGTGTTCGTCAATGATTTCTGATTATGACGTAGTCCATGGGTGCTGAAGATTTCAGCGTCAGCCTTGGATCTGGGTTGCGGTGATGATTTCTTGGTAGGTAGGGACTCAGTTTTCGTCACTAATTTCTGATTCTAAGGTAGTCTATGGGCGGTGACGATTTCAGCATCAGCCGTGTAACTGGGTTCCAGTGATGATTTATTGGTCTCCAGGGACTCAGTTTTCATCAATGATTTCTGATTCTGACGTACGCCATGGGTGATGAAGATTTCAGCGTCACCCATGGAATAGGGTTCCGGTGATGATATCTAGGTCTCCAGGGACGCAGTTTTCGTCAATGATTTCTGATTATGACGTAGTCCATGGGCGTTGAAGATTTATGAGTCATCCATGGAACTAGGTTTTGGTGATGATATCTGGGTCTCATGGACGCAGTTTTCGACAATGATTTCTGATTATGATGTAGTCCATGGGCGCTGAACATTTCAGCTTCAGCCGTGGAACTGGGTTTTGGTGATGATTTCTAGGTCTCCAGGGACTCAGTTTTCGTCAATGATTTATGATTCTGACGTACGCCATGGGCGATGAAGATTTCAGCGTCACCCATGGAACAGGGTTCCGGTGATGATATCTAGGTCTCCAGGGACGCAGTTTTCGTCAATGATTTCTGATTATGACGTAGTCCATGGGCGTTGAAGATTTATGCGTCATCCATGGAACTGGGTTTTTGTGATGATATCTGGGTCTCATGGACGCAGTTTTCGACAATGATTTCTGATTATGATGTAGTCCATGGGCACTGAAGATTTCAGCTTCAGCCGTGGAACTGGGTTCCAGTGATGATTTCTGGGTGTCGAGGGGTGTAGTGTTCGTCAATGATTTCTGATTATGACGTAGTCTATGGGTGCTGAAGATTTCAGCGTCAGCCTTAGATCTGGGTTGCGGTGATGATTTCTTGGTAGGTTGGGACTCAGTTTTCGTCACTAATTTCTGATTCTAAGGTAGTCTATGGGCGGTGACGATTTGAGCATCAGCCGTGTAACTGGGTTCCAGTGATGATTTATTGGTCTCCAGGGACTCAATTTTCATCAATGATTTCTGATTCTGACGTACGCCATGGGCAATGAAGATTTCAACGTCACCCATGGAACTTGGTTCCGGTGATAATATCTGGATCTTCAGGGATGCACATTTCATCAATGATTTCTGATTATGACGTAGTCCATGGGCGTTGAAGATTTATGCGTCATCCATGGGACTGGGTTTTGGTGATGATATCTGGGTCTCATGGACGCAGTTTTCGACAATGATTTCTGATTATGATGTAGTCCATGGGGGCTGAACATTTCAGCTTCAGCCGTGGAACTGGGTTTTGGTGATGATTTCTAGGTCTCCAGGGACTCAGTTTTCGTCAATGATTTATGATTCTGACGTACGCCATGGGCGATGAAGATTTCAGCGTCACCCATGGAACAGGGATTTGGTGATGATATCTGGGGTCTCATGGACGCAGTTTTCGACAATAATTTCTGATTATGATGTAGTCCATGGGCGCTGAAGCTTTGAGCGTCAGCCGTGGAACTGGGTTTCGGTGATGATTTATGGGTCTCCCGGGACTCAGTTTTCCTCAATGATTTTTTATTCTTACGTACGGCATGGGCGATGAAGATTTGAGCGTCACCCATGGAACAGGGTTCCGGTGATGATATCTAGGTCTCCAGGGATGCAGTTTTCGTCAATGATTTCTGATTATGACGTAGTCCTTGGGCGTTGAAGATTTATGCGTCATCCATGGAACTGGGTTTTGGTGATGATATCTGGGTCTCATCGACGCAATTTTCGACAATGATTTCTGATTATGATGTAGTCCATGGGCACTGAAGATTTCAGCTTCTGCAGTGGAACTGGGTTCCAGTGATGATTTCTAGGTCTCAAGGGGTGTAGTGTTCGTCAATGATTTCTGATTATGACGTAGTCCATGGGCGCTGAAGATTTCAGCGTCAGCCTTAAATCTGGGTTGCGGTGATGATTTCTTGGTAGGTTGGGACTTAGTTTTCGTCACTGATTTCTGATTCTGAGGTAGTCTATGGGCGGTGACGATTTCAGCGTCAGCCGTGGAACTTGGTTCCGGTGATGATTTATTGGTCTGCAGGGACTCAGTTTTCGTCAATGATTTCTGATTCTGACGTACGCCATGGGTGATGAAGATTTCAGCGTCACCCATGGAATAGGGTTCCGGTGATGATATCTAGGTCTCCAGGGACGCAGTTTTCGTCAATGATTTCTGATTATGACGTAGTCCATGGGCGTTGAAGATTTATGAGTCATCCATGGAACTAGGTTTTGGTGATGATATCTGGGTCTCATGGACGCAGTTTTCGACAATGATTTCTGATTATGATGTAGTCCATGGGCACTGAAGATTTCAGCTTCAGCCGTGGAACTGGGTTCCAGTGATGATTTCTGGGTCTCGAGGGGTGTAGTGTTCGTCAATGATTTCTGATTATGACGTAGTCCATGGGTGCTGAAGATTTCAGCGTCAGCCTTGGATCTGGGTTGCGGTGATGATTTCTTGGTAGGTAGGGACTCAGTTTTCGTCACTGATTTCTGATTCTGAGGTAGTCTATGGGCGGTGACGATTTCAGCGTCAGCCGTGGAACTGGGTTCCGGTGATGATTTATTGGTCTCCACGGACTCAGTTTTCATCAATAATTTCTGATTCTGACGTACGCCATGGGCAATGAAGATTTCAGCATCACCCATGGAACAGGGTTCTGATGATGATATCTAGGTCTCCAGGGACGCAGTTTTCGTCAATGATTTCTGATTATGACGTAGTCCATGGGCGTTGAAGATTTATGCGTCATCCATGGGACTGGGTTTTGGTGATGATATCTGGGTCTCATGGACGCAGTTTTCGACAATGATTTCTGATTATGATGTAGTCCATGGGGGCTGAACATTTCAGCTTCAGCCGTGGAACTGGGTTTTGGTGATGATTTCTGGGTCTCCAGAGACTCAGTTTTCGTCAATGATTTATGATTCTGACGTACGCCATGGGCGATGAAGATTTCAGCGTCACCCATGGAACAGGGATTTGGTGATGATATTTGGGGTCTCATGGATGCAGTTTTCGACAATAATTTCTGATTATGATGTAGTCCATGGGCGCTGAAGCTTTGAGCGTCAGCCGTGGAACTGGGTTTCGGTGATGATTTATGGGTCTCCAGGGACTCAGTTTTCCTCAATGATTTTTTATTCTTACGTACGGCATGGGCGATGAAGATTTGAGCGTCACCCATGGAACAGGGTTCCGGTGATGATATCTAGGTCTCCAGGGATGCACTTTTTGTCAATGATTTCTGATTATGACGTAGTCCATGGGCGTTGAAGATTTATGCGTCATCCATGGGACTGGGTTTTGGTGATGATATCTGGGTCTCATGGACGCAGTTTTCGACAACGATTTCTGATTATGATGTAGTCCATGGGCGCTAAACATTTCAGCTTCAGCCGTGGAACTGGGTTTTGGTGATGATTTCTGGGTCTCCCGGGACTCAGTTTTCGTCAATGATTTATGATTCTGACGTACGCCATGGGCGATGAAGATTTCAGCGTCACCCATGGAACAGGGTTCCGGTGATGATATCTAGGTCTCCAGGGACGTAGTTTTCGTCAATGATTTCTGATTATAACGTAGTCCATGGGCATTGAAGATTTATGCGTCATCCATGGAACTGGGTTTTGGTGATGATATCTGGGTCTCATGGACGTAGTTTTCGACAATGATTTCTGATTATGATGTAGTCCATGGGCACTGAAGATTTCAGCTTCAGCCGTGGAACTGGGTTCCAGTGATGATTTATGGGTCTCGAGGGGTGTAGTGTTCGTCAATGATTTCTGATTATGACGTAGTCCATGGGTGCTGAAGATTTCAGCGTCAGCCTTGGATCTGGGTTGCGGTGATGATTTCTTGGTAGGTAGGGACTCAATTTTCGTCACTACTTTCTGATTCTAAGGTAGTCTATGGGCGGTGACGATTTCAGCATCAGCCGTGTAACTGGGTTCCAGTGATGATTTATTGGTCTCCAGGGACTCAGTTTTCATCAATGATTTCTGATTCTGACGTACGCCATGGGCAATGAAGATTTCACCGTCACCCATGGAACTTGGTTCCGGTGATAATATCTTGGTCTTCAGGGATGCACATTTCATCAATGATTTCTGATTATGACGTAGTCCATGGGCGTTGAAGATTTATGCGTCATCCATGGGACTGGGTTTTGGTGATGATATCTGGGTCTCATGGACGCAGTTTTCGACAATGATTTCTGATTATGATGTAGTCCATGGGGGCTGAACATTTCAGCTTCAGCCATGGAACTGGGTTTTGGTGATGATTTCTAGGTCTCCAGGGACTCAGTTTTCGTCAATGATTTATGATTCTGACGTACGCCATGGGCGATGAAGATTTCAGCGTCACCCATGGAACAGGGTTCCGGTGATGATATCTAGGTCTCCAGGGACGCAGTTTTCGTCAATGATTTCTGATTATGACGTAGTCCATGGGCGTTGAAGATTTATGCGTGATCCATGGAACTGGGTTTTGGTGATGATATCTGGGTCTCATGGACGCAGTTTTCGACAATGATTTCTGATTATGATGTAGTCCATGGGCACTGAAGATTTCAGCTTCAGCCGTGGAACTGGGTTCCAGTGATGATTTCTGGGTGTCGAGGGGTGTAGTGTTCGTCAATGATTTCTGATTATGACGTAGTCTATGGGTGCTGAAGATTTCAGCGTCAGCCTTAGATCTGGGTTGCGGTGATGATTTCTTGGTAGGTTGGGACTCAGTTTTCGTCACTAATTTCTGATTCTAAGGTAGTCTATGGGCGGTGACGATTTCAGCATCAGCCGTGTAACTGGGTTCCAGTGATGATTTATTGGTCTCCAGGGACTCAGTTTTCATCAATGATTTCTGATTCTGACGTACGCCATGGGCAATGAAGATTTCAACGTCACCCATGGAACTCGGTTCCGGTGATAATATCTGGATCTTCAGGGATGCACATTTCATCAATGATTTCTGATTATGACGTAGTCCATGGGCGTTGAAGATTTATGCGTCATCCATGGGACTGGGTTTTGGTGATGATATCTGGGTCTCATGGACGCAGTTTTCGACAATGATTTCTGATTATGATGTAGTCCATGGGGGCTGAACATTTCAGCTTCAGCCGTGGAACTGGGTTTTGGTGATGATTTCTAGGTCTCCAGGGACTCAGTTTTCGTCAATGATTTATGATTCTGACGTACGCCATGGGCGATGAAGATTTCAGCGTCACCCATGGAACAGGGATTTGGTGATGATATCTGGGGTCTCATGGATGCAGTTTTCGACAATAATTTCTGATTATGATGTAGTCCATGGGCGCTGAACATTTCAGCTTCAGCCGTGGAACTGGGTTTTGGTGATGATTTCTAGGTCTCCAGGGACTCAGTTTTCGACAATGATTTATGATTCTGACGTACGCCATGGGCGATGAAGATTTCAGCTTCAGCCGTGGAACTGGGTTCCGGTGATGATTTCTGGGTGTCGAGGGGTGTAGTGTTCGTCAATGATTTCTGATTATGACGTAGTCCATGGGCGCTGAAGATTTCAGCGTTAGCCTTAGATCTGGGTTGCGGTGATGATTTCTTGGTAGGTTGGGACTCAATTTTCGTCAATAATTTCTGATTCTGAGGTAGTCTTTGGGCGGTGACGATTTCAGTATCAGCCGTGTAACTGGGTTTCGGTGATGATTTATGGGTCTCCAGGGACTCAGTTTTCGTCAATGATTTCTGATTCTGACGTACGCCATGGTCGATGAAGATTTCAGCGTCACCCATGGAACAGGGTTCCGGTGATGATATGTAGGTCTCCAGGGATGCACTTTTCGTCAATGATTTCTGATTATGACGTAGTCCATGGGCGTTGAAGATTTATGCGTCATCCATGGAGCTGGATTTTGGTGATGATATCTGGGTCTCATGGACGCAGTTTTCGACAATGATTTCTGATTATGATGGAGTCCATGGGCGCTGAAGATTTCAGCTTCAACCGTGGAACTGGGTTCCAGTGATGATTTCTGGGTCTCGAGGGATGTAGTGTTCGTCAATGATTTCTGATTATGACGTAGTCCATGGGCGCAGAAGATTTCAGTGTCAGCCTTCGATCTGGGTTGCGGTGATGATTTCTTGGTAGGTAGGGACTCAGTTTTCGTCATTGATTTCTGATTCTGAGGTAGTCTATGGGCGGTGACGATTCCAGTGTTAGTCGTGTAACTGGGTCCCGGTGATGATTTATGGGTCTCCAGGGACTCAGTTTTCATCAATGATTTCTGATTATGACGTAGTCCATGGGCACTGGAGATTTCAGCGTCACCCATGGATCAGGGTTGCGGTGATGATTTCTTGGTAGGTAGGGACTCAGTTTTCGTCACTGATTTCTAATTCTGAGGTAGTCTATGGGCGATGACGATTTAAGCGTCAATCGTGGAACTGGGTTCCGGTGATGATTTATAGGTCTCCAGGGACTCAGTTTTCATCAATGATTTCTGATTCTGACGTACGCCATGGGCGATGAACATTTCAGCGTCACCCATGGAACAGGGTTCCGGTGATGATATGTGGGTCTCCAGGGATGCACTTTTCGTCAATGATTTCTGATTATGACGTAGTCCATGGGCGCTGAAGATTTCAGCTTAGCCTTGGATCTGGGTTGCGGTGATGATTTCTTAGTAGGTAGGGACGCAGTTTTCGTCACTGATTTCTGATTCTGAGGTAGTCTATGAGCGGTGATGATTTCAGCGTCAGTCGTGGAACTGGGTTCCGGTGATGATTTATTGGTCTCTAGGGACTCAGTTTTCATCAATGATTTCTGATTCTGACGTACGCCATGGGAGATGAAGATTTCAGCGTCACCCATGGAACAGGTTTCCGGTGATGATATCTGGGTCTCCATGGATGCACTTTTTGTCAATGATTTCTGATTATGACGTAGTCCATGGGCGTTGAAGATTTATGCGTCATCCATGGAGCTGGGTTTTGGTGATGATATCTGGGTCTCATGGACGCAGTTTTCGAGAATGATTTCTGATTATGATGTAGTCCATGGGCGCTGAAGATTTCAGCTTCAGCCATGGAACTAGGTTCCAGTGATGATTTCTGGGTCTCGAGGGATGTAGTGTTCGTCAATGATTTCTGATTATGACGTAGTCCATGGGCGCAGAAGATTTCAGCGTCAGCCTTGGATCTGGGTTGCGGTGATGATTTCTTGGGAGGTAGGGACTCAGTTTTCGTCACTGATTTCTGATTCTGAGGTAGTCTATGGGCGGTGACGATTTCAGCATCAGCCGTGTAACTGGGTTCCGGTGATGATTTATGGGTCTCCAGGGACTCAGTTTTCGTCAATGATTTCTGATTCGGACTTACGCCATGGGCGATGAACATTTCAGCGTCACCCCTGGAACAATGTTCCGATGATGATATCTGGGTCTCCAGGGATGCACTTTTTGTCAATGATTTCTGATTATGACGTAGTCCATGGGCGCTGAAGATTTCAGCTTAGCCTTAGATCTGGGTTGCGGTGATGATTTCTTGGTAGGTAGGGACTCAGTTTTCGTCACTGATTTCTGATTCTGAGGTAGTCTATGAGCGGTGATGATTTCAGCGTCAGTCGTGGAACTGGGTTCCGGTGATGATTTATTGGTCTCCAGGGACTCAGTATTCCTAAATGATTTCTGATTCTGACGTACGCCATTGGCGATGAAGATTTCAGCGTCACCCATGGAACAGGTTTCCGGTGATGATATCTAGGTCTCCAGGGATGCACTTTTTGTCAATGATTTCTGATTATGATGTAGTCCATGGGCGTTGAAGATTTATGCGTCATCCATGGAGCTGGGTTTTGGTGATGATATCTGGGTCTCATGGACGCAGTTTTCGACAATGATTTCTGATTATGATGTAGTCCATGGGCGCTGAAGATTTCATCTTCAGCCGTGGAACTGGGTTCCAGTGATGATTTCTGGGTCTTGAGGGATGTAGTGTTCGTCAATGATTTCTGATTATTACGTAGTCCATGGGCGCCGAAGATTTCAGCGTCAGCCTTGGATCTGGATTGCGGTGATGATTTTTTTGGTAGGTAGGGACTCAGTTTTCGTCACTGATTTCTGATTCTGAGGTAGTCTATGGACGATGACGATTTCAGCGTCAGCCGTGTAACTGGGTTCCGGTGATGATTTATGGGTCTTCAGGGACTCAGTTTTTGTCAATGATTTCTGATTCTGACGTACGCGATGGGCGATGACATTTCAGCGTCACCCATGGAACAGGGTTCCGGTGATGATATGTGGGTCTCCAGGGATGCACTTTTCGTCAATGATTTCTGATTATGACGTAGTCCATGGGCGTAGAAGATTTCAGCGTCAGCCTTGGATCTGGGTTGCGGTGATGATTTCTTGGTAGGTAGGGACTCTGTTTTCGTCACTGATTTCTGATTCTGAGGTAGTCTATGGGCGGTGAAGATTTCAGCGTCAGCCGTGTAACTGGGTTCCGGTGATGATTTATGGGTCTCCAGGGACTCAGTTTTCGTCAATGATTTCTGATTCTGACGTACGCCATGGGCGATGAACATTTCAGCGTCACCCATGGATCAGGGTTCCGGTGATGATATCTGGGTCTCCAGGGATGCACTTTTTGTCAATGATTTCTGATTATGACGTAGTCTATGGGCGTTGAAGATTTATGCGTCATCCATGGAGCTGGGTTTTGGTGATGATATCTGGGTCTCATGGATGCAGTTTTCGACAATGATTTCTGATTATGATGTAGTCCATGGGCGCTGAAGATTTCAGCTTCAGCCGTGGAACTGGGTTCCAGTGATGATTTCTGGGTCTCGAGGGCTGTAGTGTTCGTCAATGATTCCTGATTATGACATAGTCCATCGGCGCTGAAGATTTCAGCGTCAGCCTTGGATCTGGGTTGCGGTGATGATTTCTTGGTAGGTAGGGACTCAGTTTTCGTCACTGATTTCTAATTCTGAGGTAGTTTATGGGCGGTGATGATTTCAGCGTCAGCCGTGTAACTGGGTTCCGGTGATGATTTATGGGTCTTCAGGGACTCAGTTTTTGTCAATGATTTCTGATTCTGACGTACGCCATGGGCGATGACATTTCAGCGTCACCCATGGATCAGGGTTCCGGTGATGATATCTGGGTCTCCAGGCATGCACTTTTTGTCAATGATTTCTGATTATGACGTAGTCCATGGGCGTTGAAGATTTATGCGTGATCCATGGAACTGGGTTTTGGTGATGATATCTAGGTCTCATGGACGCAGTTTTCGACAATGATTTCTAATTGTAATGTAGTCCATGGGCGCTGAAGATTTCAGCGTCAGCCGTGGAACTGGGTTCCGATGATGATTTATGGGTCTCCAGCGACTCAGTTTTCGTCAATGATTTCTGATTCTGACGTACGCCATGGGCGATGAAGAATTCAGCGTCACCCATAGATCAGGGTTCCGGTGATGACTTATGGGTCTCCATGGTCGCAGTTTTCGACAATGATTTCTAATTGTAATGTAGTCCATGGGCGCTGAAGATTTGAGCGTCAGCCGTGGAACTGGGTTCCGGTGATGATTTATGGGTCTCAAGAGACTCAGTTTTCGTCAATGATTTCTGATTCTAACGTACGCCATGGGCGATGAACATTTCAGCGTCACCCATGGATCAGGGTTCCGGTGATGATATCTGGGTCTCCTGGGATGCACTTTTTGTCAATGATTTCTGATTATGACGTAGTCCATGGGCGTTGAAGATTTATGCGTCATCCATGGAGCTGGGTTTTGGTGATGATATCTGGGTCTCATGGACGCAGTTTTCGACAATGATTTCTAATTGTAATGTAGTCCATGGGCGGTGAAGATTTCAGCGTCAGTCGTGGAACTGGGTTCCGGTATTGATTTATGGGTCTCCAGAGACTCAGTTTTCGTCAATGATTTCTGATTCTGACGTACGCCATGGGCGATGAAGATTTCAGCGTCACCCATGGATAAGGGTTCCGGTGATGATATCTGGGACTCCAGGGATGCACTTTTTGTCAATGATTTCTGATTATGACGTAGTCCATGGGCGTTGAAGATTTATGCGTCATCCATGGAGCTGGGTTTTGGTGATGATATCTGGGTCTCATGGATGCAGTTTTCGACAATGATTTCTGATTATGATGTAGTCCATGGGCGCTGAAGATTTCAGCTTCAGCCGTGGAACTGGGTTCCAGTGATGATTTCTGGGTCTCGAGGGCTGTAGTGTTCGTCAATGATTCCTGATTATGACGTAGTCCATGGGCGCTGAAGATTTCAGCGTCAGCCTTGGATCTGGGTTGCGGTGATGATTTCTTGGTAGGTAGGGACTCAGTTTTCGTCACTGATTTCTAATTCTGAGGTAGTCTATGTGCGGTGATGATTTCAGCGTCAGCCGTGTAACTGGGTTCCGGTGATGATTTATGGGTCTCCAGGGACTCAGTTTTCGTCAATGATTTCTGATTATGACGTACGCCATGAGCGATGAACATTTCAGCGTCACCCATGGAACAGGGTTCCGATGATGATATGTGGGTCTCCAGGGATGCACTTTTCGTCAATGATTTCTGATTATGACGTAGTCCATGGGCGCTGAAGATTTCAGCGTCAGCCTTGGATCTGGGTTGCGGTGATGATTTCTTGGTAGGTAGGGACTCAGTTTTCGTCACTGATTTCTGATTCTGAGGTAGTCTATGAGCGGTGACGATTTCAGCGTCAGTCGTGGAACTGGGTTTCCGTGATGATTTATTGGTCTCCAGGGACTCAGTCTTCGTCAATGATTTCTGATTCTGACGTACGCCATGGGCGATGAAGATTTCAGCGTCACCCATGGATCAGGGTTCCGGTGATGATATCTAGGTCTCCAGGGATGCACTTTTTGTCAATGATTTCTGATTATGACGTAGTCCATGGGCGTTGAAGATTTATGCGTCATCCATGGAACTGGGTTTTGGTGATGATATCTGGGTCTCATGGATGCCGTTTTCGGCAATGATTTCTGATTATGATGTAGTCCATGGGCGCTGAAGATTTCAGCTTCAGCCGTGGAACTGGGTTCCAGTGATGATTTCTGGGTCTCGAGGGCTGTAGTGTTCGTCAATGATTCCTGATTATGACGTAGTCCATGGGCGCTGAAGATTTCAGCATCAGCCTTGGATCTGGGTTGCGGTGATGATTTCTTGGTAGGTAGGGACTCAGTTTTCGTCACTGATTTCTAATTCTGAGGTAGTCTATGTGCGGTGATGATTTCAGCGTCAGCCGTGTAACTGGGTTCCGGTGATGATTTATGGGTCTCCAGGGACTCAGTTTTCGTCAATGATTTCTGATTATGACGTACGCCATGAGCGATGAACATTTCAGCGTCACCCATGGAACAGGGTTCCGATGATGATATGTGGGTCTCCAGGGATGCACTTTTCGTCAATGATTTCTGATTATGACGTAGTCCATGGGCGCTGAAGATTTCAGCGTCAGCCTTGGATCTGGGTTGCGGTGATGATTTCTTGGTAGGTAGGGACTCAGTTTTCGTCACTGATTTCTGATTCTGAGGTAGTCTATGAGCGGTGACGATTTCAGCGTCAGTCGTGGAACTGGGTTTCCGTGATGATTTATTGGTCTCCAGGGACTCAGTCTTCGTCAATGATTTCTGATTCTGACGTACGCCATGGGCGATGAAGATTTCAGCGTCACCCATGGATCAGGGTTCCGGTGATGATATCTAGGTCTCCAGGGATGCACTTTTTGTCAATGATTTCTGATTATGACGTAGTCCATGGGCGTTGAAGATTTATGCGTCATCCATGGAACTGGGTTTTGGTGATGATATCTGGGTCTCATGGATGCCGTTTTCGGCAATGATTTCTGATTATGATGTAGTCCATGGGCGCTGAAGATTTCAGCTTCAGCCGTGGAACTGGGTTCCAGTGATGATTTCTGGGTCTCGAGGGCTGTAGTGTTCGTCAATGATTCCTGATTATGACGTAGTCCATGGGCGCTGAAGATTTCAGCGTCAGCCTTGGATCTGGGTTGCGGTGATGATTTCTTGGTAGGTAGGGACTCAGTTTTCGTCACTGATTTCTAATTCTGAGGTAGTCTATGTGCGGTGATGATTTCAGCGTCAGCCGTGTAACTGGGTTCCGGTGATGATTTATGGGTCTCCAGGGACTCAGTTTTCGTCAATGATTTCTGATTATGACGTACGCCATGAGCGATGAACATTTCAGCGTCACCCATGGAACAGGGTTCCGGTGATGATATGTGGGTCTCCAGGGATGCACTTTTCGTCAATGATTTCTGATTATGACGTAGTCCATGGGCGCTGAAGATTTCAGCGTCAGCCTTGGATCTGGGTTGCGGTGATGATTTCTTGGTAGGTAGGGACTCAGTTTTCGTCACTGATTTCTGATTCTGAGGTAGTCTATGAGCGGTGACGATTTCAGCGTCAGTCGTGGAACTGGGTTCCCGTGATGATTTATTGGTCTCCAGGGACTCAGTTTTCCTCAATGATTTCTGATTCTGACGTACGCCATGGGCGATGAAGATTTCAGCGTCACCCATGGATCAGGGTTCCGGTGATGATATCTAGGTCTCCAGGGATGCACTTTTTGTCAATGATTTCTGATTATGACGTAGTCCATGGGCGTTGAAGATTTATGCGTCGTCCATGGAGCTGGGTTTTGGTGATGATATCTGGGTCTCATGGACGCAGTTTTCGACAATTATTTCTAATTGTAATGTAGACCATGGGCGCTGAAGATTTCAGCTTCAATCGTGGAATTGGGTTCGAGTGATGATTTCTAGGTCTCGAGGAATGTAGTGTTCGTCAATGATTTCTCATTATGACGTAGTCCATGGGCGCTGAAGATTTCAGCGTCAGCCTTGGATCTGGGTTGCGGTGACGATTTCTTGGTAGGTAGGGACTCACTTTTCGTCACTGATTTCTGATTCTGAGGTAGTCTATGGGCGGTGACGATTTCAGCGTCAGCCGTGTAACTGGGTTCCGGTGATGATTTATGGGTGTTCAGGGTCGCAGTTTTCGACAATGATTTCTAATTGTAATGTAGTCCATGGGCGCTGAAGATTTCAGCGTCAGCCGTGGAACTGGGTTCCGGTGATGATTTATGGGTCTCCAAGGACTCAGTTTTCGTCAATGATTTCTGATTCTGACGTACGCCATGGGCGATGAAAATTTCAGCGTCACCCATGGATCAGGGTTCCGGTGATGATATCTGGGTCTCCAGGGATGCACTTTTTGTCAATGATTTGTGATTATGACGTAGTCCATGGGCGTTGAAGATTTATGCGTCATCCATGGAACTGGGTTTTGGTGATGATATCTGGGTCTCATGGACGCAGTTTTCGACAATGATTTCTGATTATGATGTAGTCCATGGGCACTGAAGATTTCAGCTTCAGCCGTGGAACTGGGTTCCAGTGATGATTTCTGGGTGTCGAGGGGTGTAGTGTTCGTCAATGATTTCTGATTCTGACGTACGCCATGTGCGATGAAGATTTCAGCGTCACCCATGGATCAGGGTTCCGGTGATGATATCTGGGTCTCCAGGGATGCACTTTTTGTCAATGATTTCTGATTATGACGTAGTCCATGGGCGTTGAAGATTTATGCGTCATCCATGGAGGTGGGTTTTGGTGATGATATCTGGGTCTCATGGATGCCGTTTTCGGCAATGATTTCTGATTATGATGTAGTACATGGGCGCTGAAGATTTCAGCTTCAACCGTGGAACTAGGTTCGAGTGATGATTTCTGGGTCTCGAGGAATGTAGTGTTCGTCAATCATTTCTGATTATGACGTAGTCCATGGGCGCAGAAGATTTCAGCGTCAGCCTTGGATCTGGGTTGCGGTGATGATTTCTTGGTAGGTAGGGACTCAGTATTCGTCACTGATTTCTGATTCTGAGGTAGTCTATGGGCGGTGACGATTTCAGCGTCAGCCGTGTAACTGGGTTCCGGTGATGATTTATGGGTCTCCAGGGACACATTTTTCGTCAATGATTTCTGATTCTGACGTACGCCATGGGCGATGAAGATTTCAGCGTCACCCATGGATCAGGGTTCCGGTGATGATATCTGGGTCTCCAGGGATGCACTTTTTGTCAATGATTTATGATTATGACGTAGTCCATGGGCGTTGAAGATTTATGCGTCATCCATGGAACTGGGTTTTGGTGATGATATCGGGGTCTCATGGATGCCGTTTTCGACAATCATTTCTGATTATGATGTAGTCCATGGGCGCTGAAGATTTCAGCTTCAGCCGTGGAACTGGGTTCCAGTGATGATTTCTAGGTCTCGAGGGATGTAGTGTTCGTCAATGATTTCTTATTATGACGTAGTCCATGGGCGCAGAAGATTTCAGCGTCAGCCTTGGATCTGGGTTGCGGTGATGATTTCTTGGGAGGTAGGGACTCAGTTTTCGTCACTGATTTCTGATTCTGAGGTAGTCTATGGGCGGTGACGATTTCAGCGTCAGCCGTGTAACTGGGTTCCGGTGATGATTTATGGGTCTCCAAGGACTCAGTTTTCGTCAATGATTTCTGATTCTGACGTACGCCATGGGCGATGAAGATTTCAGCGTCACCCATGGAACAGAGTTCCGATGATGATATCTAGGTCTCCAGGGACGCAATTTTCGTCAATGATTTTTGATTATGACGTAGTCCATGGGCGTTGAAGATTTATGCGTCATCCATGGAACTGGGTTTTGGTGATGATATCTGGGTCTCATGGACGCAGTTTTCGACAATCATTTCTGATTATGATGTAGTCCATGGGCGCTGAAGATTTCAGCTTCAGCCGTGGAACTAGGTTCCAGTGATGATTTCTTGGTAGGTAGGGACTCAGTTTTCGTCACTGATTTCTAATTCTGAGGTAGTCTATGTGCGGTGATGATTTCAGCGTCAGCCTTGTAACTGGGTTCCGGTGATGATTTATGGGTCTCCAGGGACTCAGTTTTCATCAATGACTTCTGATTATGACGTACGCCATGGGCGATGAACATTTCAGCGTCACCCATGGAACAGGGTTCCGGTGATGATATGTGGGTCTCCAGGGATGCACTTTTCGTCAATGATTTCTGATTATGACGTAGTCCATGGGCGCTGAAGATTTCAACGTCAGCCTTGGATCTGGGTAGCGGTGATGATTTCTTGGTAGGTAGGGACTAAGTTTTCGTCACTGATTTCTGATTCTGAGGTAGTCTATGGGCGGTGACGATTTCAGCGTCAGCCGTGTAACTGGGTTCCGGTGATGATTTATGGGTCTCCAAGGACTCAGTTTTCGTCAATGATTTCTGATTCTGACGTACGCCATGGGCGATGAAGATTTCAGCGTCACCCATGGAACAGAGTTCCGATGATGATATCTAGGTCTCCAGGGACGCAATTTTCGTCAATGATTTTTGATTATGACGTAGTCCATGGGCGTTGAAGATTTATGCGTCATCCATGGAACTGGGTTTTGGTGATGATATCTGGGTCTCATGGACGCAGTTTTCGACAATCATTTCTGATTATGATGTAGTCCATGGGCGCTGAAGATTTCAGCTTCAGCCGTGGAACTGGGTTCCAGTGATGATTTCTTGGTAGGTAGGGACTCAGTTTTCGTCACTGATTTCTAATTCTGAGGTAGTCTATGTGCGGTGATGATTTCAGCGTCAGCCTTGTAACTGGGTTCCGGTGATGATTTATGGGTCTCCAGGGACTCAGTTTTCATCAATGACTTCTGATTATGACGTACGCCATGGGCGATGAACATTTCAGCGTCACCCATGGAACAGGGTTCCGGTGATGATATGTGGGTCTCCAGGGATGCACTTTTCGTCAATGATTTCTGATTATGACGTAGTCCATGAGCGCTGAAGATTTCAACGTCAGCCTTGGATCTGGGTAGCGGTGATGATTTCTTGGTAGGTAGGGACTCAGTTTTCGTCACTGATTTCTGATTCTGAGGTAGTCTATGGGCGGTGACGATTTCAGCGTCAGCCGTGGAACTGGGTTCCGGTGATGATTTATTGGTCTCCAGGGACTCAGTTTTCGTCAATGATTTCTGATTCTGACGTACGCCATGGGCGATGAAGATTTCAGCGTCACCCATGGATCAGGGTTCCGGTGATGATATCTGGGTGTCCAGGGATGCACTTTTTGACAATGATTTCTGATTATGACGTAGTCCATGGGCGTTGAAGATTTATGCGTCATCCATGGAACTGGGTTTTGGTGATGATATCGGGGTCTCATGGATGCCGTTTTCGACAATCATTTCTGATTATGATGTAGTCCATGGGCGTTGAAGATTTCAGCTTCAGCCGTGGAACAAGGTTCCAGTGATGATTTCTAGGTCTCGAGGGATGTAGTGTTCGTCAATGATTTCTGATTATGACGTACTCCATGGGCGTAGAAGATTTCAGCGTCAGCCTTGGATCTGGGTTGCGGTGATGATTTCTTGGGAGGTAGGGACTCAGTTTTCGTCACTGATTTCTGATTCTGAGGTAGTCTATGGGCGGTGACGATTTCAGCGTCAGCCGTGTAACTGGGTTCCGGTGATGATTTATGGGTCTCCAAGGACTCAGTTTTCGTCAATGATTTCTGATTCTGACGTACGCCATGGGCGATGAAGATTTCAGCGTCACCCATGGAACAGAGTTCCGATGATGATATCTAGGTCTCCAGGGACGCAATTTTCGTCAATGATTTTTGATTATGACGTAGTCCATGGGCGTTGAAGATTTATGCGTCATCCATGGAACTGGGTTTTGGTGATGATATCTGGGTCTCATGGACGCAGTTTTCGACAATCATTTCTGATTATGATGTAGTCCATGGGCGCTGAAGATTTCAGCTTCAGCCGTGGAACTGGGTTCCAGTGATGATTTCTAGGTCTCGAGAGATGTAGTGTTCGTCAATGATTTCTCATTATGACGTAGTCCATGGGCGCAGAAGATTTCAGCGTCAGCCTTGGATCTGGGTTGCGGTGATGATTTCTTGGTAGGTAGGGACTCAGTTTTCGTCACTGATTTCTAATTCTGAGGTAGTCTATGTGCGGTGATGATTTCAGCGTCAGCCGTGTAACTGGGTTCCGGTGATGATTTATGGGTCTCCAGGGACTCAGTTTTCATCAATGACTTCTGATTATGACGTACGCCATGGGCGATGAACATTTCAGCGTCACCCATGGAACAGGGTTCCGGTGATGATATGTGGGTCTCCAGGGATGCACTTTTCGTCAATGATTTCTGATTATGACGTAGTCCATGGGCGCTGAAGATTTCAACGTCAGCCTTGGATCTGGGTAGCGGTGATGATTTCTTGGTAGGTAGGGACTCAGTTTTCGTCACTGAATTCTGATTCTGAGGTAGTCTATGGGCGGTGACGATTTCAGCGTCAGCCGTGGAACTGTGTTCCGGTGATGATTTATTGGTCTCCAGGGACTCAGTTTTCGTCAATGATTTCTGATTCTGACGTACGCCATGGGCGATGAAGATTTCAGCGTCACCCATGGATCAGGGTTCCGGTGATGATATCTAGGTCTCCAGGGATGCACTTTTTGTCAATGATTTCTGATTTTGACGTAGTCCATGGGCGTTGAAGATTTATGCGTCATCCATGGGACTGGGTTTTGGTGATGATATCTGGGTCTCATGGACGCAGTTTTCGACAATGATTTCTGATTATGATGTAGTCCATGGGCGCTGAACATTTCAGCTTCAGCCGTGGAACTGGGTTTTGGTGATGATTTCTAGGTCTCGAGGGATGTAGTGTTCGTCAATGATTTCTCATTATGACGTAGTCCATGGGCGCAGAAGATTTCAGCGTCAGCCTTGGATCTGGGTTGCGGTGATGATTTCTTGGGAGGTAGGGACTCAGTTTTCGTCACTGATTTCTGATTCTGAGGTAGTCTATGGGCGGTGACGATTTCAGCGTCAGCCGTGTAACTGGGTTCCGGTGATGATTTATGGGTCTCCAGGGACTCAGTTTACGTCAATGATTTCTGATTCTGACGTACGCCATGGGCGAAGAAGATTTCAGCGTCACCCATGGATCAGGGTTCCGGTGATGATTTATGGGTCTCCAGGGACTCAGTTTTCATCAATGACTTCTGATTATGACGTACGCCATGGGCGATGAACATTTCAGCGTCACCCATGGACCAGGGTTCCGGTGATGATATTTGGGTCTCCAGGGATGCACTTTTCGTCAATGATTTCTGATTATGACGTAGTCCATGGGCGCTGAAGATTTCAACGTCAGCCTTGGATCTGGGTAGCGGTGATGATTTCTTGGTAGGTATGGACTCAGTTTTCGTCACTGATTTCTGATTCTGAGGTAGTCTATGGGCGGTGACGATTTCAGCGTCAGCCGTGGAACTGGGTTCCGGTGATGATTTATTGGTCTCCAGGGACTCAGTTTTCGTCAATGATTTCTGATTCTGACGTACGCCATGGGCGATGAAGATTTCAGCGTCACCCATGGATCAGGGTTCCGGTGATGATATCTAGGTCTCCAGGGATGCACTTTTTGTCAATGATTTTTGATTATGACGTAGTCCATGGGCGTTGAAGATTTATGCCTCATCCATGGAGCTGGGTTTTGGTGATGATATCTGGGTCTCATGGATGCAGTTTTCGACAATGATTTCTGATTATGATGTAGTCCATGGGCGCTGAAGATTTCAGCTTCAGCCGTGGAACTGGGTTCCAGTGATGATTTCTAGGTCTCGAGGGATGTAGTGTTCGTCAATGATTTCTCATTATGACGTAGTCCATGGGCGCAGAAGATTTCAGCGTCAGCCTTGGATCTGGGTTGCGGTGATGATTTCTTGGGAGGTAGGGACTCAGTTTTCGTCACTGATTTCTGATTCTGAGGTAGTCTATGGGCGGTGACGATTTCAGCGTCAGCCGTGTAACTGGGTTCCGGTGATGATTTATGGGTCTCCAAGGACTCAGTTTTTGTCAATGATTTCTGATTCTGACGTACGCCATGGGCGATGAAGATTTCAGCGTCACCCATGGAACAGAGTTCCGATGATGATATCTAGGTCTCCAGGGACGCAATTTTCGTCAATGATTTTTGATTATGACGTAGTCCATGGGCGTTGAAGATTTATGCGTCATCCATGGAACTGGGTTTTGGTGATGATATCTGGGTCTCATGGACGCAGTTTTCCACAATTATTTCTAATTGTAATGTAGTCCTTGGGCGTTGAAGATTTCAGCGTCAGCCGTGGAACTGGGTTCCGGTGATGATATGTGGGTCTCCAGGGATGCACTTTTCGTCAATGATTTCTGATTATGACGTAGTCCATGGGCGCTGAAGATTTCAGCGTCAGCCTTGGATCTGGGTTGCGGTGATGATTTCTTGGTAGGTAGGGACTCACTTTTCGTCACTGATTTCTGATTTTGAGGTAGTCTATGAGCGGTGACGATTTCAGCGTCAGTCGTGGAACTAGGTTCCTGTGATGATTTATTGGTCTCAGAGACTCAATTTTCGTCAATGATTTCTGATTCTGACGTACGCCATGGGCGATGAAGATTTCAGCGTCACCCATGGATCAGGGTTCCGGTGATGATATCTGGGTCTCCAGGGATGCACTTTTTGTCAATGATTTATGATTATGACGTAGTCCATGGGCGTTGAAGATTTATGAGTCATCCATGGAGCTGGGTTTTGGTGATGATATCTGGGTCTCATGGATGCAGTTTTCGACAATGATTTCTGATTATGATGTAGTCCATGGGCGATGAAGATTTCAGCTTCAGCCGTGGAACTGGGTTCCAGTGATGATTTCTGGGTCTCGAGGGCTGTAGTGTTCGTCAATGATTTCTGATTATGACGTTGTCCATGGGCGCTGAAGATTTCAGCGTCAGCCTTGGATCTGGGTTGCGGTGACGATTTCTTGGTAGGTAGGGACTCACTTTTCGTCACTGATTTCTGATTCTGAGGTAGTCTATGGGCGGTGACGATTTCAGCGTCAGCCGTGTAACTGGGTTCCGGTGATGATTTATGGGTCTTTAGGGTCGCAGTTTTCGACAATGATTTCTAATTGTAATGTAGTCCATGGGCGTTGAAGATTTCAGCGTCAGCCATGGAACTGGGTTCCGGTGATGATTTATAGGTCTCCAGAGACTCAGTTTTCGTCAATGATTTCTGATTCTGACGTACGCCATGGGCGATGAAGATTTCAGCGTCACCCATGGATCAGGGTTCCGGTGATGATATCTGGGTCTCCAGGGATGCACTTTTTGTCAATGATTTCTGATTATGACGTAGTCCATGGGCGTTGAATATTTATGCGTCATCCATGGAGCTGGGTTTTGGTGATGATATCTGGGTCTCATGGATGCCGTTTTCGGCAATGATTTCTGATTATGATGTAGTCCATGGGCGCTGAAGATTTCAGCTTCAACCGTGGAACTGGGTTCGAGTGATGATTTCTAGGTCTCGAGGAATGTAGTGTTCGTCAATCATTTCTGATTATGACGTAGTCCATGGGCGCAGAAGATTTCAGCGTCAGCCTTGGATCTGGGTTGCGGTGATGATTTCTTGGTAGGTAGGGACTCAGTTTTCGTCACTGATTTCTGATTCTGAGGTAGTCTATGGGCGGTGACGATTTCAGCGTCAGCCGTGCAACTGGGTTCCGGTGATGATTTATGGGTCTCCAGGGACACAGTTTTCGTCAATGATTTCTGATTCTGACGTACGCCATGGGCGTTGAACATTTCAGCGTCACCCATGGATCAGGGTTCCGGTGATGATATCTGGGTCTCCAGGGATGCACTTTTTGTCAATGATTTATGATTATGACGTAGTCCATGGGCGTTGAAGATTTATGCGTCATCCATGGAACTGGGTTTTGGTGATGATATCTGGGTCTCATGGATGCCGTTTTCGACAATCATTTCTGATTATGATGTAGTCCATGGGCGCTGAACATTTCAGCTTCAGCCGTGGAACTGGGTTGCGGTGATGATATGTGGGTCTCCAGGGATGCACTTTTCATCAATGATTTCTGATTATGACGTAGTCCATGGGCGCAGAAGATTTCAGCGTCAGCCTTGGATCTGGGTTGCGGTGATGATTTCTTGGGAGGTAGGGACTCAGTTTTCGTCACTGATTTCTGATTCTGAGGTAGTCTATGGGCGGTGACGATTTCAGCGTCAGCCGTGTAACTGGGTTCCGGTGATGATTTATGGGTCTCCAAGGACTCAGTTTTCGTCAATGATTTCTGATTCTGACGTACGCCATGGGCGATGAAGATTTCAGCGTCACCCATGGAACAGAGTTCTGATGATGATATCTAGGTCTCCAGGGACGCAATTTTCGTCAATGATTTTTGATTATGACGTAGTCCATGGGCGTTGAAGATTTATGCGTCATCCATGGAACTGGGTTTTGGTGATGATATCTGGGTCTCATGGACGCAGTTTTCGACAATGATTTCTGATTATGATGTAGTCCATGGGCGGTGACGATTTCAGCGTCAGCCGTGGAACTGGGTTCCGGTGATGATTTATTGGTCTCCAGGGACTCAGTTTTCGTCAATGATTTCTGATTCTGACGTACGCCATGGGCGATGAAGATTTCAGCGTCACCCATGGATCAGGGTTCTGGTGATGATATCTGGGTCTCCAGGGATGCAGTTTTTGTCAATGATTTCTGATTTTGACGTAGTCCATGGGCGTTGAAGATTTATGCGTCATCCATGGGACTGGGTTTTGGTGATGATATCTGGGTCTCATGGACGCAGTTTTCGACAATGATTTCTGATTATGATGTAGTCCATGGGCGCTGAACATTTCAGCTTCAGCCGTGGAACTGGGTTTTGGTGATGATTTCTAGGTCTCGAGGGATGTAGTGTTCGTCAATGATTTCTCATTATGACGTAGTCCATGGGCGCAGAAGATTTCAGCGTCAGCCTTGGATCTGGGTTGCGGTGATGATTTCTTGGGAGGTAGGGACTCAGTTTTCGTCACTGATTTCTGATTCTGAGGTAGTCTATGGGCGGTGACGATTTCAGCGTCAGCCGTGTAACTGGGTTCCGGTGATGATTTATGGGTCTCCAAGGACTCAGTTTTCGTCAATGATTTCTGATTCTGACGTACGCCATGGGCGATGAAGATTTCAGCGTCACCCATGGAACAGAGTTCCGATGATGATATCTAGGTCTCCAGGGACGCAATTTTCGTCAATGATTTTTGATTATGACGTAGTCCATGGGCGTTGAAGATTTATGCGTCATCCATGGAACTGGGTTTTGGTGATGATATCTGGGTCTCATGGATGCCGTTTTCGACAATCATTTCTGATTATGATGTAGTCCACGGGCGCTGAAGATTTCAGCTTCAGCCGTGGAACTGGGTTGCGGTGATGATATGTGGGTCTCCAGGGACTCAGTTTACGTCAATGATTTCTGATTCTGACGTACGCCATGGGCGAAGAAGATTTCAGCGTCACCCATGGATCAGGGTTCCGGTGATGATTTATGGGTCTCCAGGGACTCAGTTTTCATCAATGACTTCTGATTATGACGTACGCCATGGGCGATGAACATTTCAGCGTCACCCATGGACCAGGGTTCCGGTGATGATATTTGGGTCTCCAGGGATGCACTTTTCGTCAATGATTTCTGATTATGACGTAGTCCATGGGCGCTGAAGATTTCAACGTCAGCCTTGGATCTGGGTAGCGGTGATGATTTCTGGGTAGGTAGGGACTCAGTTTTCGTCACTGATTTCTGATTCTGAGGTAGTCTATGGGCGGTGACGATTTCAGCGTCAGCCGTGGAACTGGGTTCCGGTGATGATTTATTGGTCTCCAGGGACTCAGTTTTCGTCAATGATTTCTGATTCTGACGTACGCCATGGGCGATGAAGATTTCAGCGTCACCCATGGATCAGGGTTCCGGTGATGATATCTAGGTCTCCAGGGATGCACTTTTTGTCAATGATTTCTGATTTTGACGTAGTCCATGGGCGTTGAAGATTTATGCCTCATCCATGGAGCTGGGTTTTGGTGATGATATCTGGGTCTCATGGATGCAGTTTTCGACAATGATTTCTGATTATGATGTAGTCCATGGGCGCTGAAGATTTCAGCTTCAGCCGTGGAACTGGGTTCCAGTGATGATTTCTAGGTCTCGAGGGATGTAGTGTTCGTCAATGATTTCTCATTATGACGTAGTCCATGGGCGCAGAAGATTTCAGCGTCAGCCTTGGATCTGGGTTGCGGTGATGATTTCTTGGGAGGTAGGGACTCAGTTTTCGTCACTGATTTCTGATTCTGAGGTAGTCTATGGGCGGTGACGATTTCAGCGTCAGCCGTGTAACTGGGTTCCGGTGATGATTTATGGGTCTCCAAGGACTCAGTTTTTGTCAATGATTTCTGATTCTGACGTACGCCATGGGCGATGAAGATTTCAGCGTCACCCATGGAACAGGGTTTCGCTGATGATATCTGGGTCTCCAGGGACGCAATTTTCGTCAATGATTACTGATTATGACGTAGTCCATGGGCGTTGAAGATTTATGCGTCATCCATGGAACTGGGTTTTGGTGATGATATCTGGGTCTCATGGACGCAGTTTTCGACAATGATTTCTAATTGTAATGTAGTCCTTGGGCGCTGACGATTTCAGCGTCAGCCGTGGAACTGGGTTCCGGTGATGATATGTGGGTCTCCAGGGATGTACTTTTCGTCAATGATTTCTGATTATGACGTAGTCCATGGGCGCTGAAGATTTCAGCGTCAGCCTTGGATCTGGGTTGCGGTGATGATTTCTTGGTAGGTAGGGACTCACTTTTCGTCACTGATTTCTGATTTTGAGGTAGTCTATGAGCGGTGACGATTTCAGCGTCAGTCGTGGAACTAGGTTCCTGTGATGATTTATTGGTCTCAGAGACTAAGTTTTCGTCAATGATTTCTGATTCTGACGTACGCCATGGGCGATGAAGATTTCAGCGTCACCCATGGATCAGGGTTCCGGTGATGATATCTGGGTCTCCAGGGATGCACTTTTTGTCAATGATTTATGATTATGACGTAGTCCATGGGCGTTGAAGATTTATGCGTCATCCATGGAGCTGGGTTTTGGTGATGATATCTGGGTCTCATGGATGCAGTTTTCGACAATGATTTCTGATTATGATGTAGTCCATGGGCGCTGAAGATTTCAGCTTCAGCCGTGGAACTGGGTTCCAGTGATGATTTCTGGGTCTCGAGGGCTGTAGTGTTCGTCAATGATTTCTGATTATGACGTTGTCCATGGGCGCTGAAGATTTCAGCGTCAGCCTTGGATCTGGGTTGCGGTGACGATTTCTTGGTAGGTAGGGACTCACTTTTCGTCACTGATTTCTGATTCTGAGGTAGTCTATGGGCGGTGACGATTTCAGCGTCAGCCGTGTAACTGGGTTCCGGTGATGATTTATGGGTCTTTAGGGTCGCAGTTTTCGACAATGATTTCTAATTGTAATGTAGTCCATGGGCGTTGAAGATTTCAGCGTCAGCCATGGAACTGGGTTCCGGTGATGATTTATAGGTCTCCAGAGACTCAGTTTTCGTCAATGATTTCTGATTCTGACGTACGCCATGGGCGATGAAGATTTCAGCGTCACCCATGGATCAGGGTTCCGGTGATGATATCTGGGTCTCCAGGGATGCACTTTTTGTCAATGATTTCTGATTATGACGTAGTCCATGGGCGTTGAATATTTATGCGTCATCCATGGAGCTGGGTTTTGGTGATGATATCTGGGTCTCATGGATGCCGTTTTCGGCAATGATTTCTGATTATGATGTAGTCCATGGGCGCTGAAGATTTCAGCTTCAACCGTGGAACTGGGTTCGAGTGATGATTTCTAGGTCTCGAGGAATGTAGTGTTCGTCAATCATTTCTGATTATGACGTAGTCCATGGGCGCAGAAGATTTCAGCGTCAGCCTTGGATCTGGGTTGCGGTGATGATTTCTTGGTAGGTAGGGACTCAGTTTTCGTCACTGATTTCTGATTCTGAGGTAGTCTATGGGCGGTGACGATTTCAGCGTCAGCCGTGCAACTGGGTTCCGGTGATGATTTATGGGTCTCCAGGGACACAGTTTTCGTCAATGATTTCTGATTCTGACGTACGCCATGGGCGTTGAACATTTCAGCGTCACCCATGGATCAGGGTTCCGGTGATGATATCTGGGTCTCCAGGGATGCACTTTTTGTCAATGATTTATGATTATGACGTAGTCCATGGGCGTTGAAGATTTATGCCTCATCCATGGAACTGGGTTTTGGTGATGATATCTGGGTCTCATGGATGCCGTTTTCGACAATCATTTCTGATTATGATGTAGTCCATGGGCGCTGAAGATTTCAGCTTCAGCCGTGGAACTGGGTTGCGGTGATGATATGTGGGTCTCCAGGGATGCACTTTTCATCAATGATTTCTGATTATGACGTAGTCCATGGGCGCAGAAGATTTCAGCGTCAGCCTTGGATCTGGGTTGCGGTGATGATTTCTTGGGAGGTAGGGACTCAGTTTTCGTCACTGATTTCTGATTCTGAGGTAGTCTATGGGCGGTGACGATTTCAGCGTCAGCCGTGTAACTGGGTTCCGGTGATGATTTATGGGTCTCCAAGGACTCAGTTTTCGTCAATGATTTCTGATTCTGACGTACGCCATGGGCGATGAAGATTTCAGCGTCACCCATGGAACAGAGTTCTGATGATGATATCTGGGTCTCCAGGGACGCAATTTTCGTCAATGATTTTTGATTATGACGTAGTCCATGGGCGTTGAAGATTTATGCGTCATCCATGGAACTGGGTTTTGGTGATGATATCTGGGTCTCATGGACGCAGTTTTCGACAATCATTTCTGATTATGATGTAGTCCATGGGCGGTGACGATTTCAGCGTCAGCCGTGGAACTGGGTTCCGGTGATGATTTATTGGTCTCCAGGGACTCAGTTTTCGTCAATGATTTCTGATTCTGACGTACGCCATGGGCGATGAAGATTTCAGCGTCACCCATGGATCAGGGTTCTGGTGATGATATCTAGGTCTCCAGGGATGCACTTTTTGTCAATGATTTCTGATTTTGACGTAGTCCATGGGCGTTGAAGATTTATGCGTCATCCATGGGACTGGGTTTTGGTGATGATATCTGGGTCTCATGGACGCAGTTTTCGACAATGATTTCTGATTATGATGTAGTCCATGGGCGCTGAACATTTCAGCTTCAGCCGTGGAACTGGGTTTTGGTGATGATTTCTAGGTCTCGAGGGATGTAGTGTTCGTCAATGATTTCTCATTATGACGTAGTCCATGGGCGCAGAAGATTTCAGCGTCAGCCTTGGATCTGGGTTGCGGTGATGATTTCTTGGGAGGTAGGGACTCAGTTTTCGTCACTGATTTCTGATTCTGAGGTAGTCTATGGGCGGTGACGATTTCAGCGTCAGCCGTGTAACTGGGTTCCGGTGATGATTTATGGGTCTCCAAGGACTCAGTTTTCGTCAATGATTTCTGATTCTGACGTACGCCATGGGCGATGAAGATTTCAGCGTCACCCATGGAACAGAGTTCCGATGATGATATCTAGGTCTCCAGGGACGCAATTTTCGTCAATGATTTTTGATTATGACGTAGTCCATGGGCGTTGAAGATTTATGCGTCATCCATGGAACTGGGTTTTGGTGATGATATCTGGGTCTCATGGATGCCGTTTTCGACAATCATTTCTGATTATGATGTAGTCCACGGGCGCTGAAGATTTCAGCTTCAGCCGTGGAACTGGGTTGCGGTGATGATATGTGGGTCTCCAGGGATGCACTTTTCTTCAATGATTTCTGATTATGACGTAGTCCATGGGCGCAGAAGATTTCAGCGTCAGCCTTGGATCTGGGTTGCGGTGATGATTTCTTGGGAGGTAGGGACTCAGTTTTCGTCACTGATTTCTGATTCTGAGGTAGTCTATGGGCGGTGACGATTTCAGCGTCAGCCGTGTAACTGGGTTCCGGTGATGATTTATGGGTCTCCAGGGACTCAGTTTTCGTCAATGATTTCTGATTCTGACGTACGCCATGGGCGATGAAGATTTCAGCGTCACCCATGGAACAGAGTTCTGATGATGATATCTAGGTCTCCAGGGACGCAATTTTCGTCAATGATTTTTGATTATGACGTAGTCCATGGGCGTTGAAGATTTATGCGTCATCCATGGAACTGGGTTTTGGTGATGATATCGGGGTCTCATGGGCGCAGTTTTCGACAATCATTTCTGATTATGATGTAGTCCATGGGCGCTGAAGATTTCAGCTTCAGCCGTGGAACTGGGTTCCAGTGATGATTTCTGGGTCTCGAGGGCTGTAGTGTTCGTCAATGATTTCTGATTATGACGTTGTCCATGGGCGCTGAAGATTTCAGCGTCAGCCTTGGATCTGGGTAGCGGTGATGATTTCTTGGTAGGTAGGGACTCAGTTTTCGTCATTGATTTCTGATTCTGAGGTAGTCTATGAGCGGTGACGATTTCAGTGTCAGTCGTGGAACTGGGTTCCCGTGATGATTTATTGGTCTCCAGGGACTCAGTTTTCCTCAATGATTTTTGATTCTGACGTACGCCATCGGCGATGAAGATTTCAGCGTCACCCATGGATCAGGGTTCCGGTGATGATATCTAGGTCTCCAGGGATGCACTTTTTGTCAATGATTTCTGATTTTGACGTAGTCCATGGGCGTTGAAGATTTATACGTCATCCATGGAGCTGGGTTTTGGTGATGATATCTGGGTCTCATGGATGCAGTTTTCGACAATGATTTCTGATTATGATGTAGTCCATGGGCGCTGAAGATTTCAGCTTCAGCCGTGGAACTGGGTTCCAGTGATGATTTCTGGGTCTCGAGGGATGTAGTGTTCGTCAATGATTTCTCATTATGACGTAGTCCATGGGCGCAGAAGATTTCAGCGTCAGCCTTGGATCTGGGTTGCGGTGACGATTTCTTGGTAGGTAGGGACTCACTTTTCGTCACTGATTTCTGATTCTGAGGTAGTCTATGGGCGGTGACGATTTCAGCGTCAGCCGTGTAACTGGGTTCCGGTGATGATTTATGGGTCTTCAGGGTCGCAGTTTTCGACAATGATTTCTAATTGTAAAGTAGTCCATGGGCGCTGAAGATTTCAGCGTCAGCCGTGGAACTGGGTTCCGGTGATGATTTATGGGTCTCCATGGACTCAGTTTTCGTCAATGATTTCTGATTCTGACGTACGCCATGGGCGATGAAGATTTCAGCGTCACCCATGGATCAGGGTTCCGGTGATGATATCTGGGTCTCCAGGGATGCACTTTTTGTCAATGATTTCTGATTATGACGTAGTCCATGGGCGTTGAAGATTTATGCGTCATCCATGGAGCTGGGTTTTGGTGATGATATCTGGGTCTCATGGACGCAGTTTTCCACAATTATTTCTAATTGTAATGTAGTCCTTGGGCGTTGAAGATTTCAGCGTCAGCCGTGGAACTGGGTTCCGGTGATGATATGTGGGTCTCCAGGGATGCACTTTTCGTCAATGATTTCTGATTATGACGTAGTCCATGGGCGCTGAAGATTTCAGCGTCAGCCTTGGATCTGGGTTGCGGTGATGATTTCTTGGGAGGTAGGGACTCAGTTTTCGTCACTGATTTCTGATTCTAAGGTAGTCTATGGGCGGTGACGATTTCAGCGTCAGCCGTGTAACTGGGTTCCGGTGATGATTTATGGGTCTCCAAGGACTCAGTTTTCGTCAATGATTTCTGATTCTGACGTACGCCATGGGCGATGAAGATTTCAGCGTCACCCATGGAACAGAGTTCCGATGATGATATCTAGGTCTCCAGGGACGCAATTTTCGTCAATGATTTTTGATTATGACGTAGTCCATGGGCGTTGAAGATTTATGCGTCATCCATGGAACTGGGTTTTGGTGATGATATCTGGGTCTCATGGATGCCGTTTTCGACAATCATTTCTGATTATGATGTAGTCCATGGGCGCTGAAGATTTCAGCTTCAGCCGTGGAACTAGGTTGCGGTGATGATATGTGGGTCTCCAGGGATGCACTTTTCGTCAATGATTTCTGATTATGACGTAGTCCATGGGCGCAGAAGATTTCAGCGTCAGCCTTGGATCTGGGTTGCGGTGATGATTTCTTGGTAGGTAGGGACTCAGTTTTCGTCACTGATTTCTGATTCTGAGGTAGTCTATGGGCGGTGATGATTTCAGCGTCAGCCGTGGAACTGGGTTCCGGTGATGATTTATGGGTCTCCAGGGACTCAGTTTTCATCAATGACTTCTGATTATGACGTACGCCATGGGCGATGAACATTTCAGCGTCACCCATGGAACAGGGTTCCGATGATGATATCTAGGTCTCCAGGGACGCAATTTTCGTCAATGATTTTTGATTATGACGTAGTCCATGGGCGTTGAAGATTTATGCGTCATCCATGGAACTGGGTTTTGGTGATGATATCTGGGTCTCATGGACGCAGTTTTCGACAATCATTTCTGATTATGATGTAGTCCATGGGCGCTGAAGATTTCAGCTTCAGCCGTGGAACTGGGTTCCAGTGATGATTTCTGGGTCTCGAGGGCTGTAGTGTTCGTCAATGATTTCTGATTATGACGTTGTCCATGGGCGCAAAAGATTTCAGCGTCAGCCTTGGATCTGGGTTGCGGTGATGATTTCTTGGTAGGTAGGGACTCAGTTTTCGTCACTGATTTCTAATTCTGAGGTAGTCTATGTGCGGTGATGATTTCAGCGTCAGCCGTGTAACTGGGTTCCGGTGATGATTTATGGGTCTCCAGGGACTCAGTTTTCATCAATGACTTCTGATTATGACGTACGCCATGGGCGATGAACATTTCAGCGTCACCCATGGAACAGGGTTCCGGTGATGATATGTGGGTCTCCAGGGATGCACTTTTCGTCAATGATTTCTGATTATGACGTAGTCCATGGGCGCAGAAGATTTCAGCGTCAGCCTTGGATCTGGGTTGCGGTGATGATTTCTTGGGAGGTAGGGACTCAGTTTTCGTCACTGATTTCTGATTCTGAGGTAGTCTATGGGCGGTGACGATTTCAGCGTCAGCCGTGTAACTGGGTTCCGGTGATGATTTATGGGTCTCCAAGGACTCAGTTTTCGTCAATGATTTCTGATTCTGACGTACGCCATGGGCGATGAAGATTTCAGCGTCTCCCATGGATCAGGGTTCCGGTGATGATATCTGGGTCTCCAGGGATGCACTTTTTGTCAATGATTTATGATTATGACGTAGTCCATGGGCGTTGAAGTTTTATGCGTCATCCATGGAACTGGGTTTTGGTGATGATATCGGGGTCTCATGGATGCCGTTTTCGACAATCATTTCTGATTATGATGTAGTCCATGGGCGCTGAAGATTTCAGCTTCAGCCGTGGAACTGGGTTCCAGTGATGATTTCTAGGTCTCGAGGGATGTAGTGTTCGTCAATGATTTCTGATTATGACGTAGTCCATGGGCGCAGAAGATTTCAGCGTCAGCCTTGGATCTGGGTTGCGGTGATGATTTCTTGGTAGGTAGGGACTCAGTTTTCGTCACTGATTTCTAATTCTGAGGTAGTCTATGTGCGGTGATGATTTCAGCGTCAGCCGTGTAACTGGGTTCCGGTGATGATTTATGGGTCTCCAGGGACTCAGTTTGCATCAATGACTTCTGATTATGACGTACGCCATGGGCGATGAACATTTCAGCGTCACCCATGGAACAGGGTTCCGGTGATGATATGTGGGTCTCCAGGGATGCACTTTTCGTCAATGATTTCTGATTATGACGTAGTCCATGGGCGCAGAAGATTTCAGCGTCAGCCTTGGATCTGGGTTGCGGTGATGATTTCTTGGGAGGTAGGGACTCAGTTTTCGTCACTGATTTCTGATTCTGAGGTAGTCTATGGGCGGTGACGATTTCAGCGTCAGCCGTGTAACTGGGTTCCGGTGATGATTTATGGGTCTCCAAGGACTCAGTTTTCGTCAATGATTTCTGATTCTGACGTACGCCATGGGCGATGAAGATTTCAGCGTCACCCATGGATCAGGGTTCCGGTGATGATATCTGGGTCTCCAGGGATGCACTTTTTGTCAATGATTTATGATTATGACGTAGTCCATGGGCGTTGAAGTTTTATGCGTCATCCATGGAACTGGGTTTTGGTGATGATATCGGGGTCTCATGGATGCCGTTTTGGACAATGATTTCTGATTATGATGTAGTCCATGGGCGCTGAAGATTTCAGCTTCAGCCGTGGAACTGGGTTCCAGTGATGATTTCTAGGTCTCGAGGGATGTAGTGTTCGTCAATGATTTCTGATTATGACGTAGTCCATGGGCGCAGAAGATTTCAGCGTTAGCCTTGGATCTGGGTTGCGGTGATGATTTCTTGGGAGGTAGGGACTCAGTTTTCGTCACTGATTTCTGATTCTGAGGTAGTCTATGGGCGGTGACGATTTCAGCGTCAGCTGTGTAACTGGGTTCCGGTGATGATTTATGGGTCTCCAGGGACTCAGTTTTCGTCAATGATTTCTGATTCTGACGTACGCCATGGGCGATGAAGATTTCAGCGTCACCCATGGATCAGGGTTCCGGTGATGATTTATGGGTCTCCAGGAACTCAGTTTTCATCAATGACTTCTGATTATGACGTACGCCATGGGCGATGAAGATTTCAGCGTCACCCATGGAACAGGGTTCCGGTGATGATATGTGGGTCTCCAGGGATGCACTTTTCGTCAATGATTTCTGATTATGACGTAGTCCATGGGCGCTGAAGATTTCAACGTCAGCCTTGGATCTGGGTAGCGGTGATGATTTCTTGGTAGGTAGGGACTCAGTTTTCTTCACTGATTTCTGATTCTGAGGTAGTCTATGGGCGGTGACGATTTCAGCGTCAGCCGTGGAACTGGGTTCCGGTGATGATTTATTGGTCTCCAGGGACTCAGTTTTCATCAATGACTTCTGATTATGACGTACGCCATGGGCGATGAACATTTCAGCGTCACCCATGGAACAGGGTTCCGATGATGATATCTAGGTCTCCAGGGACGCAATTTTCGTCAATGATTTTTGATTATGACGTAGTCCATGGGCGTTGAAGATTTATGCGTCATCCATGGAACTGGGTTTTGGTGATGATATCTGGGTCTCATGGACGCAGTTTTCGACAATCATTTCTGATTATGATGTAGTCCATGGGCGCTGAAGATTTCAGCTTCAGCCGTGGAACTGGGTTCCAGTGATGATTTCTGGGTCTCGAGGGCTGTAGTGTTCGTCAATGATTTCTGATTATGACGTTGTCCATGGGCGCAAAAGATTTCAGCGTCAGCCTTGGATCTGGGTTGCGGTGATGATTTCTTGGTAGGTAGGGACTCAGTTTTCGTCACTGATTTCTAATTCTGAGGTAGTCTATGTGCGGTGATGATTTCAGCGTCAGCCGTGTAACTGGGTTCCGGTGATGATTTATGGGTCTCCAGGGACTCAGTTTTCATCAATGACTTCTGATTATGACGTACGCCATGGGCGATGAACATTTCAGCGTCACCCATGGAACAGGGTTCCGGTGATGATATGTGGGTCTCCAGGGATGCACTTTTCGTCAATGATTTCTGATTATGACGTAGTCCATGGGCGCAGAAGATTTCAGCGTCAGCCTTGGATCTGGGTTGCGGTGATGATTTCTTGGGAGGTAGGGACTCAGTTTTCGTCACTGATTTCTGATTCTGAGGTAGTCTATGGGCGGTGACGATTTCAGCGTCAGCCGTGTAACTGGGTTCCGGTGATGATTTATGGGTCTCCAAGGACTCAGTTTTCGTCAATGATTTCTGATTCTGACGTACGCCATGGGCGATGAAGATTTCAGCGTCACCCATGGATCAGGGTTCCGGTGATGATATCTGGGTCTCCAGGGATGCACTTTTTGTCAATGATTTATGATTATGACGTAGTCCATGGGCGTTGAAGTTTTATGCGTCATCCATGGAACTGGGTTTTGGTGATGATATCGGGGTCTCATGGATGCCGTTTTGGACAATGATTTCTGATTATGATGTAGTCCATGGGCGCTGAAGATTTCAGCTTTAGCCGTGGAACTGGGTTCCAGTGATGATTTCTAGGTCTCGAGGGATGTAGTGTTCGTCAATGATTTCTGATTATGACGTAGTCCATGGGCGCAGAAGATTTCAGCGTTAGCCTTGGATCTGGGTTGCGGTGATGATTTCTTGGGAGGTAGGGACTCAGTTTTCGTCACTGATTTCTGATTCTGAGGTAGTCTATGGGCGGTGACGATTTCAGCGTCAGCTGTGTAACTGGGTTCCGGTGATGATTTATGGGTCTCCAGGGACTCAGTTTTCGTCAATGATTTCTGATTCTGACGTACGCCATGGGCGATGAAGATTTCAGCGTCACCCATGGATCAGGGTTCCGGTGATGATTTATGGGTCTCCAGGAACTCAGTTTTCATCAATGACTTCTGATTATGACGTACGCCATGGGCGATGAAGATTTCAGCGTCACCCATGGAACAGGGTTCCGGTGATGATATGTGGGTCTCCAGGGATGCACTTTTCGTCAATGATTTCTGATTATGACGTAGTCCATGGGCGCTGAAGATTTCAACGTCAGCCTTGGATCTGGGTAGCGGTGATGATTTCTTGGTAGGTAGGGACTCAGTTTTCTTCACTGATTTCTGATTCTGAGGTAGTCTATGGGCGGTGACGATTTCAGCGTCAGCCGTGGAACTGGGTTCCGGTGATGATTTATTGGTCTCCAGGGACTCAGTTTTCATCAATGACTTCTGATTATGACGTACGCCATGGGCGATGAACATTTCAGCGTCACCCATGGAACAGGGTTCCGATGATGATATCTAGGTCTCCAGGGACGCAATTTTCGTCAATGATTTTTGATTATGACGTAGTCCATGGGCGTTGAAGATTTATGCGTCATCCATGGAACTGGGTTTTGGTGATGATATCTGGGTCTCATGGACGCAGTTTTCGACAATCATTTCTGATTATGATGTAGTCCATGGGCGCTGAAGATTTCAGCTTCAGCCGTGGAACTGGGTTCCAGTGATGATTTCTGGGTCTCGAGGGCTGTAGTGTTCGTCAATGATTTCTGATTATGACGTTGTCCATGGGCGCAAAAGATTTCAGCGTCAGCCTTGGATCTGGGTTGCGGTGATGATTTCTTGGTAGGTAGGGACTCAGTTTTCGTCACTGATTTCTAATTCTGAGGTAGTCTATGTGCGGTGATGATTTCAGCGTCAGCCGTGTAACTGGGTTCCGGTGATGATTTATGGGTCTCCAGGGACTCAGTTTTCATCAATGACTTCTGATTATGACGTACGCCATGGGCGATGAACATTTCAGCGTCACCCATGGAACAGGGTTCCGGTGATGATATGTGGGTCTCCAGGGATGCACTTTTCGTCAATGATTTCTGATTATGACGTAGTCCATGGGCGCAGAAGATTTCAGCGTCAGCCTTGGATCTGGGTTGCGGTGATGATTTCTTGGGAGGTAGGGACTCAGTTTTCGTCACTGATTTCTGATTCTGAGGTAGTCTATGGGCGGTGACGATTTCAGCGTCAGCCGTGTAACTGGGTTCCGGTGATGATTTATGGGTCTCCAAGGACTCAGTTTTCGTCAATGATTTCTGATTCTGACGTACGCCATGGGCGATGAAGATTTCAGCGTCACCCATGGATCAGGGTTCCGGTGATGATATCTGGGTCTCCAGGGATGCACTTTTTGTCAATGATTTATGATTATGATGTAGTCCATGGGCGTTGAAGTTTTATGCGTCATCCATGGAACTGGGTTTTGGTGATGATATCGGGGTCTCATGGATGCCGTTTTGGACAATCATTTCTGATTATGATGTAGTCCATGGGCGCTGAAGATTTCAGCTTCAGCCGTGGAACTGGGTTCCAGTGATGATTTCTAGGTCTCGAGGGATGTAGTGTTCGTCAATGATTTCTGATTATGACGTAGTCCATGGGCGCAGAAGATTTCAGCGTCAGCCTTGGATCTGGGTTGCGGTGATGATTTCTTGGGAGGTAGGGACTCAGTTTTCGTCACTGATTTCTGATTCTGAGGTAGTCTATGGGCGGTGACGATTTCAGCGTCAGCTGTGTAACTGGGTTCCGGTGATGATTTATGGGTCTCCAGGGACTCAGTTTTCGTCAATGATTTCTGATTTTGACGTACGCCATGGGCGATGAAGATTTCAGCGTTACCCATGGATCAGGGTTCCGGTGATGATTTATGGGTCTCCAGGAACTCAGTTTTCATCAATGACTTCTGATTATGACGTACGCCATGGGCGATGAACATTTCAGCGTCACCCATGGAACAGGGTTCCGGTGATGATATGTGGGTCTCCAGGGATGCACTTTTCGTCAATGATTTCTGATTATGACGTAGTCCATGGGCGCTGAAGATTTCAACGTCAGCCTTGGATCTGGGTAGCGGTGATGATTTCTTGGTAGGTAGGGACTCAGTTTTCGTCACTGATTTCTGATTCTGAGGTAGTCTATGGGCGGTGACGATTTCAGCGTCAGCCGTGGAACTGGGTTCCGGTGATGATTTATTGGTCTCCAGGGACTCAGTTTTCGTCAATGATTTCTGATTCTGACGTACGCCATGGGCGATGAAGATTTCAGCGTCACCCATGGATCAGGGTTCCGGTGATGATATCTAGGTCTCCAGGGATGCACTTTTTGTCAATGATTTCTGATTTTGACGTAGTCCATGGGCGTTGAAGATTTATGCATCATCCATGGAGCTGGGTTTTGGTGATGATATCTGGGTCTCATGGATGCAGTTTTCGACAATGATTTCTGATTATGATGTAGTCCATGGGCGCTGAAGATTTCAGCTTCAGCCGTGGAACTGGGTTCCAGTGATGATTTCTAGGTCTCGAGGGATGTAGTGTTCGTCAATGATTTCTCATTATGACGTAGTCCATGGGCGCAGAAGATTTCAGCGTCAGCCTTGGATCTGGGTTGCGGTGATGATTTCTTAGGAGGTAGGGACTCACTTTTCGTCACTGATTTCTGATTCTGAGGTAGTCTATGGGCGGTGACGATTTCAGCGTCAGCCGTGGAACTGGGTTCCGGTGATGATTTATTGGTCTCCAGGGACTCAGTTTTCGTCAATGATTTCTGATTCTGACGTACGCCATGGGCGATGAAGATTTCAGCGTCACCCATGGATCAGGGTTCCGGTGATGATATCTAGGTCTCCAGGGATGCACTTTTTGTCAATGATTTCTGATTTTGACGTAGTCCATGGGCGTTGAAGATTTATGCATCATCCATGGAGCTGGGTTTTGGTGATGATATCTGGGTCTCATGGATGCAGTTTTCGACAATGATTTCTGATTATGATGTAGTCCATGGGCGCTGAAGATTTCAGCTTCAGCCGTGGAACTGGGTTCCAGTGATGATTTCTGGGTCTCGAGGGATGTAGTGTTCGTCAATGATTTCTCATTATGACGTAGTCCATGGGCGCAGAAGATTTCAGCGTCAGCCTTGGATCTGGGTTGCGGTGATGATTTCTTGGGAGGTAGGGACTCAGTTTTCGTCACTGATTTCTGATTCTGAGGTAGTCTATGGGCGGTGACGATTTCAGCGTCAGCCGTGTAACTGGGTTCCGGTGATGATTTATGGGTCTCCAAGGACTCAGTTTTCGTCAATGATTTCTGATTCTGACGTACGCCATGGGCGATGAAGATTTCAGCGTCACCCATGGAACAGAGTTCCGATGATGATATCTAGGTCTCCAGGGACGCAATTTTCGTCAATGATTTTTGATTATGACGTAGTCCATGGGCGTTGAAGATTTATGCGTCATCCATGGAACTGGGTTTTGGTGATGATATCTGGGTCTCATGGACGCAGTTTTCCACAATTATTTCTAATTGTAATGTAGTCCTTGGGCGTTGAAGATTTCAGCGTCAGCCGTGGAACTGGGTTCCGGTGATGATATGTGGGTCTCCAGGGATGCACTTTTCGTCAATGATTTCTGATTATGACGTAGTCCATGGGCGCTGAAGATTTCAGCGTCAGCCTTGGATCTGGGTTGCGGTGATGATTTCTTGGTAGGTAGGGACTCACTTTTCGTCACTGATTTCTGATTCTGAGGTAGTCTATGAGCGGTGACGATTTCAGCGTCAGTCGTGGAACTGGGTTCCTGTGATGATTTATTGGTCTCAGAGACTCAATTTTCGTCAATGATTTTTGATTCTGACGTACGCCATGGGCGATGAAGATTTCAGCGTCACCCATGGATCAGGGTTCCGGTGATGATATCTGGGTCTCCAGGGATGCACTTTTTGTCAATGATTTATGATTATGACGTAGTCCATGGGCGTTGAAGATTTATGCGTCATCCATGGAGCTGGGTTTTGGTGATGATATCTGGGTCTCATGGATGCAGTTTTCGACAATGATTTCTGATTATGATGTAGTCCATGGGCGATGAAGATTTCAGCTTCAGCCGTGGAACTGGGTTCCAGTGATGATTTCTGGGTCTCGAGGGATGTAGTGTTCGTCAATGATTTCTCATTATGACGTAGTCCATGGGCGCTGAAGATTTCAGCGTCAGCCTTGGATCTGGGTTGCGGTGACGATTTCTTGGTAGGTAGGGACTCACTTTTCGTCACTGATTTCTGATTCTGAGGTAGTCTATGGGCGGTGACGATTTCAGCGTCAGCCGTGTAACTGGGTTCCGGTGATGATTTATGGGTCTTCAGGGTCGCAGTTTTCGACAATGATTTCTAATTGTAATGTAGTCCATGGGCGTTGAAGATTTCAGCGTCAGCCATGGAACTGGGTTCCGGTGATGATTTATGGGTCTCCAGAGACTCAGTTTTCGTCAATGATTTCTGATTCTGACGTACGCCATGGGCGATGAAGATTTCAGCGTCACCCATGGATCAGGGTTCCGGTGATGATATCTGGGTCTCCAGGGATGCACTTTTTGTCAATGATTTCTGATTATGACGTAGTCCATGGGCGTTGAATATTTATGCGTCATCCATGGAGCTGGGTTTTGGTGATGATATCTGGGTCTCATGGATGCCGTTTTCGGCAATGATTTCTGATTATGATGTAGTCCATGGGCGCTGAAGATTTCAGCTTCAGCCGTGGAACTGGGTTCCAGTGATGATTTCTGGGTCTCGAGGGATGTAGTGTTCGTCAATGATTTCTCATTATGACGTAGTCCATGGGCGCTGAAGATTTCAGCGTCAGCCTTGGATCTGGGTTGCGGTGACGATTTCTTGGTAGGTAGGGACTCACTTTTCGTCACTGATTTCTGATTCTGAGGTAGTCTATGGGCGGTGACGATTTCAGCGTCAGCCGTGTAACTGGGTTCCGGTGATGATTTATGGGTCTTCAGGGTCGCAGTTTTCGACAATGATTTCTAATTGTAATGTAGTCCATGGGCGTTGAAGATTTCAGCGTCAGCCATGGAACTGGGTTCCGTTGATGATTTATGGGTCTCCAGAGACTCAGTTTTCGTCAATGATTTCTGATTCTGACGTACGCCATGGGCGATGAAGATTTCAGCGTCACCCATGGATCAGGGTTCCGGTCATGATATCTGGGTCTCCAGGGATGCACTTTTTGTCAATGATTTCTGATTATGAAGTAGTCCATGGGCGTTGAATATTTATGCGTCATCCATGGAGCTGGGTTTTGGTGATGATATCTGGGTCTCATGGATGCCGTTTTCGGCAATGATTTCTGATTATGATGTAGTCCATGGGCGCTGAAGATTTCAGCTTCAACCGTGGAACTGGGTTCGAGTGATGATTTCTAGGTCTCGAGGAATGTAGTGTTCGTCAATCATTTCTGATTATGACGTAGTCCATGGGCGCAGAAGATTTCAGCGTCAGCCTTGGATCTGGGTTGCGGTGATGATTTCTTGGTAGGTAGGGACTCAGTTTTCGTCACTGATTTCTGATTCTGAGGTAGTCTATGGGCGGTGACGATTTCAGCGTCAGCCGTGTAACTGGGTTCCGGTGATGATTTATGGGTCTCCAGGGACTCAGTTTTCGTCAATGATTTCTGATTCTAACGTACGCCATGGGCGATGAAGATTTCAGCGTCACCCATGGAACAGAGTTCCGATGATGATATCTAGGTCTCCAGGGACGCAATTTTCGTCAATGATTTTTGATTATGACGTAGTCCATGGGCGTTGAAGATTTATGCGTCATCCATGGAACTGGGTTTTGGTGATGATATCTGGGTCTCATGGACGCAGTTTTCCACAATTATTTCTAATTGTAATGTAGTCCTTGGGCGTTGAAGATTTCAGCGTCAGCCGTGGAACTGGGTTCCGGTGATGATATGTGGGTCTCCAGGGATGCACTTTTCGTCAATGATTTCTGATTATGACGTAGTCCATGGGCGCTGAAGATTTCAGCGTCAGCCTTGGATCTGGGTTGCGGTGATGATTTCTTGGTAGGTAGGGACTCACTTTTCGTCACTGATTTCTGATTCTGAGGTAGTCTATGAGCGGTGACGATTTCAGCGTCAGTCGTGGAACTGGGTTCCTGTGATGATTTATTGGTCTCAGAGACTCAATTTTCGTCAATGATTTCTGATTCTGACGTACGCCATGGGCGATGAAGATTTCAGCGTCACCCATGGATCAGGGTTCCGGTGATGATATCTGGGTCTCCAGGGATGCCCTTTTTGTCAATGATTTATGATTATGACGTAGTCCATGGGCGTTGAAGATTTATGCGTCATCCATGGAGCTGGGTTTTGGTGATGATATCTGGGTCTCATGGATGCAGTTTTCGACAATGATTTCTGATTATGATGTAGTCCATGGGCGATGAAGATTTCAGCTTCAGCCGTGGAACTGGGTTCCAGTGATGATTTCTGGGTCTCGAGGGATGTAGTGTTCGTCAATGATTTCTCATTATGACGTAGTCCATGGGCGCTGAAGATTTCAGCGTCAGCCTTGGATCTGGGTTGCGGTGACGATTTCTTGGTAGGTAGGGACTCACTTTTCGTCACTGATTTCTGATTCTGAGGTAGTCTATGGGCGGTGACGATTTCAGCGTCAGCCGTGTAACTGGGTTCCGGTGATGATTTATGGGTCTTCAGGGTCGCAGTTTTCGACAATGATTTCTAATTGTAATGTAGTCCATGGGCGTTGAAGATTTCAGCGTCAGCCATGGAACTGGGTTCCGGTGATGATTTATGGGTCTCCAGCGACTCAGTTTTCGTCAATGATTTCTGATTCTGACGTACGCCATGGGCGATGAAGATTTCAGCGTCACCCATGGATCAGGGTTCCGGTGATGATATCTGGGTCTCCAGGGATGCACTTTTTGTCAATGATTTCTAATTATGACGTAGTCCATGGGCGTTGAATATTTATGCGTCATCCATGGAGCTGGGTTTTGGTGATGATATCTGGGTCTCATGGATGCCGTTTTCGGCAATGATTTCTGATTATGAAGTAGTCCATGGGCGCTGAAGATTTCAGCTTCAGCCGTGGAACTGGGTTCCAGTGATGATTTCTGGGTCTCGAGGGATGTAGTGTTCGTCAATGATTTCTCATTATGACGTAGTCCATGGGCGCTGAAGATTTCAGCGTCAGCCTTGGATCTGGGTTGCGGTGACGATTTCTTGGTAGGTAGGGACTCACTTTTCGTCACTGATTTCTGATTCTGAGGTAGTCTATGGGCGGTGACGATTTCAGCGTCAGCCGTGTAACTGGGTTCCGGTGATGATTTATGGGTCTTCAGGGTCGCAGTTTTCGACAATGATTTCTAATTGTAATGTAGTCCATGGGCGTTGAAGATTTCAGCGTCAGCCATGGAACTGGGTTCCGTTGATGATTTATGGGTCTCCAGAGACTCAGTTTTCGTCAATGATTTCTGATTCTGACGTACGCCATGGGCGATGAAGATTTCAGCGTCACCCATGGATCAGGGTTCCGGTCATGATATCTGGGTCTCCAGGGATGCACTTTTTGTCAATGATTTCTGATTATGACGTAGTCCATGGGCGTTGAATATTTATGCGTCATCCATGGAGCTGGGTTTTGGTGATGATATCTGGGTCTCATGGATGCCGTTTTCGGCAATGATTTCTGATTATGATGTAGTCCATGGGCGCTGAAGATTTCAGCTTCAACCGTGGAACTGGGTTCGAGTGATGATTTCTAGGTCTCGAGGAATGTAGTGTTCGTCAATCATTTCTGATTATGACGTAGTCCATGGGCGCAGAAGATTTCAGCGTCAGCCTTGGATCTGGGTTGCGGTGATGATTTCTTGGTAGGTAGGGACTCAGTTTTCGTCACTGATTTCTGATTCTGAGGTAGTCTATGGGCGGTGACGATTTCAGCGTCAGCCGTGTAACTGGGTTCCGGTGATGATTTATGGGTCTCCAGAGACTCAGTTTTCGTCAATGATTTCTGATTCTGACGTACGCCATGGGCAATGAAGATTTCAGCGTCACCCATGGATCAGGGTTCCGGTGATGATATCTGGGTCTCCAGGGATGCACTTTTTGTCAATGATTTATGATTATGACGTAGTCCATGGGCGTTGAAGATTTATGCGTCATCCATGGAACTGGGTTTTAGTGATGATATCTGGGTCTCATGGATGCCGTTTTCGACAATCATTTCTGATTATGATGTAGTCCATGGGCGCTGAAGATTTCAGCTTCAGCCGTGGAACTGGGTTCCGGTGATGATATATGGGTCTCCAGGGATGCACTTTTTGTCAATGATTTATGATTATGACGTAGTCCATGGGCGTTGAAGATTTATGCGTCATCCATGGAGCTGGGTTTTGGTGATGATATCTGGGTCTCATGGATGCCGTTTTCGGCAATGATTTCTGATTATGATGTAGTCCATGGGCGCTGAAGATTTCAGCTTCAACCGTGGAACTGGGTTCGAGTGATGATTTCTAGGTCTCGAGGAATGTAGTGTTCGTCAATCATTTCTGATTATGACGTAGTCCATGGGCGCAGAAGATTTCAGCGTCAGCCTTGGATCTGGGTTGCGGTGATGATTTCTTGGTAGGTAGGGACTCAGTTTTTGTCACTGATTTCTGATTCTGAGGTAGTCTATGGGCGGTGACGATTTCAGCGTCAGCCGTGTAACTGGGTTCCGGTGATGATTTATGGGTCTCCAGAGACTCAGTTTTCGTCAATGATTTCTGATTCTGACGTACGCCATGGGCAATGAAGATTTCAGCGTCACCCATGGATCAGGGTTCCGGTGATGATATCTGGGTCTCCAGGGATGCACTTTTTGTCAATGATTTCTGATTATGACGTAGTCCATGGGCGTTGAATATTTATGCGTCATCCATGGAGCTGGGTTTTGGTGATGATATCTGGGTCTCATGGATGCCGTTTTCGGCAATGATTTCTGATTATGATGTAGTCCATGGGCGCTGAAGATTTCAGCTTCAGCCGTGGAACTGGGTTCCAGTGATGATTTCTGGGTCTCGAGGGATGTAGTGTTCGTCAATGATTTCTCATTATGACGTAGTCCATGGGCGCAGAAGATTTCAGCGTCAGCCTTGGATCTGGGTTGCGGTGATGATTTCTTGGGAGGTAGGGACTCAGTTTTCGTCACTGATTTCTGATTCTGAGGTAGTCTATGGGCGGTGACGATTTCAGCGTCAGCTGTGTAACTGGGTTCCGGTGATGATTTATGGGTCTCCAGGGACTCAGTTTTCGTCAATGATTTCTGATTCTGACGTCCGCCATGGGCGATGAAGATTTCAGCGTCACCCATGGATCAGGGTTCCGGTGATGATTTATGGGTCTCCAGGAACTCAGTTTTCATCAATGACTTCTGATTATGACGTACGCCATGGGCGATGAACATTTCAGCGTCACCCATGGAACAGGGTTCCGGTGATGATATGTGGGTCTCCAGGGATGCACTTTTCGTCAATGATTTCTGATTATGACGTAGTCCATGGGCGCAGAAGATTTCAGCGTCAGCCTTGGATCTGGGTTGCGGTGATGATTTCTTGGGAGGTAGGGACTCAGTTTTCGTCACTGATTTCTGATTCTGAGGTAGTCTATGGGCGGTGACGATTTCAGCGTCAGCCGTGTAACTGGGTTCCGGTGATGATTTATGGGTCTCCAAGGACTCAGTTTTCGTCAATGATTTCTGATTCTGACGTACGCCATGGGCGATGAAGATTTCAGCGTCACCCATGGATCAGGGTTCCGGTGATGATATCTGGGTCTCCAGGGATGCACTTTTTGTCAATGATTTATGATTATGACGTAGTCCATGGGCGTTGAAGTTTTATGCGTCATCCATGGAACTGGGTTTTGGTGATGATATCGGGGTCTCATGGATGCCGTTTTCGACAATCATTTCTGATTATGATGTAGTCCATGGGCGCTGAAGATTTCAGCTTCAGCCGTGGAACTGGGTTCCAGTGATGATTTCTAGGTCTCGAGGGATGTAGTGTTCGTCAATGATTTCTGATTATGACGTAGTCCATGGGCGCAGAAGATTTCAGCGTCAGCCTTGGATCTGGGTTGCGGTGATGATTTCTTGGGAGGTAGGGACTCAGTTTTCGTCACTGATTTCTGATTCTGAGGTACTCTATGGGCGGTGACGATTTCAGCGTCAGCTGTGTAACTAGGTTCTGGTGATGATTTATGGGTCTCCAGGGACTCAGTTTTCGTCAATGATTTCTGATTCTGACGTACGCCATGGGCGATGAAGATTTCAGCGTCACCCATGGATCAGGGTTCCGGTGATGATTTATGGGTCTCCAGGAACTCAGTTTTCATCAATGACTTATGATTATGACGTACGCCATGGGCGATGAACATTGCAGCGTCACCCATGGAACAGGGTTCCGGTGATGATATGTGGGTCTCCAGGGATGCACTTTTCGTCAATGATTTCTGATTATGACGTAGTCCATGGGCGCTGAAGATTTCAACGTCAGCCTTGGATCTGGGTAGCGGTGATGATTTCTTGGTAGGTAGGGACTCAGTTTTCGTCACTGATTTCTGATTCTGAGGTAGTCTATGGGCGGTGACGATTTCAGCGTCAGCCGTGGAACTGGGTTCCGGTGATGATTTATTGGTCTCCAGGGACTCAGTTTTCGTCAATGATTTCTAATTGTAATGTAGTCCATGGGCGTTGAAGATTTCAGCGTCAGCCATGGAACTAGGTTCAGGTGATGATTTATGGGTCTCCAGAGACTCAGTTTTCGTCAATGATTTCTGATTCTGACGTACGCCATGGGCGATGAAGATTTCAGCGTCACCCATGGATCAGGGTTCCGGTGATGATATCTGGGTCTCCAGGGATGCACTTTTTGTCAATGATTTCTGATTATGACGTAGTCCATGGGCGTTGAATATTTATGCGTCATCCATGGAGCTGGGTTTTGGTGATGATATCTGGGTCTCATGGATGCCGTTTTCGGCAATGATTTCTGATTATGAAGTAGTCCATGGGCGCTGAAGATTTCAGCTTCAGCCGTGGAACTGGGTTCCAGTGATGATTTCTGGGTCTCGAGGGATGTAGTGTTCGTCAATGATTTCTCATTATGACGTAGTCCATGGGCGCTGAAGATTTCAGCGTCAGCCTTGGATCTGGGTTGCGGTGACGATTTCTTGGTAGGTAGGGACTCACTTTTCGTCACTGATTTCTGATTCTGAGGTAGTCTATGGGCGGTGACGATTTCAGCGTCAGCCGTGTAACTGGGTTCCGGTGATGATTTATGGGTCTTCAGGGTCGCAGTTTTCGACAATGATTTCTAATTGTAATGTAGTCCATGGGCGTTGAAGATTTCAGCGTCAGCCATGGAACTGGGTTCCGGTGATGATTTATGGGTCTCCAGAGACTCAGTTTTCGTCAATGATTTCTGATTCTGACGTACGCCATGGGCGATGAAGATTTCAGCGTCACCCATGGATCAGGGTTCCGGTGATGATATCTGGGTCTCCAGGGATGCACTTTTTGTTAATGATTTCTGATTATGACGTAGTCCATGGGCGTTGAATATTTATGCGTCATCCATGGAGCTGGGTTTTGGTGATGATATCTGGGTCTCATGGATGCCGTTTTCGGCAATGATTTCTGATTATGATGTAGTCCATGGGCGCTGAAGATTTCAGCTTCAGCCGTGGAACTGGGTTCCAGTGATGATTTCTGGGTCTCGAGGGATGTAGTGTTCGTCAATGATTTCTCATTATGACGTAGTCCATGGGCGCTGAAGATTTCAGCGTCAGCCTTGGATCTGGGTTGCGGTGACGATTTCTTGGTAGGTAGGGACTCACTTTTCGTCACTGATTTCTGATTCTGAGGTAGTCTATGGGCGGTGACGATTTCAGCGTCAGCCGTGTAACTGGGTTCCGGTGATGATTTATGGGTCTTCAGGGTCGCAGTTTTCGACAATGATTTCTAATTGTAATGTAGTCCATGGGCGTTGAAGATTTCAGCGTCAGCCATGGAACTGGGTTCCGGTGATGATTTATGGGTCTCCAGAGACTCAGTTTTCGTCAATGATTTCTGATTCTGACGTACGCCATGGGCGATGAAGATTTCAGCGTCACCCATGGATCAGGGTTCCGGTCATGATATCTGGGTCTCCAGGGATGCACTTTTTGTCAATGATTTCTGATTATAACGTAGTCCATGGGCGTTGAATATTTATGCGTCATCCATGGAGCTGGGTTTTGGTGATGATATCTGGGTCTCATGGATGCCGTTTTCGGCAATGATTTCTGATTATGATGTAGTCCATGGGCGCTGAAGATTTCAGCTTCAACCGTGGAACTGGGTTCGAGTGATGATTTCTAGGTCTCGAGGAATGTAGTGTTCGTCAATCATTTCTGATTATGACGTAGTCCATGGGCGCAGAAGATTTCAGCGTCAGCCTTGGATCTGGGTTGCGGTGATGATTTCTTGGTAGGTAGGGACTCAGTTTTCGTCACTGATTTCTGATTCTGAGGTAGTCTATGGGCGGTGACGATTTCAGCGTCAGCCGTGTAACTGGGTTCCGGTGATGATTTATGGGTCTCCAGGGACTCAGTTTTCGTCAATGATTTCTGATTCTGACGTACGCCATGGGCGATGAAGATTTCAGCGTCACCCATGGAACAGAGTTCCGATGATGATATCTAGGTCTCCAGGGACGCAATTTTCGTCAATGATTTTTGATTATGACGTAGTCCATGGGCGTTGAAGATTTATGCGTCATCCATGGAACTGGGTTTTGGTGATGATATCTGGGTCTCATGGACGCAGTTTTCCACAATTATTTCTAATTGTAATGTAGTCCTTGGGCGTTGAAGATTTCAGCGTCAGCCGTTGAACTGGGTTCCGGTGATGATATGTGGGTCTCCAGGGATGCACTTTTCGTCAATGATTTCTGATTATGACGTAGTCCATGGGCGCTGAAGATTTCAGCGTCAGCCTTGGATCTGGGTTGCGGTGATGATTTCTTGGTAGGTAGGGACTCACTTTTCGTCACTGATTTCTGATTCTGAGGTAGTCTATGAGCGGTGACGATTTCAGCGTCAGTCGTGGAACTGGGTTCCTGTGATGATTTATTGGTCTCAGAGACTCAATTTTCGTCAATGATTTCTGATTCTGACGTACGCCATGGGCGATGAAGATTTCAGCGTCACCCATGGATCAGGGTTCCGGTCATGATATCTGGGTCTCCAGGGATGCACTTTTTGTCAATGATTTATGATTATGACGTAGTCCATGGGCGTTGAAGATTTATGCGTCATCCATGGAGCTGGGTTTTGGTGATGATATCTGGGTCTCATGGATGCAGTTTTCGACAATGATTTCTGATTATGATGTAGTCCATGGGCGATGAAGATTTCACCTTCAGCCGTGGAACTGGGTTCCAGTGATGATTTCTGGGTCTCGAGGGATGTAGTGTTCGTCAATGATTTCTCATTATGACGTAGTCCATGGGCGCTGAAGATTTCAGCGTCAGCCTTGGATCTGGGTTGCGGTGACGATTTCTTGGTAGGTAGGGACTCACTTTTCGTCACTGATTTCTGATTCTGAGGTAGTCTATGGGCGGTGACGATTTCAGCGTCAGCCGTGTAACTGGGTTCCGGTGATGATTTATGGGTCTTCAGGGTCGCAGTTTTCGACAATGATTTCTAATTGTAATGTAGTCCATGGGCGTTGAAGATTTCAGCGTCAGCCATGGAACTGGGTTCCGGTGATGATTTATGGGTCTCCAGAGACTCAGTTTTCGTCAATGATTTCTGATTCTGACGTACGCCATGGGCGATGAAGATTTCAGCGTCACCCATGGATCAGGGTTCCGGTCATGATATCTGGGTCTCCAGGGATGCACTTTTTGTCAATGATTTCTGATTATGACGTAGTCCATGGGCGTTGAATATTTATGCGTCAACCATGGAGCTGGGTTTTGGTGATGATATCTGGGTCTCATGGATGCCGTTTTCGGCAATGATTTCTGATTATGATGTAGTCCATGGGCGCTGAAGATTTCAGCTTCAGCCGTGGAACTGGGTTCCAGTGATGATTTCTGGGTCTCGAGGGATGTAGTGTTCGTCAATGATTTCTCATTATGACGTAGTCCATGGGCGCTGAAGATTTCAGCGTCAGCCTTGGATCTGGGTTGCGGTGACGATTTCTTGGTAGGTAGGGACTCACTTTTCGTCACTGATTTCTGATTCTGAGGTAGTCTATGGGCGGTGACGATTTCAGCGTCAGCCGTGTAACTGGGTTCCGGTGATGATTTATGGGTCTTCAGGGTCGCAGTTTTCGACAATGATTTCTAATTGTAATGTAGTCCATGGGCGTTGAAGATTTCAGCGTCAGCCATGGAACTGGGTTCCGGTGATGATTTATGGGTCTCCAGAGACTCAGTTTTCGTCAATGATTTCTGATTCTGACGTACGCCATGGGCGATGAAGATTTCAGCGTCACCTATGGATCAGGGTTCCGGTGATGATATCTGGGTCTCCAGGGATGCACTTTTTGTCAATGATTTCTGATTATGACGTAGTCCATGGGCGTTGAATATTTATGCGTCAACCATGGAGCTGGGTTTTGGTGATGATATCTGGGTCTCATGGATGCCGTTTTCGGCAATGATTTCTGATTATGATGTAGTCCATGGGCGCTGAAGATTTCAGCTTCAGCCGTGGAACTGGGTTCCAGTGATGATTTCTAGGTCTCGAGGAATGTAGTGTTCGTCAATGATTTCTCATTATGACGTAGTCCATGGGCGCTGAAGATTTCAGCGTCAGCCTTGGATCTGGGTTGCGGTGACGATTTCTTGGTAGGTAGGGACTCACTTTTCGTCACTGATTTCTGATTCTGAGGTAGTCTATGGGCGGTGACGATTTCAGCGTTAGCCGTGTAACTGGGTTCCGGTGATGATTTATGGGTCTTCAGGGTCGCAGTTTTCGACAATGATTTCTAATTGTAATGTAGTCCATGGGCGTTGAAGATTTCAGCGTCAGCCGTGGAACTGGGTTCCGGTGATGATTTATGGGTCTCCAGAGACTCAGTTTTCGTCAATGATTTCTGATTCTGACGTACGCCATGGGCGATGAAGATTTCAGCGTCACCCATGGATCAGGGTTCCGGTCATGATATCTGGGTCTCCAGGGATGCACTTTTTGTCAATGATTTCTGATTATGACGTAGTCCATGGGCGTTGAATATTTATGCGTCATCCATGGAGCTGGGTTTTGGTGATGATATCTGGGTCTCATGGATGCCGTTTTCGGCAATGATTTCTGATTATGATGTAGTCCATGGGCGCTGAAGATTTCAGCTTCAACCGTGGAACTGGGTTCGAGTGATGATTTCTCGGTCTCGAGGAATGTAGTGTTCGTCAATCATTTCTGATTATGACGTAGTCCATGGGCGCAGAAGATTTCAGCGTCAGCCTTGGATCTGGGTTGCGGTGATGATTTCTTGGTAGGTAGGGACTCAGTTTTCGTCACTGATTTCTGATTCTGAGGTAGTCTATCGGCGGTGACGATTTCAGCGTCAGCCGTGTAACTGGGTTCCGGTGATGATTTATGGGTCTCCAGAGACTCAGTTTTCGTCAATGATTTCTGATTCTGACGTACGCCATGGGCGATGAAGATTTCAGCGTCACCCATGGATCAGGGTTCCGGTGATGATATATGGGTCTCCAGGGATGCACTTTTTGTCAATGATTTATGATTATGACGTAGTCCATGGGCGTTGAAGATTTATGCGTCATCCATGGAACTGGGTTTTAGTGATGATATCTGGGTCTCATGGATGCCGTTTTCGACAATCATTTCTGATTATGATGTAGTCCATGGGCGCTGAAGATTTCAGCTTCAGCCGTGGAACTGGGTTCCGGTGATGATATATGGGTCTCCAGGGATGCACTTTTCGTCAATGATTTCTGATTATGACGTAGTCCATGGGCGCAGAAGATTTCAGCGTCAGCCTTGGATCAGGGTTGCGGTGATGATTTCTTGGGAGGTAGGGACTCAGTTTTCGTCACTGATTTCTGATTCTGAGGTAGTCTATGGGCGGTGACGATTTCAGCGTCAGCCGTGTAACTGGGTTCCGGTGATGATTTATGGGTCTCCAAGGACTCAGTTTTCGTCAATGATTTCTGATTCTGACGTACGCCATGGGCGATGAAGATTTCAGCGTCACCCATGGAACAGAGTTCTGATGATGATATCTAGGTCTCCAGGGACGCAATTTTCGTCAATGATTTTTGATTATGACGTAGTCCATGGGCGTTGAAGATTTATGCGTCATCCATGGACCTGGGTTTTGGTGATGATATCTGGGTCTCATGGACGCAGTTTTCGACAATCATTTCTGATTATGATGTAGTCCATGGGCGCTGAAGATTTCAGCTTCAGCCGTGGAACTGGGTTCCAGTGATGATTTCTGGGTCTCGAGGGCTGTAGTGTTCGTCAATGATTTCTGATTATGACGTTGTCCATGGGCGCTGAAGATTTCAGCGTCAGCCTTGGATCTGGGTAGCGGTGATGATTTCTTGGTAGGTAGGGACTCAGTTTTCGTCACTGATTTCTGATTCTGAGGTAGTCTATGAGCGGTGACGTTTTCAGCGTCAGTCGTGGAACTGGGTTCCCGTGATGATTTATTGGTCTCCAGGGACTCAGTTTTCCTCAATGATTTCTGATTCTGACGTACACCATGGGCGATGAAGATTTCAGCGTCACCCATGGATCAGGGTTCCGGTGATGATATCTAGGTCTCCAGGGATGCACTTTTTGTCAATGATTTCTGATTTTGACGTAGTCCATGGGCGTTGAAGATTTATGCGTCATCCATGGAGCTGGGTTTTGGTGATGATATCTGGGTCTCATGGATGCCGTTTTCGGCAATGATTTCTGATTATGATGTAGTCCATGGGCGCTGAAGATTTCAGCTTCAACCGTGGAACTGGGTTCGAGTGATGATTTCTCGGTCTCGAGGAATGTAGTGTTCGTCAATCATTTCTGATTATGACGTAGTCCATGGGCGCAGAAGATTTCAGCGTCAGCCTTGGATCTGGGTTGCGGTGATGATTTCTTGGTAGGTAGGGACTCAGTTTTCGTCACTGATTTCTGATTCTGAGGTAGTCTATCGGCGGTGACGATTTCAGCGTCAGCCGTGTAACTGGGTTCCGGTGATGATTTATGGGTCTCCAGAGACTCAGTTTTCGTCAATGATTTCTGATTCTGACGTACGCCATGGGCGATGAAGATTTCAGCGTCACCCATGGATCAGGGTTCCGGTGATGATATCTGGGTCTCCAGGGATGCACTTTTTGTCAATGATTTATGATTATGACGTAGTCCATGGGCGTTGAAGATTTATGCGTCATCCATGGAACTGGGTTTTAGTGATGATATCTGGGTCTCATGGATGCCGTTTTCGACAATCATTTCTGATTATGATGTAGTCCATGGGCGCTGAAGATTTCAGCTTCAGCCGTGGAACTGGGTTCCGGTGATGATATATGGGTCTCCAGGGATGCACTTTTCGTCAATGATTTCTGATTATGACGTAGTCCATGGGCGCAGAAGATTTCAGCGTCAGCCTTGGATCAGGGTTGCGGTGATGATTTCTTGGGAGGTAGGGACTCAGTTTTCGTCACTGATTTCTGATTCTGAGGTAGTCTATGGGCGGTGACGATTTCAGCGTCAGCCGTGTAACTGGGTTCCGGTGATGATTTATGGGTCTCCAAGGACTCAGTTTTCGTCAATGATTTCTGATTCTGACGTACGCTATGGGCGATGAAGATTTCAGCGTCACCCATGGAACAGAGTTCTGATGATGATATCTAGGTCTCCAGGGACGCAATTTTCGTCAATGATTTTTGATTATGACGTAGTCCATGGGCGTTGAAGATTTATGCGTCATCCATGGAACTGGGTTTTGGTGATGATATCTGGGTCTCATGGACGCAGTTTTCGACAATCATTTCTGATTATGATGTAGTCCATGGGCGCTGAAGATTTCAGCTTCAGCCGTGGAACTGGGTTCCAGTGATGATTTCTGGGTCTCGAGGGCTGTAGTGTTCGTCAATGATTTCTGATTATGACGTTGTCCATGGGCGCTGAAGATTTCAGCGTCAGCCTTGGATCTGGGTAGCGGTGATGATTTCTTGGTAGGTAGGGACTCAGTTTTCGTCACTGATTTCTGATTCTGAGGTAGTCTATGAGCGGTGACGTTTTCAGCGTCAGTCGTGGAACTGGGTTCCCGTGATGATTTATTGGTCTCCAGGGACTCAGTTTTCCTCAATGATTTCTGATTCTGACGTACACCATGGGCGATGAAGATTTCAGCGTCACCCATGGATCAGGGTTCCGGTGATGATATCTAGGTCTCCAGGGATGCACTTTTTGTCAATGATTTCTGATTTTAACGTAGTCCATGGGCGTTGAAGATTTATGCGTCATCCATGGAGCTGGGTTTTGGTGATGATATCTGGGTCTCATGGATGCCGTTTTCGGCAATGATTTCTGATTATGATGTAGTCCATGGGCGCTGAAGATTTCAGCTTCAACCGTGGAACTGGGTTCGAGTGATGATTTCTCGGTCTCGAGGAATGTAGTGTTCGTCAATCATTTCTGATTATGACGTAGTCCATGGGCGCAGAAGATTTCAGCGTCAGCCTTGGATCTGGGTTGCGGTGATGATTTCTTGGTAGGTAGGGACTCAGTTTTCGTCACTGATTTCTGATTCTGAGGTAGTCTATCGGCGGTGACGATTTCAGCGTCAGCCGTGTAACTGGGTTCCGGTGATGATTTATGGGTCTCCAGAGACTCAGTTTTCGTCAATGATTTCTGATTCTGACGTACGCCATGGGCGATGAAGATTTCAGCGTCACCCATGGATCAGGGTTCCGGTGATGATATCTGGGTCTCCAGGGATGCACTTTTTGTCAATGATTTATGATTATGACGTAGTCCATGGGCGTTGAAGATTTATGCGTCATCCATGGAACTGGGTTTTAGTGATGATATCTGGGTCTCATGGATGCCGTTTTCGACAATCATTTCTGATTATGATGTAGTCCATGGGCGCTGAAGATTTCAGCTTCAGCCGTGGAACTGGGTTCCGGTGATGATATATGGGTCTCCAGGGATGCACTTTTCGTCAATGATTTCTGATTATGACGTAGTCCATGGGCGCAGAAGATTTCAGCGTCAGCCTTGGATCAGGGTTGCGGTGATGATTTCTTGGGAGGTAGGGACTCAGTTTTCGTCACTGATTTCTGATTCTGAGGTAGTCTATGGGCGGTGACGATTTCAGCGTCAGCCGTGTAACTGGGTTCCGGTGATGATTTATGGGTCTCCAAGGACTCAGTTTTCGTCAATGATTTCTGATTCTGACGTACGCCATGGGCGATGAAGATTTCAGCGTCACCCATGGAACAGAGTTCTGATGATGATATCTAGGTCTCCAGGGACGCAATTTTCGTCAATGATTTTTGATTATGACGTAGTCCATGGGCGTTGAAGATTTATGCGTCATCCATGGAACTGGGTTTTGGTGATGATATCTGGGTCTCATGGACGCAGTTTTCGACAATCATTTCTGATTATGATGTAGTCCATGGGCGCTGAAGATTTCAGCTTCAGCCGTGGAACTGGGTTCCAGTGATGATTTCTGGGTCTCGAGGGCTGTAGTGTTCGTCAATGATTTCTGATTATGACGTTGTCCATGGGCGCTGAAGATTTCAGCGTCAGCCTTGGATCTGGGTAGCGGTGATGATTTCTTGGTAGGTAGGGACTCAGTTTTCGTCACTGATTTCTGATTCTGAGGTAGTCTATGAGCGGTGACGTTTTCAGCGTCAGTCGTGGAACTGGGTTCCCGTGATGATTTATTGGTCTCCAGGGACTCAGTTTTCCTCAATGATTTCTGATTCTGACGTACACCATGGGCGATGAAGATTTCAGCGTCACCCATGGATCAGGGTTCCGGTGATGATATCTAGGTCTCCAGGGATGCACTTTTTGTCAATGATTTCTGATTTTGACGTAGTCCATGGGCGTTGAAGATTTATGCGTCATCCATGGAGCTGGGTTTTGGTGATGATATCTGGGTCTCATGGATGCCGTTTTCGGCAATGATTTCTGATTATGATGTAGTCCATGGGCGCTGAAGATTTCAGATTCAACCGTGGAACTGGGTTCGAGTGATGATTTCTCGGTCTCGAGGAATGTAGTGTTCGTCAATCATTTCTGATTATGACGTAGTCCATGGGCGCAGAAGATTTCAGCGTCAGCCTTGGATCTGGGTTGCGGTGATGATTTCTTGGTAGGTAGGGACTTAGTTTTCGTCACTGATTTCTGATTCTGAGGTAGTCTATCGGCGGTGACGATTTCAGCGTCAGCCGTGTAACTGGGTTCCGGTGATGATTTATGGGTCTCCAGAGACTCAGTTTTCGTCAATGATTTCTGATTCTGACGTACGCCATGGGCGATGAAGATTTCAGCGTCACCCATGGATCAGGGTTCCGGTGATGATATCTGGGTCTCCAGGGATGCACTTTTTGTCAATGATTTATGATTATGACGTAGTCCATGGGCGTTGAAGATTTATGCGTCATCCATGGAACTGGGTTTTAGTGATGATATCTGGGTCTCATGGATGCCGTTTTCGACAATCATTTCTGATTATGATGTAGTCCATGGGCGCTGAAGATTTCAGCTTCAGCCGTGGAACTGGGTTCCGGTGATGATATATGGGTCTCCAGGGATGCACTTTTCGTCAATGATTTCTGATTATGACGTAGTCCATGGGCACAGAAGATTTCAGCGTCAGCCTTGGATCAGGGTTGCGGTGATGATTTCTTGGGAGGTAGGGACTCAGTTTTCGTCACTGATTTCTGATTCTGAGGTAGTCTATGGGCGGTGACGATTTCAGCGTCAGCCGTGTAACTGGGTTCCGGTGATGATTTATGGGTCTCCAAGGACTCAGTTTTCGTCAATGATTTCTGATTCTGACGTACGCCATGGGCGATGAAGATTTCAGCGTCACCCGTGGAACAGAGTTCTGATGATGATATCTAGGTCTCCAGGGACGCAATTTTCGTCAATGATTTTTGATTATGACGTAGTCCATGGGCGTTGAAGATTTATGCGTCATCCATGGAACTGGGTTTTGGTGATGATATCTGGGTCTCATGGACACAGTTTTCGACAATCATTTCTGATTATGATGTAGTCCATGGGCGCTGAAGATTTCAGCTTCAGCCGTGGAACTGGGTTCCAGTGATGATTTCTGGGTCTCGAGGGCTGTAGTGTTCGTCAATGATTTCTGATTATGACGTTGTCCATGGGCGCTGAAGATTTCAGCGTCAGCCTTGGATCTGGGTAGCGGTGATGATTTCTTGGTAGGTAGGGACTCAGTTTTCGTCACTGATTTCTGATTCTGAGGTAGTCTATGAGCGGTGACGTTTTCAGCGTCAGTCGTGGAACTGGGTTCCCGTGATGATTTATTGGTCTCCAGGGACTCAGTTTTCCTCAATGATTTCTGATTCTGACGTACACCATGGGCGATGAAGATTTCAGCGTCACCCATGGATCAGGGTTCCGGTGATGATATCTAGGTCTCCAGGGATGCACTTTTTGTCAATGATTTCTGATTTTGACGTAGTCCATTGGCGTTGAAGATTTATGCGTCATCCATGGAGCTGGGTTTTGGTGATGATATCTGGGTCTCATGGATGCCGTTTTCGGCAATGATTTCTGATTATGATGTAGTCCATGGGCGCTGAAGATTTCAGCTTCAACCGTGGAACTGGGTTCGAGTGATGATTTCTCGGTCTCGAGGAATGTAGTGTTCGTCAATCATTTCTGATTATGACGTAGTCCATGGGCGCAGAAGATTTCAGCGTCAGCCTTGGATCTGGGTTGCGGTGATGATTTCTTGGTATGTAGGGACTCACTTTTCATCACTGATTTCTGATTCTGAGGTAGTCTATCGGCGGTGACGATTTCAGCGTCAGCCGTGTAACTGGGTTCCGGTGATGATTTATGGGTCTTCAGGGTCGCAGTTTTCGACAATGATTTCTGATTCTGACGTACGCCATGGGCGATGAAGATTTCAGCGTCACCCATGGATCAGGGTTCCGGTGATGATATCTGGGTCTCCAGGGATGCACTTTTTGTCAATGATTTATGATTATGACGTAGTCCATGGGCGTTGAAGATTTATGCGTCATCCATGGAACTGGGTTTTAGTGATGATATCTGGGTCTCATGGATGCCGTTTTCGACAATCATTTCTGATTATGATGTAGTCCATGGGCGCTGAAGATTTCAGCTTCAGCCGTGGAACTGGGTTCCGGTGATGATATATGGGTCTCCAGGGATGCACTTTTCGTCAATGATTTCTGATTATGACGTAGTCCATGGGCGCAGAAGATTTCAGCGTCAGCCTTGGATCAGGGTTGCGGTGATGATTTCTTGGGAGGTAGGGACTCAGTTTTCGTCACTGATTTCTGATTCTGAGGTAGTCTATGGGCGGTGACGATTTCAGCGTCAGCCGTGTAACTGGGTTCCGGTGATGATTTATGGGTCTCCAAGGACTCAGTTTTCGTCAATGATTTCTGATTCTGACGTACGCCATGGGCGATGAAGATTTCAGCGTCACCCGTGGAACAGAGTTCTGATGATGATATCTAGGTCTCCAGGGACGCAATTTTCGTCAATGATTTTTGATTATGACGTAGTCCATGGGCGTTGAAGATTTATGCGTCATCCATGGAACTGGGTTTTGGTGATGATATCTGGGTCTCATGGACGCAGTTTTCGACAATCATTTCTGATTATGATGTAGTCCATGGGCGCTGAAGATTTCAGCTTCAGCCGTGGAACTGGGTTCCAGTGATGATTTCTGGGTCTCGAGGGCTGTAGTGTTCGTCAATGATTTCTGATTATGACGTTGTCCATGGGCGCTGAAGATTTCAGCGTCAGCCTTGGATCTGGGTAGCGGTGATGATTTATTGGTAGGTAGGGACTCAGTTTTCGTCACTGATTTCTGATTCTGAGGTAGTCTATGAGCGGTGACGTTTTCAGCGTCAGTCGTGGAACTGGGTTCCCGTGATGATTTATTGGTCTCCAGGGACTCAGTTTTCCTCAATGATTTCTGATTCTGACGTACACCATGGGCGATGAAGATTTCAGCGTCACCCATGGATCAGGGTTCCGGTGATGATATCTAGGTCTCCAGGGATGCACTTTTTGTCAATGATTTCTGATTTTGACGTAGTCCATTGGCGTTGAAGATTTATGCGTCATCCATGGAGCTGGGTTTTGGTGATGATATCTGGGTCTCATGGATGCAGTTTTCGACAATGATTTCTGATTATGATGTAGTCCATGGGCGCTGAAGATTTCAGCTTCAGCCGTGGAACTGGGTTCCAGTGATGATTTCTGGGTCTCGAGGGATGTAGTGTTCGTCAATGATTTCTCATTATGACGTAGTCCATGGGCGCAGAAGATTTCAGCGTCAGCCTTGGATCTGGGTTGCGGTGACGATTTCTTGGTATGTAGGGACTCACTTTTCGTCACTGATTTCTGATTCTGAGGTAGTCTATGGGCAGTGACGATTTCAGCGTCAGCCGTGTAACTGGGTTCCGGTGATGATTTATGGGTCTTCAGGGTCGCAGTTTTCGACAATGATTTCTAATTGTAAAGTAGTCCATGGGCGCTGAAGATTTCAGCGTCAGCCGTGGAACTGGGTTCCGGTGATGATTTATGGGTCTCCATGGACTCAGTTTTCGTCAATGATTTCTGATTCTGACGTACGCCATGGGCGATGAAGATTTCAGCGTCACCCATGGATCAGGGTTCCGGTGATGATATCTGGGTCTCCAGGGATGCACTTTTTGTCAATGATTTCTGATTATGACGTAGTCCATGGGCGTTGAAGATTTATGCGTCATCCATGGAGCTGGGTTTTGGTGATGATATCTGGGTCTCATGGACGCAGTTTTCCACAATTATTTCTAATTGTAATGTAGTCCTTGGGCGTTGAAGATTTCAGCGTCAGCCGTGGAACTGGGTTCCGGTGATGATATGTGGGTCTCCAGTGATGCACTTTTCGTCAATGATTTCTGATTATGACGTAGTCCATGGGCGCAGAAGATTTCAGCGTCAGCCTTGGATCTGGGTTGCGGTGATGATTTCTTGGGAGGTAGGGACTCAGTTTTCGTCACTGATTTCTTATTCTGAGGTAGTCTATGGGCGGTGACGATTTCAGCGTCAGCCGTGTAACTGGGTTCCGGTGATGATTTATGGGTCTCCAAGGACTCAGTTTTCGTCAATGATTTCTGATTCTGACGTACGCCATGGGCGATGAAGATTTCAGCGTCACCCATGGATCAGGGTTCCGGTGATGATATCTAGGTCTCCAGGGATGCACTTTTTGTCAATGATTTCTGATTTTGACGTAGTCCATGGGCGTTGAAGATTTATGCGTCATCCATGGAGCTGGGTTTTGGTGATGATATCTGGGTCTCATGGATGCAGTTTTCGACAATGATTTCTGATTATGATGTAGTCCATGGGCGCTGAAGATTTCAGCTTCAGCCGTGGAACTGGGTTCCAGTGATGATTTCTGGGTCTCGAGGGCTGTAGTGTTCGTCAATGATTTCTGATTATGACGTTGTCCATGGGCGCTGAAGATTTCAGCGTCAGCCTTGGATCTGGGTAGCGGTGATGATTTCTTGGTAGGTAGGGACTCAGTTTTCGTCACTGATTTCTGATTCTGAGGTAGTCTATGAGCGGTGACGATTTCAGCGTCAGTCGTGGAACTGGGTTCCCGTGATGATTTATTGGTCTCCAGGGACTCAGTTTTCCTCAATGATTTTTGATTCTGACGTACGCCATGGGCGATGAAGATTTCAGCGTCACCCATGGATCAGGGTTCCGGTGATGATATCTAGGTCTCCAGGGATGCACTTTTTGTCAATGATTTCTGATTTTGACGTAGTCCATGGGCGTTGAAGATTTATGCGTCATCCATGGAGCTGGGTTTTGGTGATGATATCTGGGTCTCATGGATGCAGTTTTCGACAATGATTTCTGATTATGATGTAGTCCATGGGCGCTGAAGATTTCAGCTTCAGCCGTGGAACTGGGTTCCAGTGATGATTTCTGGGTCTCGAGGAATGTAGTGTTCGTCAATGATTTCTCATTATGACGTAGTCCATGGGCGCAGAAGATTTCAGCGTCAGCCTTGGATCTGGGTTGCGGTGACGATTTTTTGGTAGGTAGGGACTCACTTTTCGTCACTGATTTCTGATTCTGAGGTAGTCTATGGGCAGTGACGATTTCAGCGTCAGCCGTGTAACTGGGTTCCGGTGATGATTTATGGGTCTTCAGGGTCGCAGTTTTCGACAATGATTTCTAATTGTAAGGTAGTCCATGGGCGCTGAAGATTTCAGCGTCAGCCGTGGAACTGGGTTCCGGTGATGATTTATGGGTCTCCATGGACTCAGTTTTCGTCAATGATTTCTGATTCTGACGTACGCCATGGGCGATGAAGATTTCAGCGTCACCCATGGATCAGGGTTCCGGTGATGATATCTGGGTCTCCAGGGATGCACTTTTTGTCAATGATTTCTGATTATGACGTAGTCCATGGGCGTTGAAGATTTATGCGTCATCCATGGAGCTGGGTTTTGGTGATGATATCTGGGTCTCATGGACGCAGTTTTCCACAATTATTTCTAATTGTAATGTAGTCCTTGGGCGTTGAAGATTTCAGCGTCAGCCGTGGAACTGGGTTCCGGTGATGATATGTGGGTCTCCAGTGATGCACTTTTCGTCAATGATTTCTGATTATGACGTAGTCCATGGGCGCAGAAGATTTCAGCGTCAGCCTTGGATCTGGGTTGCGGTGATGATTTCTTGGGAGGTAGGGACTCAGTTTTCGTCACTGATTTCTTATTCTGAGGTAGTCTATGGGCGGTGACGATTTCAGCGTCAGCCGTGTAACTGGGTTCCGGTGATGATTTATGGGTCTCCAAGGACTCAGTTTTCGTCAATGATTTCTGATTCTGACGTACGCCATGGGCGATGAAGATTTCAGCGTCACCCATGGATCAGGGTTCCGGTGATGATATCTAGGTCTCCAGGGATGCACTTTTTGTCAATGATTTCTGATTTTGACGTAGTCCATGGGCGTTGAAGATTTATGCGTCATCCATGGAGCTGGGTTTTGGTGATGATATCTGGGTCTCATGGATGCAGTTTTCGACAATGATTTCTGATTATGATGTAGTCCATGGGCGCTGAAGATTTCAGCTTCAGCCGTGGAACTGGGTTCCAGTGATGATTTCTGGGTCTCGAGGGCTGTAGTGTTCGTCAATGATTTCTGATTATGACGTTGTCCATGGGCGCTGAAGATTTCAGCGTCAGCCTTGGATCTGGGTAGCGGTGATGATTTCTTGGTAGGTAGGGACTCAGTTTTCGTCACTGATTTCTGATTCTGAGGTAGTCTATGAGCGGTGACGATTTCAGCGTCAGTCGTGGAACTGGGTTCCCGTGATGATTTATTGGTCTCCAGGGACTCAGTTTTCCTCAATGATTTTTGATTCTGACGTACGCCATGGGCGATGAAGATTTCAGCGTCACCCATGGATCAGGGTTCCGGTGATGATATCTAGGTCTCCAGGGATGCACTTTTTGTCAATGATTTCTGATTTTGACGTAGTCCATGGGCGTTGAAGATTTATGCGTCATCCATGGAGCTGGGTTTTGGTGATGATATCTGGGTCTCATGGATGCAGTTTTCGACAATGATTTCTGATTATGATGTAGTCCATGGGCGCTGAAGATTTCAGCTTCAGCCGTGGAACTGGGTTCCAGTGATGATTTCTGGGTCTCGAGGAATGTAGTGTTCGTCAATGATTTCTCATTATGACGTAGTCCATGGGCGCAGAAGATTTCAGCGTCAGCCTTGGATCTGGGTTGCGGTGACGATTTTTTGGTAGGTAGGGACTCACTTTTCGTCACTGATTTCTGATTCTGAGGTAGTCTATGGGCAGTGACGATTTCAGCGTCAGCCGTGTAACTGGGTTCCGGTGATGATTTATGGGTCTTCAGGGTCGCAGTTTTCGACAATGATTTCTAATTGTAAGGTAGTCCATGGGCGCTGAAGATTTCAGCGTCAGCCGTGGAACTGGGTTCCGGTGATGATTGATGGGTCTCCATGGACTCAGTTTTCGTCAATGATTTCTGATTCTGACGTACGCCATGGGCGATGAAGATTTCAGCGTCACCCATGGATCAGGGTTCCGGTGATGATATCTGGGTCTCCAGGGATGCACTTTTCGTCAATGATTTCTGATTATGATGTAGTCCATGGGCGCTGAAGATTTCAGCTTCAGCCGTGGAACTGGGTTCCAGTGATGATTTCTGGGTCTCGAGGGCTGTAGTGTTCGTCAATGATTTCTGATTATGACGTTGTCCATGGGCGCTGAAGATTTCAGCGTCAGCCTTGGATCTGGGTAGCGGTGATGATTTCTTGGTAGGTAGGGACTCAGTTTTCGTCACTGATTTCTGATTCTGAGGTAGTCTATGAGCCGTGACGATTTCAGCGTTAGTCATGGAACTGGGTTCCCGTGATGATTTATTGGTCTCCATGGACTCAGTTTTCGTCAATGATTTCTGATTCTGACGTACGCCATGGGCGATGAAGATTTCAGCGTCACCCATGGATCAGGGTTCCGGTGATGATATCTGGGTCTCCAGGGATGCACTTTTTGTCAATGATTTCTGATTATGACGTAGTCCATGGGCGTTGAAGATTTATGCGTCATCCATGGAGCTGGGTTTTGGTGATGATATCTGGGTCTCATGGACGCAGTTTTCCACAATTATTTCTAATTGTAATGTAGTCCTTGGGCGTTGAAGATTTCAGCGTCAGCCGTGGAACTGGGTTCCGGTGATGATATGTGGGTCTCCAGGGATGCACTTTTCGTCAATGATTTCTGATAATGACGTAGTCCATGGGCGCAGAAGATTTCAGCGTCAGCCTTGGATCTGGGTTGCGGTGATGATTTCTTGGGAGGTAGGGACTCAGTTTTCGTCACTGATTTCTGATTCTGAGGTAGTCTATGGGCGGTGACGATTTCAGCGTCAGCCGTGTAACTGGGTTCCGGTGATGATTTATGGGTCTCCAAGGACTCAGTTTTCGTCAATGATTTCTGATTCTGACGTACGCCATGGGCGATGAAGATTTCAGCGTCACCCATGGAACAGAGTTCCGATGATGATATCTAGGTCTCCAGGGACGCAATTTTCGTCAATGATTTTTGATTATGACGTAGTCCATGGGCGTTGAAGAGTTATGCGTCATCCATGGAACTGGGTTCCCGTGATGATTTATTGGTCTCCAGGGACTCAGTTTTCCTCAATGATTTCTGATTCTGACGTACGCCATGGGCGATGAAGATTTCAGCGTCACCCATGGATCAGGGTTCCGGTGATGATATCTAGGTCTCCAGGGATGCACTTTTTGTCAATGATTTCTGATTTTGACGTAGTCCATGGGCGTTGAAGATTTATGCGTCATCCATGGAGCTGGGTTTTGGTGATGATATCTGGGTCTCATGGATGCAGTTTTCGACAATGATTTCTGATTATGATGTAGTCCATGGGCGCTGAAGATTTCAGCTTCAGCCGTGGAACTGGGTTCCAGTGATGATTTCTGGGTCTCGAGGGATGTAGTGTTAGTCAATAATTTCTCATTATGACGTAGTCCATGGGCGCAGAAGATTTCAGCGTCAGCATTGGATCTGGGTTGCGGTGACGATTTCTTGGTAGGTAGGGACTCACTTTTCGTCACTGATTTCTGATTCTGAGGTAGTCTATGGGCGGTGACGATTTCACCGTCAGCCGTGTAACTGGGTTCCGGTGATGATTTATGGGTCTTCAGGGTCGCAGTTTTCGACAATGATTTCTAATTGTAAAGTAGTCCATGGGCGCTGAAGATTTCAGCGTCAGTCGTGGAACTGGGTTCCCGTGATGATTTATTGGTCTCCAAGGACTCAGTTTTCGTCAATGATTTCTGATTCTGACGTACGCCATGGGCGATGAAGATTTCAGCGTCACCCATGGAACAGGGTTCCGATGATGATATCTAGGTCTCCAGGGACGCAATTTTCGTCAATGATTTCTGATTATGACGTAGTCCATGGGCGTTGAAGATTTATGCGTCATCCATGGAACTAGGTTTTGGTGATGATATCTGGGTCTCATGGACACAGTTTTCGACAATGATTTCTGATTATGACGTAGTCCATGGGCGCTGAAGATTTCAGCGTCAGCCTTGGATCTGGGTTGCGGTGATGATTTCTTGGTAGGTAGGGACTCAGTTTTCGTCACTGATTTCTAATTCTGAGGTAGTCTATGAGCTGTGACGATTTCAGCGTCAGCCGTGTAACTGGGTTCCGGTGATGATTTGTGGGTCTCCAGGGACTCAGTTTTCGTCAATGATTTCTGATTATGACGTACGCCATGGGCGATGAACATTTCAGCGTCACCCATGGAACAGGGTTCCGGTGATGATATGTGGGTCTCCAGGGATGCACTTTTCGTCAATGATTTCTGATTATGACGTAGTCCATGGGCGCTGAAGATTTCAGCGTCAGCCTTGGATCTGGGTTGCGGTGACGATTTCTTCGTAGGTAGGGACTCAGTTTTCGTCACTGATTTCTGATTCTGAGGTAGTCTATGGGCGGTGACGATTTCAGCGTCAGCCGTGTAACTGGGTTCCGGTGATGATTTATGGGTCTCCAGGGACTCAGTTTTCGTCAATGATTTCTGATTCTGACGTACGCCATGGGCGATGAAGATTTCAGCGTCACCCATGGATCAGGGTTCCGGTGATGATATCTGGGTCTCCAGGGATGCACTTTTCGTCAATGATTTCTGATTATGACGTAGTCCATGGGCGCTGAAGATTTCAGCGTCAGCCTTGGATCTGGGTTGCGGTGATGATTTATTGGTAGGTAGGGACTTAGTTTTCGTCACTGATTTCTGATTCTGAGGTAGTCTATGAGCGGTGACGATTTCAGCGTCAGTCGTGGAACTGGGTTCCCGTGATGATTTATTGGTCTCCAGGGACTCAGTTTTCCTCAATGATTTTTGATTCTGACGTACGCCATGGGCGATGAAGATTTCAGCGTCACCCATGAAATAGGGTTCTAGTGATGATATCTGGGTCTCCAGGGATGCACTTTTTGTCAATGATTTATGATTATGACGTAGTCCATGGGCGTTGAAGATTTATGCGTCATCCATGGAACTGGGTTTTGGTGATGATATCTGGGTCTCATGGACACAATTTTCGACAATGATTTCTGATTATGATGTACTCCATGGGCGCTGAAGACTTCAGCTTCAGCCGTGGAACTGGGTTCCAGTGATGATTTCTAAGTCTCGAGGGATGTAGTGTTCGTCAATGATTTCTGATTATGACGTAGTCCATGGGCGCAGAAGATTTCATCGTCAGCCTTGGATCTGGGTTGCGGTGATGATTTCTTGGGAGGTAGGGACTCAGTTTTCGTCACTGATTTCTGATTCTGAGGTAGTCTATGGGCGGTGACAATTTCAGCGTCAGCCGTGTAACTGGGTTCCGGTGATGATTTATGGGTCTCCAGGGACTCAGTTTTCGTCAATGATTTCTGATTATGACATACGCCATGGGCGATGAACATTTCAGCGTCACCCATGGAACAGGGTTCCGGTGATGATATGTGGGTCTCCAGGGATGCACTTTTCGTCAATGATTTCTGATTATGACGTAGTCCATGGGCGCTGAAGATTTCAGCGTCAGCCTTGGATCTGGGTTGCGGTGATGATTTCTTGGCATGTAGGGACTCAGTTTTCGTCACTGATTTCTGATTCTGAGGTAGTCTATGAGCGGTGACGATTTCAGCGTAAGTCGTGGAACTAGGTTCCCGTGATGATTTATTGGTTTCCAGGGACTCAGTTTTCCTCAATGATTTCTGATTCTGACGTACGCCATGGGCGATGAAGATTTCAGCGTCACCCATGGATCAGGGTTCCGGTGATGATATCTAGGTCTCCAGGGATGCACTTTTTGTCAATGATTTCTGATTATGACGTAGTCCATGGGCGTTGAAGATTTATGCGTCATCCATGGAGCTGGGTTTTGGTGATGATATCTGGGTCTCATGGACGCAGTTTTCGATAATGATTTCTGATTATGATGTAGTCCATGGGCGCTGAAGATTTCAGCTTCAGCCGTGGAACTGGGTTCCAGTGATGATTTCTGGGTCTCGAGGGATGTAGTGTTCGTCAATGATTTCTGATTATGACGTAGTCCATGGGCGCTGAAGATTTCAGCGTCAGCCTTGGATCTGGGTTGCGGTGACGATTTCTTGGTAGGTAGGGACTCACTTTTCGTCACTGATTTCTGATTCTGAGGTAGTCTATTGGCGGTGACGATTTCAGCGTCAGCCGTGTAACTGGGTTCCGGTGATGATTTATGGGTCTCTAGGGACTCAGTTTTCATCAATGATTTCTGATTATGACGTACGCCATGGGCGATGAACATTTCAGCGTCACCCATGGAACAGGGTTCCGGTGATGATATGTGGGTCTCCAGGGATGCACTTTTCGTCAATGATTTCTGATTATGACGTAGTCCATGGGCGCTGAAGATTTCAGCGTCAGCCTTGGATCTGGGTTGCGGTGACGATTTCTTGGTAGGTAGGGACTCAGTTTTCGTCACTGATTTCTGATTCTGAGGTAGTCTATGGGCGGTGACAATTTCAGCGTCAGCCGTGTAACTGGGTTCCGGTGATGATTTATGGGTCTCCAGGGACTCAGTTTTCGTCAATGATTTCTGATTCTGACGTACGCCATGGGCGATGAAGATTTCAGCGTCACCCATGGATCAGGGTTTCGGTGATGATATCTGGGTCTCCAGGGATGCACTTTTCGTCAATGATTTCTGATTATGACGTAGTCCATGGGCGCTGAAGATTTCAGCGTCAGCCTTGGATCTGGGTTGCGGTGATGATTTATTGGTAGGTAGGGACTTAGTTTTCGTCACTGATTTCTGATTCTGAGGTAGTCTATGAGCGGTGACGATTTCAGCGTCAGTCGTGGAACTGGGTTCCCGTGATGATTTATTGGTCTCCAGGCACTCAGTTTTCCTCAATGATTTTTGATTCTGACGTACGCCATGGGCGATGAAGATTTCAGCGTCACCCATGAAATAGGGTTCTAGTGATGATATCTGGGTCTCCAGGGATGCACTTTTTGTCAATGATTTATGATTATGACGTAGTCCATGGGCGTTGAAGATTTATGCGTCATCCATGGAACTGGGTTTTGGTGATGATATCTGGGTCTCATGGACACAATTTTCGACAATGATTTCTGATTATGATGTACTCCATGGGCGCTGAAGACTTCAGCTTCAGCCGTGGAACTGGGTTCCAGTGATGATTTCTAAGTCTCGAGGGATGTAGTGTTCGTCAATGATTTCTGATTATGACGTAGTCCATGGGCGCAGAAGATTTCAGCGTCAGCCTTGGATCTGGGTTGCGTTGATGATTTCTTGGGAGGTAGGGACTCAGTTTTCGTCACTGATTTCTGATTCTGAGGTAGTCTATGGGCGGTGACAATTTCAGCGTCAGCCGTGTAACTGGGTTACGGTGATGATTTATGGGTCTCCAAGGACTCAGTTTTCGTCAATGATTTCTGATTCTGACGTACGCCATGGGCGATGAAGATTTCAGCGTCACCCATGGAACAGGGTTCCGATGATGATATCTAGGTCTCCAGGGACGCAATTTTCGTCAATGATTTCTGATTATGACGTAGTCCATGGGCGTTGAAGATTTATGCGTCATCCATGGAACTAGGTTTTGGTGATAATATCTGGGTCTCATGGACGCAGTTTTCGACAATGATTTCTGATTATGATGTAGTCCGTGGGCGCTGAAGATTTCAGCTTCAGCCGTAGAACTGGGTTCCAGTGATGATTTCGGGGTCTCGAGGGCTGTAGTGTTCGTCAATGATTCCTGATTATGACGTAGTCCATGGGCGTTGAAGATTTCAGCGTCAGCCTTGGATCTGGGTTGCGGTGATGATTTCTTGGTAGGTAGGGACTCAGTTTTCGTCACTGATTTCTAATTCTGAGGTAGTCTATGTGCGGTGATGATTTCAGCATCAGCCGTGTAACTAGGTTCCGGTGATGATTTATGGGTCTCTAGGGACTCAGTTTTCGTCAATGATTTCTGATTCTGACGTACGCCATGGGCGATGAAGATTTCAGCGTCACCCATGAAATAGGGTTCCAGTGATGATATCTGGGTCTCTAGGGATGCACTTTTTGTCAATGATTTATGATTATGACGTAGTCCATGGGCGTTGAAGATTTATGCGTCATCCATGGAGCTGGGTTTTGGTGATGATATCTGGGTCTCATGGACGCAGTTTTCGACAATGATTTCTGATTATGATGTAGTCCATGGGCGCTGAAGATTTCAGCTTCAGCCGTGGAACTAGGTTCCAGTGATGATTTCTGGGTCTCGAGGGCTGTAGTGTTCGTCAATGATTTCTGATTATGACGTAGTCCATGGGCGCTGAAGATTTCAGCGTCAGCCTTGGATCTGGGTTGCGGTGACGATTTCTTGGTAGGTAGGGACTCACTTTTCGTCACTGATTTCTGATTCTGAGGTAGTCTATGGGCGGTGACGATTTCAGCGTCAGCCGTGTAACTTGGTTCCGGTGATGATTTATGGGTCTCTAGGGACTCAGTTTTCGTCAATGATTTCTGATTATGACGTACGCCATGGGCGATGAACATTTCAGCGTCACCCATGGAACAGGGTTCCGGTGATGATATGTGGGTCTCCAGGGATGCACTTTTCGTCAATGATTTCTGATTATGACGTAGTCCATGGGCGCTGAAGATTTCAGCGTCAGCCTTGGATCTGGGTTGCGGTGATGATTTCTTGGCAGGTAGGGACTCAGTTTTTGTCACTGCTTTCTGATTCTGAGGTAGTCTATGAACGGTGACGATTTCAGCGTAAGTCGTGGAACTAGGTTCCCGTGATGATTTATTGGTTTCCAGGGACTCAGTTTTCCTCAATGATTTCTGATTCTGACGTACGCCATGGGCGATGAAGATTTCAGCGTCACCCATGGATCAGGGTTCCGGTGATGATATCTAGGTCTCCAGGGATGCACTTTTTGTCAATGATTTGTGATTATGACGTAGTCCATGGGCGTTGAAGATTTATGCGTCATCCATGGAGCTGGGTTTTGGTGATGATATCTGGGTCTCATGGACGCAGTTTTCGACAATGATTTCTGATTATGATGTAGTCCATGGGCGCTGAAGATTTCAGCTTCAGCCGTGGAACTAGGTTCCAGTGATGATTTCTGGGTCTCGAGGGCTGTAGTGTTCGTCAATGATTTCTGATTATGACGTAGTCCATGGGCGCTGAAGATTTCAGCGTCAGCCTTGGATCTGGGTTGCGGTGACGATTTCTTGGTAGGTAGGGACTCACTTTTCGTCACTGATTTCTGATTCTGAGGTAGTCTATGGGCGGTGACGATTTCAGCATCAGCCGTGTAACTTGGTTCCGGTGATGATTTATGGGTCTCTAGGGACTCAGTTTTCGTCAATGATTTCTGATTATGACGTACGCCATGGGCGATGAACATTTCAGCGTCACCCATGGAACAGGGTTCCGGTGATGATATGTGGGTCTCCAGGGATGCACTTTTCGTCAATGATTTCTGATTATGACGTAGTCCATGGGCGCTGAAGATTTCAGCGTCAGCCTTGGATCTGGGTTGCGGTGATGATTTCTTGGCAGGTAGGGACTCAGTTTTCGTCACTGATTTCTGATTCTGAGGTAGTCTATGAGCGGTGACGATTTCAGCGTAAGTCGTGGAACTGGGTTGCCGTGATGATTTATTGGTTTCCAGGGACTTAGTTTTCCTCAATGATTTCTGATTCTGACGTACGCCATGGGCGATGAAGATTTCAGCGTCACCCATGGATCAGGGTTCCGGTGATGATATCTAGGTCTCCAGGGATGCACTTTTTGTCAATGATTTCTGATTATGACGTAGTCCATGGGCGTTGAAGATTTATGCGTCATCCATGGAGCTGGGTTTTGGTGATGATATCTGGGTCTCATGGATGCAGTTTTCGACAATGATTTCTGATTATGATGTAGTCCATGGGCGCTGAAGATTTCAGCTTCAGCCGTGGAACTGGGTTCCAGTGATGATTTCTGGGTCTCGAGGGATGTAGTGTTCGTCAATGATTTCTCATTATGACGTAGTCCATGGGCGCTGAAGATTTCAGCGTCAGCCTTGGATCTGGGTTGCGGTGACGATTTCTTGGTAGGTAGGGACTCACTTTTCGTCACTGATTTCTGATTCTGAGGTAGTCTATGGGCGGTGACGATTTCAGCGTCAGCCGTGTAACTGGGTTCCGGTGATGATTTATGGGTCTCCAAGGACTCAGTTTTCGTCAATGATTTCTAATTGTAATGTAGTCCATGGGCGCTGAAGATTTCAGCGTCAGCCGTGGAACTAGGTTCCGGTGATGATTTATGGGTCTCCAGAGACTCAGTTTTCGTCAATGATTTCTGATTCTGACGTACGCCATGGGCGATGAAGATTTAAGCGTCACCCATGGATCAGGGTTCCGGTGATGATATCTGGGTCTCTAGGGATGCACTTTTTGTCAATGATTTGTGATTATGACGTAGTCCATGGGCGTTGAAGATTTATGCGTCATCCATGGAGCTGGGTTTTGGTGATGATATCTGGGTCTCATGGACGCAGTTTTCGACAATGATTTCTGATTATGATGTAGTCCATGGGCGCTGAAGATTTCAGCTTCAGCCGTGGAACTAGGTTCCAGTGATGATTTCTGGGTCTCGAGGGCTGTAGTGTTCGTCAATGATTTCTGATTATGACGTAGTCCATGGGCGCTGAAGATTTCAGCGTCAGCCTTGGATCTGGGTTGCGGTGACGATTTCTTGGTAGGTAGGGACTCACTTTTCGTCACTGATTTCTGATTCTGAGGTAGTCTATGGGCGGTGACGATTTCAGCATCAGCCGTGTAACTTGGTTCCGGTGATGATTTATGGGTCTCTAGGGACTCAGTTTTCGTCAATGATTTCTGATTATGACGTACGCCATGGGCGATGAACATTTCAGCGTCACCCATGGAACAGGGTTCCGGTGATGATATGTGGGTCTCCAGGGATGCACTTTTCGTCAATGATTTCTGATTATGACGTAGTCCATGGGCGCTGAAGATTTCAGCGTCAGCCTTGGATCTGGGTTGCGGTGATGATTTCTTGGCAGGTAGGGACTCAGTTTTCGTCACTGCTTTCTGATTCTGAGGTAGTCTATGAGCGGTGACGATTTCAGCGTAAGTCGTGGAACTGGGTTGCCGTGATGATTTATTGGTTTCCAGGGACTCAGTTTTCCTCAATGATTTCTGATTCTGACGTACGCCATGGGCGATGAAGATTTCAGCGTCACCCATGGATCAGGGTTCCGGTGATGATATCTAGGTCTCCAGGGATGCACTTTTTGTCAATGATTTGTGATTATGACGTAGTCCATGGGCGTTGAAGATTTATGCGTCATCCATGGAGCTGGGTTTTGGTGATGATATCTGGGTCTCATGGATGCAGTTTTCGACAATGATTTCTGATTATGATGTAGTCCATGGGCGCTGAAGATTTCAGCTTCAGCCGTGGAACTGGGTTCCAGTGATGATTTCTGGGTCTCGAGGGATGTACTGTTCGTCAATGATTTCTCATTATGACGTAGTCCATGGGCGCTGAAGATTTCAGCGTCAGCCTTGGATCTGGGTTGCGGTGACGATTTCTTGGTAGGTAGGGACTCACTTTTCGTCACTGATTTCTGATTCTGAGGTAGTCTATGGGCGGTGACGATTTCAGCGTCAGCCGTGTAACTGGGTTCCGGTGATGATTTATGGGTCTCCAAGGACTCAGTTTTCGTCAATGATTTCTAATTGTAATGTAGTCCATGGGCGCTGAAGATTTCAGCGTCAGCCGTGGAACTAGGTTCCGGTGATGATTTATGGGTCTCCAGAGACTCAGTTTTCGTCAATGATTTCTGATTCTGACGTACGCCATGGGCGATGAAGATTTAAGCGTCACCCATGGATCAGGGTTCCGGTGATGATATCTGGGTCTCCAGGGATGCACTTTTTGTCAATGATTTGTGATTATGACGTAGTCCATGGGCGTTGAAGATTTATGTGTCATCCATGGAGCTGGGTTTTGGTGATGATATCTGGGTCTCATGGACGAAGTTTTCGACAATGATTTCTCATTGTAATGTAGTCCATGGGCGCTGAAGATTTCAGCGTCAGCCGTGGAACTGGGTTCCGGTGATGATTTATTGGTCTCCAGAGACTCAGTTTTCGTCAATGATTTCTGATTCTGACGTACGCCATGGGCGATGAAGATTTCAGCGTCACCCATGGATCAGGGTTCTGGTGATGACATCTGGGTCTCCAGGGATGCACTTTTTGTCAATGATTTGTGATTATGACGTAGTCCATGGGCGTTGAAGATTTATGCGTTATCCATGGAGCTGGGTTTTGGTGATGATATTTGGGTCTCATGGATGCCGTTTTCGGCAATGATTTCTGATTATGATGTAGTCAATGGGCGCTGAAGATTTCAGCTTCAACCGTGGAACTGGGTTCGAGTGATGATTTCTGGGTCTCGAGGAATGTAGTGTTCGTCAATCATTTCTGATTATGACGTAGTCCATTGGCGCAGAAGATTTCAGCGTCAGCCTTGGATCTGGGTTGCGGTGAGGATTTCTTGGTAGGTAGGGACTCAGTTTTCGTCACTGATTTCTGATTCTGAGGTAGTCTATGGGCGGTGACGATTTCAGCGTCAGCCGTGTAACTGGGTTCCGGTGATGATTTATGGGTCTCCAGGGACTCAGTTTTCGTCAATGATTTCTGATTCTGACGTACGCCATGGGCGATGAACATTTCAGCGTCACCCATGGATCAGGGTTCCGGTGATGATATCTGGGTCTCCAGGGATGCACTTTTTGTCAATGATTTATGATTATGACGTAGTCCATGGGCGTTGAAGATTTATGCATCATCCATGGATCTGGGTTTTGGTGATGATATTTGGGTCTCATGGATGCCGTTTTCGACAATCATTTCTGATTATGATGTAGTCCATGGGCGCTGAAGATTTCAGCTTCAGCCATGGAACTGGGTTCCAGTGATGATTTCTAAGTCTCGAGGGATGTAGTGTTCGTCAATGATTTCTGATTATGACGTAGTCCATGGGCGCAGTAGATTTCAGCGTCAGCCTTGGATTTGGGTTGCGGTGATGATTTCTTGGGAGGTAGGGACTCAGTTTTCGTCACTGATTTTTGATTCTGAGGTAGTCTATGGGCGGTGATGATTTCAGCGTCAGCCGTGTAACTGGGTTCCGGTGATGATTTATGGGTCTCCAAGGACTCAGTTTTCTTCAATGATTTCTGATTCTGACGTACGCCATGGGCGATGAAGATTTCAGCGTCACCCATGGAACAGGGTTCGGATGATGATATCTAGGTCTCTCCAGGGACGCAATTTTCGTCAATGATTGTTTATTATGACGTAGTCCATGGGCGTTGAAGATTTATGCGTCATCCATGGAACTGGGTTTTGGTGATGATATATGGGTCTTATGGACGCAGTTTTCGACAATGATTTCTGATTATGATGTAGTCCATGGGCGCTGAACATTTCAGCTTCAGCCGTGGAACTAGGTTCCAATGATGATTTCTGGGTCTCGAGGGCTGTAGTTTCGTCAATGATTTCTGATTATGACGTAGTCCATGGGCGCTGAAGATTTCAGCGTCAGCCTTGGATCTGGGTTGCGGTGATGATTTCTTGGCAGGTAGGGACTCACTTTTCGTCACTGATTTCTGATTCTAAGGTAGTCTATGGGCGGTGACGATTTCAGCGTCAGCCGTGTAACTGGGTTCCGGTGATGATTTATGGGTCTCCAGGGACTCAGTTTTCGTCAATGATTTCTGATTATGACGTACGCCATGGGCGATGAAGATTTCAGCGTCACCCATGGATCAGGGTTCCGGTGATGATATCTAGGTCTCCAGGGATGCACTTTTTGTCAATGATTTCTGATTATGACGTAGTCCATGGGCGTTGAAGATTTATGCGTCATCCATGGAGCTGGGTTTTGGTGATGATATCTGGGTCTCATGGATGCAGTTTTCGACAATGATTTCTGATTATGATGTAGTCCATGGGCGCTGAAGATGTCAGCTTCAGCCGTGGAACTGGGTTCCAGTGATGATTTCTGGGTCTCGAGGGATGTAGTGTTCGTCAATGATTTCTGATTATGACGTAGTCCATGGGCGCTGAAGATTTCAGCGTCAGCCTTGGATCTGGGTTGCGGTGACGATTTCTTGGTAGGTAGGGACTCACTTTTCGTCATTGATTTCTGATTCTGAGGTAGTCTATGGGCGGTGACGATTTCAGCGTCAGCCGTGTAACTGGGTTCCGGTGATGATTTATGGGTCTCTAGGGACTCACTTTTCGTCACTGATTTCTGATTCTAAGGTAGTCTATGGGCGGTGACGATTTCAGCGTCAGCCGTGTAACTGGGTTCCGGTGATGATTTATGGGTCTCCAGGGACTCAGTTTTCGTCAATGATTTCTGATTATGACGTACGCCATGGGCGATGAAGATTTCAGCGTCACCCATGGATCAGGGTTCCGGTGATGATATCTAGGTCTCCAGGGATGCACTTTTTGTCAATGATTTCTGATTATGACGTAGTCCATGGGCGTTGAAGATTTATGCGTCATCCATGGAGCTGGGTTTTGGTGATGATATCTGGGTCTCATGGATGCAGTTTTCGACAATGATTTCTGATTATGATGTAGTCCATGGGCGCTGAAGATGTCAGCTTCAGCCGTGGAACTGGGTTCCAGTGATGATTTCTGGGTCTCGAGGGATGTAGTGTTCGTCAATGATTTCTGATTATGACGTAGTCCATGGGCGCTGAAGATTTCAGCGTCAGCCTTGGATCTGGGTTGCGGTGACGATTTCTTGGTAGGTAGGGACTCACTTTTCGTCATTGATTTCTGATTCTGAGGTAGTCTATGGGCGGTGACGATTTCAGCGTCAGCCGTGTAACTGGGTTCCGGTGATGATTTATGGGTCTCTAGGGTCGCAGTTTTCGACAATGATTTATAATTGTAATGTAGTCCATGGGCGCTGAAGATTTCAGCGTCAGCCGTGGAACTAGGTTCCGGTGATGATTTATGGGTCTCCAGAGACTCAGTTTTCGTCAATGATTTCTGATTCTGACGTACGCCATGGGCGATGAAGATTTCAGCGTCACCCATGGATCAGGGTTCCGGTGATGATATCTGGGTCTCCAGGGATGCACTTTTTGTCAATGATTTCTGATTATGACGTAGTCCATGGGCGTTGAAGATTTATGCGTCATCCATGGAGCTGGGTTTTGGTGATGATATCTGGGTCTCATGGATGCCGTTTTCGGCAATGATTTCTGATTATGATGTAGTCAATGGGCGCTGAAGATTTCAGCTTCAGCCGTGGAACTGGGTTCCAGTGATGATTTCTGGGTCTCGAGGGATGTAGTGTTCGTCAATGATTTCTCATTATGACGTAGTCCATGGGCGCTGAAGATTTCAGCGTCAGCCTTGGATCTGGGTTGCGGTGACGATTTCTTGGTAGGTAGGGACTCACTTTTCGTCATTGATTTCTGATTCTGAGGTAGTCTATGGGCGGTGACGATTTCAGCGTCAGCCGTGTAACTGGGTTCCGGTGATGATTTATGGGTCTCCACGGACTCAGTTTTCGTCAATGATTTATAATTGTAATGTAGTCCATGGGCGCTGAAGATTTCAGCGTCAGCCGTGGAACTAGGTTCCGGTGATGATTTATGGGTCTCCAGAGACTCAGTTTTCGTCAATGATTTCTGATTCTGACGTACGCCATGGGCGATGAAGATTTCAGCGTCACCCATGGATCAGGGTTCCGGTGATGATATCTGGGTCTCCAGGGATGCACTTTTTGTCAATGATTTCTGATTATGACGTAGTCCATGGGCGTTGAAGATTTATGCGTCATCCATGGAGCTGGGTTTTGGTGATGATATCTGGGTCTCATGGATGCCGTTTTCGGCAATGATTTCTGATTATGATGTAGTCAATGGGCGCTGAAGATTTCAGCTTCAACCGTGGAACTGGGTTCGAGTGATGATTTCTGGGTCTCGAGGAATGTAGTGTTCGTCAATCATTTCTGATTATGACGTAGTCCATGGGCGCAGAAGATTTCAGCGTCAGCCTTGGATCTGGGTTGCGGTGATGATTTCTTGGTAGGTAGGGACTCAGTTTTCGTCACTGATTTCTGATTCTGAGGTAGTCTATGGGCGGTGATGATTTCAGCGTCAGCCGTGTAACTAGGTTCCGGTGATGATTTATGGGTCTCCAGGGACTCAGTTTTCATCAATGATTTCTGATTCTGACGTACGCCATGGGCGATGAACATTTCAGCGTCACCCATGGATCAGGGTTCCGGTGATGATATCTGGGTCTCCAGGGATGCACTTTTTGTCAATGATTTATGATTATGACGTAGTCCATGGGCGTTGAAGATTTATGCATCATCCATGGAACTGGGTTTTGGTGATGATATTTGGGTCTCATGGATGCCGTTTTCGACAATCATTTCTGATTATGATGTAGTCCATGGGCGCTGAAGATTTCAGCTTCAGCCATGGAACTGGGTTCCAGTGATGATTTCTAAGTCTCGAGGGATGTAGTGTTCGTCAATGATTTCTGATTATGACGTAGTCCATGGGCGCAGAAGATTTCAGCGTCAGCCTTGGATCTGGGTTGCGGTGATGATTTCTTGGTAGGTAGGGACTCAGTTTTCGTCACTGATTTCTGATTCTGAGGTAGTCTATGGGCGGTGATGATTTCAGCGTCAGCCGTGTAACTAGGTTCCGGTGATGATTTATGGGTCTCCAGGGACTCAGTTTTCATCAATGATTTCTGATTCTGACGTACGCCATGGGCGATGAACATTTCAGCGTCACCCATGGATCAGGGTTCCGGTGATGATATCTGGGTCTCCAGGGATGCACTTTTTGTCAATGATTTATGATTATGACGTAGTCCATGGGCGTTGAAGATTTATGCATCATCCATGGAACTGGGTTTTGGTGATGATATTTGGGTCTCATGGATGCCGTTTTCGACAATCATTTCTGATTATGATGTAGTCCATGGGCGCTGAAGATTTCAGCTTCAGCCATGGAACTGGGTTCTAGTGATGATTTCTAAGTCTCGAGGGATGTAGTGTTCGTCAATGATTTCTGATTATGACGTAGTCCATGGGCGCAGAAGATTTCAGCGTCAGCCTTGGATCTGGGTTGCGGTGATGATTTCTTGGGAGGTAGGGACTCAGTTTTCGTCACTGATTTCTGATTCTGAGGTAGTCTATGGGCGGTGACGATTTCAGCGTCAGCCGTGTAACTGGGTTCCGGTGATGATTTATGGGTCTCCATGGACACAGTTTTCGTCAATGATTTCTGATTCTGACGTACGCCATGGGCGATGAAGATTTCAGCATCACCCATGGAACAGGGTTCCGATGATGATATCTAGGTCTCCAGGGATGCAATTTTCGTCCATGATTTTTTATTATGACGTAGTCCATGGGCGTTGAAGATTTATGCGTCATCCATGGAACTTGGTTTTGGTGATGATATCTGGGTCTCATGGACGCAGTTTTCGACAATGATTTCTGATTATGATGTAGTCCATGGGCGCTGAAGATTTCAGCTTCAGCCGTGGAACTGGGTTCCAGTGATGATTTCTGGGTCTCGAGGGCTGTAGTGTTCGTCAATGATTTCTGATTATGACGTAGTCCATGGGCGCTGAAGATTTCAGCGTCAGCCTTGGATCTGGGTTGCGGTGACGATTTCTTGGTAGGTAGGGACTCACTTTTCGTCACTGATTTCTGATTCTGAGGTAGTCTATGGGCGGTGACGATTTCAGCGTCAGCCGTGTAACTGGGTTCCCGTGATGATTTATGGGTCTCCAGGGACTCAGTTTTCGTCAATGATTTCTGATTATGACGTACGCCATGGGGGATGAAAATTTCAGCGTCACCCATGGATCAGGGTTCCGGTGATGATATCTAGGTCTCCAGGGATGCACTTTTTGTCAATGATTTGTGATTATGACGTAGTCCATGGGCGTTGAAGATTTATGCGTCATCAATGGAGCTGGGTTTTGGTGATGATATCTGGGTCTCATGGACGAAGTTTTCGACAATGATTTCTCATTGTAATGTAGTCCATGGGCGCTGAAGATTTCAGCGTCAGCAGTGGAACTGGGTTCCGGTGATGATTTCTTGGTACGTTGGGACTCAGTTTTTGTCTCTGATTTCTGATTCTGAGGTAGTCTATGGGCGGTGACGATTTCAGCGTCAGCCGTGTAACTGGGTTCCGATGATGATTTATGGGTCTCCAGGGACTCAGTTTTCGTCAATGATTTCTGATGATGACGTACGCCATGGGCGATGAAGATTTCAGCGTCACCCATGGAACAGGGTTCCGATGATGATATCTAGGTCTCCAGGGACGCAATTTTCGTCAATGATTTTTTATTATGACGTAGTCCATGGGCGTTGAAGATTTATGCGTCATCCATGGAACTGGGTTTTGGTGATGATATCTGGGTCTCATGGACGCAGTTTTCGACAATGATTTCTGATTATGATGTAGTCCATGGGCGCTGAAGATTTCAGCTTCAGCCGTGGAACTGGGTTCCAGTGATGATTTCTGGGTCTCGAGGGCTGTAGTGTTTGTCAATGATTTCTGATTATGACGTAGTCCATGGGCGCTGAAGATTTCAGCGTCAGCCTTGGATCTGGGTTGCAGTGACGATTTCTTGGTAGGTAGGGACTCACTTTTCGTCACTGATTTCTGATTCTAAGGTAGTCTATGGGCGGTGACGATTTCAGCGTCAGCCGTGTAACTGGGTTCCGGTGATGATTTATGGGTCTCCAGGGACTCAGTTTTCGTCAATGACTTCTGATTATGACATACGCCATGGGCGATGAACACTTCAGCGTCACCCATGGATCAGGGTTCCGGTGATGATAGGTGGGTCTCCAGGGATGCACTTTTCGTCAATGATTTCTGATTATGACGTAGTCCATGGGCGCTGAAGATTTCAGCGTTAGCCTTGGATCTGGGTTGCGGTGATGATTTCTTGGCAGGTAGGGACTCAGTTTTCATCACTGATTTCTGATTCTGGGGTAGTGTATGAGCGGTGACGATTTCAGCGTAAGTCGTGGAACTGGGTTGCCGTGATGATTTATTGGTTTCCAGGGACTCAGTTTTCCTCAATGATTTCTGATTCTGACGTACGCCATGGGCGATGAAGATTTCAGCGTCACCCATGGATCAGGGTTCCGGTGATGATATCTAGGTCTCCAGGGATGCACTTTTTGTCAATGATTTCTGATTATGACGTAGTCCATGGGCGTTGAAGATTTATGCGTCATCCATGGAGCTGGGTTTTGGTGATGATATCTGGGTCTCATGGATGTAGTTTTCGACAATGATTTCTGATTATGATGTAGTCCATGGGCGCTTAAGATTTCAGCTTCAGCCGTGGAACTAGGTTCCAGTGATGATTTCTAGGTCTCGAGGGCTGTAGTGTTCGTCAATGATTTCTGATTATGACGTAGTCCATGGGCGCTGAAGATTTCAGCGTCAGCCTTGGATCTGGGTTGCGGTGACGATTTCTTGGTAGGTAGGGACTCACTTTTCGTCACTGATTTCTGATTCTGAGGTAGTCTATGGGCGGTGACGATTTCAGCGTCAGCCGTGTAACTGGGTTCCGGTGATGATTTATGGGTCTCTAGGGTCGCAGTTTTCGACAATGATTTCTAATTGTAATGTAGTCCATGGGCGCTGAAGATTTCAGCGTCAGCCGTGGAACTAGGTTCCGGTGATGATTTATGGGTCTCCAGAGACTCAGTTTTCGTCAATGATTTCTGATTCTGACGTACGCCATGGGCGATGAAGATTTCAGCGTCACCCATGGATCAGGGTTCCGGTGATGATATCTGGGTCTCCAGGGATGCACTTTTCGTCAATGATTTCTGATTATGACGTAGTCCATGGGCGCTGAAGATTTCAGCGTCAGCCTTGGATCTGGGTTGCGGTGATGATTTCTTGGCAGGTAGGGACTCAGTTTTCGTCACTGATTTCTGATTCTGAGGTAGTCTATGAGCGGTGACGATTTCAGCGTAAGTCGTGGAACTGGGTTCCCGTGATGATTTATGGGTCTCTAGAGACTCAGTTTTCGTTAATGATTTCTGATTCTAACGTACGCCATGGGCGATGAAGATTTCAGCGTCACCCGTGGATCAGGGTTCCGGTGATGATATCTGGGTCTCCAGGGATGCACTATTTGTCAATGATTTGTGATTATGACGTAGTCCATTGGCGTTGAAGATTTATGCGTCATCCATGGAGCTGGGTTTTGGTGATGATATCTGGGTCTCATGGACGAAGTTTTCGACAATGATTTCTCATTGTAATGTAGTCCATGGGCGCTGAAGATTTCAGCGTCAGCCGTGGAACTGGGTTCCGGTGATGATTTATCGGTCTCTAGAGACTCAGTTTTCGTCAATGATTTCTGATTCTGACGTACGCCATGGGTGATGAAGATTTCAGCGTCACCCATGGATCAGGGTTCTGGTGATGATATCTGGGTCTCCAGGGATGCACTTTTTGTCAATGATTTGTGATTATGACGTAGTCCATGGGCGTTGAAGATTTATGCGTCATCCATGGAGTTGGGTTTTGGTGATGATATCTGGGTCTCATGGATGCCGTTTTCGGCAATGATTTCTGATTATGATGTAGTCAATGGGCGCTGAAGATTTCAGCTTCAACCGTGGAACTGGGTTCGAGTGATGATTTCTGGGTCTCGAGGAATGTAGTGTTCGTCAATCATTTCTGATTATGACGTAGTCCATGGGCGCAGAAGATTTCAGCGTCAGCCTTGGATGTGGGTTACGGTGATGATTTCTTGGTAGGTAGGGACTCAGTTTTCGTCACTGATTTCTGATTCTGAGGTAGTCTATGGGCGGTGACGATTTCAGCGTCAGCCGTGTAACTAGGTTCCGGTGATGATTTATGGGTCTCCAGGGACTAAGTTTTCGTCAATGATTTCTGATTCTGACGTACGCCATGGGCGATGAACATTTCAGCGTCACCCATGGATCAGGGTTCCGGTGATGATATCTGGGTCTCGAGGGATGCACTTTTTGTCAATGATTTATGATTATGACGTAGTCCATGGGCGTTGAAGATTTATGCATCATCCATGGAACTGGGTTTTGGTGATGATATCTAGGTCTCATGGATGCCGTTTTCGACAATCATTTCTGATTATGATGTAGTCCATGGGCGCTGAAGATTTCAGCTTCAGCCATGGAACTGGGTTCCAGTGATGATTTCTAAGTCTCGAGGGATGTAGTGTTCGTCAATGATTTCTGATTATGACGTAGTCCATGGGCGCAGAAGATTTCAGCGTCAGCCTTGGATCTGGGTTGCGGTGATGATTTCTTGGGAGGTAGGGACTCAGTTTTCGTCACTGATTTCTGATTCTTAGGTAGTCTATGGGTGGTGACGATTTCAGCGTCAGCCGTGTAACTGGGTTCCGGTGATGATTTATGGGTCTCCAAGGACTCAGTTTTCGTCAATGATTTCTGATTCTGACGTACGCCATGGGCGATGAAGATTTCAGCGTCACCCATGGAACAGGGTTCCGATGATGATATCTAGGTCTCCAGGGATGCAATTTTCGTCAATGATTTTTTATTATGACGTAGTCCATGGGCGTTGAAGATTTATGCGTCATCCATGGAACTGGGTTTTGGTGATGATATCTGGGTCTCATGGACGCAGTTTTCGACAATGATTTCTGATTATGATGTAGTCCATGGGCGCTGAAGATTTCAGCTTCAGCCGTGGAACTGGGTTCCAGTGATGATTTCTGGGTCTCGAGGGCTGTAGTGTTCGTCAATGATTTCTGATTATGACGTAGTCCATGGGCGCTGAAGATTTCAGCGTCAGCCTTGGATTTGGGTTGCGGTGACGATTTCTTGGTAGGTAGGGACTCACTTTTCGTCACTGATTTCTGATTCTGAGGTAGTCTATGGGCGGTGACGATTTCAGCGTCAGCCGTGTAACTGGGTTCCGGTGATGATTTATGGGTCTCCAGGGTCGCAATTTTCGTCAATGATTTCTGATTCTCACGTACGCCATGGGCGATGAACATTTCAGCGTAACCCATGGAACAGGGTTCTGGTGATGATATGTGGGTCTCCAGGGATGCACTTTTCGTCAATGATTTCTGATTATGACGTAGTCCATGGGCGCTGAAGATTTCAGCGTCAGCCTTGGATCTGGGTTGCGGTGATGATTTCTTGGGAGGTAGGGACTTAGTTTTCGTCACTGATTTCTGATTCTGAGGTAGTCTATGAGGGGTGACGATTTCAGCGTCAGCCGTGTAACTAGGTTCCGGTGATGATTTATGGGTCTCCAGGGACTCAGTTTTCCTCAATGATTTCTGATTCTGACGTACGCCATTGGCGATGAACATTTCAGCGTCACCCATGGAATAGGGTTCCAGTTATGATATCTGGGTCTCCAGGGATGCACTTTTTGTCAATGATTTATGATTATGACGTAGTCCATGGGCGTTGAAGATTTATGCATCATCCATGGACCTGGGTTTTGGTAATGATATCTGGGTCTCATGGATGCCGTTTTCGACAATGATTTCTGATTATGATGTAGTCCATGGGCGCTGAAGATTTCAGCTTCAGCCGTGGAACTGGGTTCCAGTGATGATTTCTGGGTCTCGAGGGATGTAGTGTTCGTCAATGATTTCTGATGATGATGTAGTACATGGGCGCTAAAGATTTCAGCGTCAGCCTTGGATATGGGTTGCGGTGATGATTTCTTGGGAGGTAGGGACTCAGTTTTCGTCACTGATTTCTAATTCTGAGGTAGTCTATGTGCGGTGATGATTTCAGCGTCAGCCGTGTAACTGGGTTCCGGTAATGATTTATGGGTCTCTAGGGACTCAGTTTTCGTCAATGATTTCTGATTCTGACGTACGCCATGGGAGATGAACATTTCAGCGTCACCCATGGATCAGGGTTCCGGTGATGATATCTGGGTCTCCAGGGATGCACTTTTTGTCAATGATTTATGATTATGACGTAGTCCATGGGCGTTGAAGATTTATGCGTCATCCATGGAACTGGGATTTGGTGATGATATCTGGGTCTCATGGATGCCATTTTCGACAATCATTTCTGATTATGACGTAGTCCATGGGCGCTGAAGATTTCAGCTTCAGCCGTGGAACTGGGTTCCAGTGATGATTTCTAGGTCTCGAGGGATGTAGTGTTCGTCAATGATTTCTCATTATGACGTAGTCCATGGGCGCAGAAGATTTCAGCGTCAGCCTTAGATCTGGGTTGCGGTGATGATTTCTTGGTAGGTATGGACTCAGTTTTCGTCACTGATTTCTGATTCTGAGGTAGTCTATGGGCGGTGACGATTTCAGCGTCAGCCGTGTAACTGGGTTCCGGTGATGATTTATGGGTCTCCAAGGACTCAGTTTTCCTCAATGATTTCTGTTTCTGACGTACGCCATGGGCGATGAAGATTTCAGCGTCACCCATGGAACAGGGTTCCGATGATGATATCTAGGTCCCCAGGGACGCAATTTTCGTCAATGATTTTTTATTATGACGTAGTCCATGGGCGTTGAAGATTTATGCGTCAACCATGGAACTGGGTTTTGGTGATGATATCTGGGTCTCATGGACACAGTTTTCGACAATGATTTCTGATTATGATGTAGTCCATTGGCGCTGAAGATTTCAGCTTCAGCCGTGGAACTGGGTTCCAGGGATGATTTCTGGGTCTCGAGGGATGTAGTGTTCGTCAATGATTTCTCATTATGACGTAGTCCATGGGCGCTGAAGATTTCAGCGTCAGCCTTGGATCTGGGTTGCGGTGACGATTGCTTGGTAGGTAGGGACTCACTTTTCATCACTGATTTCTGATTCTGAGGTAGTCTATGGGCGGTGAGGATTTCAGCGTCAGCCGTGTAACTGGGTTCCGGTGATGATTTATGGGTCTCCAGGGACTCAGTTTTCGTCAATGATTTCTGATTATGACGTACGCCATGGGCGATGAACATTTCAGCGTCACCCATGGAACAGGGTTCTGGTGATGATATGTGGGTCTCCAGGGATGCACTTTTCGTCAATGATTTCTGATTATGAAGTAGTCCATGGGCGCTGAATATTTCAGCGTCAGCCTTGGATCTGGGTTGCGGTGATGATTTCTTGGTAGGTAGGGACTTAGTTTTCGTCACTGATTTCTGATTCTGAGGTAGTCTATGAGCGGTGACGATTTCAGCGTCAGTCGTGGAACTGGGTTCCCGTGATGATTTATTGGTCTCTAGGGACTCAGTTTTCCTCAATGATTTTTGATTCTCACGTACGCCATGGGCGATGAAGATTTCAGCGTCACCCATGAAATAGGGTTCCAGTGATGATATCTGGGTCTCCAGGGATGCACTTTTTGTCAATGATTTATGATTATGACGTAGTCCATGGGCGTTGAAGATTTATGCATCATCCATGGAACTGGGTTTTGGTGATGATATCTGGGTCTCATGGATGCCATTTTCGACAATCATTTCTGATTATGATGTAGTCCATGGGCCCTGAAGATTTCAGCTTCAGCCGTGGAACTGGGTTCCAGTGATGATTTCTGGGTCTCGAGGGATGTAGTGTTCGTCAATGATTTCTCATTATGACGTAGTCCATGGGCGCAGAAGATTTCAGCGTCAGCCTTGGATCTGGGTTGCGGTGATGATTTCTTGGTAGGTAGGGACTCACTTTTCGTCACTGATTTCTGATTCTGAGGTAGTCTATGGGCGGTGACGATTTCAGCGTCAGCCGTGTAACTGGGTTCCGGTGATGATTTATGGGTCTCCAGGGACTCAGTTTTCGTCAATGATTTCTGATTCTGACGTACGCCATGGGCGATGAAGATTTCAGCGTCACCCTTGGATCAGGGTTCCGGTGATGATATGTGGGTCTCGAGGGATGCACTTTTCGTCAATGATTTCTGATTATGATGTAGTCCATGGGCGCTGAAGATTTCAGCTGTCAGCCTTGGATCTGGGTTGCGGTGATGATTTCTTGGTAGGTAGGGACTTAGTTTTCGTCACTGATTTCTGATTCTGAGGTAGTCTATGAGCGGGGACGATTTCAGCGTCAGTCGTGGAACTGGGTTCCGTGATGATTTATTGGTCTCCAGGGACTTAGTTTTCCTCAATGATTTCTGATTCTGACGTACGCCATTGGCGATGAACATTTCAGCGTCACCTATGGAACAGGGTTCTGGTGATGATATGTGGGTCTCGAGGGATGCACTTTTCGTCAATGATTTCTGATTATGACGTAGTCCATGGGCGCTGAAGATTTCAGCGTCAGCCTTGGATCTGGGTTGCGGTGATGATTTCTTGGTAGGTAGGGACTCAGTTTTCGTCACTGATTTCTGATTCTAAGGTAGTCTATGAGCGGTGACGATTTCAGCGTCAGCCGTGGAACTGGGTTCCCGTGATGATTTATTGGTCTCCAGGGACTCAGTTTTCCTCAATGATTTCTGATTCTGACGTACGCCATGGGCGATGAAGATTTCAGCGTCACCCATGGATCAGGGTTCCAGTGATGATATCTGGGTCTCCAGGGATGCACTTTTTGTCAATGATTTATGATTATGACGTAGTCCATGGGCGTTGAAGATTTATGCATCATCCATGGAACTGGGTTTTGGTGATGATATCTGGGTCTCATGGATGCCATTTTCGACAATCATTTCTGATTATGATGTAGTCCATGGGCGCTGAAGATTTCAGCTTCAGCCGTGGAACTGGGTTCTAGTGATGATTTCTGGGTCTCGAGGGATGTAGTGTTCGTCAATGATTTCTGATTATGACGTAGTCCATGGGCGCAGAAGATTTCAGCGTCAGCCTTGGATCTGGGTTGCGGTGATGATTTCTTGGTAGGTAGGGACTCAGATTTCGTCACTGATTTCTGATTCCGAGGTAGTCTATGAGCGGTGACGATTTCAGCGTCAGCCGTGTAACTAGGTTCCGGTGATGATTTATGGGTCTCCAGGGACTCAGTTTTCGTCAATGATTTCTGATTCTGACGTACGCCATGGGCGATGAAGATTTCAGCGTCACCCTTGGATCATGGTTCCGGTGATGATATGTGGGTCTCGAGGGATGCACTTTTCGTCAATGATTTCTGATTATGATGTAGTCCATGGGCGCTGAAGATGTCAGCTGTCAGCCTTGGATCTGGGTTGCGGTGATGATTTCTTGGTAGGTAGGGACTTAGTTTTCGTCACTGATTTCTGATTCTCAGGTAGTCTATGAGCGGGGACGATTTCAGCGTCAGTCGTGGAACTGGGTTCCCGTGATGATTTATTGGTCTCCAGGGACTCAGTTTTCGTCAATGATTTCTGATTTTGACGTACGCCATTGGCTATGAACATTTCAGCGTCACCCATGGAACAGGGTTCTGGTGATGATATGTGGGTCTCGAGGGATGCACTTTTCGTCAATGATTTCTGATTATGACGTAGTCCATGGGCGCTGAAGATTTCAGCGTCAGCCTTGGATCTGGGTTGCGGTGATGATTTCTTGGTAGGTAGGGACTCAGTTTTCGTCACTGATTTCTGATTCTAAGGTAGTCTATGAGCGGTGACGATTTCAGCGTCAGCCGTGGAACTGGGTTCCCGTGATGATTTATTGGTCTCCAAGGACTCAGTTTTCCTCAATGATTTCTGATTCTGACGTACGCCATGGGCGATGAAGATTTCAGCGTCACCCATGGATCAGGGTTCCGGTGATGATATCTAGGTCTGCAGGGATGCACTTTTTGTCAATGATTTGTGATTATGACGTAGTCCATGGGCGTTGAAGATTTATGCGTCATCCATGGAGCTGGGTTTTGGTGATGATATCTGGGTCTCATGGATGTCGTTTCCGGCAATGATTTCTGATTATGATGTAGTCCATGGGCGCTGAAGATTTCAGCTTCAACCGTGGAACTGGGTTCCAGTGATGATTTCTGGGTCTCGAGGAATGTAGTGTTCGTCAATCATTTCTGTTTATGACGTAGTCCATGGGCGCAGAAGATTTCAGCGTCAGCCTTGGATCTGGGTTGCGGTGATGATTTCTTGGTAGGTAGGGACTCAGTTTTCGTCACTGATTTCTGATTCTGAGGTAGTCTATGGGCGGTGACGATTTCAGCGTCAGCCGTGTAACTGGGTTCCGGTGATGATTTATAGGTCTCCAGGGACTCAGTTTTCGTCAATGATTTCTGATTCTGACGTACGCCATGGGCGATGAAGATTTCAGCGTCACCCTTGGATCAGGGTTCCGGTGATGATATGTGGGTCTCGAGGGATGCACTTTTCGTCAATGATTTCTGATTATGATGTAGTCCATGGGCGTTGAAGATTTCAGCGTCAGCCTTGGATCTGGGTTGCGGTGATGATTTCTTGGTAGGTAGGGACTTAGTTTTCGTCACTGATTTCTGATTCTGAGGTAGTCTATGGGTGGTGACGATTTCAGCGTCAGCCGTGTAACTGGGTTCCGGTGATGATTTATGGGTCTCCAGGGACTCAGTTTTCGTCAATGATTTCTGATTCTGACGTACGCCATGGGCGATGAAGATTTCAGCGTCACCCTTGGATCAGGGTTCCGGTGATGATATGTGGGTCTCGAGGGATGCACTTTTCGTCAATGATTTCTCATTATGACGTAGTCCATGGGCGCTGAAGATTTCAGCGTCAGCCTTCGATCTGGGTTGCGGTGATGATTTCTTGGTAGGTAGGGACTCAGTTTTCGTCACTGATTTCTGATTCTGAGGTAGTCTATGAGCGGTGACGATTTCAGCGTCAGCCGTGTAACTAGGTTCCGGTGATGATTTATGGGTCTCCAGGGACTCAGTTTTCGTCAATGATTTCTGATTCTGACGTACGCCATGGGCGATGAAGATTTCAGCGTCACCCTTGGATCAGGGTTCCGGTGATGATATGTGGGTCTCGAGGGATGCACTTTTCGTCAATGATTTCTCATTATGACGTAGTCCATGGGCGCTGAAGATTTCAGCGTCAGCCTTCGATCTGGGTTGCGGTGATGATTTCTTGGTAGGTAGGGACTCAGTTTTCGTCACTGATTTCTGATTCTGAGGTAGTCTATGAGCGGTGACGATTTCAGCGTCAGCCGTGTAACTAGGTTCCGGTGATGATTTATGGGTCTCCAGGGACTCAGTTTTCGTCAATGATTTCTGATTCTGACGTACGCCATGGGCGATGAAGATTTCAGCGTCACCCTTGGATCAGGGTTCCGGTGATGATATGTGGGTCTCGAGGGATGCACTTTTCGTCAATGATTTCTCATTATGACGTAGTCCATGGGCGCTGAAGATTTCAGCGTCAGCCTTCGATCTGGGTTGCGGTGATGATTTCTTGGTAGGTAGGGACTCAGTTTTCGTCACTGATTTCTGATTCTGAGGTAGTCTATGAGCGGTGACGATTTCAGCGTCAGCCGTGTAACTGGGTTCCGGTGATGATTTATGGGTCTCCAGGGACTCAGTTTTCGTCAATGATTTCTGATTCTGACGTACGCCATGGGCGATGAAGATTTCAGCGTCACCCTTGGATCAGGGTTCCAGTGATGATATGTGGGTCTCGAGGGATGCACTTTTCGTCAATGATTTCTCATTATGACGTAGTCCATGGGCGCTGAAGATTTCAGCTGTCAGCCTTGGATCTGGGTTGCGGTGATGATTTCTTGGTAGGTAGGGACTTAGTTTTCGTCACTGATTTCTGATTCTGAGGTAGTCTATGCGCGGGGACGATTTCAGCGTCAGTCGTGGAACTGGTTCCCGTGATGATTTATTGGTTTCCAGGGACTCAGTTTTCGTCAATGATTTCTGATTCTGACGTACGCCATTGGCGATGAACATTTCAGCGTCACCCATGGAACAGGGTTCTGGTGATGATATGTGGGTCTCCAGGGATGCGCTTTTCGTCAATGATTTCTGATTATGACGTAGTCCATGGGCGCTGAAGATTTCAGCGTCAGCCTTGGATCTGGGTTGCGGTGATGATTTCTTGGTAGGTAGGGACTCAGTTTTCGTCACTGATTTCTGATTCTAAGGTAGTCTATGAGCGGTGACGATTTCAGCGTCTGCCGTGGAACTGGGTTCCCGTGATGATTTATTGGTCTCCAGGGACTCAGTTTTCCTCAATGATTTCTGATTCTGACGTACGCCATGGGCGATGAAGATTTCAGCGTCACCCATGGATCAGGGTTCCGGTGATGATATCTAGGTCTGCAGGGATGCACTTTTTGTCAATGATTTGTGATTATGACGTAGTCCATGGGCGTTGAAGATTTATGCGTCATCCATGGAGCTGGGATTTGGTGATGATATCTGGGTCTCATGGATGTCGTTTCCGGCAATGATTTCTGATTATGATGTAGTCCATGGGCGCTGAAGATTTCAGCTTCAGCCGTGGAACTGGGTTCCAATGATGATTTCTGGGTCTCGAGGAATGTAGTGTTCGTCAATCATTTCTGTTTATGACGTAGTCCATGGGCGCAGAAGATTTCAGCGTCAGCCTTGGATCTGGGTTGCGGTGATGATTTCTTGGTAGGTAGGGACTCAGTTTTCGTCACTGATTTCTGATTCTGAGGTAGTCTATGGGCGGTGACGATTTCAGCGTCAGCCGTGTAACTGGGTTCCGGTGATGATTTATGGGTCTCCAGGGACTCAGTTTTCGTCAATGATTTCTGATTCTGACGTACGCCATGGGCGATGAAGATTTCAGCGTCACCCTTGGATCAGGGTTCCGGTGATGATATGTGGGTCTCGAGGGATGCACTTTTCGTCAATGATTTCTGATTATGATGTAGTCCATGGGCGCTGAAGATTTCAGCTGTCAGCCTTGGATCTGGGTTGCGGTGATGATTTCTTGGTAGGTAGGGACTTAGTTTTCGTCACTGATTTCTGATTCTGAGGTAGTCTATGAGCGGGGACGATTTCAGCGTCAGTCGTGGAACTGGGTTCCCGTGATGATTTATTGGTCTCCAGGGACTCAGTTTTCGTCAATGATTTCTGATTCTGACGTACGCCATTGGCGATGAACATTTCAGCGTCACCCATGGAACAGGGTTCTGGTGATGATATGTGGGTCTCGAGGGATGCACTTTTCGTCAATGATTTCTGATTATGACGTAGTCCATGGGCGCTGAAGATTTCAGCGTCAGCCTTGGATCTGGGTTGCGGTGATGATTTCTTGGTAGGTAGGGACTCAGTTTTCGTCACTGATTTCTGATTCTAAGGTAGTCTATGAGCGATGACGATTTCAGCGTCAGCCGTGGAACTGGGTTCCCGTGATGATTTATTGGTCTCCAGGGACTCAGTTTTCCTCAATGATTTCTGATTCTGACGTACGCCATGGGCGATGAAGATTTCAGCGTCACCCATGGATCAGGGTTCCGGTGATGATATCTAGGTCTGCAGGGATGCACTTTTTGTCAATGATTTGTGATTATGACGTAGTCCATGGGCGTTGAAGATTTATGCGTCATCCATGGAGCTGGGATTTGGTGATGATATCTGGGTCTCATGGATGTCGTTTCCGGCAATGATTTCTGATTATGATGTAGTCTATGGGTGGTGACGATTTCAGCGTCAGCCGTGTAACTGGGTTCCGGTGATGATTTATGGGTCTCCAGGGACTCAGTTTTTGTCAATGATTTCTGATTCTGACGTACGCCATGGGCGATGAAGATTTCAGCGTCACCCTTGGATCAGGGTTCCAGTGATGATATGTGGGTCTCGAGGGATGCACTTTTCGTCAATGATTTCTCATTATGACGTAGTCCATGGGCGCTGAAGATTTCAGCGTCAGCCTTCGATCTGGGTTGCGGTGATGATTTCTTGGGAGGTAGGGACTCAGTTTTCGTCACTGATTTCTAATTCTGAGGTAGTCTATGTGCGGTGATGATTTCAGCGTCAGCCGTGTAACTGGGTTCCGGTAATGATTTATGGGTCTCCAGGGACTCAGTTTTCGTCAATGATTTCTGATTCTGACGTACGCCATGGGAGATGAACATTTCAGCGTCACCCATGGATCAGGGTTCCGGTGATGATATCTGGGTCTCCAGGGATGCACTTTTTGTCAATGATTTATGATTATGACGTAGTCCATGGGCGTTGAAGATTTATGCGTCATCCATGGAACTGGGATTTGGTGATGATATCTGGGTCTCATGGATGCCGTTTTCGACAATCATTTCTGATTATGACGTAGTCCATGGGCGCTGAAGATTTCAGCTTCAGCCGTGGAACTGGGTTCCAGTGATGATTTCTAGGTCTCGAGGGATGTAGTGTTCGTCAATGATTTCTCATTATGACGTAGTCCATGGGCGCAGAAGATTTCAGCGTCAGCCTTGGATCTGGGTTGCGGTGATGATTTCTTGGTAGGTATGGACTCAGTTTTCGTCACTGATTTCTGATTCTGAGGTAGTCTATGGGCGGTGACGATTTCAGCGTCAGCCGTGTAACTGGGTTCCGGTGATGATTTATGGGTCTCCAAGGACTCAGTGTTCGTCAATGATTTTTGATTCTGACGTACGCCATGGGCGATGAAGATTTCAGCGTCACCCATGCAATCAGGGTTCCGGTGATGATATCTAGGTCTCCAGGGATGCACTTTTTGTCAATGATTTGTGATTATGACGTAGTCCATGGGCGTTGAAGATTTATGCATCATCCATGGAGCTGGGTTTTGGTGATGATATCTGGGTCTCATGGATGCAGTTTTCGACAATGATTTCTGATTATGATGCAGTCCATGGGCGCTGAAGATTTCATCTTCAGCCGTGGAACTGGGTTCCAGCGATGATTTCTGGGTCTCGAGGGATGTAGTGTTCGTCAATGATTTCTCATTATGACGTAGTCCATGGGCGCTGAAGATTTCAGCGTCAGCCTTGGATCTGGGTTGCGGTGACGATTTCTTGGTAGGTAGGGACTCACTTTTCGTCACTGATTTCTGATTCTGAGGTAGTCTATGGGCGGTGAGGATTTCAGCGTCAGCCGTGTAACTGGGTTCCGGTGATGATTTATGGGTCTCCAGGGTCGCAGTTTTCGTCAATGATATCTGATTCTAACGTACGGCATGGGCGATGAACATTTCAGCGTCACCCATGGAACAGGGTTCTGGTGATGATATGTGGGTCTCTAGGGATGCACTTTTCGTCAATGATTTCTGATTATGACGTAGTCCATGGGCGCTGAAGATTTCAGCGTCAGCCTTGGATCTGAGTTGCGGTGATGATTTCTTGGTAGGTAGGGACTCAGTTTTCGTCACTGATTTCTGATTCTAAGGTAGTCTATGAGCGGTGACGATTTCAGCGTCAGCCATGGAACTGGGTTCCCGTGATGATTTATTGGTCTCTAGGGACTCAGTTTTCCTCAATGATTTCTGATTCTGACGTACGCCATGGGCGATGAAGATTTCAGCGTCACCCATGGATCAGGGTTCCGGTGATGATATCTAGGTCTCCAGGGATGCACTTTTTGTCAATGATTTGTGATTATGACGTAGTCCATGGGCGTTGAAGATTTATGCGTCATCCATGGAGCTGGGTTTTGGTGATGATATCTGGGTCTCATGGATGCCGTTTCCGGCAATGATTTCTGATTATGATGTAGTCCATGGGCGCTGAAGATTTCAGCTTCAACCGTGGAACTGGGTTCGAGTGATGATTTCTGGGTCTCGAGGATTGTAGTGTTCGTCAATCATTTCTGTTTATGACGTAGTCCATGGGCGCAGAAGATTTCAGCGTCAGCCTTGGATCTGGGTTGCGGTGATGATTTCTTGGTAGGTAGGGACTCAGTTTTCGTCACTGATTTCTGATTCTGAGGTAGTCTATGGGTGGTGACGATTTCAGCGTCAGCCGTGTAACTGGGTTCCGGTGATGATTTATGGGTCTCCAGGGACTCAGTTTTCGTCAATGATTTCTGATTCTGACGTACGCCATGGGCGATGAAGATTTCAGCGTCACCCTTGGATCAGGGTTCCAGTGATGATATGTGGGTCTCGAGGGATGCACTTTTCGTCAATGATTTCTCATTATGACGTAGTCCATGGGCGCTGAAGATTTCAGCGTCAGCCTTCGATCTGGGTTGCGGTGATGATTTCTTGGGAGGTAGGGACTTAGTTTTCGTCACTGATTTCTAATTCTGAGGTAGTCTATGTGCGGTGATGATTTCAGCGTCAGCCGTGTAACTGGGTTCCGGTAATGATTTATGGGTCTCCAGGGACTCAGTTTTCGTCAATGATTTCTGATTCTGACGTACGCCATGGGAGATGAACATTTCAGCGTCACCCATGGATCAGGGTTCCGGTGATGATATCTGGGTCTCCATGGATGCACTTTTTGTCAATGATTTATGATTATGACGTAGTCCATGGGCGTTGAAGATTTATGCGTCATCCATGGAACTGGGATTTGGTGATGATATCTGGGTCTCATGGATGCCGTTTTCGACAATCATTTCTGATTATGACGTAGTCCATGGGCGCTGAAGATTTCAGCTTCAGCCGTGGAACTGGGTTCCAGTGATGATTTCTAGGTCTCGAGGGATGTAGTGTTCGTCAATGATTTCTCATTATGACGTAGTCCATGGGCGCAGAAGATTTCAGCGTCAGCCTTAGATCTGGGTTGCGGTGATGATTTCTTGGTAGGTATGGACTCAGTTTTCGTCACTGATTTCTGATTCTGAGGTAGTCTATGGGCGGTGACGATTTCAGCGTCAGCCGTGTAACTGGGTTCCGGTGATGATTTATGGGTCTCCAAGGACTCAGTGTTCGTCAATGATTTCTCATTATGACGTAGTCCATGGGCGCAGAAGATTTCAGCGTCAGCCTTAGATCTGGGTTGCGGTGATGATTTCTTGGTAGGTATGGACTCAGTTTTCGTCACTGATTTCTGATTCTGAGGTAGTCTATGGGCGGTGACGATTTCAGCGTCAGCCGTGTAACTGGGTTCCGGTGATGATTTATGGGTCTCCAAGGACTCAGTGTTCGTCAATGATTTTTGATTCTGACGTACGCCATGGGCGATGAAGATTTCAGCGTCACCCATGAAATCAGGGTTCCGGTGATGATATCTAGGTCTCCAGGGATGCACTTTTTGTCAATGATTTCTGATTATGACGTAGTCCATGGGCGTTGAAGATTTATGCATCATCCATGGAGCTGGGTTTTGGTGATGATATCTGGGTCTCATGGATGCAGTTTTCGACAATGATTTCTGATTATGATGTAGTCCATGGGCGCTGAAGATTTCAGCTTCAGCTGTGGAACTGGGTTCCAGCGATGATTTCTGGGTCTCGAGGGATGTAGTGTTCGTCAGTGATTTCTCATTATGACGTAGTCCATGGGCGCTGACGATTTCAGCGTCAGCCTTGGATCTGGGTTGCGGTGACGATTTCTTGGTAGGTAGGGACTCACTTTTCGTCACTGATTTCTGTTTCTGAGGTAGTCTATGGGCGGTGAGGATTTCAGCGTCAGCCGTGTAACTGGGTTCCGGTGATGATTTATGGGTCTCCAGGGTCGCAGTTTTCGTCAATGATATCTGATTGTAACGTACGGCATGGGCGATGAACATTTCAGCGTCACCCATGGAACAGGGTTCTGGTGATGATATGTGGGTCTCCAGGGATGCACTTTTCGTCAATGATTTCTGATTATGACGTAGTCCATGGGCGCTGAAGATTTGAGCGTCAGCCTTGGATCTGGGTTGCGGTGATGATTTCTTGGGAGGTAGGGACTCAGTTTTCGTCACTGATTTCTAATTCTGAGGTAGTCTATGTGCGGTGATGATTTCAGCGTCAGCCGTGTAACTAGGTTCCGGTAATGATTTATGGGTCTCCAGGGACTCAGTTTTCGTCAATGATTTCTGATTCTGACGTACGCCATGGGAGATGAACATTTCAGCGTCACCCATGGATCAGGGTTCCGGTGATGATATCTGGGTCTCCAGGGATGCACTTTTTGTCAATGATTTATGATTATGACGTAGTCCATGGGCGTTGAAGATTTATGCGTCATCCATGGAACTGGGATTTGGTGATGATATCTGGGTCTCATGGATGCCGTTTTCGACAATCATTTCTGATTATGACGTAGTCCATGGGCGCTGAAGATTTCAGCTTCAGCCGTGGAACTGGGTTCCAGTGATGATTTCTAGGTCTCGAGGGATGTAGTGTTCGTCAATGATTTCTCATTATGACGTAGTCCATGGGCGCAGAAGATTTCAGCGTCAGCCTTGGATCTGGGTTGCGGTGATGATTTCTTGGTAGGTATGGACTCAGTTTTCGTCACTGATTTCTGATTCTGAGGTAGTCTATGGGCGGTGACGATTTCAGCGTCAGCCGTGTAACTGGGTTCCGGTGATGATTTATGGGTCTCCAAGGACTCAGTGTTCGTCAATGATTTTTGATTCTGACGTACGCCATGGGCGATGAAGATTTCAGCGTCACCCATGCAATCAGGGTTCCGGTGATGATATCTAGGTCTCCAGGGATGCACTTTTTGTCAATGATTTGTGATTATGACGTAGTCCATGGGCGTTGAAGATTTATGCATCATCCATGGAGCTGGGTTTTGGTGATGATATCTGGGTCTCATGGATGCAGTTTTCGACAATGATTTCTGATTATGATGCAGTCCATGGGCGTTGAAGATTTCATCTTCAGCCGTGGAACTGGGTTCCAGCGATGATTTCTGGGTCTCGAGGGATGTAGTGTTCGTCAATGATTTCTCATTATGACGTAGTCCATGGGCGCTGAAGATTTCAGCGTCAGCCTTGGATCTGGGTTGCGGTGACGATTTCTTGGTAGGTAGGGACTCACTTTTCGTCACTGATTTCTGATTCTGAGGTAGTCTATGGGCGGTGAGGATTTCAGCGTCAGCCGTGTAACTGGGTTCCGGTGATGATTTATGGGTCTCCAGGGTCGCAGTTTTCGTCAATGATATCTGATTCTAACGTACGGCATGGGCGATGAACATTTCAGCGTCACCCATGGAACAGGGTTCTGGTGATGATATGTGGGTGTCCAGGGATGCACTTTTCGTCAATGATTTCTGATTATGACGTAGTCCATGGGCGCTGAAGATTTCAGCGTCAGCCTTGGATCTGAGTTGCGGTGATGATTTCTTGGTAGGTAGGGACTCAGTTTTCGTCACTGATTTCTGATTCTAAGGTAGTCTATGAGCGGTGACGATTTCAGCGTCAGCCATGGAACTGGGTTCCCGTGATGATTTATTGGTCTCCAGGGACTCAGTTTTCCTCAATGATTTCTGATTCTGACGTACGCCATGGGCGATGAAGATTTCAGCGTCACCCATGGATCAGGGTTCCGGTGATGATATCTAGTTTTCCAGGGATGCACTTTTTGTCAATGATTTGTGATTATGACGTAGTCCATGGGCGTTGAAGATTTATTCGTCATCCATGGAGCTGGGTTTTGGTGATGATATCTGGGTCTCATGGATGCCGTTTCCGGCAATGATTTCTGATTATGATGTAGTCCATGGGCGCTGAAGATTTCAGCTTCAACCGTGGAACTGGGTTCGAGTGATGATTTCTGGGTCTCGAGGAATGTAGTGTTCGTCAATCATTTCTGTTTATGACGTAGTCCATGGGCGCAGAAGATTTCAGCGTCAGCCTTGGATCTGGGTTGCGGTGATGATTTCTTGGTAGGTAGGGACTCAGTTTTCGTCACTGATTTCTGATTCTGAGGTAGTCTATGGGCGGTGACGATTTCAGTGTCAGCCGTGTAACTGGGTTCCGGTGATGATTTCTGGGTCTCCAGGGACTCAGTTTTCGTCAATGATTTCTGATTCTGACGTACGCCATGGGCGATGAAGATTTCAGCGTCACCCTTGGATCACGGTTCCGGTGATGATATGTGGGTCTCGTGGGATGCACTTTTCGTCAATGATTTCTGATTATGATGTAGTCCATGGGCGCTGAAGATTTCAGCGTCAGCCTTGGATCTGGGTTGCGGTGATGATTTCTTGGTAGGTAGGGACTCACTTTTCGTCACTGATTTCTGATTCTGAGGTAGTCTATGGGCGGTGAGGATTTCAGCGTCAGCCGTGCAACTGGGTTCCGGTGATAATTTATGGGTCTCCAGGGTCGCAGTTTTCGTCAATGATATCTGATTCTAACGTACGGCATGGGCGATGAACATTTCAGCGTCACCCATGGACCAGGGTTCCGGTGATGATTTATTGGTCTCCAGGGACTCAGTTTTCCTCAATGATTTCTGATTCTGACGTACGCCATGGGCGATGAAGATTTCAGCGTCACCCATGGATCAGGGTTCCGGTGATGATATCTAGGTCTCCAGGGATGCACTTTTTGTCAATGATTTGTGATTATGACGTAGACCATGGGCGTTGAAGATTTATGCGTCATCCATGGATCTGGGTTTTGGTGATGATATCTGGGTCTCATGGATGCCGTTTTCGACAATCATTTCTGATTATGACGTAGTCCATGGGCGCTGAAGATTTCAGGTTCAGCCGTGGAACTGGGTTCCAGTGATGATTTCTAGGTCTCGAGGGATGTAGTGTTCGTCTATGATTTCTCATTATGACGTAGTCCATGGGCGCAGAAGATTTCAGCGTCAGCCTTAGATCTGGGTTGCGGTGATGATTTCTTGGTAGGTATGGACTCAGTTTTCGTCACTGATTTCTGATTCTGAGGTAGTCTATGGGCGGTGACGATTTCAGCGTCATCCGTGTAACTGGGTTCCGATGATGATTTATGGGTCTCCAAGGACTCAGTTTTCCTCAATGATTTTTGATTCTGACGTACGCCATGGGCGATGAAGATTTCAGCGTCACCCATGAAATCAGGGTTCCGGTGATGATATCTAGGTCTCCAGGGATGCACTTTTTGTCAATGATTTCTGATTATGACGTAGTCCATGGGCGTTGAAGATTTATGCATCATCCATGGAGCTGGGTTTTGGTGATGATATCTGGGTCTCACGGATGCAGTTTTCGACAATGATTTCTGATTATGATGTAGTCCATGGGCGCTGAAGATTTCAGCTTCAGCCGTGGAACTGGGTTCCAGCGATGATTTCTGGGTCTCGAGGGATGTAGTGTTCGTCAATGATTTCTCATTATGACGTAGTCCATGGGCGCTGAAGATTTCAGCGTCAGCCTTGGATCTGGTTTGCGGTGACGATTTCTTGGTAGGTAGGGACTCACTTTTCGTCACTGATTTCTGATTCTGAGGTAGTCTATGGGCGGTGAGGATTTCAGCGTCAGCCGTGTAACTGGGTTCCGGTGATGATTTATGGGTCTCCAGGGTCGCAGTTTTCGTCAATGATATCTGATTCTAACGTACGACATGGGCGATGAACATTTCAGCATCACCCATGGAACAGGGTTCTGGTGATGATATGTGGGTCTCCAGGGATGCACTTTTCGTCAATGATTTCTGATTATGACGTAGTCCATGGGCGCTGAAGATTTCAGCGTCAGCCTTGGATCTGGTTTGCGGTGACGATTTCTTGGTAGGTAGGGACTCACTTTTCGTCACTGATTTCTGATTCTGAGGTAGTCTATGGGCGGTGAGGATTTCAGCGTCAGCCGTGTAACTGGGTTCCGGTGATGATTTATGGGTCTCCAGGGTCGCAGTTTTCGTCAATGATATCTGATTCTAACGTACGACATGGGCGATGAACATTTCAGCATCACCCATGGAACAGGGTTCTGGTGATGATATGTGGGTCTCCAGGGATGCACTTTTCGTCAATGATTTCTGATTATGACGTAGTCCATGGGCGCTGAAGATTTCAGCGTCAGCCTTGGATCTGGGTTGCGGTGATGATTTCTTGGTAGGTAGGGACTCAGTGTTCGTCACTGATTTCTGATTCTAAGGTAGTCGATGAGCGGTGACGATTTCAGCGTCAGCCGTGGAACTGGGTTCCCGTGATGATTTATTGGTCTCTAGGGACTCAGTTTTCCTCAATGATTTCTGATTCTGACGTACGACATGGGCGATGAAGATTTCAGCGTCACCCATGGATCAGGGTTCCGGTGATGATATCTAGGTCTCCAGGGATGCACTTTTTGTCAATGATTTGTGATTATGACGTAGTCCATGGGCGTTGAAGATTTATGCGTCATCCATGGAGCTGGGTTTTGGTGATGATATCTGGGTCTCATGGATGCCGTTTCCGGCAATGATTCCTGATTATGATGTAGTCCATGGGCGCTGAAGATTTCAGCTTCAGCCGTGGAACTGGGTTCCAGTGATGATTTCTGGGTCTCGAGGAATGTAGTGTTCGTCAATCATTTCTGTTTATGACGTAGTCCATGGGCGCAGAAGATTTCAGCGTCAGCCTTGGATCTGGGTTGCGGTGATGATTTCTTGGTAGGTAGGGACTCAGTTTTCGTCACTGATTTCTGATTCTGAGGTAGTCTATGGGCGGTGACGATTTCAGCGTCAGCCGTGTAACTGGGTTCCGGTGATGATTTATGGTCTCCAAGGACTCAGTTTTCCTCAATGATTTTTGATTCTGACGTACGCCATGGGCGATGAAGATTTCAGCGTCACCCATGGAATCAGGGTTCCGGTGATGATATCTAGGTCTCCAGGGATGCACTTTTTGTCAATGATTTCTGATTATGACGTAGTCCATGGGCGTTGAAGATTTATGCGTTATCCATGGAACAGGGTTTCGGTGATGATATGTGGGTCTCCAGGGATGCACTTTTCGTCAATGATTTCTGATTATGACGTAGTCCATGGGCGTTGAAGATTTATGCGTCATCCATGGAGCTGGGTTTTGGTGATGATATCTGGGTCTCATGGATGCAGTTTTCGACAATGATTTCTGATTATGATGTAGTCCATGGGCGCTGAAGATTTCAGCTTCAGCCGTGGAACTGGGTTCCAGAGATGATTTCTGGGTCTCGAGGGATGTAGTGTTCGTCAATGATTTCTGATTATGACGTAGTCCATGGGCGCAGAAGATTTCAGCGTCAGCCTTGGATCTGGGTTGCGGTGATGATTTCTTGGTAGGTAGGGACTCAGATTTCATCACTGATTTCTGATTCTGAGGTAGTCTATGGGCGGTGACGATTTCAGCGTCAGCCTTGTAACTGGGTTCCGGTGATGATTTATGGGTCTCCAGGGACTCAGTTTTCGTCAATGATTTCTGATTCTGACGTACGCCATGGGCGATGAAGATTTCAGCGTCACCCTTGGATCAGGGTTCCGATGATGATATGTGGGTCTCGAGGGATGCACTTTTCGTCAATGATTTCTGATTATGATGTAGTCCATGGGCGCTGAAGATTTCAGCTGTCAGCCTTGGATCTGGGTTGCGGTGATGATTTCTTGGTAGGTAGGGACTTAGTTTTCGTCACTGATTTCTGATTCTGAGGTAGTCTATGAGCGGGGACGATTTCAGTGTCAGTCGTGGAACTGGGTTCCCGTGATGATTTATTGGTCTCCAGGGACTCAGTTTTCGTCAATGATTTCTGATTCTGACGTACGCCATTGGCGATGAACATTTCAGCGTCACCCATGGAACAGGGTTCTGGTGATGATATGTGGGTCTCCAGGGATGCACTTTTCGTCAATGATTTCTGATTATGACGTAGTCCATGGGCGCTGAAGATTTGAGCGTCAGCCTTGGATCTGGGTTGCGGTGATGATTTCTTGGGAGGTAGGGACTCAGTTTTCGTCACTGATTTCTAATTCTGAGGTAGTCTATGTGCGGTGATGATTTCAGCATCAGCCGTGTAACTGGGTTCCGGTAATGATTTATGGGTCTCCAGGGACTCAGTTTTCGTCAATGATTTCTGATTCTGACGTACGCCATGGGAGATGAACATTTCAGCGTCACCCATGGATCAGGGTTCCGGTGATGATATCTGGGTCTCTAGGGATGCACTTTTTGTCAATGATTTATGATTATGACGTAGTCCATGGGCGTTGAAGATTTATGCGTCATCCATGGAACTGGGATTTGGTGATGATATCTGGGTCTCATGGATGCCGTTTTCGACAATCATTTCTGATTATGACGTAGTCCATGGGCGCTGAAGATTTCAGCTTCAGCCGTGGAACTGGGTTCCAGTGATGATTTCTAGGTCTCGAGGGATGTAGTGTTCGTCAATGATTTCTCATTATGACGTAGTCCATGGGCGCAGAAGATTTCAGCGTCAGCCTTAGATCTGGGTGGCGGTGATGATTTCTTGGTAGGTATGGACTCAGTTTTCGTCACTGATTTCTGATTCTGAGGTAGTCTATGGGCGGTGACGATTTCAGCGTCAGCCGTGTAACTGGGTTCCGGTGATGATTTATGGGTCTCCAAGGACTCAGTTTTCCTCAATGATTTTTGATTCTGACGTACGCCATGGGCGATGAAGATTTCAGCGTCACCCATGGAATCAGGGTTCCGGTGATGATATCTAGGTCTCCAGGGATGCACTTTTTGTCAATGATTTCTGATTATGACGTAGTCCATGGGCGTTGAAGATTTATGCGTCATCCATGGAGCTGGGTTTTGGTGATGATATCTGGGTCTCATGGATGCAGTTTTCGACAATGATTTCTGATTATGATGTAGTCCATGGGCGCTGAAGATTTCAGCTTCAGCCGTGGAACTGGGTTCCAGTGATGATTTCTGGGTCTCGAGGGATGTAGTGTTCGTCAATGATTTCTGATTATGACGTAGTCCATGGGCGCAGAAGATTTCAGCGTCAGCCTTGGATCTGGGTTGCGGTGATGATTTCTTGGTAGGTAGGGACTCAGATTTCGTCACTGATTTCTGATTCTGAGGTAGTCTATGGGCGGTGACGATTTCAGCGTCAGCCTTGTAACTGGGTTCCGGTGATGATTTATGGGTCTCCAGGGACTCAGTTTTCGTCAATGATTTCTGATTCTGACGTACGCCATGGGCGATGAAGATTTCAGCGTCACCCTTGGATCAGGGTTCCGGTGATGATATGTGGGTCTCGAGGGATGCACTTTTCGTCAATGATTTCTGATTATGATGTAGTCCATGGGCGCTGAAGATTTCAGCTGTCAGCCTTGGATCTGGGTTGCGGTGATGATTTCTTGGTAGGTAGGGACTTAGTTTTCGTCACTGATTTCTGATTCTGAGGTAGTCTATGAGCGGGGACGATTTCAGTGTCAGTCGTGGAACTGGGTTCCCGTGATGATTTATTGGTCTCCAGGGACTCAGTTTTCGTCAATGATTTCTGATTCTGACGTACGCCATTGGCGATGAACATTTCAGCGTCACCCATGGAACAGGGTTCTGGTGATGATATGTGGGTCTCCAGGGATGCACTTTTCGTCAATGATTTCTGATTATGACGTAGTCCATGGGCGCTGAAGATTTGAGCGTCAGCCTTGGATCTGGGTTGCGGTGATGATTTCTTGGGAGGTAGGGACTCAGTTTTCGTCACTGATTTCTAATTCTGAGGTAGTCTATGTGCGGTGATGATTTCAGCGTCAGCCGTGTAACTGGGTTCCGGTAATGATTTATGGGTCTCCAGGGACTCAGTTTTCGTCAATGATTTCTGATTCTGACGTACGCCATGGGAGATGAACATTTCAGCGTCACCCATGGATCAGGGTTCCGGTGATGATATCTGGGTCTCTAGGGATGCACTTTTTGTCAATGATTTATGATTATGACGTAGTCCATGGGCGTTGAAGATTTATGCGTCATCCATGGAACTGGGATTTGGTGATGATATCTGGGTCTCATGGATGCCGTTTTCGACAATCATTTCTGATTATGACGTAGTCCATGGGCGCTGAAGATTTCAGCTTCAGCCGTGGAACTGGGTTCCAGTGATGATTTCTAGGTCTCGAGGGATGTAGTGTTCGTCAATGATTTCTCATTATGACGTAGTCCATGGGCGCAGAAGATTTCAGCGTCAGCCTTAGATCTGGGTGGCGGTGATGATTTCTTGGTAGGTATGGACTCAGTTTTCGTCACTGATTTCTGATTCTAAGGTAGTCTATGGGCGGTGACGATTTCAGCGTCAGCCGTGTAACTGGGTTCCGGTGATGATTTATGGGTCTCCAAGGACTCAGTTTTCCTCAATGATTTTTGATTCTGACGTACGCCATGGGCGATGAAGATTTCAGCGTCACCCATGGAATCAGGGTTCCGGTGATGATATCTAGGTCTCCAGGGATGCACTTTTTGTCAATGATTTCTGATTATGACGTAGTCCATGGGCGTTGAAGATTTATGCGTCATCCATGGAGCTGGGTTTTGGTGATGATATCTGGGTCTCATGGATGCAGTTTTCGACAATGATTTCTGATTATGATGTAGTCCATGGGCGCTGAAGATTTCAGCTTCAGCCGTGGAACTGGGTTCCAGCGATGATTTCTGGGTCTCGAGGGATGTAGTGTTCGTCAATGATTTCTCATTATGACGTAGTCCATTGGCGCTGAAGATTTCAGCGTCAGCCTTGGATCTGGGTTGCGGTGACGATTTCTTGGTAGGTAGGGACTCACTTTTCGTCACTGATTTCTGATTCTGAGGTAGTCTATGGGCGGTGAGGATTTCAGCGTCAGCCGTGTAACTGGGTTCCGGTGATGATTTATGGGTCTCCAGGGTCGCAGTTTTCGTCAATGATATCTGATTCTAACGTACGACATGGGCGATGAACATTTCAGCGTCACCCATGGAACAGGGTTCTGGTGATGATATGTGGGTCTCCAGGGATGCACTTTTCGTCAATGATTTCTGATTATGACGTAGTCCATGGGCGCTGAAGATTTCAGCGTCAGCCTTGGATCTGGGTTGCGGTGATGATTTCTTGGTAGGTAGGGACTCAGTTTTCGTCACTGATTTCTGATTCTAAGGTAGTCGATGAGCGGTGACGATTTCAGCGTCAGCCGTGGAACTGGGTTCCCGTGATGATTTATTGGTCTCTAGGGACTCAGTTTTCCTCAATGATTTCTGATTCTGACGTACGCCATGGGCGATGAAGATTTCAGCGTCACCCATGGATCAGGGTTCCGGTGATGATATCTAGGTCTCCAGGGATGCACTTTTTGTCAATGATTTGTGATTATGACGTAGTCCATGGGCGTTGAAGATTTATGCGTCATCCATGGAGCTGGGTTTTGGTGATGATATCTGGGTCTCATGGATGCCGTTTCCGGCAATGATTCCTGATTATGATGTAGTCCATGGGCGCTGAAGATTTCAGCTTCAGCCGTGGAACTGGGTTCCAGTGATGATTTCTGGGTCTCGAGGAATGTAGTGTTCGTCAATCATTTCTGTTTATGACGTAGTCCATGGGCGCAGAAGATTTCAGCGTCAGCCTTGGATCTGGGTTGCGGTGATGATTTCTTGGTAGGTAGGGACTCAGTTTTCGTCACTGATTTCTGATTCTGAGGTAGTCTATGGGCGGTGACGATTTCAGCGTCAGCCGTGTAACTGGGTTCCGGTGATGATTTATGGTCTCCAAGGACTCAGTTTTCCTCAATGATTTTTGATTCTGACGTACGCCATGGGCGATGAAGATTTCAGCGTCACCCATGGAATCAGGGTTCCGGTGATGATATCTAGGTCTCCAGGGATGCACTTTTTGTCAATGATTTCTGATTATGACGTAGTCCATGGGCGTTGAAGATTTATGCGTTATCCATGGAACAGGGTTTCGGTGATGATATGTGGGTCTCCAGGGATGCACTTTTCGTCAATGATTTCTGATTATGACGTAGTCCATGGGCGTTGAAGATTTATGCGTCATCCATGGAGCTGGGTTTTGGTGATGATATCTGGGTCTCATGGATGCAGTTTTCGACAATGATTTCTGATTATGATGTAGTCCATGGGCGCTGAAGATTTCAGCTTCAGCCGTGGAACTGGGTTCCAGTGATGATTTCTGGGTCTCGAGGGATGTAGTGTTCGTCAATGATTTCTGATTATGACGTAGTCCATGGGCGCAGAAGATTTCAGCGTCAGCCTTGGATCTGGGTTGCGGTGATGATTTCTTGGTAGGTAGGGACTCAGATTTCGTCACTGATTTCTGATTCTGAGGTAGTCTATGGGCGGTGACGATTTCAGCGTCAGCCTTGTAACTGGGTTCCGGTGATGATTTATGGGTCTCCAGGGACTCAGTTTTCGTCAATGATTTCTGATTCTGACATACGCCATGGGCGATGAAGATTTCAGCGTCACCCTTGGATCAGGGTTCCGGTGATGATATGTGGGTCTCGAGGGATGCACTTTTCGTCAATGATTTCTGATTATGATGTAGTCCATGGGCGCTGAAGATTTCAGCTGTCAGCCTTGGATCTGGGTTGCGGTGATGATTTCTTGGTAGGTAGGGACTTAGTTTTCGTCACTGATTTCTGATTCTGAGGTAGTCTATGAGCGGGGACGATTTCAGCGTCAGTCGTGGAACTGGGTTCCCGTGATGATTTATTGGTCTCCAGGGACTCAGTTTTCGTCAATGATTTCTGATTCTGACGTACGCCATGGGCGATGAAGATTTCAGCGTCACCCATGGAACAGGGTTCTGGTGATGATATGTGGGTCTCCAGGGATGCACTTTTCGTCAATGATTTCTGATTATGACGTAGTCCATGGGCGCTGAAGATTTCAGCGTCAGCCTTGGATCTGGGTTGCGGTGATGATTTCTTGGTAGGTAGGGACTCAGTTTTCGTCACTGATTTCTGATTCTAAGGTAGTCGATGAGCGGTGACGATTTCAGCGTCAGCCGTGGAACTGGGTTCCCGTGATGATTTATTGGTCTCTAGGGACTCAGTTTTCCTCAATGATTTCTGATTCTGACGTACGCCATGGGCGATGAAGATTTCAGCGTCACCCATGGATCAGGGTTCCGGTGATGATATCTAGGTCTCCAGGGATGCACTTTTTGTCAATGATTTGTGATTATGACGTAGTCCATGGGCGTTGAAGATTTATGCGTCATCCATGGAGCTGGGTTTTGGTGATGATATCTGGGTCTCATGGATGCCGTTTCCGGCAATGATTCCTGATTATGATGTAGTCCATGGGCGCTGAAGATTTCAGCTTCAGCCGTGGAACTGGGTTCCAGTGATGATTTCTGGGTCTCGAGGAATGTAGTGTTCGTCAATCATTTCTGTTTATGACGTAGTCCATGGGCGCAGAAGATTTCATCGTCAGCCTTGGATCTGGGTTGCGGTGATGATTTCTTGGTAGGTAGGGACTCAGTTTTCATCACTGATTTCTGATTCTGAGGTAGTCTATGGGCGGTGACGATTTCAGCGTCAGCCGTGTAACTGGGTTCCGGTGATGATTTATGGTCTCCAAGGACTCAGTTTTCCTCAATGATTTTTGATTCTGACGTACGCCATGGGCGATGAAGATTTCAGCGTCACCCATGGAATCAGGGTTCCGGTGATGATATCTAGGTCTCCAGGGATGCACTTTTTGTCAATGATTTCTGATTATGACGTAGTCCATGGGCGTTGAAGATTTATGCGTTATCCATGGAACAGGGTTTCGGTGATGATATGTGGGTCTCCAGGGATGCACTTTTCGTCAATGATTTCTGATTATGACGTAGTCCATGGGCGTTGAAGATTTATGCGTCATCCATGGAGCTGGGTTTTGGTGATGATATCTGGGTCTCATGGATGCAGTTTTCGACAATGATTTCTGATTATGATGTAGTCCATGGGCGCTGAAGATTTCAGCTTCAGCCGTGGAACTGGGTTCCAGGGATGATTTCTGGGTCTCGAGGGATGTAGTGTTCGTCAATGATTTCTGATTATGACGTAGTCCATGGGCGCAGAAGATTTCAGCGTCAGCCTTGGATCTGGGTTGCGGTGATGATTTCTTGGTAGGTAGGGACTCAGATTTCGTCACTGATTTCTGATTCTGAGGTAGTCTATGGGCGGTGACGATTTCAGCGTCAGCCTTGTAACTGGGTTCCGGTGATGATTTATGGGTCTCCAGGGACTCAGTTTTCGTCAATGATTTCTGATTCTGACATACGCCATGGGCGATGAAGATTTCAGCGTCACCCTTGGATCAGGGTTCCGGTGATGATATGTGGGTCTCGAGGGATGCACTTTTCGTCAATGATTTCTGATTATGATGTAGTCCATGGGCGCTGAAGATTTCAGCTGTCAGCCTTGGATCTGGGTTGCGGTGATGATTTCTTGGTAGGTAGGGACTTAGTTTTCGTCACTGATTTCTGATTCTGAGGTAGTCTATGAGCGGGGACGATTTCAGCGTCAGTCGTGGAACTGGGTTCCCGTGATGATTTATTGGTCTCCAGGGACTCAGTTTTCGTCAATGATTTCTGATTCTGACGTACGCCATTGGCGATGAACATTTCAGCGTCACCCATGGAACAGGGTTCTGGTGATGATATCTGGGTCTCTAGGGATGCACTTTTTGTCAATGATTTATGATTATGACGTAGTCCATGGGCGTTGAAGATTTATGCGTCATCCATGGAACTGGGATTTGGTGATGATATCTGGGTCTCATGGATGCCGTTTTCGACAATCATTTCTGATTATGACGTAGTCCATGGGCGCTGAAGATTTCAGCTTCAGCCGTGGAACTGGGTTCCAGTGATGATTTCTAGGTCTCGAGGGATGTAGTGTTCGTCAATGATTTCTCATTATGACGTAGTCCATGGGCGCAGAAGATTTCAGCGTCAGCCTTAGATCTGGGTGGCGGTGATGATTTCTTGGTAGGTATGGACTCAGTTTTCGTCACTGATTTCTGATTCTGAGGTAGTCTATGGGCGGTGACGATTTCAGCGTCAGCCGTGTAACTGGGTTCCGGTGATGATTTATGGGTCTCCAAGGACTCAGTGTTCGTCAATGATTTTTGATTCTGACGTACGCCATGGGCGATGAAGATTTCAGCGTCACCCATGCAATCAGGGTTCCGGTGATGATATCTAGGTCTCCAGGGATGCACTTTTTGTCAATGATTTCTGATTATGACGTAGTCCATGGGCGTTGAAGATTTATGCATCATCCATGGAGCTGGGTTTTGGTGATGATATCTGGGTCTCATGGATGCAGTTTTCGACAATGATTTCTGATTATGATGCAGTCCATGGGCGCTGAAGATTTCATCTTCAGCCGTGGAACTGGGTTCCAGCGATGATTTCTGGGTCTCGAGGGATGTAGTGTTCGTCAATGATTTCTGATTATGACGTAGTCCATGGGCGCAGAAGATTTCAGCGTCAGCCTTGGATCTGGGTTGCGGTGATGATTTCTTGGTAGGTAGGGACTCAGATTTCGTCACTGATTTCTGATTCTGAGGTAGTCTATGGGCGGTGACGATTTCAGCGTCAGCCTTGTAACTGGGTTCCGGTGATGATTTATGGGTCTCCAGGGACTCAGTTTTCGTCAATGATTTCTGATTCTGACATACGCCATGGGCGATGAAGATTTCAGCGTCACCCTTGGATCAGGGTTCCGGTGATGATATGTGGGTCTCGAGGGATGCACTTTTCGTCAATGATTTCTGATTATGATGTAGTCCATGGGCGCTGAAGATTTCAGCTGTCAGCCTTGGATCTGGGTTGCGGTGATGATTTCTTGGTAGGTAGGGACTTAGTTTTCGTCACTGATTTCTGATTCTGAGGTAGTCTATGAGCGGGGACGATTTCAGCGTCAGTCGTGGAACTGGGTTCCCGTGATGATTTATTGGTCTCCAGGGACTCAGTTTTCGTCAATGATTTCTGATTCTGACGTACGCCATTGGCGATGAACATTTCAGCGTCACCCATGGAACAGGGTTCTGGTGATGATATCTGGGTCTCTAGGGATGCACTTTTTGTCAATGATTTATGATTATGACGTAGTCCATGGGCGTTGAAGATTTATGCGTCATCCATGGAACTGGGATTTGGTGATGATATCTGGGTCTCATGGATGCCGTTTTCGACAATCATTTCTGATTATGACGTAGTCCATGGGCGCTGAAGATTTCAGCTTCAGCCGTGGAACTGGGTTCCAGTGATGATTTCTAGGTCTCGAGGGATGTAGTGTTCGTCAATGATTTCTCATTATGACGTAGTCCATGGGCGCAGAAGATTTCAGCGTCAGCCTTAGATCTGGGTGGCGGTGATGATTTCTTGGTAGGTATGGACTCAGTTTTCGTCACTGATTTCTGATTCTGAGGTAGTCTATGGGCGGTGACGATTTCAGCGTCAGTCGTGGAACTGGGTTCCCGTGATGATTTATTGGTCTCCAGGGACTCAGTTTTCGTCAATGATTTCTGATTCTGACGTACGCCATTGGCGATGAACATTTCAGCGTCACCCATGGAACAGGGTTCTGGTGATGATATCTGGGTCTCTAGGGATGCACTTTTTGTCAATGATTTATGATTATGACGTAGTCCATGGGCGTTGAAGATTTATGCGTCATCCATGGAACTGGGATTTGGTGATGATATCTGGGTCTCATGGATGCCGTTTTCGACAATCATTTCTGATTATGACGTAGTCCATGGGCGCAGAAGATTTCAGCGTCAGCCTTGGATCTGGGTTGCGGTGATGATTTCTTGGTAGGTAGGGACTCAGATTTCGTCACTGATTTCTGATTCTGAGGTAGTCTATGGGCGGTGACGATTTCAGCGTCAGCCTTGTAACTGGGTTCCGGTGATGATTTATGGGTCTCCAGGGACTCAGTTTTCGTCAATGATTTCTGATTCTGACATACGCCATGGGCGATGAAGATTTCAGCGTCACCCTTGGATCAGGGTTCCGGTGATGATATGTGGGTCTCGAGGGATGCACTTTTCGTCAATGATTTCTGATTATGATGTAGTCCATGGGCGCTGAAGATTTCAGCTGTCAGCCTTGGATCTGGGTTGCGGTGATGATTTCTTGGTAGGTAGGGACTTAGTTTTCGTCACTGATTTCTGATTCTGAGGTAGTCTATGAGCGGGGACGATTTCAGCGTCAGTCGTGGAACTGGGTTCCCGTGATGATTTATTGGTCTCCAGGGACTCAGTTTTCGTCAATGATTTCTGATTCTGACGTACGCCATTGGCGATGAACATTTCAGCGTCACCCATGGAACAGGGTTCTGGTGATGATATCTGGGTCTCTAGGGATGCACTTTTTGTCAATGATTTATGATTATGACGTAGTCCATGGGCGTTGAAGATTTATGCGTCATCCATGGAACTGGGATTTGGTGATGATATCTGGGTCTCATGGATGCCGTTTTCGACAATCATTTCTGATTATGACGTAGTCCATGGGCGCTGAAGATTTCAGCTTCAGCCGTGGAACTGGGTTCCAGTGATGATTTCTAGGTCTCGAGGGATGTAGTGTTCGTCAATGATTTCTCATTATGACGTAGTCCATGGGCGCAGAAGATTTCAGCGTCAGCCTTAGATCTGGGTGGCGGTGATGATTTCTTGGTAGGTATGGACTCAGTTTTCGTCACTGATTTCTGATTCTGAGGTAGTCTATGGGCGGTGACGATTTCAGCGTCAGTCGTGGAACTGGGTTCCCGTGATGATTTATTGGTCTCCAGGGACTCAGTTTTCGTCAATGATTTCTGATTCTGACGTACGCCATTGGCGATGAACATTTCAGCGTCACCCATGGAACAGGGTTCTGGTGATGATATCTGGGTCTCTAGGGATGCACTTTTTGTCAATGATTTATGATTATGACGTAGTCCATGGGCGTTGAAGATTTATGCGTCATCCATGGAACTGGGATTTGGTGATGATATCTGGGTCTCATGGATGCCGTTTTCGACAATCATTTCTGATTATGACGTAGTCCATGGGCGCTGAAGATTTCAGCTTCAGCCGTGGAACTGGGTTCCAGTGATGATTTCTAGGTCTCGAGGGATGTAGTGTTCGTCAATGATTTCTCATTATGACGTAGTCCATGGGCGCAGAAGATTTCAGCGTCAGCCTTAGATCTGGGTGGCGGTGATGATTTCTTGGTAGGTATGGACTCAGTTTTCGTCACTAATTTCTGATTCTGAGGTAGTCTATGGGCGGTGACGATTTCAGCGTCAGCCGTGTAACTGGGTTCCGGTGATGATTTATGGGTCTCCAAGGACTCAGTGTTCGTCAATGATTTTTGATTCTGACGTACGCCATGGGCGATGAAGATTTCAGCGTCACCCATGCAATCAGGGTTCCGGTGATGATATCTAGGTCTCCAGGGATGCACTTTTTGTCAATGATTTCTGATTATGACGTAGTCCATGGGCGTTGAAGATTTATGCGTCATCCATGGAGCTGGGTTTTGGTGATGATATCTGGGTCTCATGGATGCAGTTTTCGACAATGATTTCTGATTATGATGCAGTCCATGGGCGCTGAAGATTTCATCTTCAGCCGTGGAACTGGGTTCCAGCGATGATTTCTGGGTCTCGAGGGATGTAGTGTTCGTCAATGATTTCTGATTATGACGTAGTCCATGGGCGCTGAAGATTTCAGCGTCAGCCTTGGATCTGGGTTGCGGTGATGATTTTTTTGGTAGGTAGGGACTCACTTTTCGTCACTGATTTCTGATTCTGAGGTAGTCTATGGGCGGTGAGGATTTCAGCGTCAGCCGTGTAACTGGGTTCCGGTGATGATTTATGGGTCTCCAGGGTCGCAGTTTTCGTCAATGATATCTGATTCTAACGTACGGCATGGGCGATGAACATTTCAGCGTCACCCATGGAACAGGGTTCTGGTGATGATATGTGGGTCTCAAGGGATGCACTTTTCGTCAATGATTTCTGATTATGACGTAGTCCATGGGCGCTGAAGATTTCAGCGTCAGCCTTGGATCTGGGTTGCGGTGATGATTTCTTGGTAGGTAGGGACTCAGTTTTCGTCACTGATTTCTGATTCTAAGGTAGTCTATGAGCGGTGACGATTTCAGCGTCAGCCGTGGAACTGGGTTCCCGTGATGATTTATTGGTCTCCAGGGATTCAGTTTTCCTCAATGATTTCTGATTCTGACGTACGCCATGGGCGATGAAGATTTCAGCGTCACCCATGGATCAGGGTTCCGGTGATGATATCTAGGTCTCCAGGGATGCACTTTTTGTCAATGATTTGTGATTATGACGTAGTCCATGGGCGTTGAAGATTTATGCGTCATCCATGGAGCTGGGTTTTGGTGATGATATCTGGGTCTCATGGATGCCGTTTCCGGCAATGATTTCTGATTATGATGTAGTCCATGGGCGCTGAAGATTTCAGCTTCAACCGTGGAACTGGGTTCGAGTGATGATTTCTGGGTCTCGAGGAATGTAGTGTTCGTCAATCATTTCTGTTTATGACGTAGTCCATGGGCGCAGAAGATTTCAGCGTCAGCCTTGGATCTGGGTTGCGGTGATGATTTCTTGGTAGGTAGGGACTCAGTTTTCGTCACTGATTTCTGATTCTGAGGTAGTCTATGGGCGGTGACGATTTCAGCGTCAGCCGTGTAACTGGGTTCCGGTGATGATTTATGGTCTCCAAGGACTCAGTTTTCCTCAATGATTTTTGATTCTGACATACGCCATGGGCGATGAAGATTTCAGCGTCACCCATGGAATCAGGGTTCCGGTGATGATATCTAGGTCTCCAGGGATGCACTTTTTGTCAATGATTTCTGATTATGACGTAGTCCATGGGCGTTGAAGATTTATGCGTCATCCATGGAGCTGGGTTTTGGTGATGATATCTGGGTCTCATGGATGCAGTTTTCGACAATGATTTCTGATTATGATGTAGTCCATGGGCGCTGAAGATTTCAGCTTCAGCCGTGGAACTGGGTTCCAGCGATGATTTCTGGGTCTCGAGGAATGTAGTGTTCGTCAATGATTTCTCATTATGACGTAGTCCATTGGCGCTGAAGATTTCAGCGTCAGCCTTGGATCTGGGCTGCGGTGACGATTTCTTGGTAGGTAGGGACTCAGTTTTCGTCACTGATTTCTGATTCTGAGGTAGTCTATGGGCGGTGACGATTTCAGCGTCAGCCGTGTAACTGGGTTCCGGTGATGATTTATGGTCTCCAAGGACTCAGTTTTCCTCAATGATTTTTGATTCTGACGTACGCCATGGGCGATGAAGATTTCAGCGTCACCCATGGAATCAGGGTTCCGGTGATGATATCTAGGTCTCCAGGGATGCACTTTTTGTCAATGATTTCTGATTATGACGTAGTCAATGGGCGTTGAAGATTTATGCGTCATCCATGGAGCTGGGTTTTGGTGATGATTTCTTGGTAGGTAGGGACTCAGTTTTCGTCACTGATTTCTGATTCTAAGGTAGTCTATGAGCGGTGACGATTTCAGCGTCAGCCGTGGAACTGGGTTCCCGTGATGATTTATTGGTCTCCAGGGATTCAGTTTTCCTCAATGATTTCTGATTCTGACGTACGCCATGGGCGATGAAGATTTCAGCGTCACCCATGGATCAGGGTTCCGGTGATGATATCTAGGTCTCCAGGGATGCACTTTTTGTCAATGATTTGTGATTATGACGTAGTCCATGGGCGTTGAAGATTTATGCGTCATCCATGGAGCTGGGTTTTGGTGATGATATCTGGGTCTCATGGATGCCGTTTCCGGCAATGATTTCTGATTATGATGTAGTCCATGGGCGCTGAAGATTTCAGCTTCAACCGTGGAACTGGGTTCGAGTGATGATTTCTGGGTCTCGAGGAATGTAGTGTTCGTCAATCATTTCTGTTTATGACGTAGTCCATGGGCGCAGAAGATTTCAGCGTCAGCCTTGGATCTGGGTTGCGGTGATGATTTCTTGGTAGGTAGGGACTCAGTTTTCGTCACTGATTTCTGATTCTGAGGTAGTCTATGGGCGGTGACGATTTCAGCGTCAGCCGTGTAACTGGGTTCCGGTGATGATTTATGGTCTCCAAGGACTCAGTTTTCCTCAATGATTTTTGATTCTGACGTACGCCATGGGCGATGAAGATTTCAGCGTCACCCATGGAATCAGGGTTTCGGTGATGATATCTAGGTCTCCAGGGATGCACTTTTTGTCAATGATTTCTGATTATGACGTAGTCCATGGGCGTTGAAGATTTATGCGTCATCCATGGAGCTGGGTTTTGGTGATGATATCTGGGTCTCATGGATGCAGTTTTCGACAATGATTTCTGATTATGATGTAGTCCATGGGCGCTGAAGATTTCAGCTTCAGCCGTGGAACTGGGTTCCAGCGATGATTTCTGGGTCTCGAGGAATGTAGTGTTCGTCAATGATTTCTCATTATGACGTAGTCCATTGGCGCTGAAGATTTCAGCGTCAGCCTTGGATCTGGGCTGCGGTGACGATTTCTTGGTAGGTAGGGACTCAGTTTTCGTCACTGATTTCTAATTCTGAGGTAGTCTATGGGCGGTGACGATTTCAGCGTCAGCCGTGTAACTGGGTTCCGGTGATGATTTATGGTCTCCAAGGACTCAGTTTTCCTCAATGATTTTTGATTCTGACGTACGCCATGGGCGATGAAGATTTCAGCGTCACCCATGGAATCAGGGTTCCGGTGATGATATCTAGGTCTCCAGGGATGCACTTTTTGTCAATGATTTCTGATTATGACGTAGTCAATGGGCGTTGAAGATTTATGCGTCATCCATGGAGCTGGGTTTTGGTGATGATATCTGGGTCTCATGGATGCAGTTTTCGACAATGATTTCTAATTATGATGTAGTCCATGGGCGCTGAAGATTTCAGCTTCAGCCGTGGAACTGGGTTCCAGCGATGATTTCTGGGTCTCGAGGGATGTAGTGTTCGTCAATGATTTCTCATTATGACGTAGTCCATTGGCGCTGAAGATTTCAGCGTCAGCCTTGGATCTGGGTTGCGGTGACGATTTCTTGGTAGGTAGGGACTCACTTTTCGTCACTGATTTCTGATTCTGAGGTAGTCTATGGGCGGTGAGGATTTCAGCGTCAGCCGTGTAACTGGGTTCCGGTCATGATTTATGGGTCTCCAGGGTCGCAGTTTTCGTCAATGATATCTGATTCTAACGTACGGCATGGGCGATGAACATTTCAGCGTCACCCATGGAACAGGGTTCTGGTGATGATATGTGGGTCTCAAGGGATGCACTTTTCGTCAATGATTTCTGATTATGACGTAGTCCATGGGCGCTGAAGATTTCAGCGTCAGCCTTGGATCTGGGTTGCGGTGATGATTTCTTGGTAGGTAGGGACTCAGTTTTCGTCACTGATTTCTGATTCTAAGGTAGTCTATGAGCGGTGACGATTTCAGCGTCAGCCGTGGAACTGGGTTCCCGTGATGATTTATTGGTCTCCAGGGACTCAGTTTTCCTCAATGATTTCTGATTCTGACGTACGCCATGGGCGATGAAGATTTCAGCGTCACCCGTGGATCAGGGTTCCGGTGATGATATCTAGGTCTCCAGGGATGCACTTTTTGTCAATGATTTGTGATTATGACGTAGTCCATGGGCGTTGAAGATTTATGCGTCATCCATGGAGCTGGGTTTTGGTGATGATATCTGGGTCTCATGGATGCCGTTTCCGGCAATGATTTCTGATTATGATGTAGTCCATGGGCGCTGAAGATTTCAGCTTCAACCGTGGAACTGGGTTCGAGTGATGATTTCTGGGTCTCGAGGAATGTAGTGTTCGTCAATCATTTCTGTTTATGACGTAGTCCATGGGCGCAGAAGATTTCAGCGTCAGCCTTGGATCTGGGTTGCGGTGATGATTTCTTGGTAGGTAGGGACTCAGTTTTCGTCACTGATTTCTGATTCTGAGGTAGTCTATGGGCGGTGACGATTTCAGCGTCAGCCGTGTAACTGGGTTCCGGTGATGATTTATGGGTCTCCAAGGACTCAGTTTTCCTCAATGATTTTTGATTCTGACGTACGCCATGGGCGATGAAGATTTCAGCGTCACCCATGGAATCAGGGTTCCGGTGATGATATCTAGGTCTCCAGGGATGCACTTTTTGTCAATGATTTGTGATTATGACGTAGTCCATGGGCGTTGAAGATTTATGCGTCATCCATGGAGCTGGGTTTTGGTGATGATATCTGGGTCTCATGGATGCCGTTTCCGGCAATGATTTCTGATTATGATGTAGTCCATGGGCGCTGAAGATTTCAGCTTCAACCGTGGAACTGGGTTCGAGTGATGATTTCTGGGTCTCGAGGAATGTAGTGTTCGTCAATCATTTCTGTTTATGACGTAGTCCATGGGCGCAGAAGATTTCAGCGTCAGCCTTGGATCTGGGTTGCGGTGATGATTTCTTGGTAGGTAGGGACTCACTTTTCGTCACTGATTTCTGATTCTGAGGTAGTCTATGGGCGGTGAGGATTTCAGCGTCAGCCGTGTAACTGGGTTCCGGTGATGATTTATGGGTCTCCAGGGTCGCAGTTTTCGTCAATGATATCTGATTCTAACGTACGGCATGGGCGATGAACATTTCAGCGTCACCCATGGAACAGGGTTCTGGTGATGATATGTGGGTCTCAAGGGATGCACTTTTCGTCAATGATTTCTGATTATGACGTAGTCCATGGGCGCTGAAGATTTCAGCGTCAGCCTTCGATCTGGGTTGCGGTGATGATTTCTTGGTAGGTAGGGACTCAGTTTTCGTCATTGATTTCTGATTCTAAGGTAGTCTATGAGCGGTGACGATTTCAGCGTCAGCCGTGGAACTGGGTTCCCGTGATGATTTATTGGTCTCCAGGGACTCAGTTTTCCTCAATGATTTCTGATTCTGACGTACGCCATGGGCGATGAAGATTTCAGCGTCACCCATGGATCAGGGTTCCGGTGATGATATCTAGGTCTCCAGGGATGCACTTTTTGTCAATGATTTGTGATTATGACGTAGTCCATGGGCGTTGAAGATTTATGCGTCATCCATGGAGCTGGGTTTTGGTGATGATATCTGGGTCTCATGGATGCCGTTTCCGGCAATGATTTCTGATTATGATGTAGTCCATGGGCGCTGAAGATTTCAGCTTCAACCGTGGAACTGGGTTCGAGTGATGATTTCTGGGTCTCGAGGAATGTAGTGTTCGTCAATCATTTCTGTTTATGACGTAGTCCATGGGCGCAGAAGATTTCAGCGTCAGCCTTGGATCTGGGTTGCGGTGATGATTTCTTGGTAGGTAGGGACTCACTTTTCGTCACTGATTTCTGATTCTGAGGTAGTCTATGGGCGGTGAGGATTTCAGCGTCAGCCGTGTAACTGGGTTCCGGTGATGATTTATGGGTCTCCAGGGTCGCAGTTTTCGTCAATGATATCTGATTCTAACGTACGGCATGGGCGATGAACATTTCAGCGTCACCCATGGAACAGGGTTCTGGTGATGATATGTGGGTCTCAAGGGATGCACTTTTCGTCAATGATTTCTGATTATGACGTAGTCCATGGGCGCTGAAGATTTCAGCGTCAGCCTTGGATCTGGGTTGCGGTGATGATTTCTTGGTAGGTAGGGACTCAGTTTTCGTCACTGATTTCTGATTCTAAGGTAGTCTATGAGCGGTGACGATTTCAGCGTCAGCCGTGGAACTGGGTTCCCGTGATGATTTATTGGTCTCCAGGGATTCAGTTTTCCTCAATGATTTCTGATTCTGACGTACGCCATGGGCGATGAAGATTTCAGCGTCACCCATGGATCAGGGTTCCGGTGATGATATCTAGGTCTCCAGGGATGCACTTTTTGTCAATGATTTGTGATTATGACGTAGTCCATGGGCGTTGAAGATTTATGCGTCATCCATGGAGCTGGGTTTTGGTGATGATATCTGGGTCTCATGGATGCCGTTTCCGGCAATGATTTCTGATTATGATGTAGTCCATGGGCGCTGAAGATTTCAGCTTCAACCGTGGAACTGGGTTCGAGTGATGATTTCTGGGTCTCGAGGAATGTAGTGTTCGTCAATCATTTCTGTTTATGACGTAGTCCATGGGCGCAGAAGATTTCAGCGTCAGCCTTGGATCTGGGTTGCGGTGATGATTTCTTGGTAGGTAGGGACTCAGTTTTCGTCACTGATTTCTGATTCTGAGGTAGTCTATGGGCGGTGACGATTTCAGCGTCAGCCGTGTAACTGGGTTCCGGTGATGATTTATGGTCTCCAAGGACTCAGTTTTCCTCAATGATTTTTGATTCTGACATACGCCATGGGCGATGAAGATTTCAGCGTCACCCATGGAATCAGGGTTCCGGTGATGATATCTAGGTCTCCAGGGATGCACTTTTTGTCAATGATTTCTGATTATGACGTAGTCCATGGGCGTTGAAGATTTATGCGTCATCCATGGAGCTGGGTTTTGGTGATGATATCTGGGTCTCATGGATGCAGTTTTCGACAATGATTTCTGATTATGATGTAGTCCATGGGCGCTGAAGATTTCAGCTTCAGCCGTGGAACTGGGTTCCAGCGATGATTTCTGGGTCTCGAGGAATGTAGTGTTCGTCAATGATTTCTCATTATGACGTAGTCCATTGGCGCTGAAGATTTCAGCGTCAGCCTTGGATCTGGGCTGCGGTGACGATTTCTTGGTAGGTAGGGACTCAGTTTTCGTCACTGATTTCTGATTCTGAGGTAGTCTATGGGCGGTGACGATTTCAGCGTCAGCCGTGTAACTGGGTTCCGGTGATGATTTATGGGTCTCCAGGGACTCAGTTTTTGTCAATGATTTCTGATTCTGACGTACGCCATGGGCGATGAAGATTTCAGCGTCACCCATGGATCAGGGTTCCGGTGATGATATGTGGGTCTCCAGGGATGCACTTTTCGTCAATGATTTCTGATTATGACGTAGTCCATGGGCGCTGAAGATTTGAGCGTCAGCCTTGGATCTGGGTTGCGGTGATGATTTCTTGGTAGGTAGGGACTCAGTTTTCGTCACTGATTTCTGATTCTGAGGTAGTCTATGGGCGGTGACGATTTCAGCGTCAGCCGTGTAACTGGGTTCCGGTGATGATTTATGGGTCTTCAGGGACTCAGTTTTCCGCAATGATTTCTGATTCTGACGTACGCCATGGGCGATGAAGATTTCAGCGTCACCCATGGATCAGGGTTCCGGTGATGATATGTGGGTCTCGAGGGATGCACTTTTCGTCAATGATTTCTGATTATGACGTAGTCCATGGGCGCTGAAGATTTCAGCGTCAGCCTTGGATCTGGGTTGCGGTGATGATTTCTTGGTAGGTAGGGACTCAGTTTTGGTCACTGATTTCTGATTCTGAGGTAGTCTATGAGCGGTGACGATTTCAGCGTCAGCCGTGGAACTGGGTTCCCGTGATGATTTATTGGTCTCCAGGGACTCAGTTTTCCTCAATGATTTCTGATTCTGACGTACGCTATGGGCGATGAAGATTTCAGCGTCACCCATGGATCAGGGTTCCGGTGATGATATCTAGGTCTCCAGGGATGCACTTTTTGTCAATGATTTGTGATTATGACGTAGTCCATGGGCGTTGAAGATTTATGCGTCATCCATGGAGCTGGGTTTTGGTGATGATATCTGGGTCTCATGGATGCCGTTTCCGGCAATGATTTCTGATTATGATGTAGTCCATGGGCGCTGAAGATTTCAGCTTCAGCCGTGGAACTGGGTTCCAGTGATGATTTCTGGGTCTCGAGGGATGTAGTGTTCGTCAATGATTTCTGATTATGACGTAGTCCATGGGCGCAGAAGATTTCAGCGTCAGCCTTGGATCTGGGTTGCGGTGATGATTTCTTGGTAGGTAAAGACTCAGTTTTCGTCACTGATTTCTGATTCTAAGGTAGTCTATGAGCGGTGAGGATTTCAGCGTCAGCCGTGTAACTGGGTTCCGGTGATGATTTATGGGTCACCAGGGTCGCAGTTTTCATCAATGATATCTGATTATGACGTACGGCATGGGCGATGAACATTTCAGCTTCACCCATGGAACAGGGTTCCGGTGATGATATGTGGGTCTCTAGGGATGCACTTTTCGTCAATGATTTCTGATTATGACGTAGTCCATGAGCGCTGAAGATTTCAGCGTCAGCCTTGGATCTGGGTTGTAGTGATGATTTCTTGGTAGGTAGGGACTCAGTTTTCGTCACTGACTTCTGATTCTGAGGTAGTCTATGAGCGGTGACGATTTCAGCGTCAGCCGTGAAACTGGGTTCCGGTTATGATTTATGGGTCTCCAGGGACTCAGTTTTCCTCAATGATTTCTGATTATGACGTACGCCATGGGCGATGAACATTTCAGCGTCACCCATGGAACAGGGTTCCGGTGATGATATGTGGGTCTCGAGGGATGCACTTTTCGTCAATGATTTCTGATTATGATGTAGTCCATGGGCGCTGAAGATTTCAGCGTCAGCCTTGGATCTGGGTTGCGGTGATGATTTCTTGGTAGGTAGGGACTCAGTTTTCGTCACTGATTTCTGATTCTGAGGTAGGCTATGGGCGGTGACGTTTTCAGCGTCAGCCGTGAAACTGGGTTCCGGTTATGATTTATGGGTCTCCAGGGACTCAGTTTTCCTCAATGATTTCTGATTATGACGTACGCCATGGGCGATGAAGATTTCAGCGTCACCCATGGAACAGGGTTCCGGTGATGATATGTGGGTCTCTAGGGATGCACTTTTCGTCATTGATTTCTGATTATGACGTAGTCCATGGGCGCTGAAGATTTTAGCGTCAGCCTTGGATCTGGGTTGCGGTGATGATTTCTTGGTAGGTAGGGACTCAGTTTTCGTCACTGATTTCTGATTCTGAGGTAGTCTATGAGCGGTGATGATTTCAGCGTCAGCCGTGGACCTGGGTTCCCGTGATGATTTATTGGTCTCCAGGGACTCAGTTTTCCTCAATGATTTCTGATTCTGACGTACGCCATGGGCGATGAAGATTTCAGCGTCACGCATGGATCAGGGTTCCGGTGATGATATCTAGGTCTCCAGGGATGCACTTTTTGTCAATGATTTGTGATTATGACGTAGTCCATGGGCGTTGAAGATTTATGCGTCATCCATGGAGCTGGGTTTTGGTGATGATATCTGGGTCTCATGGATGCTGTTTTCGGCAATGATTTCTGATTATGATGTAGTCCATGGGCGCTGATGATTTCAGCTTCAACCGTGGAACTGGGTTCGAGTGATGATTTCTGGGTCTCGAGGAATGTAGTGTTCGTCAATCATTTCTGTTTATGACGTAGTCCATGGGCGCAGAAGATTTCAGCGTCAGCCTTGGATCTGGGTTGCGGTGATGATTTCTTGGTAGGTAGGGACTCAGTTTTCATCACTGATTTCTGATTCTGAGGTAGTCTATGGGCGGTGACGTTTTCAGCGTCAGCCGTGAAACTGGGTTCCGGTGATGATTTATGGGTCTCCAGGGACTCAGTTTTCGTCACTGATTTCTGATTCTAAGGTAGTCTATGAGCGGTGAGGATTTCAGCGTCAGCCGTGTAACTGGGTTCCGGTGATGATTTATGGGTCACCAGGGTCTTAGTTTTCATCAATGATATCTGATTCTAACGTACGGCATGGGCGATGAACATTTCAGCGTCACCCATGGAACAGGGTTCCGGTGATGATATGTGGGTCTCTAGGGATGCACTTTTCGTCAATGATTTCTGATTATGACGTAGTCCATGAGCGCTGAAGATTTCAGCGTCAGCCTTGGATCTGGGTTGTAGTGATGATTTCTTGGTAGGTAGGGACTCAATTTTCGTCACTGATTTCTGATTCTGAGGTAGTCTATGAGCGGTGACGATTTCAACGTCAGCCGTGGACCTGGGTTCCCGTGATGATTTATTGGTCTCCAGGGACTCAGTTTTCCTCAATGATTTCTGATTCTGACGTACGCCATGGGCGATGAAGATTTCAGCGTCACCCATGGATCAGGGTTCCGGTGATGATATCTAGGTCTCCAGGGATGCACTTTTTGTCAATGATTTGTGATTACGACGTAGTCCATGGGCGTTGAAGATTTATGCGTCGTCCATGGAGCTGGGTTTTGGTGATGATATCTGGGTCTCATGGATGCCGTTTTCGGCAATGATTTCTGATTATGATGTAGTCCATGGGCGCTGAAGATTTCAGCTTCACCCGTGGAACGGGGTTCGAGTGATGATTTCTGGGTCTCGAGGAATGTAGTGTTCGTCAATCATTTCTGATTATCACGTAGTCCATGGGCGCAGAAGATTTCAGCGTCAGCCTTGGATCTGGGTTGCGGTGATGATTTCTTGGTAGGTAGGGACTCAGTTTTCGTCACTGATTTCTGATTCTGAGGTAGTCTATGAGCGGTGACGATTTCAGCGTCAGTCGTGGAACTGGGTTCCCGTGATGATTTATTGGTCTCGAGGAATGTAGTGTTCGTCAATCATTTCTGATTATCACGTAGTCCATGGGCGCAGAAGATTTCAGCGTCAGCCTTGGTTCTGGGTTGCGGTGATGATTTCTTGGTAGGTAGGGACTCAGTTTTCGTCACTGATTTCTGATTCTGAGGTAGTCTATGGGCGGTGACGATTTCAGCGTCACCCATGGAACAGGGTTCCGGTGATGATATGTGGGTCTCTAGGGATGCACTTTTCGTCAATGATTTCTGATTATGACGTAGTCCATGAGCGCTGAAGATTTCAGCGTCAGCCGGGTCTCTAGGGATGCACTTTTCGTCAATGATTTCTGATTATGACGTAGTCCATGAGCGCTGAAGATTTCAGCGTCAGCCTTGGATCTGGGTTGTAGTGATGATTTCTTGGTAGGTAGGGACTCAGTTTTCGTCATTGATTTCTGATTCTGAGGTAGTCTATGAGCGGTGACGATTTTAGCGTCAGCCGTGGAACTGGGTTCCCGTGATGATTTATTGGTCTCCACGGACTCAGTTTTCCTCAATGATTTCTGATTCTGACGTACGCCATGGGCGATGAAGATTTCAGCGTCACCCATGGATCAGGGTTCCGGTGATGATATCTAGGTCTCCAGGGATGCACTTTTTGTCAATGATTTGTGATTATGACGTAGTCCATGGGCGTTGAAGATTTATGCGTCGTCCATGGAGCTGGGTTTTGGTGATGATATCTGGGTCTCATGGATGCCGTTTTCGGCAATGATTTCTGATTATGATGTAGTCCATGGGCGCTGAAGATTTCAGCTTCACCCGTGGAACTGGGTTCGAGTGATGATTTCTGGGTCTCGAGGAATGTAGTGTTCGTCAATCATTTCTGATTATCACGTAGTCCATGGGCGCAGAAGATTTCAGCGTCAGCCTTGGATCTGGGTTGCGGTGATGATTTCTTGGTAGGTAGGGACTCAGTTTTCGTCACTGATTTCTGATTCTGAGGTAGTCTATGAGCGGTGACGATTTCAGCGTCAGTCGTGGAACTGGGTTCCCGTGATGATTTATTGGTCTCGAGGAATGTAGTGTTCGTCAATCATTTCTGATTATCACGTAGTCCATGGGCGCAGAAGATTTCAGCGTCAGCCTTGGATCTGGGTTGCGGTGATGATTTCTTGGTAGGTAGGGACTCAGTTTTCGTCACTGATTTCTGATTCTGAGGTAGTCTATGGGCGGTGACGATTTCAGCGTCACCCATGGAACAGGGTTCCGGTGATGATATGTGGGTCTCTAGGGATGCACTTTTCGTCAATGATTTCTGATTATGACGTAGTCCATGAGCGCAGAAGATTTCAGCGTCAGCCTTGGATCTGGGTTGTAGTGATGATTTCTTGGTAGGTAGGGACTCAGTTTTCGTCACTGATTTCTGATTCTAAGGTAGTCTATGAGCGGTGAGGATTTCAGCGTCAGCCGTGTAACTGGGTTCCGGTGATGATTTATGGGTCACCAGGGTCTCAGTTTTCATCAATGATATCTGATTCTAACGTACGGCATGGGCGATGAACATTTCAGCGTCACCCATGGAACAGGGTTCCGGTGATGATATGTGGGTCTCTAGGGATGCACTTTTCGTCAATGATTTCTGATTATGACGTAGTCCATGAGCGCTGAAGATTTCAGCGTCAGCCTTGGATCTGGGTTGTAGTGATGATTTCTTGGTAGGTAGGGACTCAGTTTTCGTCACTGATTTCTGATTCTGAGGTAGTCTATGAGCGGTGACGATTTCAGCGTCAGCCGTGGAACTGGGTTCCCGTGATGATTTATTGGTCTCCAGGGACTCAGTTTTCCTCAATGATTTCTGATCCTGACGTACGCCATGGGCGATGAAGATTTCAGCGTCACCCATGGATCAGGGTTCCGGTGATGATATCTAGGTCTCCAGGGATGCACTTTTTGTCAATGATTTGTGATTATGACGTAGTCCATGGGCGTTGAAGATTTATGCGTCGTCCATGGAGCTGGGTTTTGGTGATGATATCTGGGTCTCATGGATGTCGTTTTCGGCAATGATTTCTGATTATGATGTAGTCCATGGGCGCTGAAGATTTCAGCTTCACCCGTGGAACTGGGTTCGAGTGATGATTTCTGGGTCTCGAGGAATGTAGTGTTCGTCAATCATTTCTGGTTATCACGTAGTCCATGGGCGCAGAAGATTTCAGCGTCAGCCTTGGATCTGGGATGCGGTGATGATTTCTTGGTAGGTAGGGACTCAGTTTTCGTCACTGATTTCTGATTCTGAGGTAGTCTATGGGCGGTGACGATTTCAGCGTCAGCCGTGTAACTGGGTTCCGGTGATGATTTATGGGTCTTCAGGGACTCAGTTTTCCGCAATGATTTCTGATTCTGACGTACGCCATGGGCGATGAAGATTTCAGCGTCACCCATGGATCAGGGTTCCGGTGATGATATGTGGGTCTCGAGGGATGCACTTTTCGTCAATGATTTCTGATTATGACGTAGTCCATGGGCGCTGAAGATTTCAGCGTCAGCCTTGGATCTGGGTTGCGGTGATGATTTCTTGGTAGGTAGGGACTCAGTTTTCGTCACTGATTTCTGATTCTGAGGTAGTCTATGAGCGGTGACGATTTCAGCGTCAGCCGTGGAACTGGGTTCCCGTGATGATTTATGGGTCTCCAGGGACTCAGTTTTCGTCAATGATTTCTGATTCTGACGTACGCCATGGGCGATGAAGATTTCAGCGTCACCCTTGGATCAGGGTTCTAGTGATGATATGTGGGTCTCGAGGGATGCACTTTTCGTCAATGATTTCTGATTCTGAGGTAGTCCATGGGCGTTGAAGATTTATGCGTCTTCCATGGAGCTGGGTTTTGGTGATGATATCTGGGTCTCATGGATGCCGTTTTCGGCAATGATTTCTGATTATGATGTAGTCCATGGGCGCTGAAGATTTCAGCTTCAACCGTGGAACTGGGTTCGAGTAATGATTTCTGGGTCTCGAGGAATGTAGTGTTCGTCAATCATTTCTGATTATGACGTAGTCCATGGGCACAGAAGATTTCAGCGTCAGCCTTGGATCTAGGTTGCGGTGATGATTTCTTGGTAGGTAGGGACTCAGTTTTCGTCACTGATTTCTGATTCTGAGGTAGTCTATGGGCGGTGACGATTTCAGCGTCAGCCGTGTAACTGGGTTCCGGTGATGATTTATGGGTCTCCAGAGACTCAGTTTTCGTCAATGATTTCTGATTCTGACGTACGCCATGGGCGATGAACATTTCAGCGTCACCCATGGATCAGGGTTCCGGTGATGATATGTGGGTCTCCAGGGATGCACTTTTCGTCAATGATTTCTGATTATGACGTAGTCCATGGGCGCTGAAGATTTCAGCGTCAGCCTTGGATCTGGGTTGCGGTGATGATTTCTTGGTAGGTAGGGACTCAGTTTTCGTCACTGATTTCTGATTCTGAGGTAGTCTATGAGCGGTGACGATTTCAGCGTCAGCCGTGGAACTGGGTTCCCGTGATGATTTATTGGTCTCCAGGGACTCAGTTTTCCTCAATGATTTCTAATTCTGACGTACGCCATGGGCGATGAAGATTTCAGCGTCACCCATGGATCAGGGTTCCGGTGATGATATCTAGGTCTCCAGGGATGCACTTTTTGTCAATGATTTGTGATTATGACGTAGTCCATAGGCGTTGAAGATTTATGCGTCATCCATGGAGCTGGGTTTTGGTGATGATATCTGGGTCTCATGGATGCCGTTTTCGGCAATGATTTCTGATTATGATGTAGTCCATGGGCGCTGAAGATTTCAGCTTCAACCGTGGAACTGGGTTCGAGTAATGATTTCTGGGTCTCGAGGAATGTAGTGTTCGTCAATCATTTCTGATTATGACGTAGTCCATGGGCACAGAAGATTTCAGCGTCAGCCTTGGATCTAGGTTGCGGTGATGATTTCTTGGTAGGTAGGGACTCAGTTTTCGTCACTGATTTCTGATTCTGAGGTAGTCTATGGGCGGTGACGATTTCAGCGTCAGCCGTGTAACTGGGTTCCGGTGATGATTTATGGGTCTCCAGAGACTCAGTTTTCGTCAATGATTTCTGATTCTGACGTACGCCATGGGCGATGAACATTTCAGCGTCACCCATGGATCAGGGTTCCGGTGATGATATGTGGGTCTCCAGGGATGCACTTTTCGTCAATGATTTCTGATTATGACGTAGTCCATGGGCGCTGAAGATTTCAGCGTCAGCCTTGGATCTGGGTTGCGGTGATGATTTCTTGGTAGGTAGGGACTCAGTTTTCGTCACTGATTTCTGATTCTGAGGTAGTCTATGAGCGGTGACGATTTCAGCGTCAGCCGTGGAACTGGGTTCCCATGATGATTTATTGGTCTCCAGGGACTCAGTTTTCCTCAATTATTTCTAATTCTGACGTACGTCATGGGCGATGAAGATTTCAGCGTCACCCATGGATCAGGGTTCCGGTGATGATATCTAGGTCTCCAGGGATGCACTTTTTGTCAATGATTTGTGATTATGACGTAGTCCATAGGCGTTGAAGATTTATGCGTCATCCATGGAGCTGGGTTTTGGTGATGATATCTGGGTCTCATGGATGCCGTTTTCGGCAATGATTTCTGATTATGATGTAGTCCATGGGCGCTGAAGATTTCAGCTTCAACCGTGGAACTGGGTTCGAGTAATGATTTCTGGGTCTCGAGGAATGTAGTGTTCGTCAATCATTTCTGATTATGACGTAGTCCATGGGCACAGAAGATTTCAGCGTCAGCCTTGGATCTAGGTTGCGGTGATGATTTCTTGGTAGGTAGGGACTCAGTTTTCGTCACTGATTTCTGATTCTGAGGTAGTCTATGAGCGGTGACGATTTCAGCGTCAGCCGTGGAACTGGGTTCCCGTGATGATTTATTGGTCTCCAGGGACTCAGTTTTCCTCAATGATTTCTGATCCTGACGTACGCCATGGGCGATGAAGATTTCAGCGTCACCCATGGATCAGGGTTCCGGTGATGATATCTAGGTCTCCAGGGATGCACTTTTTGTCAATGATTTGTGATTATGACGTAGTCCATGGGCGTTGAAGATTTATGCGTCGTCCATGGAGCTGGGTTTTGGTGATGATATCTGGGTCTCATGGATGTCGTTTTCGGCAATGATTTCTGATTATGATGTAGTCCATGGGCGCTGAAGATTTCAGCTTCACCCGTGGAACTGGGTTCGAGTGATGATTTCTGGGTCTCGAGGAATGTAGTGTTCGTCAATCATTTCTGGTTATCACGTAGTCCATGGGCGCAGAAGATTTCAGCGTCAGCCTTGGATCTGGGATGCGGTGATGATTTCTTGGTAGGTAGGGACTCAGTTTTCGTCACTGATTTCTGATTCTGAGGTAGTCTATGGGCGGTGACGATTTCAGCGTCAGCCGTGTAACTGGGTTCCGGTGATGATTTATGGGTCTTCAGGGACTCAGTTTTCCGCAATGATTTCTGATTCTGACGTACGCCATGGGCGATGAAGATTTCAGCGTCACCCATGGATCAGGGTTCCGGTGATGATATGTGGGTCTCGAGGGATGCACTTTTCGTCAATGATTTCTGATTATGACGTAGTCCATGGGCGCTGAAGATTTCAGCGTCAGCCTTGGATCTGGGTTGCGGTGATGATTTCTTGGTAGGTAGGGACTCAGTTTTCGTCACTGATTTCTGATTCTGAGGTAGTCTATGAGCGGTGACGATTTCAGCGTCAGCCGTGGAACTGGGTTCCCGTGATGATTTATGGGTCTCCAGGGACTCAGTTTTCGTCAATGATTTCTGATTCTGACGTACGCCATGGGCGATGAAGATTTCAGCGTCACCCTTGGATCAGGGTTCTAGTGATGATATGTGGGTCTCGAGGGATGCACTTTTCGTCAATGATTTCTGATTCTGAGGTAGTCCATGGGCGTTGAAGATTTATGCGTCTTCCATGGAGCTGGGTTTTGGTGATGATATCTGGGTCTCATGGATGCCGTTTTCGGCAATGATTTCTGATTATGATGTAGTCCATGGGCGCTGAAGATTTCAGCTTCAACCGTGGAACTGGGTTCGAGTAATGATTTCTGGGTCTCGAGGAATGTAGTGTTCGTCAATCATTTCTGATTATGACGTAGTCCATGGGCACAGAAGATTTCAGCGTCAGCCTTGGATCTAGGTTGCGGTGATGATTTCTTGGTAGGTAGGGACTCAGTTTTCGTCACTGATTTCTGATTCTGAGGTAGTCTATGGGCGGTGACGATTTCAGCGTCAGCCGTGTAACTGGGTTCCGGTGATGATTTATGGGTCTCCAGAGACTCAGTTTTCGTCAATGATTTCTGATTCTGACGTACGCCATGGGCGATGAACATTTCAGCGTCACCCATGGATCAGGGTTCCGGTGATGATATGTGGGTCTCCAGGGATGCACTTTTCGTCAATGATTTCTGATTATGACGTAGTCCATGGGCGCTGAAGATTTCAGCGTCAGCCTTGGATCTGGGTTGCGGTGATGATTTCTTGGTAGGTAGGGACTCAGTTTTCGTCACTGATTTCTGATTCTGAGGTAGTCTATGAGCGGTGACGATTTCAGCGTCAGCCGTGGAACTGGGTTCCCGTGATGATTTATTGGTCTCCAGGGACTCAGTTTTCCTCAATGATTTCTAATTCTGACGTACGCCATGGGCGATGAAGATTTCAGCGTCACCCATGGATCAGGGTTCCGGTGATGATATCTAGGTCTCCAGGGATGCACTTTTTGTCAATGATTTGTGATTATGACGTAGTCCATAGGCGTTGAAGATTTATGCGTCATCCATGGAGCTGGGTTTTGGTGATGATATCTGGGTCTCATGGATGCCGTTTTCGGCAATGATTTCTGATTATGATGTAGTCCATGGGCGCTGAAGATTTCAGCTTCAACCGTGGAACTGGGTTCGAGTAATGATTTCTGGGTCTCGAGGAATGTAGTGTTCGTCAATCATTTCTGATTATGACGTAGTCCATGGGCACAGAAGATTTCAGCGTCAGCCTTGGATCTAGGTTGCGGTGATGATTTCTTGGTAGGTAGGGACTCAGTTTTCGTCACTGATTTCTGATTCTGAGGTAGTCTATGGGCGGTGACGATTTCAGCGTCAGCCGTGTAACTGGGTTCCGGTGATGATTTATGGGTCTCCAGAGACTCAGTTTTCGTCAATGATTTCTGATTCTGACGTACGCCATGGGCGATGAACATTTCAGCGTCACCCATGGATCAGGGTTCCGGTGATGATATGTGGGTCTCCAGGGATGCACTTTTCGTCAATGATTTCTGATTATGACGTAGTCCATGGGCGCTGAAGATTTCAGCGTCAGCCTTGGATCTGGGTTGCGGTGATGATTTCTTGGTAGGTAGGGACTCAGTTTTCGTCACTGATTTCTGATTCTGAGGTAGTCTATGAGCGGTGACGATTTCAGCGTCAGCCGTGGAACTGGGTTCCCATGATGATTTATTGGTCTCCAGGGACTCAGTTTTCCTCAATTATTTCTAATTCTGACGTACGTCATGGGCGATGAAGATTTCAGCGTCACCCATGGATCAGGGTTCCGGTGATGATATCTAGGTCTCCAGGGATGCACTTTTTGTCAATGATTTGTGATTATGACGTAGTCCATAGGCGTTGAAGATTTATGCGTCATCCATGGAGCTGGGTTTTGGTGATGATATCTGGGTCTCATGGATGCCGTTTTCGGCAATGATTTCTGATTATGATGTAGTCCATGGGCGCTGAAGATTTCAGCTTCAACCGTGGAACTGGGTTCGAGTAATGATTTCTGGGTCTCGAGGAATGTAGTGTTCGTCAATCATTTCTGATTATGACGTAGTCCATGGGCACAGAAGATTTCAGCGTCAGCCTTGGATCTAGGTTGCGGTGATGATTTCTTGGTAGGTAGGGACTCAGTTTTCGTCACTGATTTCTGATTCTGAGGTAGTCTATGGGCGGTGACGATTTCAGCGTCAGCCGTATAACTGGGTTCCGGTGATGATTTATGGGTCTCCAGAGACTCAGTTTTCGTCAATGATTTCTGATTCTGACGTACGCCATGGGCGATGAACATTTCAGCGTCACCCATGGATCAGGGTTCCGGTGATGATATGTGGGTCTCCAGGGATGCACTTTTCGTCAATGATTTCTGATTATGACGTAGTCCATGGGCGCTGAAGATTTCAGCGTCAGCCTTGGATCTGGGTTGCGGTGATGATTTCTTGGTAGGTAGGGACTCAGTTTTCGTCACTGATTTCTGATTCTGAGGTAGTCTATGAGCGGTGACGATTTCAGCGTCAGCCGTGGAACTGGGTTCCCATGATGATTTATTGGTCTCCAGGGACTCAGTTTTCCTCAATTATTTCTAATTCTGACGTACGTCATGGGCGATGAAGATTTCAGCGTCACCCATGGATCAGGGTTCCGGTGATGATATCTAGGTCTCCAGGGATGCACTTTTTGTCAATGATTTGTGATTATGACGTAGTCCATAGGCGTTGAAGATTTATGCGTCATCCATGGAGCTGGGTTTTTGTGAAACCCTAGAAAATTTATGATTTAAATATGCGGATGTATAACCTACCATGTAAACGTAAGACTGAAAGTGACATATAATGGAGGGGATGACCTCCATAAAATGAATTTTTGTTTTAGAATTCATAAAGACAAAGAAACTGGTAACGTGTTTTGATGAATAAAATAATGAGAGAAATGACAAAATGAATATATTCCAAAATAATGAAATGACCTTAAAGGTTTAGAAGGATAATTGATATTATTTTATGTGAAGATTGAACAAGAAAATTTGGATAGTTGACGAAAAGTCATAAACTGACCAATTTTACATTAGAAAGCAGAGCTCTCAATCCAATCGTCGGATTGGGATGGAATTTTGCATAAAGTCTATTAATATGTTTTCCTACATTGGTGAAAGATATCATCCCAATGAGAGTTTGGTAAAGACTAACGATTTAAGCAGAAACAAACCGGATGGTTTCCATGAAAAAAAAAACAAATAATATATAAATACATAAATGAGGGACATAAAAGTAATTAGTAAAACAATGGTGCCTTTAAAAACAGCAAAGGCCACCAGATTAAAAAAAAAAGAGAGAAAGAAAAACGAAAAGGGGTGAGAGACGATAGAGAATTCGGTTACATAGAGGTGCAGGATTTGGATGAACCAATACTGCTTCGGTGGCCATATCTCTTGCATCCACCGTTGGATCATGTTGAGTTTTGGATATATTGTTCTTCTCACACTCCTCTATAAACTGACCGGAGGGATTTGAAGGAACATAATCCATTGAGCATCCATCATCATCGGAAGTGTCCTGGAAAACAAAAGGCAATATATCTGCAGGGAAGTTTTGGTCGCCGGCCGATTTCTCTCTTTTCCACCGTTGGATCGTGCCTATTTTTGGATATGTGCTGCACCTAGGTGTGGCCTACATTCTGGACGGTGGAGATCGGAAACTCACTCTCCGGCAAGGTTTGGTTCATGTTGAACAGTAGCTCGTCCATTTTCAGGTTAGTTCGGTTTTATTCAAATCTGTGGAGATCAAACCGTTGGATGATTCTGATTTTGAGATATATTGTACACAACACAATGATATATATTCTGACCGTGAGTTCAAGGAAATAATCAAAAGTGGATGAGTTGTTTCTATTTGAATCTATTGCTAGTCTTAGTAAAACATTTAGGAAGCTTGATTTAATTACATGTTTTGATGAAACTAGAATTATGTGGGTGTAGGGTTTATGTAAGATATAATGGTAAAATGTGCTCTTGTTATTAGTGTTGTTATAGATTAATTGTGTTGTAAAATGTGTTAGGGAAGTTTTGAAATTTGGATGAAGGGACATTGAGTTCGTTGATTTAATGGATATATGTTTTTAGGCATTAAAAAGGATTCCAATATCGGCAGCCTGAAACTGCGTCGCTGCCGATTCAGATATCGGCAGCAAGCACTGCCTCGCTGCCGATTTCTACAAGGCAGAAATGACTTAAATTCTAGTAACAATCTCATAGTATGATGGTGTAAAATGTGGAACACTTGAATGTGAACATATGAATTCTTGAAATAAGTGGGATGAATGTGAATCGAAGATATAAATGAATTGATTGTGGTCTTTGGTGTCTTAGGTGTTGTGGCCGGAATCAGACCATTGCCAGGACAAGGACAGACCACAAGTGGAGCAGGTAGGTGGTTTCCACCTTTTTCTCATTTTGATGTTTATGTTTTGAAATGGTTAACTTGTGATGATATGTTATTAAATCCTTGTTGTAAGAAGAAATGACGAAGAAGAGTTGGATTAAATTCTTAATGATTGTCGAAATGACTATGAAATGTCGAACAAGTTCTTAATGAATGTTGAAACAATGGTGAAAATGTTAGAGTTCTAAACTGACCCTTTTGAGGTGAACATCTTATTGAGTTGTGATGAATACTAAACCAAATGTGATGTTGGGGGCTGTTATGAATTTGAGCTACTAATGAATGGTAGTATGTGTCGTACAAAGGATCTACTTTTGTATTCTTATTGAATGTAATGGTGATGAATGATTGTATGAGTATTATGAGAGATCTACTATTTTATTATATTGAATGTAATCGTGATGAATGTGTTACCAAGGATCTATCATTTATTGATTGTATGAGTGTTATGAAAGACCTATCATTGTATCGTATTGATGGTTAATTACCACGAATGGTGGTGTGAGTATTACTGGGGATTTATTATGATGTTGCATTGAACGTTAACTGTCAAGAATGGTTGGATGAATGATACAAAGGGTACTGTTGTGTTGTGTTATATTGAATGCTAAACTGTTGTGGGATGTTTGGTTTTTGCATTACAAAGGGATCTATCATCGTGTTACGGAATGATAAATTACTAGGAAACGGTGGTACAAGTATCCCCAAGGGTTTACTTTGATGTTGCAAGGAATGTCAAATTGTCATGAATTGTTTGATAAAACAATGATTAGCTTCGGCTAATGGCATCCGAGTGGATGACCGAAACAAACGACTAATTAGCTTCGGCTAATGGCATCCGAGTGGATGGCCGGAACAAACGATTGATTAGCTTCGGCTAATGGCATCCGAATGGATGACCGGAACAAACGATTGATTGGCTTCGGCTAATGGCATCCGAGTGGATGACCGGAACAAACGATTAATTAGTTTTGGCTAATGACATCCGAAGGGATGTCAGGGGTAAACAATTGATTAGCTCTGACTATGGGCATCCAAAGTATGATTGGGATGAATAAATGCTTAGTTTTGGTAAGTGGCATCCTAAATGGATAACGATTAACTATGGTAATGACATCATAGATGAATTATCAGATTAATAAATGACTAACTATGGTAATGACACCATAGATGAATTACCAAAACGAATAAATGATTTACATTCGATAAATGGCATCCTAAAGGGATCATCGAGATTAATGAATGATTAGCCATGTTAATGACACCATAAATGAATTACCAAAATGAATAAATGATGTACATTTGATAAATGGCATCCTGAAGGGATCATCGAGATTAATAAATGACTAACTATGGTAATGACACCATAGATGAATTACCAAAACGAATAAATGATTTACATTCGATAAATGGCATCCTAAAGGGATCATCGAGATTAATGAATGATTAGCTATGGTAATGACACCATAAATGAATTACCAAAATGAATAAATGATGTACATTTGATAAATGGCATCCTGAAGGGATCATCGAGATTAATAAATGACTAACTATGGTAATGACACCATAGATGAATTACCAAAACGAATAAATGATTTACATTCGATAAATAGCATCCTAAAGGGATCATCGAGCTGAATAAATGATTAGCTATGGTAATGACACCATAGATGTATTACCAAAATGAATAAATGATTAGCTTTGGTAAATGGCAAATTTAACTATGGTAATGACACCATAGATGAATTACCAGAATGAGTAAATGAATTGCTATGGTAATGGCACCATATATGAATTACCAGAATGAATAAATGATTAGCTTTGGTATATGGCATCCTAAATGGATAACCGAGATGTATGAATTACTAGCTTCGACTAATAACATCCTAGGTGGATAGTCAAGGTGAACAAATGATTAATTACGACTGATGACATCCTAAATGGATAATCGAGATAATGAAATTACTACCTTTGGCTAATAGCATTCTAAATGGATAATCAGGATGAAGAAATGACTAGCTTCAGCTAATTGCATCCTAAGGGATGACCGTGATGTAAAAAGAAAAGAAAAGGAAGAAGAAGAAGAAGAGAAGAAGAAGAAGAAGAAGAAACGGTTAACGGCACCCTAGTGGATAGCAAGATGAAGAAATGATTGACTTCGACTAATGGCCTCCAAAGAGGATTGTCGGATTTGAGTTTATGAGTTAGTTTTAAGAAGAACTAATGTGGTCATGTATACTACGTTTCATATATACTAAGTATATGAAAGCATTCTACTAGTTATGCTTTAACCAAAGAAAGACATTAATTCGGCTAACGACATTCGAGAGGAATGATCGGGTTTGAGTATTGAAATTGTCTCGTTAATTGACGGATTATTAACGGTGGTGTTTGTGTTGACATAAGTAAAGGGAAATTAAAGAATTATGCTTTTTGGCCCATGAATGAAATGTGACTTTAACCTTGTTTTACTATATTTCTTCAATGGTCTATAATGCTTACAATTACCTTGTGTTGGAGCAGGGACATCATACCAATATGGGGCATCAGGAGATTCATTTCGTGGCACACACATTCGAAAAAGAATTATATACTCGTATATTATGGGTGATATGAGTTCTGCATGAACGAACATGTAAATCACTTAATTAGTCATTCGATTCCTTTTGTAAAAACTAGTAATTAAATGTTGAAATGGATTACGAATGATAATGTATGAACTCGTGGTAATACGAGAATAGAACAGAAAAAAAAATGGAAATGATGAATAAGTCGAGATGATAAAAAAAAAAAAAATAAAAAATCCAGCGGCTTTAGCCTTGAAAAGGTTGGGTCGTTACAGTTGGTATCAGAGCCTGGTTGTGATTCAGTAGACTTATTAAGCATGGAAAGTATAATGAATCGTGTATCTTGATATAGAATGAACTAGGCATGTAGATATTTATATATATACCTAGTTACCACAAGTGTGATAATTAAGGAAGTGATATTGGGTTGTCAAGAAGTCGGTAACTTAGGAAATGAGCTTTTACTTCGTGATTGTGGTATCGGTAGCAAATAATAAATGTGTAACCATTGTTTGATAATATGTTAGATAGAAGTAAAGGGTTCATGAACAAAATAAATTTGAAATATTAATAAAATGATAATGTAACAAAGGTGTATGTTGTCTTGATGAAATATGAATGGATGGGATGAAACCATTTATGAATTATTATTAGAGTGAATATATGATTGATTAGGCATAATCAAGTGTTGATGTAAATGCTATCGATTCAAACTTCTGACATTGCGTATGGATAGAGGCAGGACTGTTTTGTGATTAATACCTAAATAGCTAAGATAAATCATAGTTGTTAAACTGTAAGGAGTGCAACATGAAATTGGAAAACTATGACAATGACAAGAATTACATGTTAATCGTAATAGGCTTGAATGATGGATCCTGAAAGTACCCAATAATATTCACAAATATAAGTAGAAATTCTAAATTTCGAGGACGAAATTTCTTGGAGGGAAGAATGTGAAACCCTAGAAAATTTATGATTTAAATATGCGGATGTATAACCTACCATGTAAACGTAAGACTGAAAGTGACATATAATGGAGGGGATGACCTCCATAAAATGAATTTTTGTTTTAGAATTCATAAAGACAAAGAAACTGGTAACGTGTTTTGATGAATAAAATAATGAGAGAAATGACAAAATGAATATATTCCAAAATAATGAAATGACCTTAAAGGTTTAGAAGGATAATTGATATTATTTTATGTGAAGATTGAACAAGAAAATTTGGATAGTTGACGAAAAGTCATAAACTGACCAATTTTACATTAGAAAGCAGAGCTCTCAATCCAATCGTCGGATTGGGATGGAATTTTGCATAAAGTCTATTAATATGTTTTCCTACATTGGTGAAAGATATCATCCCAATGAGAGTTTGGTAAAGACTAACGATTTAAGCAGAAACAAACCGGATGGTTTCCATGAAAAAAAAAACAAATAATATATAAATACATAAATGAGGGACATAAAAGTAATTAGTAAAACAATGGTGCCTTTAAAAACAGCAAAGGCCACCAGATTAAAAAAAAAAGAGAGAAAGAAAAACGAAAAGGGGTGAGAGACGATAGAGAATTCGGTTACATAGAGGTGCAGGATTTGGATGAACCAATACTGCTTCGGTGGCCATATCTCTTGCATCCACCGTTGGATCCACCGTTGGATCATGTTGAGTTTTGGATATATTGTTCTTCTCACACTCCTCTATAAACTGACCGGAGGGATTTGAAGGAACATAATCCATTGAGCATCCATCATCATCGGAAGTGTCCTGGAAAACAAAAGGCAATATATCTGCAGGGAAGTTTTGGTCGCCGGCCGATTTCTCTCTTTTCCACCGTTGGATCGTGCCTATTTTTGGATATGTGCTGCACCTAGGTGTGGCCTACATTCTGGACGGTGGAGATCGGAAACTCACTCTCCGGCAAGGTTTGGTTCATGTTGAACAGTAGCTCGTCCATTTTCAGGTTAGTTCGGTTTTATTCAAATCTGTGGAGATCAAACCGTTGGATGATTCTGATTTTGAGATATATTGTACACAACACAATGATATATATTCTGACCGTGAGTTCAAGGAAATAATCAAAAGTGGATGAGTTGTTTCTATTTGAATCTATTGCTAGTCTTAGTAAAACATTTAGGAAGCTTGATTTAATTACATGTTTTGATGAAACTAGAATTATGTGGGTGTAGGGTTTATGTAAGATATAATGGTAAAATGTGCTCTTGTTATTAGTGTTGTTATAGATTAATTGTGTTGTAAAATGTGTTAGGGAAGTTTTGAAATTTGGATGAAGGGACATTGAGTTCGTTGATTTAATGGATATATGTTTTTAGGCATTAAAAAGGATTCCAATATCGGCAGCCTGAAACTGCGTCGCTGCCGATTCAGATATCGGCAGCAAGCACTGCCTCGCTGCCGATTTCTACAAGGCAGAAATGACTTAAATTCTAGTAACAATCTCATAGTATGATGGTGTAAAATGTGGAACACTTGAATGTGAACATATGAATTCTTGAAATAAGTGGGATGAATGTGAATCGAAGATATAAATGAATTGATTGTGGTCTTTGGTGTCTTAGGTGTTGTGGCCGGAATCAGACCATTGCCAGGACAAGGACAGACCACAAGTGGAGCAGGTAGGTGGTTTCCACCTTTTTCTCATTTTGATGTTTATGTTTTGAAATGGTTAACTTGTGATGATATGTTATTAAATCCTTGTTGTAAGAAGAAATGACGAAGAAGAGTTGGATTAAATTCTTAATGATTGTCGAAATGACTATGAAATGTCGAACAAGTTCTTAATGAATGTTGAAACAATGGTGAAAATGTTAGAGTTCTAAACTGACCCTTTTGAGGTGAACATCTTATTGAGTTGTGATGAATACTAAACCAAATGTGATGTTGGGGGCTGTTATGAATTTGAGCTACTAATGAATGGTAGTATGTGTCGTACAAAGGATCTACTTTTGTATTCTTATTGAATGTAATGGTGATGAATGATTGTATGAGTATTATGAGAGATCTACTATTTTATTATATTGAATGTAATCGTGATGAATGTGTTACCAAGGATCTATCATTTATTGATTGTATGAGTGTTATGAAAGACCTATCATTGTATCGTATTGATGGTTAATTACCACGAATGGTGGTGTGAGTATTACTGGGGATTTATTATGATGTTGCATTGAACGTTAACTGTCAAGAATGGTTGGATGAATGATACAAAGGGTACTGTTGTGTTGTGTTATATTGAATGCTAAACTGTTGTGGGATGTTTGGTTTTTGCATTACAAAGGGATCTATCATCGTGTTACGGAATGATAAATTACTAGGAAACGGTGGTACAAGTATCCCCAAGGGTTTACTTTGATGTTGCAAGGAATGTCAAATTGTCATGAATTGTTTGATAAAACAATGATTAGCTTCGGCTAATGGCATCCGAGTGGATGACCGAAACAAACGACTAATTAGCTTCGGCTAATGGCATCCGAGTGGATGGCCGGAACAAACGATTGATTAGCTTCGGCTAATGGCATCCGAATGGATGACCGGAACAAACGATTGATTGGCTTCGGCTAATGGCATCCGAGTGGATGACCGGAACAAACGATTAATTAGTTTTGGCTAATGACATCCGAAGGGATGTCAGGGGTAAACAATTGATTAGCTCTGACTATGGGCATCCAAAGTATGATTGGGATGAATAAATGCTTAGTTTTGGTAAGTGGCATCCTAAATGGATAACGATTAACTATGGTAATGACATCATAGATGAATTATCAGATTAATAAATGACTAACTATGGTAATGACACCATAGATGAATTACCAAAACGAATAAATGATTTACATTCGATAAATGGCATCCTAAAGGGATCATCGAGATTAATGAATGATTAGCCATGTTAATGACACCATAAATGAATTACCAAAATGAATAAATGATGTACATTTGATAAATGGCATCCTGAAGGGATCATCGAGATTAATAAATGACTAACTATGGTAATGACACCATAGATGAATTACCAAAACGAATAAATGATTTACATTCGATAAATGGCATCCTAAAGGGATCATCGAGATTAATGAATGATTAGCTATGGTAATGACACCATAAATGAATTACCAAAATGAATAAATGATGTACATTTGATAAATGGCATCCTGAAGGGATCATCGAGATTAATAAATGACTAACTATGGTAATGACACCATAGATGAATTACCAAAACGAATAAATGATTTACATTCGATAAATAGCATCCTAAAGGGATCATCGAGCTGAATAAATGATTAGCTATGGTAATGACACCATAGATGTATTACCAAAATGAATAAATGATTAGCTTTGGTAAATGGCAAATTTAACTATGGTAATGACACCATAGATGAATTACCAGAATGAGTAAATGAATTGCTATGGTAATGGCACCATATATGAATTACCAGAATGAATAAATGATTAGCTTTGGTATATGGCATCCTAAATGGATAACCGAGATGTATGAATTACTAGCTTCGACTAATAACATCCTAGGTGGATAGTCAAGGTGAACAAATGATTAATTACGACTGATGACATCCTAAATGGATAATCGAGATAATGAAATTACTACCTTTGGCTAATAGCATTCTAAATGGATAATCAGGATGAAGAAATGACTAGCTTCAGCTAATTGCATCCTAAGGGATGACCGTGATGTAAAAAGAAAAGAAAAGGAAGAAGAAGAAGAAGAGAAGAAGAAGAAGAAGAAGAAACGGTTAACGGCACCCTAGTGGATAGCAAGATGAAGAAATGATTGACTTCGACTAATGGCCTCCAAAGAGGATTGTCGGATTTGAGTTTATGAGTTAGTTTTAAGAAGAACTAATGTGGTCATGTATACTACGTTTCGTATATACTAAGTATATGAAAGCATTCTACTAGTTATGCTTTAACCAAAGAAAGACATTAATTCGGCTAACGACATTCGAGAGGAATGATCGGGTTTGAGTATTGAAATTGTCTCGTTAATTGACGGATTATTAACGGTGGTGTTTGTGTTGACATAAGTAAAGGGAAATTAAAGAATTATGCTTTTTGGCCCATGAATGAAATGTGACTTTAACCTTGTTTTACTATATTTCTTCAATGGTCTATAATGCTTACAATTACCTTGTGTTGGAGCAGGGACATCATACCAATATGGGGCATCAGGAGATTCATTTCGTGGCACACACATTCGAAAAAGAATTATATACTCGTATATTATGGGTGATATGAGTTCTGCATGAACGAACATGTAAATCACTTAATTAGTCATTCGATTCCTTTTGTAAAAACTAGTAATTAAATGTTGAAATGGATTACGAATGATAATGTATGAACTCGTGGTAATACGAGAATAGAACAGAAAAAAAAATGGAAATGATGAATAAGTCGAGATGATAAAAAAAAAAAAAAAAAAAAATCCAGCGGCTTTAGCCTTGAAAAGGTTGGGTCGTTACAGTTGGTATCAGAGCCTGGTTGTGATTTAGTAGACTTATTAAGCATGGAAAGTATAATGAATCGTGTATCTTGATATAGAATGAACTAGGCATGTAGATATTTATATATATACCTAGTTACCACAAGTGTGATAATTAAGGAAGTGATATTGGGTTGTCAAGAAGTCGGTAACTTAGGAAATGAGCTTTTACTTCGTGATTGTGGTATCGGTAGCAAATAATAAATGTGTAACCATTGTTTGATAATATGTTAGATAGAAGTAAAGGGTTCATGAACAAAATAAATTTGAAATATTAATAAAATGATAATGTAACAAAGGTGTATGTTGTCTTGATGAAATATGAATGGATGGGATGAAACCATTTATGAATTATTATTAGAGTGAATATATGATTGATTAGGCATAATCAAGTGTTGATGTAAATGCTATCGATTCAAACTTCTGACATTGCGTATGGATAGAGGCAGGACTGTTTTGTGATTAATACCTAAATAGCTAAGATAAATCATAGTTGTTAAACTGTAAGGAGTGCAACATGAAATTGGAAAACTATGACAATGACAAGAATTACATGTTAATCGTAATAGGCTTGAATGATGGATCCTGAAAGTACCCAATAATATTCACAAATATAAGTAGAAATTCTAAATTTCGAGGACGAAATTTCTTGGAGGGAAGAATGTGAAACCCTAGAAAATTTATGATTTAAATATGCGGATGTATAACCTACCATGTAAACGTAAGACTGAAAGTGACATATAATGGAGGGGATGACCTCCATAAAATGAATTTTTGTTTTAGAATTCATAAAGACAAAGAAACTGGTAACGTGTTTTGATGAATAAAATAATGAGAGAAATGACAAAATGAATATATTCCAAAATAATGAAATGACCTTAAAGGTTTAGAAGGATAATTGATATTATTTTATGTGAAGATTGAACAAGAAAATTTGGATAGTTGACGAAAAGTCATAAACTGACCAATTTTACATTAGAAAGCAGAGCTCTCAATCCAATCGTCGGATTGGGATGGAATTTTGCATAAAGTCTATTAATATGTTTTCCTACATTGGTGAAAGATATCATCCCAATGAGAGTTTGGTAAAGACTAACGATTTAAGCAGAAACAAACCGGATGGTTTCCATGAAAAAAAAAACAAATAATATATAAATACATAAATGAGGGACATAAAAGTAATTAGTAAAACAATGGTGCCTTTAAAAACAGCAAAGGCCACCAGATTAAAAAAAAAAGAGAGAAAGAAAAACGAAAAGGGGTGAGAGACGATAGAGAATTCGGTTACATAGAGGTGCAGGATTTGGATGAACCAATACTGCTTCGGTGGCCATATCTCTTGCATCCACCGTTGGATCATGTTGAGTTTTGGATATATTGTTCTTCTCACACTCCTCTATAAACTGACCGGAGGGATTTGAAGGAACATAATCCATTGAGCATCCATCATCATCGGAAGTGTCCTGGAAAACAAAAGGCAATATATCTGCAGGGAAGTTTTGGTCGCCGGCCGATTTCTCTCTTTTCCACCGTTGGATCGTGCCTATTTTTGGATATGTGCTGCACCTAGGTGTGGCCTACATTCTGGACGGTGGAGATCGGAAACTCACTCTCCGGCAAGGTTTGGTTCATGTTGAACAGTAGCTCGTCCATTTTCAGGTTAGTTCGGTTTTATTCAAATCTGTGGAGATCAAACCGTTGGATGATTCTGATTTTGAGATATATTGTACACAACACAATGATATATATTCTGACCGTGAGTTCAAGGAAATAATCAAAAGTGGATGAGTTGTTTCTATTTGAATCTATTGCTAGTCTTAGTAAAACATTTAGGAAGCTTGATTTAATTACATGTTTTGATGAAACTAGAATTATGTGGGTGTAGGGTTTATGTAAGATATAATGGTAAAATGTGCTCTTGTTATTAGTGTTGTTATAGATTAATTGTGTTGTAAAATGTGTTAGGGAAGTTTTGAAATTTGGATGAAGGGACATTGAGTTCGTTGATTTAATGGATATATGTTTTTAGGCATTAAAAAGGATTCCAATATCGGCAGCCTGAAACTGCGTCGCTGCCGATTCAGATATCGGCAGCAAGCACTGCCTCGCTGCCGATTTCTACAAGGCAGAAATGACTTAAATTCTAGTAACAATCTCATAGTATGATGGTGTAAAATGTGGAACACTTGAATGTGAACATATGAATTCTTGAAATAAGTGGGATGAATGTGAATCGAAGATATAAATGAATTGATTGTGGTCTTTGGTGTCTTAGGTGTTGTGGCCGGAATCAGACCATTGCCAGGACAAGGACAGACCACAAGTGGAGCAGGTAGGTGGTTTCCACCTTTTTCTCATTTTGATGTTTATGTTTTGAAATGGTTAACTTGTGATGATATGTTATTAAATCCTTGTTGTAAGAAGAAATGACGAAGAAGAGTTGGATTAAATTCTTAATGATTGTCGAAATGACTATGAAATGTCGAACAAGTTCTTAATGAATGTTGAAACAATGGTGAAAATGTTAGAGTTCTAAACTGACCCTTTTGAGGTGAACATCTTATTGAGTTGTGATGAATACTAAACCAAATGTGATGTTGGGGGCTGTTATGAATTTGAGCTACTAATGAATGGTAGTATGTGTCGTACAAAGGATCTACTTTTGTATTCTTATTGAATGTAATGGTGATGAATGATTGTATGAGTATTATGAGAGATCTACTATTTTATTATATTGAATGTAATCGTGATGAATGTGTTACCAAGGATCTATCATTTATTGATTGTATGAGTGTTATGAAAGACCTATCATTGTATCGTATTGATGGTTAATTACCACGAATGGTGGTGTGAGTATTACTGGGGATTTATTATGATGTTGCATTGAACGTTAACTGTCAAGAATGGTTGGATGAATGATACAAAGGGTACTGTTGTGTTGTGTTATATTGAATGCTAAACTGTTGTGGGATGTTTGGTTTTTGCATTACAAAGGGATCTATCATCGTGTTACGGAATGATAAATTACTAGGAAACGGTGGTACAAGTATCCCCAAGGGTTTACTTTGATGTTGCAAGGAATGTCAAATTGTCATGAATTGTTTGATAAAACAATGATTAGCTTCGGCTAATGGCATCCGAGTGGATGACCGGAACAAACGACTAATTAGCTTCGGCTAATGGCATCCGAGTGGATGGCCGGAACAAACGATTGATTAGCTTCGGCTAATGGCATCCGAATGGATGACCGGAACAAACGATTGATTGGCTTCGGCTAATGGCATCCGAGTGGATGACCGGAACAAACGATTAATTAGTTTTGGCTAATGACATCCGAAGGGATGTCAGGGGTAAACAATTGATTAGCTCTGACTATGGGCATCCAAAGTATGATTGGGATGAATAAATGCTTAGTTTTGGTAAGTGGCATCCTAAATGGATAACGATTAACTATGGTAATGACATCATAGATGAATTATCAGATTAATAAATGACTAACTATGGTAATGACACCATAGATGAATTACCAAAACGAATAAATGATTTACATTCGATAAATGGCATCCTAAAGGGATCATCGAGATTAATGAATGATTAGCCATGTTAATGACACCATAAATGAATTACCAAAATGAATAAATGATGTACATTTGATAAATGGCATCCTGAAGGGATCATCGAGATTAATAAATGACTAACTATGGTAATGACACCATAGATGAATTACCAAAACGAATAAATGATTTACATTCGATAAATGGCATCCTAAAGGGATCATCGAGATTAATGAATGATTAGCTATGGTAATGACACCATAAATGAATTACCAAAATGAATAAATGATGTACATTTGATAAATGGCATCCTGAAGGGATCATCGAGATTAATAAATGACTAACTATGGTAATGACACCATAGATGAATTACCAAAACGAATAAATGATTTACATTCGATAAATAGCATCCTAAAGGGATCATCGAGCTGAATAAATGATTAGCTATGGTAATGACACCATAGATGTATTACCAAAATGAATAAATGATTAGCTTTGGTAAATGGCAAATTTAACTATGGTAATGACACCATAGATGAATTACCAGAATGAGTAAATGAATTGCTATGGTAATGGCACCATATATGAATTACCAGAATGAATAAATGATTAGCTTTGGTATATGGCATCCTAAATGGATAACCGAGATGTATGAATTACTAGCTTCGACTAATAACATCCTAGGTGGATAGTCAAGGTGAACAAATGATTAATTACGACTGATGACATCCTAAATGGATAATCGAGATAATGAAATTACTACCTTTGGCTAATAGCATTCTAAATGGATAATCAGGATGAAGAAATGACTAGCTTCAGCTAATTGCATCCTAAGGGATGACCGTGATGTAAAAAGAAAAGAAAAGGAAGAAGAAGAAGAAGAGAAGAAGAAGAAGAAGAAGAAACGGTTAACGGCACCCTAGTGGATAGCAAGATGAAGAAATGATTGACTTCGACTAATGGCCTCCAAAGAGGATTGTCGGATTTGAGTTTATGAGTTAGTTTTAAGAAGAACTAATGTGGTCATGTATACTACGTTTCGTATATACTAAGTATATGAAAGCATTCTACTAGTTATGCTTTAACCAAAGAAAGACATTAATTCGGCTAACGACATTCGAGAGGAATGATCGGGTTTGAGTATTGAAATTGTCTCGTTAATTGACGGATTATTAACGGTGGTGTTTGTGTTGACATAAGTAAAGGGAAATTAAAGAATTATGCTTTTTGGCCCATGAATGAAATGTGACTTTAACCTTGTTTTACTATATTTCTTCAATGGTCTATAATGCTTACAATTACCTTGTGTTGGAGCAGGGACATCATACCAATATGGGGCATCAGGAGATTCATTTCGTGGCACACACATTCGAAAAAGAATTATATACTCGTATATTATGGGTGATATGAGTTCTGCATGAACGAACATGTAAATCACTTAATTAGTCATTCGATTCCTTTTGTAAAAACTAGTAATTAAATGTTGAAATGGATTACGAATGATAATGTATGAACTCGTGGTAATACGAGAATAGAACAGAAAAAAAAATGGAAATGATGAATAAGTCGAGATGATAAAAAAAAAAAAAAAAAAAAATCCAGCGGCTTTAGCCTTGAAAAGGTTGGGTCGTTACAGTTGGTATCAGAGCCTGGTTGTGATTTAGTAGACTTATTAAGCATGGAAAGTATAATGAATCGTGTATCTTGATATAGAATGAACTAGGCATGTAGATATTTATATATATACCTAGTTACCACAAGTGTGATAATTAAGGAAGTGATATTGGGTTGTCAAGAAGTCGGTAACTTAGGAAATGAGCTTTTACTTCGTGATTGTGGTATCGGTAGCAAATAATAAATGTGTAACCATTGTTTGATAATATGTTAGATAGAAGTAAAGGGTTCATGAACAAAATAAATTTGAAATATTAATAAAATGATAATGTAACAAAGGTGTATGTTGTCTTGATGAAATATGAATGGATGGGATGAAACCATTTATGAATTATTATTAGAGTGAATATATGATTGATTAGGCATAATCAAGTGTTGATGTAAATGCTATCGATTCAAACTTCTGACATTGCGTATGGATAGAGGCAGGACTGTTTTGTGATTAATACCTAAATAGCTAAGATAAATCATAGTTGTTAAACTGTAAGGAGTGCAACATGAAATTGGAAAACTATGACAATGACAAGAATTACATGTTAATCGTAATAGGCTTGAATGATGGATCCTGAAAGTACCCAATAATATTCACAAATATAAGTAGAAATTCTAAATTTCGAGGACGAAATTTCTTGGAGGGAAGAATGTGAAACCCTAGAAAATTTATGATTTAAATATGCGGATGTATAACCTACCATGTAAACGTAAGACTGAAAGTGACATATAATGGAGGGGATGACCTCCATAAAATGAATTTTTGTTTTAGAATTCATAAAGACAAAGAAACTGGTAACGTGTTTTGATGAATAAAATAATGAGAGAAATGACAAAATGAATATATTCCAAAATAATGAAATGACCTTAAAGGTTTAGAAGGATAATTGATATTATTTTATGTGAAGATTGAACAAGAAAATTTGGATAGTTGACGAAAAGTCATAAACTGACCAATTTTACATTAGAAAGCAGAGCTCTCAATCCAATCGTCGGATTGGGATGGAATTTTGCATAAAGTCTATTAATATGTTTTCCTACATTGGTGAAAGATATCATCCCAATGAGAGTTTGGTAAAGACTAACGATTTAAGCAGAAACAAACCGGATGGTTTCCATGAAAAAAAAAACAAATAATATATAAATACATAAATGAGGGACATAAAAGTAATTAGTAAAACAATGGTGCCTTTAAAAACAGCAAAGGCCACCAGATTAAAAAAAAAAGAGAGAAAGAAAAACGAAAAGGGGTGAGAGACGATAGAGAATTCGGTTACATAGAGGTGCAGGATTTGGATGAACCAATACTGCTTCGGTGGCCATATCTCTTGCATCCACCGTTGGATCATGTTGAGTTTTGGATATATTGTTCTTCTCACACTCCTCTATAAACTGACCGGAGGGATTTGAAGGAACATAATCCATTGAGCATCCATCATCATCGGAAGTGTCCTGGAAAACAAAAGGCAATATATCTGCAGGGAAGTTTTGGTCGCCGGCCGATTTCTCTCTTTTCCACCGTTGGATCGTGCCTATTTTTGGATATGTGCTGCACCTAGGTGTGGCCTACATTCTGGACGGTGGAGATCGGAAACTCACTCTCCGGCAAGGTTTGGTTCATGTTGAACAGTAGCTCGTCCATTTTCAGGTTAGTTCGGTTTTATTCAAATCTGTGGAGATCAAACCGTTGGATGATTCTGATTTTGAGATATATTGTACACAACACAATGATATATATTCTGACCGTGAGTTCAAGGAAATAATCAAAAGTGGATGAGTTGTTTCTATTTGAATCTATTGCTAGTCTTAGTAAAACATTTAGGAAGCTTGATTTAATTACATGTTTTGATGAAACTAGAATTATGTGGGTGTAGGGTTTATGTAAGATATAATGGTAAAATGTGCTCTTGTTATTAGTGTTGTTATAGATTAATTGTGTTGTAAAATGTGTTAGGGAAGTTTTGAAATTTGGATGAAGGGACATTGAGTTCGTTGATTTAATGGATATATGTTTTTAGGCATTAAAAAGGATTCCAATATCGGCAGCCTGAAACTGCGTCGCTGCCGATTCAGATATCGGCAGCAAGCACTGCCTCGCTGCCGATTTCTACAAGGCAGAAATGACTTAAATTCTAGTAACAATCTCATAGTATGATGGTGTAAAATGTGGAACACTTGAATGTGAACATATGAATTCTTGAAATAAGTGGGATGAATGTGAATCGAAGATATAAATGAATTGATTGTGGTCTTTGGTGTCTTAGGTGTTGTGGCCGGAATCAGACCATTGCCAGGACAAGGACAGACCACAAGTGGAGCAGGTAGGTGGTTTCCACCTTTTTCTCATTTTGATGTTTATGTTTTGAAATGGTTAACTTGTGATGATATGTTATTAAATCCTTGTTGTAAGAAGAAATGACGAAGAAGAGTTGGATTAAATTCTTAATGATTGTCGAAATGACTATGAAATGTCGAACAAGTTCTTAATGAATGTTGAAACAATGGTGAAAATGTTAGAGTTCTAAACTGACCCTTTTGAGGTGAACATCTTATTGAGTTGTGATGAATACTAAACCAAATGTGATGTTGGGGGCTGTTATGAATTTGAGCTACTAATGAATGGTAGTATGTGTCGTACAAAGGATCTACTTTTGTATTCTTATTGAATGTAATGGTGATGAATGATTGTATGAGTATTATGAGAGATCTACTATTTTATTATATTGAATGTAATCGTGATGAATGTGTTACCAAGGATCTATCATTTATTGATTGTATGAGTGTTATGAAAGACCTATCATTGTATCGTATTGATGGTTAATTACCACGAATGGTGGTGTGAGTATTACTGGGGATTTATTATGATGTTGCATTGAACGTTAACTGTCAAGAATGGTTGGATGAATGATACAAAGGGTACTGTTGTGTTGTGTTATATTGAATGCTAAACTGTTGTGGGATGTTTGGTTTTTGCATTACAAAGGGATCTATCATCGTGTTACGGAATGATAAATTACTAGGAAACGGTGGTACAAGTATCCCCAAGGGTTTACTTTGATGTTGCAAGGAATGTCAAATTGTCATGAATTGTTTGATAAAACAATGATTAGCTTCGGCTAATGGCATCCGAGTGGATGACCGAAACAAACGACTAATTAGCTTCGGCTAATGGCATCCGAGTGGATGGCCGGAACAAACGATTGATTAGCTTCGGCTAATGGCATCCGAATGGATGACCGGAACAAACGATTGATTGGCTTCGGCTAATGGCATCCGAGTGGATGACCGGAACAAACGATTAATTAGTTTTGGCTAATGACATCCGAAGGGATGTCAGGGGTAAACAATTGATTAGCTCTGACTATGGGCATCCAAAGTATGATTGGGATGAATAAATGCTTAGTTTTGGTAAGTGGCATCCTAAATGGATAACGATTAACTATGGTAATGACATCATAGATGAATTATCAGATTAATAAATGACTAACTATGGTAATGACACCATAGATGAATTACCAAAACGAATAAATGATTTACATTCGATAAATGGCATCCTAAAGGGATCATCGAGATTAATGAATGATTAGCCATGTTAATGACACCATAAATGAATTACCAAAATGAATAAATGATGTACATTTGATAAATGGCATCCTGAAGGGATCATCGAGATTAATAAATGACTAACTATGGTAATGACACCATAGATGAATTACCAAAACGAATAAATGATTTACATTCGATAAATGGCATCCTAAAGGGATCATCGAGATTAATGAATGATTAGCTATGGTAATGACACCATAAATGAATTACCAAAATGAATAAATGATGTACATTTGATAAATGGCATCCTGAAGGGATCATCGAGATTAATAAATGACTAACTATGGTAATGACACCATAGATGAATTACCAAAACGAATAAATGATTTACATTCGATAAATAGCATCCTAAAGGGATCATCGAGCTGAATAAATGATTAGCTATGGTAATGACACCATAGATGTATTACCAAAATGAATAAATGATTAGCTTTGGTAAATGGCAAATTTAACTATGGTAATGACACCATAGATGAATTACCAGAATGAGTAAATGAATTGCTATGGTAATGGCACCATATATGAATTACCAGAATGAATAAATGATTAGCTTTGGTATATGGCATCCTAAATGGATAACCGAGATGTATGAATTACTAGCTTCGACTAATAACATCCTAGGTGGATAGTCAAGGTGAACAAATGATTAATTACGACTGATGACATCCTAAATGGATAATCGAGATAATGAAATTACTACCTTTGGCTAATAGCATTCTAAATGGATAATCAGGATGAAGAAATGACTAGCTTCAGCTAATTGCATCCTAAGGGATGACCGTGATGTAAAAAGAAAAGAAAAGGAAGAAGAAGAAGAAGAGAAGAAGAAGAAGAAGAAGAAACGGTTAACGGCACCCTAGTGGATAGCAAGATGAAGAAATGATTGACTTCGACTAATGGCCTCCAAAGAGGATTGTCGGATTTGAGTTTATGAGTTAGTTTTAAGAAGAACTAATGTGGTCATGTATACTACGTTTCGTATATACTAAGTATATGAAAGCATTCTACTAGTTATGCTTTAACCAAAGAAAGACATTAATTCGGCTAACGACATTCGAGAGGAATGATCGGGTTTGAGTATTGAAATTGTCTCGTTAATTGACGGATTATTAACGGTGGTGTTTGTGTTGACATAAGTAAAGGGAAATTAAAGAATTATGCTTTTTGGCCCATGAATGAAATGTGACTTTAACCTTGTTTTACTATATTTCTTCAATGGTCTATAATGCTTACAATTACCTTGTGTTGGAGCAGGGACATCATACCAATATGGGGCATCAGGAGATTCATTTCGTGGCACACACATTCGAAAAAGAATTATATACTCGTATATTATGGGTGATATGAGTTCTGCATGAACGAACATGTAAATCACTTAATTAGTCATTCGATTCCTTTTGTAAAAACTAGTAATTAAATGTTGAAATGGATTACGAATGATAATGTATGAACTCGTGGTAATACGAGAATAGAACAGAAAAAAAAATGGAAATGATGAATAAGTCGAGATGATAAAAAAAAAAAAAAAAAAAATCCAGCGGCTTTAGCCTTGAAAAGGTTGGGTCGTTACAGTTGGTATCAGAGCCTGGTTGTGATTTAGTAGACTTATTAAGCATGGAAAGTATAATGAATCGTGTATCTTGATATAGAATGAACTAGGCATGTAGATATTTATATATATACCTAGTTACCACAAGTGTGATAATTAAGGAAGTGATATTGGGTTGTCAAGAAGTCGGTAACTTAGGAAATGAGCTTTTACTTCGTGATTGTGGTATCGGTAGCAAATAATAAATGTGTAACCATTGTTTGATAATATGTTAGATAGAAGTAAAGGGTTCATGAACAAAATAAATTTGAAATATTAATAAAATGATAATGTAACAAAGGTGTATGTTGTCTTGATGAAATATGAATGGATGGGATGAAACCATTTATGAATTATTATTAGAGTGAATATATGATTGATTAGGCATAATCAAGTGTTGATGTAAATGCTATCGATTCAAACTTCTGACATTGCGTATGGATAGAGGCAGGACTGTTTTGTGATTAATACCTAAATAGCTAAGATAAATCATAGTTGTTAAACTGTAAGGAGTGCAACATGAAATTGGAAAACTATGACAATGACAAGAATTACATGTTAATCGTAATAGGCTTGAATGATGGATCCTGAAAGTACCCAATAATATTCACAAATATAAGTAGAAATTCTAAATTTCGAGGACGAAATTTCTTGGAGGGAAGAATGTGAAACCCTAGAAAATTTATGATTTAAATATGCGGATGTATAACCTACCATGTAAACGTAAGACTGAAAGTGACATATAATGGAGGGGATGACCTCCATAAAATGAATTTTTGTTTTAGAATTCATAAAGACAAAGAAACTGGTAACGTGTTTTGATGAATAAAATAATGAGAGAAATGACAAAATGAATATATTCCAAAATAATGAAATGACCTTAAAGGTTTAGAAGGATAATTGATATTATTTTATGTGAAGATTGAACAAGAAAATTTGGATAGTTGACGAAAAGTCATAAACTGACCAATTTTACATTAGAAAGCAGAGCTCTCAATCCAATCGTCGGATTGGGATGGAATTTTGCATAAAGTCTATTAATATGTTTTCCTACATTGGTGAAAGATATCATCCCAATGAGAGTTTGGTAAAGACTAACGATTTAAGCAGAAACAAACCGGATGGTTTCCATGAAAAAAAAAACAAATAATATATAAATACATAAATGAGGGACATAAAAGTAATTAGTAAAACAATGGTGCCTTTAAAAACAGCAAAGGCCACCAGATTAAAAAAAAAAGAGAGAAAGAAAAACGAAAAGGGGTGAGAGACGATAGAGAATTCGGTTACATAGAGGTGCAGGATTTGGATGAACCAATACTGCTTCGGTGGCCATATCTCTTGCATCCACCGTTGGATCATGTTGAGTTTTGGATATATTGTTCTTCTCACACTCCTCTATAAACTGACCGGAGGGATTTGAAGGAACATAATCCATTGAGCATCCATCATCATCGGAAGTGTCCTGGAAAACAAAAGGCAATATATCTGCAGGGAAGTTTTGGTCGCCGGCCGATTTCTCTCTTTTCCACCGTTGGATCGTGCCTATTTTTGGATATGTGCTGCACCTAGGTGTGGCCTACATTCTGGACGGTGGAGATCGGAAACTCACTCTCCGGCAAGGTTTGGTTCATGTTGAACAGTAGCTCGTCCATTTTCAGGTTAGTTCGGTTTTATTCAAATCTGTGGAGATCAAACCGTTGGATGATTCTGATTTTGAGATATATTGTACACAACACAATGATATATATTCTGACCGTGAGTTCAAGGAAATAATCAAAAGTGGATGAGTTGTTTCTATTTGAATCTATTGCTAGTCTTAGTAAAACATTTAGGAAGCTTGATTTAATTACATGTTTTGATGAAACTAGAATTATGTGGGTGTAGGGTTTATGTAAGATATAATGGTAAAATGTGCTCTTGTTATTAGTGTTGTTATAGATTAATTGTGTTGTAAAATGTGTTAGGGAAGTTTTGAAATTTGGATGAAGGGACATTGAGTTCGTTGATTTAATGGATATATGTTTTTAGGCATTAAAAAGGATTCCAATATCGGCAGCCTGAAACTGCGTCGCTGCCGATTCAGATATCGGCAGCAAGCACTGCCTCGCTGCCGATTTCTACAAGGCAGAAATGACTTAAATTCTAGTAACAATCTCATAGTATGATGGTGTAAAATGTGGAACACTTGAATGTGAACATATGAATTCTTGAAATAAGTGGGATGAATGTGAATCGAAGATATAAATGAATTGATTGTGGTCTTTGGTGTCTTAGGTGTTGTGGCCGGAATCAGACCATTGCCAGGACAAGGACAGACCACAAGTGGAGCAGGTAGGTGGTTTCCACCTTTTTCTCATTTTGATGTTTATGTTTTGAAATGGTTAACTTGTGATGATATGTTATTAAATCCTTGTTGTAAGAAGAAATGACGAAGAAGAGTTGGATTAAATTCTTAATGATTGTCGAAATGACTATGAAATGTCGAACAAGTTCTTAATGAATGTTGAAACAATGGTGAAAATGTTAGAGTTCTAAACTGACCCTTTTGAGGTGAACATCTTATTGAGTTGTGATGAATACTAAACCAAATGTGATGTTGGGGGCTGTTATGAATTTGAGCTACTAATGAATGGTAGTATGTGTCGTACAAAGGATCTACTTTTGTATTCTTATTGAATGTAATGGTGATGAATGATTGTATGAGTATTATGAGAGATCTACTATTTTATTATATTGAATGTAATCGTGATGAATGTGTTACCAAGGATCTATCATTTATTGATTGTATGAGTGTTATGAAAGACCTATCATTGTATCGTATTGATGGTTAATTACCACGAATGGTGGTGTGAGTATTACTGGGGATTTATTATGATGTTGCATTGAACGTTAACTGTCAAGAATGGTTGGATGAATGATACAAAGGGTACTGTTGTGTTGTGTTATATTGAATGCTAAACTGTTGTGGGATGTTTGGTTTTTGCATTACAAAGGGATCTATCATCGTGTTACGGAATGATAAATTACTAGGAAACGGTGGTACAAGTATCCCCAAGGGTTTACTTTGATGTTGCAAGGAATGTCAAATTGTCATGAATTGTTTGATAAAACAATGATTAGCTTCGGCTAATGGCATCCGAGTGGATGACCGAAACAAACGACTAATTAGCTTCGGCTAATGGCATCCGAGTGGATGGCCGGAACAAACGATTGATTAGCTTCGGCTAATGGCATCCGAATGGATGACCGGAACAAACGATTGATTGGCTTCGGCTAATGGCATCCGAGTGGATGACCGGAACAAACGATTAATTAGTTTTGGCTAATGACATCCGAAGGGATGTCAGGGGTAAACAATTGATTAGCTCTGACTATGGGCATCCAAAGTATGATTGGGATGAATAAATGCTTAGTTTTGGTAAGTGGCATCCTAAATGGATAACGATTAACTATGGTAATGACATCATAGATGAATTATCAGATTAATAAATGACTAACTATGGTAATGACACCATAGATGAATTACCAAAACGAATAAATGATTTACATTCGATAAATGGCATCCTAAAGGGATCATCGAGATTAATGAATGATTAGCCATGTTAATGACACCATAAATGAATTACCAAAATGAATAAATGATGTACATTTGATAAATGGCATCCTGAAGGGATCATCGAGATTAATAAATGACTAACTATGGTAATGACACCATAGATGAATTACCAAAACGAATAAATGATTTACATTCGATAAATGGCATCCTAAAGGGATCATCGAGATTAATGAATGATTAGCTATGGTAATGACACCATAAATGAATTACCAAAATGAATAAATGATGTACATTTGATAAATGGCATCCTGAAGGGATCATCGAGATTAATAAATGACTAACTATGGTAATGACACCATAGATGAATTACCAAAACGAATAAATGATTTACATTCGATAAATAGCATCCTAAAGGGATCATCGAGCTGAATAAATGATTAGCTATGGTAATGACACCATAGATGTATTACCAAAATGAATAAATGATTAGCTTTGGTAAATGGCAAATTTAACTATGGTAATGACACCATAGATGAATTACCAGAATGAGTAAATGAATTGCTATGGTAATGGCACCATATATGAATTACCAGAATGAATAAATGATTAGCTTTGGTATATGGCATCCTAAATGGATAACCGAGATGTATGAATTACTAGCTTCGACTAATAACATCCTAGGTGGATAGTCAAGGTGAACAAATGATTAATTACGACTGATGACATCCTAAATGGATAATCGAGATAATGAAATTACTACCTTTGGCTAATAGCATTCTAAATGGATAATCAGGATGAAGAAATGACTAGCTTCAGCTAATTGCATCCTAAGGGATGACCGTGATGTAAAAAGAAAAGAAAAGGAAGAAGAAGAAGAAGAGAAGAAGAAGAAGAAGAAGAAACGGTTAACGGCACCCTAGTGGATAGCAAGATGAAGAAATGATTGACTTCGACTAATGGCCTCCAAAGAGGATTGCCGGATTTGAGTTTATGAGTTAGTTTTAAGAAGAACTAATGTGGTCATGTATACTACGTTTCGTATATACTAAGTATATGAAAGCATTCTACTAGTTATGCTTTAACCAAAGAAAGACATTAATTCGGCTAACGACATTCGAGAGGAATGATCGGGTTTGAGTATTGAAATTGTCTCGTTAATTGACGGATTATTAACGGTGGTGTTTGTGTTGACATAAGTAAAGGGAAATTAAAGAATTATGCTTTTTGGCCCATGAATGAAATGTGACTTTAACCTTGTTTTACTATATTTCTTCAATGGTCTATAATGCTTACAATTACCTTGTGTTGGAGCAGGGACATCATACCAATATGGGGCATCAGGAGATTCATTTCGTGGCACACACATTCGAAAAAGAATTATATACTCGTATATTATGGGTGATATGAGTTCTGCATGAACGAACATGTAAATCACTTAATTAGTCATTCGATTCCTTTTGTAAAAACTAGTAATTAAATGTTGAAATGGATTACGAATGATAATGTATGAACTCGTGGTAATACGAGAATAGAACAGAAAAAAAAATGGAAATGATGAATAAGTCGAGATGATAAAAAAAAAAAAATAAAAAATCCAGCGGCTTTAGCCTTGAAAAGGTTGGGTCGTTACAGTTGGTATCAGAGCCTGGTTGTGATTCAGTAGACTTATTAAGCATGGAAAGTATAATGAATCGTGTATCTTGATATAGAATGAACTAGGCATGTAGATATTTATATATATACCTAGTTACCACAAGTGTGATAATTAAGGAAGTGATATTGGGTTGTCAAGAAGTCGGTAACTTAGGAAATGAGCTTTTACTTCGTGATTGTGGTATCGGTAGCAAATAATAAATGTGTAACCATTGTTTGATAATATGTTAGATAGAAGTAAAGGGTTCATGAACAAAATAAATTTGAAATATTAATAAAATGATAATGTAACAAAGGTGTATGTTGTCTTGATGAAATATGAATGGATGGGATGAAACCATTTATGAATTATTATTAGAGTGAATATATGATTGATTAGGCATAATCAAGTGTTGATGTAAATGCTATCGATTCAAACTTCTGACATTGCGTATGGATAGAGGCAGGACTGTTTTGTGATTAATACCTAAATAGCTAAGATAAATCATAGTTGTTAAACTGTAAGGAGTGCAACATGAAATTGGAAAACTATGACAATGACAAGAATTACATGTTAATCGTAATAGGCTTGAATGATGGATCCTGAAAGTACCCAATAATATTCACAAATATAAGTAGAAATTCTAAATTTCGAGGACGAAATTTCTTGGAGGGAAGAATGTGAAACCCTAGAAAATTTATGATTTAAATATGCGGATGTATAACCTACCATGTAAACGTAAGACTGAAAGTGACATATAATGGAGGGGATGACCTCCATAAAATGAATTTTTGTTTTAGAATTCATAAAGACAAAGAAACTGGTAACGTGTTTTGATGAATAAAATAATGAGAGAAATGACAAAATGAATATATTCCAAAATAATGAAATGACCTTAAAGGTTTAGAAGGATAATTGATATTATTTTATGTGAAGATTGAACAAGAAAATTTGGATAGTTGACGAAAAGTCATAAACTGACCAATTTTACATTAGAAAGCAGAGCTCTCAATCCAATCGTCGGATTGGGATGGAATTTTGCATAAAGTCTATTAATATGTTTTCCTACATTGGTGAAAGATATCATCCCAATGAGAGTTTGGTAAAGACTAACGATTTAAGCAGAAACAAACCGGATGGTTTCCATGAAAAAAAAAACAAATAATATATAAATACATAAATGAGGGACATAAAAGTAATTAGTAAAACAATGGTGCCTTTAAAAACAGCAAAGGCCACCAGATTAAAAAAAAAAGAGAGAAAGAAAAACGAAAAGGGGTGAGAGACGATAGAGAATTCGGTTACATAGAGGTGCAGGATTTGGATGAACCAATACTGCTTCGGTGGCCATATCTCTTGCATCCACCGTTGGATCATGTTGAGTTTTGGATATATTGTTCTTCTCACACTCCTCTATAAACTGACCGGAGGGATTTGAAGGAACATAATCCATTGAGCATCCATCATCATCGGAAGTGTCCTGGAAAACAAAAGGCAATATATCTGCAGGGAAGTTTTGGTCGCCGGCCGATTTCTCTCTTTTCCACCGTTGGATCGTGCCTATTTTTGGATATGTGCTGCACCTAGGTGTGGCCTACATTCTGGACGGTGGAGATCGGAAACTCACTCTCCGGCAAGGTTTGGTTCATGTTGAACAGTAGCTCGTCCATTTTCAGGTTAGTTCGGTTTTATTCAAATCTGTGGAGATCAAACCGTTGGATGATTCTGATTTTGAGATATATTGTACACAACACAATGATATATATTCTGACCGTGAGTTCAAGGAAATAATCAAAAGTGGATGAGTTGTTTCTATTTGAATCTATTGCTAGTCTTAGTAAAACATTTAGGAAGCTTGATTTAATTACATGTTTTGATGAAACTAGAATTATGTGGGTGTAGGGTTTATGTAAGATATAATGGTAAAATGTGCTCTTGTTATTAGTGTTGTTATAGATTAATTGTGTTGTAAAATGTGTTAGGGAAGTTTTGAAATTTGGATGAAGGGACATTGAGTTCGTTGATTTAATGGATATATGTTTTTAGGCATTAAAAAGGATTCCAATATCGGCAGCCTGAAACTGCGTCGCTGCCGATTCAGATATCGGCAGCAAGCACTGCCTCGCTGCCGATTTCTACAAGGCAGAAATGACTTAAATTCTAGTAACAATCTCATAGTATGATGGTGTAAAATGTGGAACACTTGAATGTGAACATATGAATTCTTGAAATAAGTGGGATGAATGTGAATCGAAGATATAAATGAATTGATTGTGGTCTTTGGTGTCTTAGGTGTTGTGGCCGGAATCAGACCATTGCCAGGACAAGGACAGACCACAAGTGGAGCAGGTAGGTGGTTTCCACCTTTTTCTCATTTTGATGTTTATGTTTTGAAATGGTTAACTTGTGATGATATGTTATTAAATCCTTGTTGTAAGAAGAAATGACGAAGAAGAGTTGGATTAAATTCTTAATGATTGTCGAAATGACTATGAAATGTCGAACAAGTTCTTAATGAATGTTGAAACAATGGTGAAAATGTTAGAGTTCTAAACTGACCCTTTTGAGGTGAACATCTTATTGAGTTGTGATGAATACTAAACCAAATGTGATGTTGGGGGCTGTTATGAATTTGAGCTACTAATGAATGGTAGTATGTGTCGTACAAAGGATCTACTTTTGTATTCTTATTGAATGTAATGGTGATGAATGATTGTATGAGTATTATGAGAGATCTACTATTTTATTATATTGAATGTAATCGTGATGAATGTGTTACCAAGGATCTATCATTTATTGATTGTATGAGTGTTATGAAAGACCTATCATTGTATCGTATTGGGTCGTTACAGTTTTGGTGATGATATCTGGGTCTCATGGATGCCGTTTTCGGCAATGATTTCTGATTATGATGTAGTCCATGGGCGCTGAAGATTTCAGCTTCAACCGTGGAACTGGGTTCGAGTAATGATTTCTAGGTCTCGAGGAATGTAGTGTTCGTCAATCATTTCTGATTATGACGTAGTCCATGGGCACAGAAGATTTCAGCGCCAGCCTTGGATCTGGGTTGCGGTGATGATTTCTTGGTAGGTAGGGACTCAGTTTTCGTCACTAATTTCTGATTCTGAGGTAGTCTATGGGCGGTGACGATTTCAGTTTCAGCCGTGTAACTGGGTTCCGGTGATGATTTATGGGTCTCCAGGGACTCAGTTTTCGTCAAAGATTTCTGATTCTGACGTACGCCATGGGCGATGAAGATTTCAGCGTCACCCATGGTCCAGGGTTCCGGTGATGATATCTAGGTCTCCAGGGATGCACTTTTTGTCAATGATTTATGATTATGACGTAGTCCATGGGCGTTGAAGATTTACGCATCATCCATGGAACTGGGTTTTGGTGATGATATCTGGGTCTCATGGATGCCGTTTTCGACAATCATTTCTGATTATGATGTAGTCCATGGGCGCTGAAGATTTCAGCTTCAGCCGTGGAACTGGGTTCCAGTGATGATTTCTGGGTCTCGAGGGATGTAGTGTTCGTCAATGATTTCTGATTATGACGTAGTCCATGGGCGCAGAAGATTTCAGCGTCAGCCTTGGATCTGGGTTGCGGTGATGATTTCTTGGTAGGTAGGGACTCAGTTTTCGTCACTGATTTCTGATTCTGAGGTAGTCTATGGGCGGTGACGTTTTCAGCGTCAGCCGTGTAACTGGGTTCCGGTGATGATTTATGGGTCTCCAGGGACTCAGTTTTCGTCAATGATTTCTGATTCTGACGTACACCATGGGCGATGAACATTTCAGCGTTACCCATGGATCAGGGTTCCGGTGATGATATGTGGGTCTCGAGGGATGCACTTTTCGTCAATGATTTCTGATTATGATGTAGTCCATGGGCGCTGAAGATTTCAGCTGTCAGCCTTGGATCTGGGTTGCGGTGATGATTTCTTGGTAGGTAGGGACTTAGTTTTCGTCACTGATTTCTAATTCTGAGGTAGTCTATGGGCGGTGCCGTTTTCAGCATCAGCCGTGAAACTGGGTTCCGGTGATGATTTATGGGTCTCCATGGACTCAGTTTTCGTCAATGATTTCTGATTATGACGTACGCCATGGGCGATGAAGATTTCAGCGTCACCCATGGAACAGGGTTCCGGTGATGATATGTGGGTCTCCAGGGATGCACTTTTCGTCAATGATTTCTGATTATGACGTAGTCCATGGGCGCTGAAGATTTGAGCGTCAGCCTTGGATCTGGGTTGCGGTGATGATTTCTTGGTAGGTAGGGACTTAGTTTTCGTCACTGATTTCTGATTCTGAGGTAGTCTATGAGGGGTGACGATTTCAGCGTCAGTCGTGGAACTGGGTTCCCGTGATGATTTATTGGTCTCCAGGGACTCAGTTTTCCTCAATGATTTTTGATTCTGACGTACGCCATGGGCGATGAAGATTTCAGCGTCACCCATGAAATAGGGTTCCAGTGATGATATCTGGGTCTCCAGGGATGCACTTTTTGTCAATGATTTATGATCATGACGTAGTCCATGGGCGTTGAAGATTTATGCATCATCCATGGAACTGGGTTTTGGTGATGATATCTGGGTCTCATGGATGCCGTTTTCGACAATCATTTCTGATTATGATGTAGTCCATGGGCGCTGAATATTTCAGCTTCAGCCGTGGAACTGGGTTCCAGTGATGATTTCTGGGTCTCGAGGGATGTAGTGTTCGTCAATGATTTCTGATTATGACGTAGTCCATGGGCGCAGAAGATTTCAGCGTCAGCCTTGGATCTGGGTTGCGGTGATGATTTCTTGGTAGGTAGGGACTCAGTTTTCGTCACAGATTTCTGATTCTTAGGTAGTCTATGGGCGGTGACGTTTTCAGCGTCAGCCGTGAAACTGGGTTCCGGTGATGATTTATGGGTCTCCAGGGACTCAGTTTTCGTCAATGATTTCTGATTATGACGTACGCCATGGGCGATGAACATTTCAGCGTCACCCATGGAACAGGGTTCCGGTGATGATATGTGGGTCTCCAGGGATGCACTTTTCGTCAATGATTTCTGATTATGACGTAGTCCATGGGCGCTGAAGATTTCAGCGTCAGCCTTGGATCTGGGTTGCGGTGATGATTTCTTGGTAGGTAGGGACTTAGTTTTCGTCAGTGATTTCTGATTCTGAGGTAGTCTATGAGCGTTGACGATTTCAGCGTCAGCCGTGGAACTGGGTTCCCGTGATGATTTATTGGTCTCCAGGGACTCAGTTTTCCTCAATGATTTTTGATTCTGACGTACGCCATGGGCGATGAAGATTTCAGCGTCACCCATGAAATAGGGTTCCAGTGATGATATCTGGGTCTCCAGGGATGCACTTTTTGTCAATGATTTATGATTATGACGTAGTCCATGGGCGTTGAAGATTTACGCATCATCCATGGAACTGGGTTTTGGTGATGATATCTGGGTCTCATGGATGCCGTTTTCGACAATCATTTCTGATTATGATGTAGTCCATGGGCGCTGAAGATTTCAGCTTCAGCCGTGGAACTGGGTTCCAGTGATGATTTCTGGGTCTCGAGGGATGTAGTGTTCGTCAATGATTTCTGATTATGACGTAGTCCATGGGCGCAGAAGATTTCAGCGTCAGCCTTGGATCTGGGTTGCGGTGATGATTTCTTGGTAGGTAGGGACTCAGTTTTCGTCACTGATTTCTGATTCTGAGGTAGTCTATGGGCGGTGACGTTTTCAGCGTCAGCCGTGTAACTGGGTTCCGGTGATGATTTATGGGTCTCCAGGGACTCAGTTTTCGTCAATGATTTCTGATTCTGACGTACACCATGGGCGATGAACATTTCAGCGTTACCCATGGATCAGGGTTCCGGTGATGATATGTGGGTCTCGAGGGATGCACTTTTCATCAATGATTTCTGATTATGATGTAGTCCATGGGCGCTGAAGATTTCAGCTGTCAGCCTTGGATCTGGGTTGCGGTGATGATTTCTTGGTAGGTAGGGACTTAGTTTTCGTCACTGATTTCTGATTCTGAGGTAGTCTATGGGCGGTGACTTTTTCAGCGTCAGCCGTGAAACTGGGTTCCGGTGATGATTTATGGGTCTCCAGGGACTCAGTTTTCGTCAATGATTTCTGATTATAACATACGCCATGGGCGATGAACATTTCAGCGTCACCCATGGAACAGGGTTCCGGTGATGATATGTGGGTCTCCAGGGATGCACTTTTCGTCAATGATTTCTGATTATGACGTAGTCCATGGGCGCAGAAGATTTCAGCGTCAGCCTTGGATCTGGGTTGCGGTGATGATTTCTTGGTAGGTAGGGACTCAGTTTTCGTCACAGATTTCTGATTCTTAGGTAGTCTATGGGCGGTGACGTTTTCAGCGTCAGCCGTGAAACTGGGTTCCGGTGATGATTTATGGGTCTCCAGGGACTCAGTTTTCGTCAAAGATTTCTGATTCTGACGTACGCCATGGGCGATGAAGATTTCAGCGTCACCCATGGACCAGGGTTCCGGTGATGATATCTAGGTCTCTAGGGATGCACTTTTTGTCAATGATTTATGATTATGACGTAGTCCATGGGCGTTGAAGATTTACGCATCATCCATGGAACTGGGTTTTGGTGATGATATCTGGGTCTCATGGATGCCGTTTTCGACAATCATTTCTGATTATGATGTAGTCCATGGGCGCTGAAGATTTCAGCTTCAGCCGTGGAACTGGGTTCCAGTGATGATTTCTGGGTCTCGAGGGATGTAGTGTTCGTCAATGATTTCTGATTATGACGTAGTCCATGGGCGCAGAAGATTTCAGCGTCAGCCTTGGATCTGGGTTGCGGTGATGATTTCTTGGTAGGTAGGGACTCAGTTTTCGTCACTGATTTCTGATTCTTAGGTAGTCTATGGGCGGTGACGTTTTCAGCGTCAGCCGTGTAACTGGGTTCCGGTGATGATTTATGGGTCTCCAGGGACTCAGTTTTCGTCAATGATTTCTGATTCTGACGTACACCATGGGCGATGAACATTTCAGCGTTACCCATGGATCAGGGTTCCGGTGATGATATGTGGGTCTCGAGGGATGCACTTTTCATCAATGATTTCTGATTATGATGTAGTCCATGGGCGCTGAAGATTTCAGCTGTCAGCCTTGGATCTGGGTTGCGGTGATGATTTCTTGGTAGGTAGGGACTTAGTTTTCGTCACTGATTTCTGATTCTGAGGTAGTCTATGGGCGGTGACTTTTTCAGCGTCAGCCGTGAAACTGGGTTCCGGTGATGATTTATGGGTCTCCAGGGACTCAGTTTTCGTCAATGATTTCTGATTATAACATACGCCATGGGCGATGAACATTTCAGCGTCACCCATGGAACAGGGTTCCGGTGATGATATGTGGGTCTCCAGGGATGCACTTTTCGTCAATGATTTCTGATTATGACGTAGTCCATGGGCGCAGAAGATTTCAGCGTCAGCCTTGGATCTGGGTTGCGGTGATGATTTCTTGGTAGGTAGGGACTCAGTTTTCGTCACAGATTTCTGATTCTTAGGTAGTCTATGGGCGGTGACGTTTTCAGCGTCAGCCGTGAAACTGGGTTCCGGTGATGATTTATGGGTCTCCAGGGACTCAGTTTTCGTCAAAGATTTCTGATTCTGACGTACGCCATGGGCGATGAAGATTTCAGCGTCACCCATGGACCAGGGTTCCGGTGATGATATCTAGGTCTCTAGGGATGCACTTTTTGTCAATGATTTATGATTATGACGTAGTCCATGGGCGTTGAAGATTTACGCATCATCCATGGAACTGGGTTTTGGTGATGATATCTGGGTCTCATGGATGCCGTTTTCGACAATCATTTCTGATTATGATGTAGTCCATGGGCGCTGAAGATTTCAGCTTCAGCCGTGGAACTGGGTTCCAGTGATGATTTCTGGGTCTCGAGGGATGTAGTGTTCGTCAATGATTTCTGATTATGACGTAGTCCATGGGCGCAGAAGATTTCAGCGTCAGCCTTGGATCTGGGTTGCGGTGATGATTTCTTGGTAGGTAGGGACTCAGTTTTCGTCACTGATTTCTGATTCTGAGGTAGTCTATGGGCGGTGACGTTTTCAGCGTCAGCCGTGTAACTGGGTTCCGGTGATGATTTATGGGTCTCCAGGGACTCAGTTTTCGTCAATGATTTCTGATTCTGACGTACACCATGGGCGATGAACATTTCAGCGTTACCCATGGATCAGGGTTCCGGTGATGATATGTGGGTCTCGAGGGATGCACTTTTCGTCAATGATTTCTGATTATGATGTAGTCCATGGGCGCTGAAGATTTCAGCTGTCAGCCTTGGATCTGGGTTGCGGTGATGATTTCTTGGTAGGTAGGGACTTAGTTTTCGTCACTGATTTCTAATTCTGAGGTAGTCTATGGGCGGTGACGTTTTCAGCATCAGCCGTGAAACTGGGTTCCGGTGATGATTTATGGGTCTCCATGGACTCAGTTTTCGTCAATGATTTCTGATTATGACGTACGCCATGGGCGATGAACATTTCAGCGTCACCCATGGAACAGGGTTCCGGTGATGATATGTGGGTCTCCAGGGATGCACTTTTCGTCAATGATTTCTGATTATGACGTAGTCCATGGGCGCTGAAGATTTTAGCGTCAGCCTTGGATCTGGGTTGCGGTGATGATTTCTTGGTAGGTAGGGACTTAGTTTTCGTCACTGATTTCTGATTCTGAGGTAGTCTATGAGCGATGACGATTTCAGCGTCAGTCGTGGAACTGGGTTCCCGTGATGATTTATTGGTCTCCAGGGACTCAGTTTTCCTCAATGATTTTTGATTCTGACGTACGCCATGGGCGATGAAGATTTCAGCGTCACCCATGAAATAGGGTTCCAGTGATGATATCTGGGTCTCCAGGGATGCACTTTTTGTCAATGATTTATGATCATGACGTAGTCCATGGGCGTTGAAGATTTATGCATCATCCATGGAACTGGGTTTTGGTGATGATATCTGGGTCTCATGGATGCCGTTTTCGACAATCATTTCTGATTATGATGTAGTCCATGGGCGCTGAATATTTCAGCTTCAGCCGTGGAACTGGGTTCCAGTGATGATTTCTGGGTCTCGAGGGATGTAGTGTTCGTCAATGATTTCTGATTATGACGTAGTCCATGGGCGCAGAAGATTTCAGCGTCAGCCTTGGATCTGGGTTGCGGTGATGATTTCTTGGTAGGTAGGGACTTAGTTTTCGTCACAGATTTCTGATTCTTAGGTAGTCTATGGGCGGTGACGTTTTCAGCGTCAGCCGTGAAACTGGGTTCCGGTGATGATTTATGGGTCTCCAGGGACTCAGTTTTCGTCAATAATTTCTGATTATGACGTACGCCATGGGCGATGAACATTTCAGCGTCACCCATGGAACAGGGTTCCGGTGATGATATGTGGGTCTCGAGGGATGCACTTTTCGTCAATGATTTCTGATTATGACGTAGTCCATGGGCGCTGAAGATTTCAGCGTCAGCCTTGGATCTGGGTTGCGGTGATGATTTCTTGGTAGGTAGGGACTCAGTTTTCGTCACTGATTTCTAATTCTGAGGTAGTCTATGGGCGGTGACGTTTTCAGCATCAGCCGTGAAACTGGGTTCCGGTGATGATTTATGGGTCTCCATGGACTCAGTTTTCGTCAATGATTTCTGATTATGACGTACGCCATGGGCGATGAACATTTCAGCGTCACCCATGGAACAGGGTTCCGGTGATGATATGTGGGTCTCGAGGGATGCACTTTTCGTCAATGATTTCTGATTATGATGTAGTCCATGGGCGCTGAAGATTTCAGCTGTCAGCCTTGGATCTGGGTTGCGGTGATGATTTCTTGGTAGGTAGGGACTTAGTTTTCGTCACTGATTTCTAATTCTGAGGTAGTCTATGAGCGATGACGATTTCAGCGTCAGTCGTGGAACTGGGTTCCCGTGTTGATTTATTGGTCTCCAGGGACTCAGTTTTCCTCAATGATTTTTGATTCTGACGTACGCCATGGGCGATGAAGATTTCAGCGTCACCCATGAAATAGGGTTCCAGTGATGATATCTGGGTCTCCAGGGATGCACTTTTCCTCAATGATTTTTGATTCTGACGTACGCCATGGGCGATGAAGATTTCAGCGTCACCCATGAAATAGGGTTCCAGTGATGATATCTGGGTCTCCAGGGATGCACTTTTTGTCAATGATTTATGATTATGACGTAGTCCATGGGCGTTGAAGATTTACGCATCATCCATGGAACTGGGTTTTGGTGATGATATCTGGGTCTCATGGATGCCGTTTTGGACAATCATTTCTGATTATGATGTAGTCCATGGGCGCCGAAGATTTCAGCTTCAGCCGTGGAACTGGGTTCCAGTGATGATTTCTGGGTCTCGAGGGATGTAGTGTTCGTCAATGATTTCTGATTATGACGTAGTCCATGGGCGCAGAAGATTTCAGCGTCAGCCTTGGATCTGGGTTGCGGTGATGATTTCTTGGTAGGTAGGGACTCAGTTTTCGTCACTGATTTCTGATTCTGAGGTAGTCTATGGGCGGTGACGTTTTCAGCGTCAGCCGTGTAACTGGGTTCCGGTGATGATTTATGGGTCTCCAGGGACTCAGTTTTCGTCAATGATTTCTGATTATGACGTACGCCATGGGCGATGAACATTTCAGCGTCACCCATGGAACAGGGTTCCGGTGATGATATGTGGGTCTCCAGGGATGCACTTTTCGTCAATGATTTCTGATTATGACGTAGTCCATGGGCGCTGAAGATTTCAGCGTCAGCCTTGGATCTGGGTTGCGGTGATGATTTCTTGGTAGGTAGGGACTTAGTTTTCGTCAGTGATTTCTGATTCTGAGGTAGTCTATGAGCGTTGACGATTTCAGCGTCAGCCGTGGAACTGGGTTCCCGTGATGATTTATTGGTCTCCAGGGACTCAGTTTTCCTCAATGATTTTTGATTCTGACGTACGCCATGGGCGATGAAGATTTCAGCGTCACCCATGAAATAGGGTTCCAGTGATGATATCTGGGTCTCCAGGGATGCACTTTTTGTCAATGATTTTTGATTATGACGTAGTCCATGGGCGTTGAAGATTTACGCATCATCCATGGAACTGGGTTTTGGTGATGATATCTGGGTCTCATGGATGCCGTTTTCGACAATCATTTCTGATTATGATGTAGTCCATGGGCGCTGAAGATTTCAGCTTCAGCCGTGGAACTGGGTTCCAGTGATGATTTCTGGGTCTCGAGGGATGTAGTGTTCGTCAATGATTTCTGATTATGACGTAGTCCATGGGCGCAGAAGATTTCAGCGTCAGCCTTGGATCTGGGTTGCGGTGATGATTTCTTGGTAGGTAGGGACTCAGTTTTCGTCAGTGATTTCTGATTCTGAGGTAGTCTATGGGCGGTGACGTTTTCAGCGTCAGCCGTGTAACTGGGTTCCGGTGATGATTTATGGGTCTCCAGGGACTCAGTTTTCGTCAATGATTTCTGATTATGACGTACGCCATGGGCGATGAACATTTCAGCGTCACCCATGGAACAGGGTTCCGGTGATGATATGTGGGTCTCCAGGGATGCACTTTTCGTCAATGATTTCTGATTATGACGTAGTCCATGGGCGCTGAAGATTTCAGCGTCAGCCTTGGATCTGGGTTGCGGTGATGATTTCTTGGTAGGTAGGGACTCAGTTTTCGTCAGTGATTTCTGATTCTGAGGTAGTCTATGAGCGTTGACGATTTCAGCGTCAGCCGTGGAACTGGGTTCCCGTGATGATTTATTGGTCTCCAGGGACTCAGTTTTCCTCAATGATTTTTGATTCTGACGTACGCCATGGGCGATGAAGATTTCAGCGTCACCCATGAAATAGGGTTCCAGTGATGATATCTGGGTCTCCAGGGATGCACTTTTTGTCAATGATTTTTGATTATGACGTAGTCCATGGGCGTTGAAGATTTACGCATCATCCATGGAACTGGGTTTTGGTGATGATATCTGGGTCTCATGGATGCCGTTTTCGACAATCATTTCTGATTATGATGTAGTCCATGGGCGCTGAAGATTTCAGCTTCAGCCGTGGAACTGGGTTCCAGTGATGATTTCTGGGTCTCGAGGGATGTAGTGTTCGTCAATGATTTCTGATTATGACGTAGTCCATGGGCGCAGAAGATTTCAGCGTCAGCCTTGGATCTGGGTTGCGGTGATGATTTCTTGGTAGGTAGGGACTCAGTTTTCGTCACTGATTTCTGATTCTGAGGTAGTCTATGGGCGGTGATGTTTTCAGCGTCAGCCGTGTAACTGGGTTCCGGTGATGATTTATGGGTCTCCAGGGACTCAGTTTTCGTCAATGATTTCTGATTCTAACGTACACCATGGGCGATGAACATTTCAGCGTTACCCATGGATCAGGGTTCCGGTGATGATATGTGGGTCTCGAGGGATGCACTTTTCGTCAATGATTTCTGATTATGATGTAGTCCATGGGCGCTGAAGATTTCAGCTGTCAGCCTTGGATCTGGGTTGCGGTGATGATTTCTTGGTAGGTAGGGACTTAGTTTTCGTCACTGATTTCTGATTCTGAGGTAGTCTATGGGCGGTGACGTTTTCAGCGTCAGCCGTGAAACTGGGTTCCGGTGATGATTTATGGGTCTCCAGGGACTCAGTTTTCGTCAATGATTTCTGATTATAACGTACGCCATGGGCGATGAACATTTCAGCGTCACCCATGGAACAGGGTTCCGGTGATGATATGTGGGTCTCGAGGGATGCACTTTTCGTCAATGATTTCTGATTATTATGTAGTCTATGGGCGCTGAATATTTCAGCGTCAGCCTTGGATCTGGGTTGCGGTGATGATTTCTTGGTAGGTAGGGACTCAGTTTTCGTCAGTGATTTCTGATTCTGAGGTAGTCTATGGGCGGTGACGTTTTCAGCGTCAGCCGTGTAACTGGGTTCCGGTGATGATTTATGGGTCTCCAGGGACTCAGTTTTCGTCAATGATTTCTGATTATGACGTACGCCATGGGCGATGAACATTTCAGCGTCACCCATGGAACAGGGTTCCGGTGATGATATGTGGGTCTCCAGGGATGCACTTTTCGTCAATGATTTCTGATTATGACGTAGTCCATGGGCGCTGAAGATTTCAGCGTCAGCCTTGGATCTGGGTTGCGGTGATGATTTCTTGGTAGGTAGGGACTCAGTTTTCGTCAGTGATTTCTGATTCTGAGGTAGTCTATGAGCGTTGACGATTTCAGCGTCAGCCGTGGAACTGGGTTCCCGTGATGATTTATTGGTCTCCAGGGACTCAGTTTTCCTCAATGATTTTTGATTCTGACGTACGCCATGGGCGATGAAGATTTCAGCGTCAACCATGAAATAGGGTTCCAGTGATGATATCTGGGTCTCCAGGGATGCACTTTTTGTCAATGATTTTTGATTATGACGTAGTCCATGGGCGTTGAAGATTTACGCATCATCCATGGAACTGGGTTTTGGTGATGATATCTGGGTCTCATGGATGCCGTTTTCGACAATCATTTCTGATTATGATGTAGTCCATGGGCGCTGAAGATTTCAGCTTCAGCCGTGGAACTGGGTTCCAGTGATGATTTCTGGGTCTCGAGGGATGTAGTGTTCGTCAATGATTTCTGATTATGACGTAGTCCATGGGCGCAGAAGATTTCAGCGTCAGCCTTGGATCTGGGTTGCGGTGATGATTTCTTGGTAGGTAGGGACTCAGTTTTCGTCACTGATTTCTGATTCTGAGGTAGTCTATGGGCGGTGACGTTTTCAGCGTCAGCCGTGTAACTGGGTTCCGGTGATGATTTATGGGTCTCCAGGGACTCAGTTTTCGTCAATGATTTCTGATTCTGACGTACACCATGGGCGATGAACATTTCAGCGTTACCCATGGATCAGGGTTCCGGTGAGGATATGTGGGTCTCGAGGGATGCACTTTTCGTCAATGATTTCTGATTATGATGTAGTCCATGGGCGCTGAAGATTTCAGCTGTCAGCCTTGGATCTGGGTTGCGGTGATGATTTCTTGGTAGGTACGGACTTAGTTTTCGTCACTGATTTCTGATTCTGAGGTAGTCTATGGGCGGTGACGTTTTCAGCGTCAGCCGTGAAACTGGGTTCCGGTGATGATTTATGGGTCTCCAGGGACTCAGTTTTCGTCAATGATTTCTGATTATAACGTACGCCATGGGCGATGAACATTTCAGCGTCACCCATGGAACAGGGTTCCGGTGATGATATGTGGGTCTCGAGGGATGCACTTTTCGTCAATGATTTCTGATTATGATGTAGTCTATGGGCGCTGAAGATTTCAGCGTCAGCCTTGGATCTGGGTTGCGGTGATGATTTCTTGGTAGGTAGGGACTCAGTTTTCGTCAGTGATTTCTGATTCTGAGGTAGTCTATGAGCGTTGACGATTTCAGCGTCAGCCGTGGAACTGGGTTCCCGTGATGATTTATTGGTCTCCAGGGACTCAGTTTTCCTCAATGATTTTTGATTCTGACGTACGCCATGGGCGATGAAGATTTCAGCGTCACCCATGAAATAGGGTTCCAGTGATGATATCTGGGTCTCCAGGGATGCACTTTTTGTCAATGATTTATGATTATGACGTAGTCCATGGGCGTTGAAGATTTACGCATCATCCATGGAACTGGGTTTTGGTGATGATATCTGGGTCTCATGGATGCCGTTTTCGACAATCATTTCTGATTATGATGTAGTCCATGGGCGCTGAAGATTTCAGCTTCAGCCGTGGAACTGGGTTCCAGTGATGATTTCTGGGTCTCGAGGGATGTAGTGTTCGTCAATGATTTCTGATTATGACGTAGTCCATTGGCGCAGAAGATTTCAGCGTCAGCCTTGGATCTGGGTTGCGGTGATGATTTCTTGGTAGGTAGGGACTCAGTTTTCGTCACTGATTTCTGATTCTGAGGTAGTCTATGGGCGGTGACGTTTTCAGCGTCAGCCGTGTAACTGGGTTCCGGTGATGATTTATGGGTCTCCAGGGACTCAGTTTTCGTCAATGATTTCTGATTCTGACGTACACCATGGGCGATGAACATTTCAGCGTTACCCATGGATCAGGGTTCCGGTGATGATATGTGGGTCTCGAGGGATGCACTTTTCGTCAATGATTTCTGATTATGATGTAGTCCATGGGCGCTGAAGATTTCAGCTGTCAGCCTTGGATCTGGGTTGCGGTGATGATTTCTTGGTAGGTAGGGACTTAGTTTTCGTCACTAATTTCTGATTCTGAGGTAGTCTATGGGCGGTGACGATTTCAGGTTCAGCCGTGTAACTGGGTTCCGGTGATGATTTATGGGTCTCCAGGGACTCAGTTTTCGTCAATGATTTCTGATTATGACGTACGCCATGGGCGATGAACATTTCAGCGTCACCCATGGAACAGGGTTCCGGTGATGATATGTGGGTCTCGAGGGATGCACTTTTCGTCAATGATTTCTGATTATGATGTAGTCCATGGGCGCTGAAGATTTCAGCTGTCAGCCTTGGATCTGGGTTGCGGTGATGATTTCTTGGTAGGTAGGGACTTAGTTTTCGTCACTAATTTCTGATTCTGAGGTAGTCTATGGGCGGTGACGATTTCAGGTTCAGCCGTGTAACTGGGTTCCGGTGATGATTTATGGGTCTCCAGGGACTCAGTTTTCGTCAATGATTTCTGATTATGACGTACGCCATGGGCGATGAACATTTCAGCGTCACCCATGGAACAGGGTTCCGGTGATGATATGTGGGTCTCCAGGGATGCACTTTTCGTCAATGATTTCTGATTATGACGTAGTCCATGGGCGCTGAAGATTTTAGCGTCAGCCTTGGATCTGGGTTGCGGTGATGATTTCTTGGTAGGTAGGGACTTAGTTTTCGTCACTGATTTCTGATTCTGAGGTAGTCTATGAGCGGTGACGATTTCAGCGTCAGTCGTAGAACTGGGTTCCCGTGATGATTTATTGGTCTCCAGGGACTCAGTTTTCCTCAATGATTTTTGATTCTGTCGTACACCATGGGCGATGAAGATTTCAGCGTCACCCATGAAATAGGGTTCCAGTGATGATATCTGGGTCTCCAGGGATGCACTTTTTGTCAATGATTTATGATTATGACGTAGTCCATGGGCGTTGAAGATTTACGCATCATCCATGGAACTGGGTTTTGGTGATGATATCCGGGTCTCATGGATGCCGTTTTCGACAATCATTTCTGATTATGATGTAGTCCATGGGCGCTGAATATTTCAGCTTCAGCCGTGGAACTGGGTTCCAGTGATGATTTCTGGGTCTCGAGGGATGTAGTGTTCGTCAATGATTTCTGATTATGACGTAGTCCATGGGCGCAGAAGATTTCAGCGTCAGCCTTGGATCTGGGTTGCGGTGATGATTTCTTGGTAGGTAGGGACTTAGTTTTCGTCACAGATTTCTGATTCTTAGGTAGTCTATGGGCGGTGACGTTTTCAGCGTCAGCCGTGAAACTGGGTTCCGGTGATGATTTATGGGTCTCCAGGGACTCAGTTTTCGTCAATAATTTCTGATTATGACGTACGCCATGGGCGATGAACATTTCAGCGTCACCCATGGAACAGGGTTCCGGTGATGATATGTGGGTCTCCAGGGATGCACTTTTCGTCAATGATTTCTGATTATGACGTAGTCCATGGGCGCTGAAGATTTCAGCGTCAGCCTTGGATCTGGGTTGCGGTGATGATTTCTTGGTAGGTAGGGACTCAGTTTTCGTCAGTGATTTCTGATTCTGAGGTAGTCTATGAGCGTTGACGATTTCAGCGTCAGCCGTGGAACTGAGTTCCCGTGATGATTTATTGGTCTCCAGGGACTCAGTTTTCCTCAATGATTTTTGATTCTGACGTACGCCATGGGCGATGAAGATTTCAGCGTCACCCATGAAATAGGGTTCCAGTGATGATATCTGGGTCTCCAGGGATGCACTTTTTGTCAATGATTTTTGATTATGACGTAGTCCATGGGCGTTGAAGATTTACGCATCATCCATGGAACTGGGTTTTGGTGATGATATCTGGGTCTCATGGATGCCGTTTTCGACAATCATTTCTGATTATGATGTAGTCCATGGGCGCTGAAGATTTCAGCTTCAGCCGTGGAACTGGGTTCCAGTGATGATTTCTGGGTCTCGAGGGATGTAGTGTTCGTCAATGATTTCTGATTATGACGTAGTCCATGGGCGCAGAAGATTTCAGCGTCAGCCTTGGATCTGGGTTGCGGTGATGATTTCTTGGTAGGTAGGGACTCAGTTTTCGTCACTAATTTCTGATTCTGAGGTAGTCTATGGGCGGTGACGTTTTCAGCGTCAGCCGTGTAACTGGGTTCCGGTGATGATTTATGGGTCTCCAGGGACTCAGTTTTCGTCAATGATTTCTGATTCTGACGTACACCATGGGCGATGAACATTTCAGCGTTACCCATGGATCAGGGTTCCGGTGATGATATGTGGGTCTCGAGGGATGCACTTTTCGTCAATGATTTCTGATTATGATGTAGTCCATGGGCGCTGAAGATTTCAGCTGTCAGCCTTGGATCTGGGTTGCGGTGATGATTTCTTGGTAGGTAGGGACTTAGTTTTCGTCACTGATTTCTAATTCTGAGGTAGTCTATGGGCGGTGACGTTTTCAGCATCAGCCGTGAAACTGGGTTCCGGTGATGATTTATGGGTCTCCATGGACTCAGTTTTCGTCAATGATTTCTGATTATGACGTACGCCATGGGCGATGAACATTTCAGCGTCACCCATGGAACAGGGTTCCGGTGATGATATGTGGGTCTCCAGGGATGCACTTTTCGTCAATGATTTCAGATTATGACGTAGTCCATGGGCGCTGAAGATTTTAGCGTCAGCCTTGGATCTGGGTTGCGGTGATGATTTCTTGGTAGGTAGGGACTTAGTTTTCGTCACTGATTTCTGATTCTGAGGTAGTCTATGAGCGATGACGATTTCAGCGTCAGTCGTGGAACTGGGTTCCCGTGATGATTTATTGGTCTCCATGGACTCAGTTTTCCTCAATGATTTTTGATTCTGACGTACGCCATGGGCGATGAAGATTTCAGCGTCACCCATGAAATAGGGTTCCAGTGATGATATCTGGGTCTCCAGGGATGCACTTTTTGTCAATGATTTATGATCATGACGTAGTCCATGGGCGTTGAAGATTTATGCATCATCCATGGAACTGGGTTTTGGTGATGATATCTGGGTCTCATGGATGCCGTTTTCGACAATCATTTCTGATTATGATGTAGTCCATGGGCGCTGAATATTTCAGCTTCAGCCGTGGAACTGGGTTCCAGTGATGATTTCTGGGTCTCGAGGGATGTAGTGTTCGTCAATGATTTCTGATTATGACGTAGTCCATGGGCGCAGAAGATTTCAGCGTCAGCCTTGGATCTGGGTTGCGGTGATGATTTCTTGGTAGGTAGGGACTCAGTTTTCGTCACCGATTTCTGATTCTTAGGTAGTCTATGGGCGGTGACGTTTTCAGCGTCAGCCGTGAAACTGGGTTCCGGTGATGATTTATGGGTCTCCAGGGACTCAGTTTTCGTCAATAATTTCTGATTATGACGTACGCCATGGGCGATGAACATTTCAGCGTCACCCATGGAACAGGGTTCCGGTGATGATATGTGGGTCTCCAGGGATGCACTTTTCGTCAATGATTTCTGATTATGACGTAGTCCATGGGCGCTGAAGATTTCAGCGTCAGCCTTGGATCTGGGTTGCGGTGATGATTTCTTGGTAGGTAGGGACTCAGTTTTCGTCAGTGATTTCTGATTCTGAGGTAGTCTATGAGCGTTGACGATTTCAGCGTCAGCCGTGGAACTGGGTTCCCGTGATGATTTATTGGTCTCCAGGGACTCAGTTTTCCTCAATGATTTTTGATTCTGACGTACGCCATGGGCGATGAAGATTTCAGCGTCACCCATGAAATAGGGTTCCAGTGATGATATCTGGGTCTCCAGGGATGCACTTTTTGTCAATGATTTATGATTATGACGTAGTCCATGGGCGTTGAAGATTTACGCATCATCCATGGAACTGGGTTTTGGTGATGATATCTGGGTCTCATGGATGCCGTTTTGGACAATCATTTCTGATTATGATGTAGTCCATGGGCGCTGAAGATTTCAGCTTCAGCCGTGGAACTGGGTTCCAGTGATGATTTCTGGGTCTCGAGGGATGTAGTGTTCGTCAATGATTTCTGATTATGACGTAGTCCATGGGCGCAGAAGATTTCAGCGTCAGCCTTGGATCTGGGTTGCGGTGATGATTTCTTGGTAGGTAGGGACTCAGTTTTCGTCACTGATTTCTGATTCTGAGGTAGTCTATGGGCGGTGACGTTTTCAGCGTCAGCCGTGTAACTGGGTTCCGGTGATGATTTATGGGTCTCCAGGGACTCAGTTTTCGTCAATGATTTCTGATTATGACGTACGCCATGGGCGATGAACATTTCAGCGTCACCCATGGAACAGGGTTCCGGTGATGATATGTGGGTCTCCAGGGATGCACTTTTCGTCAATGATTTCTGATTATGACGTAGTCCATGGGCGCTGAAGATTTCAGCGTCAGCCTTGGATCTGGGTTGCGGTGATGATTTCTTGGTAGGTAGGGACTCAATTTTCGTCAGTGATTTCTGATTCTGAGGTAGTCTATGAGCGTTGACGATTTCAGCGTCAGCCGTGGAACTGGGTTCCCGTGATGATTTATTGGTCTCCAGGGACTCAGTTTTCCTCAATGATTTTTGATTCTGACGTACGCCATGGGCGATGAAGATTTCAGCGTCACCCATGAAATAGGGTTCCAGTGATGATATCTGGGTCTCCAGGGATGCACTTTTTGTCAATGATTTATGATTATGACGTAGTCCATGGGCGTTGAAGATTTACGCATCATCCATGGAACTGGGTTTTGGTGATGATATCTGGGTCTCATGGATGCCGTTTTCGACAATCATTTCTGATTATGATGTAGTCCATGGGCGCTGAAGATTTCAGCTTCAGCCGTGGAACTGGGTTCCAGTGATGATTTCTGGGTCTCGAGGGATGTAGTGTTCGTCAATGATTTCTGATTATGACGTAGTCCATGGGCGCAGAAGATTTCAGCGTCAGCCTTGGATCTGGGTTGCGGTGATGATTTCTTGGTAGGTAGGGACTCAGTTTTCGTCACTGATTTCTGATTCTGAGGTAGTCTATGGGCGGTGATGTTTTCAGCGTCAGCCGTGTAACTGGGTTCCGGTGATGATTTATGGGTCTCCAGGGACTCAGTTTTCGTCAATGATTTCTGATTCTAACGTACACCATGGGCGATGAACATTTCAGCGTTACCCATGGATCAGGGTTCCGGTGATGATATGTGGGTCTCGAGGGATGCACTTTTCGTCAATGATTTCTGATTATGATGTAGTCCATGGGCGCTGAAGATTTCAGCTGTCAGCCTTGGATCTGGGTTGCGGTGATGATTTCTTGGTAGGTAGGGACTTAGTTTTCGTCACTGATTTCTGATTCTGAGGTAGTCTATGGGCGGTGACGTTTTCAGCGTCAGCCGTGAAACTGGGTTCCGGTGATGATTTATGGGTCTCCAGGGACTCAGTTTTCGTCAATGATTTCTGATTATAACGTACGCCATGGGCGATGAACATTTCAGCGTCACCCATGGAACAGGGTTCCGGTGATGATATGTGGGTCTCGAGGGATGCACTTTTCGTCAATGATTTCTGATTATTATGTAGTCTATGGGCGCTGAATATTTCAGCGTCAGCCTTGGATCTGGGTTGCGGTGATGATTTCTTGGTAGGTAGGGACTCAGTTTTCGTCAGTGATTTCTGATTCTGAGGTAGTCTATGGGCGGTGACGTTTTCAGCGTCAGCCGTGTAACTGGGTTCCGGTGATGATTTATGGGTCTCCAGGGACTCAGTTTTCGTCAATGATTTCTGATTATGACGTACGCCATGGGCGATGAACATTTCAGCGTCACCCATGGAACAGGGTTCCGGTGATGATATGTGGGTCTCCAGGGATGCACTTTTCGTCAATGATTTCTGATTATGACGTAGTCCATGGGCGCTGAAGATTTCAGCGTCAGCCTTGGATCTGGGTTGCGGTGATGATTTCTTGGTAGGTAGGGACTCAGTTTTCGTCAGTGATTTCTGATTCTGAGGTAGTCTATGAGCGTTGACGATTTCAGCGTCAGCCGTGGAACTGGGTTCCCGTGATGATTTATTGGTCTCCAGGGACTCAGTTTTCCTCAATGATTTTTGATTCTGACGTACGCCATGGGCGATGAAGATTTCAGCGTCACCCATGAAATAGGGTTCCAGTGATGATATCTGGGTCTCCAGGGATGCACTTTTTGTCAATGATTTTTGATTATGACGTAGTCCATGGGCGTTGAAGATTTACGCATCATCCATGGAACTGGGTTTTGGTGATGATATCTGGGTCTCATGGATGCCGTTTTCGACAATCATTTCTGATTATGATGTAGTCCATGGGCGCTGAAGATTTCAGCTTCAGCCGTGGAACTGGGTTCCAGTGATGATTTCTGGGTCTCGAGGGATGTAGTGTTCGTCAATGATTTCTGATTATGACGTAGTCCATGGGCGCAGAAGATTTCAGCGTCAGCCTTGGATCTGGGTTGCGGTGATGATTTCTTGGTAGGTAGGGACTCAGTTTTCGTCACTGATTTCTGATTCTGAGGTAGTCTATGGGCGGTGATGTTTTCAGCGTCAGCCGTGTAACTGGGTTCCGGTGATGATTTATGGGTCTCCAGGGACTCAGTTTTCGTCAATGATTTCTGATTCTAACGTACACCATGGGCGATGAACATTTCAGCGTTACCCATGGATCAGGGTTCCGGTGATGATATGTGGGTCTCGAGGGATGCACTTTTCGTCAATGATTTCTGATTATGATGTAGTCCATGGGCGCTGAAGATTTCAGCTGTCAGCCTTGGATCTGGGTTGCGGTGATGATTTCTTGGTAGGTAGGGACTTAGTTTTCGTCACTGATTTCTGATTCTGAGGTAGTCTATGGGCGGTGACGTTTTCAGCGTCAGCCGTGAAACTGGGTTCCGGTGATGATTTATGGGTCTCCAGGGACTCAGTTTTCGTCAATGATTTCTGATTATAACGTACGCCATGGGCGATGAACATTTCAGCGTCACCCATGGAACAGGGTTCCGGTGATGATATGTGGGTCTCGAGGGATGCACTTTTCGTCAATGATTTCTGATTATTATGTAGTCTATGGGCGCTGAATATTTCAGCGTCAGCCTTGGATCTGGGTTGCGGTGATGATTTCTTGGTAGGTAGGGACTCAGTTTTCGTCAGTGATTTCTGATTCTGAGGTAGTCTATGGGCGGTGACGTTTTCAGCGTCAGCCGTGTAACTGGGTTCCGGTGATGATTTATGGGTCTCCAGGGACTCAGTTTTCGTCAATGATTTCTGATTATGACGTACGCCATGGGCGATGAACATTTCAGCGTCACCCATGGAACAGGGTTCCGGTGATGATATGTGGGTCTCCAGGGATGCACTTTTCGTCAATGATTTCTGATTATGACGTAGTCCATGGGCGCTGAAGATTTCAGCGTCAGCCTTGGATCTGGGTTGCGGTGATGATTTCTTGGTAGGTAGGGACTCAGTTTTCGTCAGTGATTTCTGATTCTGAGGTAGTCTATGAGCGTTGACGATTTCAGCGTCAGCCGTGGAACTGGGTTCCCGTGATGATTTATTGGTCTCCAGGGACTCAGTTTTCCTCAATGATTTTTGATTCTGACGTACGCCATGGGCGATGAAGATTTCAGCGTCACCCATGAAATAGGGTTCCAGTGATGATATCTGGGTCTCCAGGGATGCACTTTTTGTCAATGATTTTTGATTATGACGTAGTCCATGGGCGTTGAAGATTTACGCATCATCCATGGAACTGGGTTTTGGTGATGATATCTGGGTCTCATGGATGCCGTTTTCGACAATCATTTCTGATTATGATGTAGTCCATGGGCGCTGAAGATTTCAGCTTCAGCCGTGGAACTGGGTTCCAGTGATGATTTCTGGGTCTCGAGGGATGTAGTGTTCGTCAATGATTTCTGATTATGACGTAGTCCATGGGCGCAGAAGATTTCAGCGTCAGCCTTGGATCTGGGTTGCGGTGATGATTTCTTGGTAGGTAGGGACTCAGTTTTCGTCACTGATTTCTGATTCTGAGGTAGTCTATGGGCGGTGATGTTTTCAGCGTCAGCCGTGTAACTGGGTTCCGGTGATGATTTATGGGTCTCCAGGGACTCAGTTTTCGTCAATGATTTCTGATTCTAACGTACACCATGGGCGATGAACATTTCAGCGTTACCCATGGATCAGGGTTCCGGTGATGATATGTGGGTCTCGAGGGATGCACTTTTCGTCAATGATTTCTGATTATGATGTAGTCCATGGGCGCTGAAGATTTCAGCTGTCAGCCTTGGATCTGGGTTGCGGTGATGATTTCTTGGTAGGTAGGGACTTAGTTTTCGTCACTGATTTCTGATTCTGAGGTAGTCTATGGGCGGTGACGTTTTCAGCGTCAGCCGTGAAACTGGGTTCCGGTGATGATTTATGGGTCTCCAGGGACTCAGTTTTCGTCAATGATTTCTGATTATAACGTACGCCATGGGCGATGAACATTTCAGCGTCACCCATGGAACAGGGTTCCGGTGATGATATGTGGGTCTCGAGGGATGCACTTTTCGTCAATGATTTCTGATTATTATGTAGTCTATGGGCGCTGAAGATTTCAGCGTCAGCCTTGGATCTGGGTTGCGGTGATGATTTCTTGGTAGGTAGGGACTCAGTTTTCGTCAGTGATTTCTGATTCTGAGGTAGTCTATGGGCGGTGACGTTTTCAGCGTCAGCCGTGTAACTGGGTTCCGGTGATGATTTATGGGTCTCCAGGGACTCAGTTTTCGTCAATGATTTCTGATTATGACGTACGCCATGGGCGATGAACATTTCAGCGTCACCCATGGAACAGGGTTCCGGTGATGATATGTGGGTCTCCAGGGATGCACTTTTCGTCAATGATTTCTGATTATGACGTAGTCCATGGGCGCTGAAGATTTCAGCGTCAGCCTTGGATCTGGGTTGCGGTGATGATTTCTTGGTAGGTAGGGACTCAGTTTTCGTCAGTGATTTCTGATTCTGAGGTAGTCTATGAGCGTTGACGATTTCAGCGTCAACCGTGGAACTGGGTTCCCGTGATGATTTATTGGTCTCCAGGGACTCAGTTTTCCTCAATGATTTTTGATTCTGACGTACGCCATGGGCGATGAAGATTTCAGCGTCACCCATGAAATAGGGTTCCAGTGATGATATCTGGGTCTCCAGGGATGCACTTTTTGTCAATGATTTTTGATTATGACGTAGTCCATGGGCGTTGAAGATTTACGCATCATCCATGGAACTGGGTTTTGGTGATGATATCTGGGTCTCATGGATGCCGTTTTCGACAATCATTTCTGATTATGATGTAGTCCATGGGCGCTGAAGATTTCAGCTTCAGCCGTGGAACTGGGTTCCAGTGATGATTTCTGGGTCTCGAGGGATGTAGTGTTCGTCAATGATTTCTGATTATGACGTAGTCCATGGGCGCAGAAGATTTCAGCGTCAGCCTTGGATCTGGGTTGCGGTGATGATTTCTTGGTAGGTAGGGACTCAGTTTTCGTCACTGATTTCTGATTCTGAGGTAGTCTATGGGCGGTGACGTTTTCAGCGTCAGCCGTGTAACTGGGTTCCGGTGATGATTTATGGGTCTCCAGGGACTCAGTTTTCGTCAATGATTTCTGATTCTGACGTACACCATGGGCGATGAACATTTCAGCGTTACCCATGGATCAGGGTTCCGGTGAGGATATGTGGGTCTCGAGGGATGCACTTTTCGTCAATGATTTCTGATTATGATGTAGTCCATGGGCGCTGAAGATTTCAGCTGTCAGCCTTGGATCTGGGTTGCGATGATGATTTCTTGGTAGGTACGGACTTAGTTTTCGTCACTGATTTCTGATTCTGAGGTAGTCTATGGGCGGTGACGTTTTCAGCGTCAGCCGTGAAACTGGGTTCCGGTGATGATTTATGGGTCTCCAGGGACTCAGTTTTCGTCAATGATTTCTGATTATAACGTACGCCATGGGCGATGAACATTTCAGCGTCACCCATGGAACAGGGTTCCGGTGATGATATGTGGGTCTCGAGGGATGCACTTTTCGTCAATGATTTCTGATTATGATGTAGTCTATGGGCGCTGAAGATTTCAGCGTCAGCCTTGGATCTGGGTTGCGGTGATGATTTCTTGGTAGGTAGGGACTCAGTTTTCGTCAGTGATTTCTGATTCTGAGGTAGTCTATGAGCGTTGACGATTTCAGCGTCAGCCGTGGAACTGGGTTCCCGTGATGATTTATTGGTCTCCAGGGACTCAGTTTTCCTCAATGATTTTTGATTCTGACGTACGCCATGGGCGATGAAGATTTCAGCGTCACCCATGAAATAGGGTTCCAGTGATGATATCTGGGTCTCCAGGGATGCACTTTTTGTCAATGATTTATGATTATGACGTAGTCCATGGGCGTTGAAGATTTACGCATCATCCATGGAACTGGGTTTTGGTGATGATATCTGGGTCTCATGGATGCCGTTTTCGACAATCATTTCTGATTATGATGTAGTCCATGGGCGCTGAAGATTTCAGCTTCAGCCGTGGAACTGGGTTCCAGTGATGATTTCTGGGTCTCGAGGGATGTAGTGTTCGTCAATGATTTCTGATTATGACGTAGTCCATTGGCGCAGAAGATTTCAGCGTCAGCCTTGGATCTGGGTTGCGGTGATGATTTCTTGGTAGGTAGGGACTCAGTTTTCGTCACTGATTTCTGATTCTGAGGTAGTCTATGGGCGGTGACGTTTTCAGCGTCAGCCGTGTAACTGGGTTCCGGTGATGATTTATGGGTCTCCAGGGACTCAGTTTTCGTCAATGATTTCTGATTATGACGTACGCCATGGGCGATGAACATTTCAGCGTCACCCATGGAACAGGGTTCCGGTGATGATATGTGGGTCTCCAGGGATGCACTTTTCGTCAATGATTTCTGATTATGACGTAGTCCATGGGCGCTGAAGATTTTAGCGTCAGCCTTGGATCTGGGTTGCGGTGATGATTTCTTGGTAGGTAGGGACTTAGTTTTCGTCACTGATTTCTGATTCTGAGGTAGTCTATGAGCGGTGACGATTTCAGCGTCAGTCGTAGAACTGGGTTCCCGTGATGATTTATTGGTCTCCAGGGACTCAGTTTTCCTCAATGATTTTTGATTCTGACGTACGCCATGGGCGATGAAGATTTCAGCGTCACCCATGAAATAGGGTTCCAGTGATGATATCTGGGTCTCCAGGGATGCACTTTTTGTCAATGATTTATGATTATGACGTAGTCCATGGGCGTTGAAGATTTACGCATCATCCATGGAACTGGGTTTTGGTGATGATATCCGGGTCTCATGGATGCCGTTTTCGACAATCATTTCTGATTATGATGTAGTCCATGGGCGCTGAAGATTTCAGCTTCAACCGTGGAACTAGGTTCCAGTGATGATTTCTGGGTCTCGAGGGATGTAGTGTTCGTCAATGATTTCTCATTATGACGTAGTCCATGGGCGCCGAAGATTTCAGCGTCAGCCTTGGATCTGGGTTGCGGTGACGATTTCTTGGTAGGTAGGGACTCAGTTTTCGTCACTGATTTCTGATTCTGAGGTAGTCTATGGGCGGTGATGATTTTAGCGTCAGCCGTGTAACTGGGTTCCGGTGATGATTTATGGGTCTCCAGGGACTCAGTTTTCGTCAATGATTTCTGATTCTGACGTACGCCATGGGCGATGAACATTTCAGCGTAACCCATGGAACAGGGTTCTAGTGATGATATGTGGGTCTCCAGGGATGCACTTTTCGTCAATGATTTCTAATTATGACGTAGTCCATAGGCGCTGAAGATTTCAGCGTCAGCCTTGGATCTGGGTTGTGGTGATGATTTCTTGGTAGGTAGGGACTTAGTTTTCGTCACTGATTTCTGATTCTTAGGTAGTTTATGAGCGGTGACGATTTCAGCGTCAGTCGTGGAACTGGGTTCCCGTGATGATTTATTGGTCTCCAGGGACTTAGTTTTCCTCAAAGATTTCTGATTATGACGTAGTCCATGGGCGTTGAAGATTTATGCGTTATCCATGGAACAGGGTTTCGGTGATGATATGTGGGTCTCCAGGGATGCACTTTTCGTCAATGATTTCTGATTATGACGTAGTCCATGGGCGTTGAAGATTTATGCGTCATCCATGGAGCTGGGTTTTGGTGATGATATCTGGGTCTCATGGATGCAGTTTTCGACAATGATTTCTGATTATGATGTAGTCCATGGGCGCTGAAGATTTCAGCTTCAGCCGTGGAACTGGGTTCCAGTGATGATTTCTGGGTCTCGAGGGATGTAGTGTTCGTCAATGATTTCTCATTATGACGTAGTCCATGGGCGCTGAAGATTTCAGCGTCAGCCTTGGATCTGGGTTGCGGTGACGATTTCTTGGTAGGTAGGGACTCAGTTTTCGTCACTGATTTCTGATTCTTAGGTAGTTTATGAGCGGTGACGATTTCAGCGTCAGTCGTGGAACTGGGTTCCCGTGATGATTTATTGGTCTCCAGGGACTCAGTTTTCCTCAAAGATTTCTGATTATGACGTAGTCCATGGGCGTTGAAGATTTATGCGTCATCCATGGAACTGGGTTTTGGTGATGATATCTGGGTCTCATGGATGCCGTTTTCAACAATGATTTCTGATTATGATGTAGTCAATGGGCGCTGAAGATTTCAGCTTCAACCGTGGAACTGGGTTCCAGTGATGATTTCTGGGTCTCGAGGGATGTAGTCTTCGTCAATGATTTCTGATTATGACATAGTCAATGGGCGCAGAAGATTTCAGCGTCAGCTTTGGATCTGGGTTGCGGTGATGATTTCTTGGTAGGTAGGGACTCACTTTTCGTCACTGATTTCTGATTCTGAGGAAGTCTATGGGCGGTGACGATTTCAGCGTCAGCCGTGTAACTGGGTTCCGGTGATGATTTATGGGTCTCCAGGGACTTAGTTTTCGTCAATGATTTCTGATTCTGACGTACGCCATGGGCGATGAACATTTCAGCGTCACCCATGGAACAGGGTTTCGGGGATGATATGTGGGTCTCGAGGGATGCACTTTTCGTCAATGATTTCTGATTATGACGTAGTCCATGGGCGCTGAAGATTTCAGCGTCAGCCTTGGATCTGGGTTGCGGTGATGATTTCTTGGTAGGTAGGGACTCAGTTTTCGTCAATCATTTCTTATTCTGGGGTAGTCTATGAGCGGTGATGATTTCAGCGTCAGTCGTGGAACTGGGTTCCCGTGATGATTTATTGGTCTCCAAGGACTCAGTTTTCCTCAATGATTTCTGATTCTGACGTACGCCATGGGCGATGAAGATTTCAGCGTCACCCATGGATCAGGGTTCCGGTGATGATATGTGGGTCTCGAGGGATGCACTTTTCGTCAATGATTTCTGATTATGACGTAGTCCATGGGCGCTGAAGATTTCAGCGTGAGCCTTGGATCTGGGTTGCGGTGATGATTTCTTGGTAGGTAGGGACTCAGTTTTCGTCACTGATTTCTGATTCTGAGGTAGTCTATGAGCGGTGACGATTTCAGCGTCAGTCGTGGAACTGGGTTCCCGTGATGATTTATTGGTCTCCAGGGACTCAGTTTTCCTCAATGATTTCTGATTCTAACGTACGCCGTGGGCGATGAAGATTTCATCGTCACCCATGGAATAGGGTTCCAGTGATGATATCTGGGTCTCCAGGGATGCACTTTTTGTCAATGATTTCTGATTATGACGTAGTCCATGGGCGTTGAAGATTTATGCGTCATCCATGGAACTGGGTTTTGGTGATGATATCTGGGTCTCATGGATGCAGTTTTCGACAATGATTTCTGATTATGATGTAGTCCATGGGCGCTGAAGATTTCAGCGTCAGCCGTGGAACTGGGTTCCGGTGATGATTTATGGGTCTCCAGGGACTCGGTTTTCCTCAATGATTTTTTATTCTTACGTACGCCATGGGGGATGAAGATTTCAACGTCACCCATGGAACAGGGTTCCGGTGATGATATCTGGGTCTCCAGGGATGCATTTTGGTCAATGATTTCTGATTATGACGTAGAACATGGGCGTTCAAGATTTATGCGTCATCCATGGGACTGGGTTTTGGTGATGATATCTGGGTCTCATGGATGCAGTTTTCGAAAATGATTTTTTATTATGATGTAGTCCATGGGCGCTGAAGATTTCAGCTTCAGCCGTGGAACTGGGTTCTGGTGATGATTTCTGGGTCTCGAGGGATGTAGTGTTCGTCAATGATTTCTGATTATGACATAGTCTGTGAAACCCTGGAAATTTATAATTTAAATATGTAGATGTGTAAACCCTCATGTAAACATAAGGTTGAAAGTGGTAATATTTCAATGAGTGATGCAAAACCAAGATTTGAAATAATAGATAAATAATGATATATAATGAAAGAGATGACCTCTATAAAATGAATTTTGGTTGAGAATTCATAAGGACAGAGAAACTGGTAACGTGTTTTGATGGATAAAATAATGAGAAAAATAACAAAAATAAGTGAGGTAATAAAGAATGCATTATAATAAATGATAGTGCAATGAAAAAGGATAGGACTGAAGGTGCAAGCACCGATTAAAAATCAATGATGTTATTTTGAAATGGTAATAAGCCCGATAAATAAATAAAGGTGGAAATCCTAAAATGAATACATTTCAAAATAATAAAATGACCGTAAAAGTTTAGAAGGATAATTGATATGATTTTTGTTTGTGAAGATTGAACAAGAAAAATCAAGATTGTTTATGAAAAGTCATGAACTGAACAAGTTTATATTAGGAAGTAGAATTCTCAATCTAATGATAGGATCGGGATGAAATTTTGCATGAAGTCTATTAATATGTGTTCCTACCTTGGTTTAATATCTCATCCCAATCGGAGTTTGGTAAAGACTAACGATTTAATCAGAAATAAACCAGATAGTTTACATGAAAAATAAAATAAAATACATAAAGGCATGAATGAGGGACAAAATTGTAATTATAAAAAAGGAGCCTATAAAACTGCAAAGGCCAGCAGTTAAAAAAGAAAATAATAATAAATAAATTTGAAGAAGAGAAAAACGGATAGAGAGAGAGCTGCAGATTTTGAAGTAACACCAAGAATACTCCGGTGGCCATATCTCCGGATTCCACCGTTGGATCAAGCTAAGTTTTGGATATGGTATTCTCATTACTATTATCTACACACTGACCGGAGGGATTGAAAGGAACACACTCCAGTTGACAGAAAGCATCATCGGAAATGTCCTGAAAAACAAAAAGGAAATGCACCTGCAGGGCAGTTTGGTCTCCGGACGATTTCTCTCTCTTCCACCGTTGGATCAAGCTACGTTTGGTATATGTGGTCCGTATTACACGTATCTACGAACTGACCGGAGGGATTGAAAGGAACACACTCCATTTGACAGAAATCATCATCGGAAATTTCCTGAAAAACAAAAAGGAAATGCACCTGCAGGGCAGTTTGGTCGTCGGACGATTTCTAGCTCTTCCACCGTTGGATCAAGCTAAGTGTTTGATATGTTGTTATGATTACACTTATCTAATAACGTACCGGAGGGATTGGAAGTAACACACTCAATTTGACAGCAATCATCATCGGAACGTTCCTGAAAAACAAAAAGGAAATGCACCTGCAGGGCAGTTTGGTCGTCGGCCGATTTCTCTCTCTTACACCGTTGGATCGTGCTTAGTTTTGGATATGTGGTGCAACTAGATGTGGCCTACATTCTGGACGGTGGAGATCGGAAACTCACTCTCCGGCAAGGTTTGGTTCATGTTGAACAGTAGCTCGTCCATTTTTAGGAGAGATTGCAGAATCTGTTCAATAGCATGGGACTTTTGCGCGAGTTCAAGCATTAGGTAGGTGACTTGTACCTTTCTTTCTTTTTTTTCATACGTTGAATATTGAAATACTTTAATATGATTATTATCGTATTGTTAGAACCGATATTAGATTGTCGAACGCTTAAATGTTGACTAAAGGTTGATTAGCTTTGGCTAATGGCATCCGAATGGATGGCTGGGATGAAGGACTGATTAGCTTCGGCTAACGACATCCAGATGGATGACCAGGATAAATGAATGATTAGCTTCGGCTAACCGGGACGAGAAATTGATTAGCTTCGGCTAATGGCATCCGAAAGGATGGCCGGGACGAACTATTGATTAGCTTCGGCTAATGGCATCCGAAAGGATGACCGGGACGAGTGATTGATTAGCTTCGGCTAATGGCATCCGAAAGGATGACCGGGACGAACGATTGATTAGCTCGGCTAATGGCATCCGAAAGGATGACCGGGACGAACGATTGATTAGCTTGGCTAATGGCATCTGAAGTGGATGATCGGGGTGAGTGAATGCTTAACCTCAGCAAATAATGCCTGAAGAGGATAGCCGGGTTTAAGATTATGGTTGATTGCAAAATAAATTAAATAAAATTGGTGCATCTATATGTACTACTAGCTGCTTATACCAAGTACATGACGATATTATAAATGTTAATGCTTCAGTTAACTGCCAGACCGTTAGTTATCATTATTAGTATTCTTAAGTATTTGCATTCTCTTAAATGTTTTGTACTGCTGCAGGGACATCACACCAACGAGATGTCTAGGAAACCCGATACATGGGAACCTACTTTTGCAAGGAATCATGTAGATGCATTCTAAATCATAATGTATTTTGTATGAATCAATGTACTGAATGTATAAATGGAGGCTGGGTAATTCGTATGGAATTACCAGATGTACTGGTAACCAAGGAAGGTTAACCAAATATGTGGGTAATTATATGAAATTACCAGAAGTATTGGCAATTGAGATGAGTTAGCAAGATAGTTAAGTTTTGAAAAGATTATGTGAATTAATTGATTGAAGTTAGAAGTAGTAAATTCTAAATGTTATGAGTAAAATAATTAATATATGACTCCGATTTTGAGTAAATTAATTAATGTGGTTATTGGGTAGACACAATGATTTGTAGATTGGAGGGGAATTGATAGATAATTAATTACCATAATGATGGTGGCTAAGGGCATAAATTGATACTTGGCACTGTAATGAGGGTGACCAAGGTTATGTGAAGGATGCGTAGTGACCGTAGTGTCGATAACTAAGATTGTGTGCAAATGATACTTGGCAACCGTGGTTACAATGCATATGATGTTAATAAGAAAAATGAAAGGGATTCGATACGAATGGAAGAATCAAATGGCATGGATTAGCTACCAGGTTTGGATTGTTAATGGTATCGAAGAGGTTTCATCGGTGCTGGTATATTTTAAATTGATTAGTCTAGCCCAATATTAGAAGGCTAATGATATTAATGAGATTTATTAGTTTCAGCGATTACCTTCTAGCAACAGATTTAGAAAAGAAAAAAAAATATTGATTAATTATTCCAAAAGAATGAGATAAGCCAATGATATCAAGAGAGGAATATCTTGGTATCAAATGAAAATTGATTTATAAGGAGATGGTGTTCGCAAACCGTTGAGTTGTGTTGAGATTTCCAAGATGGAATTATTCTTGGCAAATGAGATAGGATATTAAATGGATATTGGTAATAGATGGAAAATAGATGTTGTAAAAGAGGTTTATGCCTAATTTTATATATAAAAAGAAATTCCGTAGAGATTATTGTCTGCCATTGTTATTGCTTGTTACTATCCTTTATATTTATGTGTACATGTTAATTTCTATTTTCAGGTCCACTAGGGTCGCGTCAAGGGTAATACTAGTTTAGTTATCTTTTGCTTTTGACCATGTAAATTAAAAGACTTATCTCCTAAAACTTGAGATGTAATATAAATCCGTAAATTTGAATGTATGCCTTTAATCTAATGGTTGAAACTCTTAGTATTTTTTTTACCATGCATGTTTACAGTTGAAATTGAATCTTTTATTTGAACTGCATTATATGATGTTATTGAATAAGACGTGTTGTGTTGATGATAATGAGTTGGGTTGAGGCCCAGGATGATTGGGTCGTGATTTTGAGTTATAAGATGTGACTCATTAGAAGTGTAAACAGGGTATATGTCGATAACTTGGGACTTACCGGTACAGAGGAGACCCTGCCAAAATTTTGTTGTAAATTTTGGTGGGACTTGTATATATATATATAAAAAAAAAATTTTACTTGAAATTTTTCTAATGTATCGCGAAAAAGGATGTTGGAAATCGAGGTTGTTACATAGTCCATGGGCGCTGAAGATTTCAGCGTCAGCCTTGGATCTGGGTTGCGGTGATGATTTCTTGGTAGGTAGGGACTCAGTTTTCGTCACTGATTTCTGATTCTGAGGAGTCTATGGGCGGTGACGATTTCAACGTGAGCCGTGGAACTGGGTTCCGGTGATGATTTATGGGTCTCCAGGGACTCATTTTTCGTCAATGATTTATGATTCTGACGTACGCCATGGGCGATGAAGATTTCAGCGTCACCCATGGAACAGGGTTCCGGTGATGATATCTAGGTCTCCAAGGAGGCAGTTTTCGTCAATGATTTTGGATTATGATGTAGTCCATGGGCGTTGAAGATTTATGCGTCATCCATGGAACTGGGTTTTGGTGATGATATCTGGTTCTCATTGACGCAGTTTTCGACAATGATTTCTGATTATGATGTAGTCCATGGGCGCTGAAGATTTCACCGTCAGCCGTGGAACTGGGTTCCGGTGATGATTTATGGGTCTCCAGGGACTCAGTTTTCCTCAATGATTTCTGATTCTAATGTACGCCATGGGCGATGAAGATTTCACCGTCACCCATGGAACAGGGTTCCGGTGATGATTTGTGGGTCTCCAGGGATGCACTTTTCGTCAATGATTTCTGATTATGACGTAGTCCATGGGCGCTGAAGATTTCAGCTTCAGCCATGGAACTGGGTTCCAGTGATGATTTCTTGGTAGGTAGGGACTCACTTTTCGTCACTGATTTCTGATTTTGAGGTAGTCTATGGGCGGTGACGATTTCAGCGTCAGCCGTGGAACTGGGTTCCGGTGATGATTTATTGGTCTCTAGGGACTCAGTTTTCATCAATGATTTTTGATTCTGTCGTACGCCATGGGCGATGAAGATTTCAACGTCACCCATGGAACAGGGTTCCGGTGATGATATATGGGTCTCTAGGGATGCACTTTTCGTCAATGATTTTTGATTATGACGTAGTCCATAGGCGCTGAAGATTTCAGCGTCAGCCTTGGATCTGGGTTGCGGTGATGATTTCTTGGTAGGTAGGGACTCACTTTCCGTCACTGATTTCTGATTCTGAGGTAGTCTATGGGCGATGACAATTTCAACGTCAGTCGTGGAACTGGGTTCCGGTGATGATTTATTGGTCTCCAGGGACTCAGTTTTCATCCATGATTTTTGATTCTGACGTACGCCATAGGCGATGAAGATTTCAGCGTCACCTACGGAACAGGGTTCCGGTGATAATATCTGGGTCTCTAGGGATGCACTTTTCGTCAATGATTTCTGATTATGACGTAGTCCATGGGCGTTGAAGATTTATACGTCATCCATGGAACTGGGTTTTGGTGATGATATCTAGGTCTCATGGAGGCAGTTTTCGACAATGATTTCTGATTATGTAGTCCATGGGCGCTGAAGATTTCAGCGTCAGCCGTGGAACTGGGTTCCGGTGATGATTTATGGGTCGGCAGGGATTGAGTTTTCGTCAATGATTCCTGATTCTCACGTAGTCTATGGGCGAAGAAGATTTCAGCGTCAGCCGTGGAACTGTGTTCCGGGGATGATTTCTGGTTCTCGAGGGACGTAGTTTTCGTTAATGATTTCTCATTGTGATGTAGGCCATGGGCGCTGAAGATTTCAGCATCACCCATAGACTGTGTTCCGGTGATGATTTAAGGGTCAGGAGGGACTTAGTTTTCGTCAATGATTCCTGATTCTCACGTAGTCTATGGGCGGAAAAGATTTCAGCGTCAGCCGTGGAACTGTGTTCCATGGATGATTTTTGGTTCTCGAGGGACGTAGTTTTCCTCAATGATTTCTCATTATGATGTAGGCCATGGGCGCTGAAGATTTCAGCGTCACCCATGGTACTGGGTTATGGTGATAATTTCTAGGTCTCCATGGACGTAGTATTCCTTAATGATTTCTGATTATGACGTATGCCATGGGCGCTGAAGATTTTAGGGTCAGCCATGGAACTGGGTTCTGGTGTTGATATCTGGGTCTCCAAGGACGCAGTTTTCGTCAATGATTTCAGATTATGACATAGTCCATGGGCGGTGAAGATTTCAGCGTCAGCCTATGATCCGGGTTCCGGTGATGATGCTTTGGTCTCTAGGGACGTAGTTTTCATCAATGATTTCTGATTCTGATGTACGCCATGGGCGCTGAAGATTTCAGCGTCAGCCTTGGAACGGGTTCCGGTGATGATTTAAGGGTCAGCAGGGACTTAGTTTTCATCAATGATTCCTGATTCTCACGTAGTCTATGGGCGGAGAAGATTTCAGCTTCAGCCGTGGAACTGTGTTTCGGGGATGATTTCTGGTTCTCGAGGGACGTAGTTTTTGTTAATGATTTCTCATTATGATGTAGGCCATGGGCACTGAAGATTTCAGCATCACCCATAGACTGTGTTCCGGTGATGATTTAAGGGTCAGGAGGGACTTAGTTTTCGTCAATGATTCCTGATTCTCACGTAGTCTATGGGCGGAAAAGATTTCAGCGTCAGCCGTGGAACTGTGTTCCATGGATGATTTTTGGTTCTCGAGGGACGTAGTTTTCCTCAATGATTTCTCATTATGATGTAGGCCATGGGCGCTGAAGATTTCAGCGTCACCCATGGTACTGGGTTATGGTGATAATTTCTAGGTCTCCATGGACGTAGTATTCCTTAATGATTTCTGATTATGACGTATGCCATGGGCGCTGAAGATTTTAGGGTCAGCCATGGAACTGGGTTCTGGTGTTGATATCTGGGTCTCCAAGGACGCAGTTTTCGTCAATGATTTCAGATTATGACATAGTCCATGGGCGGTGAAGATTTCAGCGTCAGCCTATGATCCGGGTTCCGGTGATGATGTTTTGGTCTCTAGGGACGTAGTTTTCATCAATGATTTCTGATTCTGATGTACGCCATAGACGCTGAAGATTTCAGCGTCAGCCTTGGAACGGGTTCCGGTGATGATTTAAGGGTCAGCAGGGACTTAGTTTTCATCAATGATTCCTGATTCTCACGTAGTCTATGGGCAGAGAAGATTTCAGCGTCAGCCGTGGAACTGTTTTCCGGGGATGATTTCTGGTTCTCTTGGGACGTAGTTTTCGTTAATGATTTCTCATTATGATGTAGGCCATGGGCGCTGAAGATTTCAGCATCACCCATAGACTGTGTTCCGGTGATGATTTAAGAGTCAGGAGGGACTTAGTTTTCGTCAATGATTCCTGATTCTCACGTAGTCTATGGGCGGAAAAGATTTCAGCGTCAGCCGTGGAACTGTGTTCCAGGGATGATTTCTTGTTCTCGAGGGACATAGTTTTCCTCAATGATTTCTCATTATGATGTAGGCCATGGGCGCTGAAGATTTCAGCGTCACCCATGGTACTGGGTTATGGTGATAATTTCTAGGTCTCCATGGACGTAGTATTCCTTAATGATTTCTGATTATGACGTATGCCATGGGCGCTGAAGATTTTAGGATCAGCCATGGAACTGGGTTCCGGTGTTGATATCTCGGTCTACAAGGACTCAGTTTTCGTCAATGATTCCGGATTCTCACGTAGTCTATGGGCGGAGAAGATTTCAGCGTCAGCAGTGGAATTGTGTTCCGGGGATGATTTCTGGTTCTCGAGGGACGTAGATTTCATCAATGATTTCTCATTATGATGTACGCCATGGGCGCTGAAGATTTCAGCGTCATCCATGGAACTGGGTTCTGGTGTTGATATCTGGGTCTCCAAGGACGCAGTTTTCGTCAATGATTTCAGATTATGACATAGTCCATGGGCGGTGAAGATTTCAGCGTCAGCCTATGATCCGGGTTCCGGTGATGATGTTTTGGTCTCTAGGGACGTAGTTTTCATCAATGATTTCTGATTCTGATATACGCCATGGGCGCTGAGGATTTCAGCGTCAGCCTTGGAACGGGTTCCGGTGATGATTTAAGGGTCAGCAGGGACTTAGTTTTCGTCAATGATTCCTGATTCTCACGTAGTCTATGGGCGGAGAAGATTTCAGCGTCAGCCGTGGAACTGTGTTCCGGGGATGATTTCTGGTTCTCGAGGGACGTAGTTTTCCTCAATGATTTCTCATTATGATGTAGGCCATTGGCGCTGAAGATTTCAGCATCACCCATAGACTGTGTTCCGGTGATGATTTAAGGGTCAGGAGGGACTTAGTTTTCGTCAATGATTCCTGATTCTCACGTAGTCTATGGGCGGAAAAGATTTCAGCGTCAGCCGTGGAACTGTGTTCCAGGGATGATTTCTGGTTCTCGAGGGACGTAGTTTTCCTCAATGATTTCTCCTTATGATGTAGGCCATGGGCGCTGAAGATTTCAGCGTCACCCATGGTACTGGGTTATGGTGATAATTTCTAGGTCTCCATGGACGTAGTATTCCTTAATGATTTCTGATTATGACGTATGCCATGGGCGCTGAAGATTTTAGGATCAGCCATGGAACTGGGTTCCGGTGTTGATATCTCGGTCTCTAGGGACTCAGTTTTCGTCAATGATTCCGGATTCTCACGTAGTCTATGGGCGGAGAAGATTTCAGCGTCAGCCGTGGAACTGTGTTCCGGGGATGATTTCTGGTTCTCGAGGGACGTAGATTTCATCAATGATTTCTCATTATGATGTACGCCATGGGCGCTGAAGATTTCAGCGTCATCCATGGAACTGGGTTCTGGTGTTGATATCTGGGTCTCCAAGGACGCAGTTTTCGTCAATGATTTCAGATTATGACATAGTCCATGGGCGGTGAAGATTTCAGCGTCAGCCTGTGATCCGGGTTCTGGTGATGATGTTTTGGTCTCTAGGGACGTAGTTTTCATCAATGATTTCTGATTCTGATGTACGCCATGGGCGCTGAAGATTTCAGTGTCAGCCTTGGAACGGGTTCCGGTGATGATTTAAGGGTGAGCAGGGACTTAGTTTTCGTCAATGATTCCTGATTCTCACGTAGTCTATGGGAGGAGAAGATTTCAGCGTCAGCCATGGAACTGTGTTCCGGGGATGATTTCTGGTTCTCGAGGGACGTAGTTTTCCTCAATGATTTCTCATTATGATGTAGGCCATGGGCGCTGAAGATTTCAGCGTCACCCATGGAACTGGGTTATGGTGATAATTTCTGGGTCTCTAGGGACGTAGTATTCCTTAATAATTTATAATTATGACGTATGCCATGGGCGCTGAAGATTTCACGGTCAGCCATGGAACTGGGTTCCGGTGATGATTTATGGGTCCGTAGAGACTCGGTTTTCATCAATGATTCCTGATTCTCACGTAGTCTATGGGTGGAGAAGATTTCAGCGTCAACCGTGGAATTATGTTCCGGGGATGATTTCTGGTTCTCGAGGGACATAGTTTTCGTCAATGATTTCTCATTATGATGTACGCCGTGGGCGCTGAAGATTTCAGCGTCATCCATGGAACTGGGTTCTGGTGTTGATATCTGGGTCTCCAAGGACGCAGTTTTCGTCAATGATTTCTGATTATGACATAGTCCATGGGCGGTGAAGATTTCAGCGTCAGCCTATGATCCGGGTTCCGGTGTTGAATTGGTCTCCAAGGATGCAGTTTTCGTCAATGATTCCTGATTATGACGTAGTCCATGGGCGTTGATGATTTCAGTGTCAGCCTTGGATCTGGGATGCGGTGATGATTTCTGGGTAGGTAGGGACTCAGTTTTCGTCACTGATTTCTGATTCTGAGGTAGTCTATGGGCGGTGATGATCTCAGCGTCAGCCGTGGAAATGGGTTCCGGTGATGATTTATGGGTCAGCAGGGACTCAGTTTTCGTCAATTATTCCTAATTATAATGTAGTCTATGGGCGGAGAAGATTTCAGCGTCAGCCGTGGAACTGTGTTCCGGAGATGATTTCTGGTTCGGTAGGGACTTAGTTTTCTTCAATGATTTCTGATTCTGATGCAGGCCATCGGCGCTGAAGATTTCAGCTTCAACCATGGAAATGGGTTCAGGTGATGATTTATGGGTCACCAGGGACTCAATTTTCATCAATGAATCCTGATTCTAATGTAGTCTATGGGCGGAGAAGATTTCAGCGTCAGCCGTGGAACTATGTTCCGGTGATGATTTCTAGTTCGGAGGGACTCAGTTTTCGTCAATGATTTCTGATTCTGATGTAGGCCATAGGCGGTGAAGATTTCAGCGTCAACCAAAGAACTGGGTACCGGTGACGATATGTGGGTCTCTAGGGACGCAGTTTTCGTCTATGATTTTTTATTATGACGTAGTCCATGGGTGCTGAAGATTTCAGCATCAGCCTTGGATCTGGGTTAGGGTGATGATTTCTGGGTAGGCAGGGACTCAGTTTTCGTCAATGATTTCTGATGATGACGTAGTCCATGGGCGCTGAAGATTTCAGCTTCAACCGTGGAAATGGGTTCCGGTGATGATTTATGGGTCAGCAGGGACTCAATTTAAATCAATGATTCCTGATTCTAACGTAGTCTATGGGCGGAGAAGATTTCAGCGTCAGCTGTGGAACTGTGTTTCGGAGATGATTTCTGGTTCGGAGGGACTCAGTTTTCGTTAATGATTTCTGATTCTGATATAGGCCGTAGGCGGTGAAGATTTCAGCGTCAGCATTAGAACTGTGTTCCGGTGATGATTTTTGGTTCTCGAGGGACGTAGTTTTCGTCAATGATTTCTGATTATGATATTGGCCATGGGCGCTGAAGATTTCAGCGTCAACCAAAGAACTAGGTACCGGTGATGATATGTGGGTCTCTAGGGACGCAGTTTTCGTCTATGATTTTTGATTATGACGTAGTCCATGGGTGTTGAAGATTTCAGCATCAGCCTTGGATCTGGGTTGGGGTGATGATTTCTGGGTAGGCAGGGACTCAGTTTTCGTCAATGATTTCTGATGATGACGTAGTCCATGGGCGTTGAAGATTTCATCTATTTTTTCTTAAACCAGAACTCTTTCAGGTATAAATTGACTGAGTTCTATCTATTGTCTACCAAATATAAAATAAAACAAATCGTCATGTTCAGTCCAAAGTACACCAAATACAAGACAAGATTGTTATTTGTCCAATCATGTTCTATCCTATTCGGTCCTGTTTAATCCAATCAATATTTTCAGCGTTCCAAACATTTAATAACAAAATCTCTTTTTCACTACCCTTGATCATAGAGATGCATGTTCAAGTCTACATGGGATTAAATTTTATGTATGGGGAGGGCAGCACCATTCAACTAATCAAAAGTTATAACCTCTTTCACTTAATATTTTTTCACATGAGGACAAGGACCCGGAATGGTTGGGTGCTCTTACACCAGCTACAAAGGCAGGTTGAACTAATTTCCACAATCTTTCTCTCCCCTATTCTAGATAATTGTGATACTTTCCATATATTCCTGAAGTGGTAATTATTTCAATGCCTTTTTGAAAATTAAGAAACTAAAGCATGCCTTGGGGAACCATGAAGATAATTTTGAAGCACACCACTAATTTCCTCATTGTGTCTACTTTCCGACACATGGATGGCCTAAGATGGTTGATTAGTACTTAAAAGTGCATGTTTATCAAGGTTTTATATCATCATTTTGTACTTAAAGTATCAATAACTACTTAACTAAAGCATGTTTTATAATAACAAGTCTAATACTATAAGATACCTTAACATATGGTAAATGTTCATCTTAAATGCAGGCCTATCACATAAATCAAAGGATTGATTGATAAATTCAACTACTGAAATTTTGAAGATAAAGAAGGGTGAAGCTTAGAAAAGAGATGTCGGTGCAGTCCAAACTGGAACAATGTTCGGTAATTGGGTCATATCTCGAGTTCTAGATGTCCAAATGATCTCAAATTTTTACATAGATCTAAGAAGGTCATTTTCAAGTCCAAATTATAGCAACAATGGAGAAGTCTGAATCTGTCCTGCAGCCCAGACACTGTTCAGTATTCAGCCCATATCTTGAGTTCTAGAAGTCCAAATGACCTCAACTGTTTTTTCCTGGAAAGCTAAGAGAATTTCCTAGAACTTTCATGAGTACATATGGTTCCAGTTCTAATGTTAACAATGACGTTTTATTCAGACAAGAAGATAAGGATTTTCACCAAGTCAAGATGTGGCCACCCACTCAATATGGTTCCAGCTCATTGGAGTACCCAAGATAAAAGAAAGTTCTTGAACGAAGTGAAGAACTTTTATTGGGATGACCCGTATTTATTCAAATATTGTCTTGATCAAATATTTCGAAGATGCATTCCTGACAATGAGGTAAGTAGTGTGTTGCGATGTCGCGGTCGCACAAATTAATTACCCTAGCTTAAAACACACAAGATAGTATAGAGCAAGCAAGGGGTCGATCCCACGAGGAAGTTTGAAGTTAGATTTTTATGTTGTACGTTATGTAATTGGGGGGGATTGATTTGAAATGATTTAAACTATGGCAGAAATTAAACTAGCAAACAAAATCAATTGAAACTGAAATATATCAAGAAAACAAACCTTGGTTGCAAGCACACATCCACCAACGGAAATTAGAACCGATCCTTGAAACGAAACTCCAGTTTATATTATGAATTTTATCTTTTCTTAATATTGGTTAATTAACGGATCCGCCGTATAACTATCCCTAACCAACAAACAATCACAGTGTCCGCACTAATGATTTAATCCAATGGCAGCCTTAAGATCCAGATAAATTCATTAATCTTAACAACCAAGTTGTCAATTTGTGTTGCTATGATCGAATGTTCTCCCTAAGTTTAATAACGTAGTTCCGCTACAATTATCAAGCTTAGTTGCTTCACAAGTTTATATACCACAACTCCGGTTTTGATATCAAACTTAGCAATAGATTGTTCACAATAATAACTTAGAGTCCGCTCTAGCAATTAAGATAAACAATCATAGGAAATATGCATAGGAAAACGAACATACTCATTCATAACATAAACTGAAAATAAAAGGAAGAATAAATCTCACGGTTCTTGAAATCCGAAGGTTTGTTGTGTCCTTGCAACCAAGAAAACGAGCTTAGCCTTGCATATCTATTGAACAACTACTCCTAAAGATGAAAGAATACATAATTTCTGATTTGTAGAGAGGAGAGTTTGTGTTTCCTCCTCCTTCTTCTTCTTCTTCTTCTTCTTCTTCTTCTTCTTTACTACCTCCTTCTACTCACCCTCTATTTATACACAAATTGTAAGTAAGAAAATATCAAAGCTCAAGTGTGAACATCAATAGATGGTGGTAGTGTGAAGGCTGCTGGCTGCTAGGTTGAGGTTGGTGGCTGCCATGAGGTTGGTGGCTGCCTTCCTTGAGGTTGGTGGCTGCCTTCCTTGACCTTCTAGAATATTTACTAGAGGAGCTAAATTGCTGGTCGGTTTGGATGCTTCTGGATGAAATTTTGATTCGTTTCTTCACGCAACCTGCTTGCTGGCAGAATTCAGCTGTCATCTTTGAAAAATCATATCTCCCTCATATGACATCGTTTTTGGCTGAAATTTGGAGCGTTTATAGATCTTTGAGTAAGGAATCCAACCCAATTGAGTTTGCATCAATTGGACTTCTGAAGCTCCAGATATTGAATTTTGAATGGGCAAAGGTCAACATTGGCAGACTGCGAGATTTGACTTTGAAGGATGTGATTTCCATGATCTTTCTCTTTTTATTTTTCTTGCATTACATTTCCAAAAAGGTATGGATGTTAGCTTTTTAATGCCACTAGAATCACTTCATTTCGATCTCTGGAACTCACGCTCTGCACAAAATACCGACTGAACATCAAATCTGCCAATTACCTCCAATTTACTCCTTTTTGCATCTTTCATCCAAAAATGCCTTTAAAACATAAAACAAAGAATATCAAGGCATTTTATATAAATAACATATGCAAAACACTAGTTAAATGCGGGTGAAACTATCGAATAATATGGTTACATCAAATACCCCCACACTTAGCTCTTGCTCGTCCTCGAGAAAGGATAAATAAAATTAAATTGAAAATAACTATGATCAATTTCTTAATCTCCCATCAATGTCTAAGAGTACAAGCATTATAAACAAGAATACAATCATGAAGGATAAATAATATAATTCTCATGAATTTATTTACATGCAAACTTCAAAACTCAATCAATCGTCTGGATTTAAATGAAATCTATGCCATGCCAAAGTGATAGGTCCTCTCATTGATATACACTCCAACACTCATGTGTTTAGGGTTTATGTGTTTAAATCTCTCAAATTCAATCAAAGAGTATGTTCTACCATAAGCTTGCTTTTCAATCTCATCTCCATTAGCAACTTATTACAAGTATTACATGAATCAAAAGGTCTTATTTTCCGGTTGTAATAGGGCTGAGGTTAAGGTGAGGTAAAAGAAAGTAAAAGGAAAGGTTCAAACCAATGAAAGTAGAGCATTTTGAAAAATGATACTTCAAACAAGATATTCCATCAAAGCTCATAAATTTTTCATCTTTAATCACAAATGCTTAACTCCTTTTGATTTCAAGCTCTTTCAACATAAAACCTTAAGAACATAAAGGAATACTTTTTTTTTCTTTTTTTTTTCTTTTTCTTTTTTTTTCTTTGGCAACTTTGCCCATTTTTTCATCAAGCATCACTTCTTTCTTTTCATATAATTTCCAACCATAATTCCATTAAATATTACAAGTATATGCTCTACTAATCCTTGGCCAGGGGAAAAGAAAAACATATATAAAGTTAAGGCTTATACATGGATAAAGCAAAAAAAAGATAACCAAGCTCAAAACGGGTTCACTAAGGATAATATGCTTTAGGTTGGCTTTTTGGCTTGAGGGGTTAAAATTCCTAATGCCTTTATCATCTTCATGTATATTTGTAATGGGATATAATCTCAATAAGATATGAAGCAAGTTCTAGAGATACTTATCATTGAAAGAATGCACACTCAAAGAATATAATTTTGAAGGCTCAAAAGCTTGCATTTGTATAACACTATAAAGTCAACATGGCATATTCTCAAAGTCAATCCCTAAACCAATTAAACCTTAAAATTTGCATGCATACTCCTTCATTTGATTTATATCTTCATCTATCTCAATTAATTCTCATACATAATACTCATATTCTCAAAAACCAATGGGAGTTAAAAAGATCAAAATTTGTGTTTTTTTTTTTTTTTTAAGAACAACAAAGAAAATTAAAATAAGAAAACCAAAATTCTCTCAATACCCCCACACTTAAAACACAACATTGTCCTCAATGTTGAAATAAAAGCAAAGGAACATAAGAGAATGACAAAGATAAAGTAAAATACGAAAAATAAAAGATAAGGAAAAAGAAAGCAAATCTGATTTTTTTTTTCTTTTTGTGCTGGGTTGCCTCCCAGTAAGCGCTTTTGTTTTATGTCATTGGCTCGACATATTGCATGCTCATTCTTCATAGATTGGTTCAATTAACTCTACAGAAGCGGTGAGTTCTGCCGTCCAACCTTCATAGAAAGGTTTCAAACGATGCCCATTGACTTTGAGTATGTTGTTCGTTTCTAAACTTGTAATTTCAACTGCACCATAAGGAAAAACATTAGAAACAACAAATGGTCCAATCCAACGAGAGCTTAACTTTCCAGGAAAAAGTTTCAAACGCGAATGATAAAGAAGGACTTTGTCTCCAACATGAAACTCCTTTCTTGTAAGCATTCGGTCATGAAGATTCTTAGTCTTTTCTTTGTAAATCCTTGCATTCTCGTAAGCATCATTTTGAATCTCTTCCACCGTAATTCCAATCTTTTTAGGCACCAAAAGGATAGGCGCCACCCATTCACTATCCGTGATGGGGTAAATGACTCCTGCATCATGAAGGACAATTTGCAAAGCTTGCAAATCCAATGTTGATTCATGCATGTTTTGGGGAACACATATATGCCTTTCCATCTCTTCTATCTTGGTAAAATCATAGTCATTGCTCAAAGCCATGCTTAATCCATACTCATCATCAAAATCACAAACTGGCTGCACACACTTATCAACTTGGTCATAACATGTGATAGAATAAACATTGCTATAAGGATATGTCATTGCATCATGAAAATTAAATTCAATTTTTTCATCTCCTACCTCCATAGACAAGGTATCCTTACCACAATCAATCTTTGTGTTGGCAGTTTTCAAGAATGGTCTCCCAAACAATATAGGAGTGCTGGTTGATGAATCACAAGAATCATGTTCCATATCAAGAACATAAAAGTCACATGGAATAACCAAACTATCAATCTTGACTAGGACATCTTCTATCACACCAAGTGGGTAAACAAAACTACGATCCGCAAGTTGCATTACAATACTAGTTTTATTCAAAGGCTCTAGACTAAGAGAATCATAAACATGTTTAGGCATAACACTAATGGATGCACCTAAATCGCATAAAGCTCTTTTAAAACTAGCATTACCAATAACACATGGGATAGTAAACGCACCTGGGTCTTTTTGTTTCAAAGGCAGATTCTTTTGAACAACAGCAGATACAACTTCACCCATACTTACCGTTTCATGACCTTTCAGTTTGAAAGCTCTCTTGGTAGTACACAACTCCTTCAAGAATTTGGCATACTTGGGAATTTGCTTGATAGCATCAAGCAAAGGAATGTTGAGTTCTACTTTCTTAAAAACCTCTAGAATCTCTTTTTCCTTGTCCTCTTTCTTTGACCTAGAAGAACTCACGGGAAAGGGTGGAATTGTTGTAAAACTGGAATTCATTGAGTGAGGAGTTACCTTTGGAGTGTTGGTCTTTGTTTCAGTTTGTGGAGGAGAAGGATGATGTATCTTCTTTGTACTCAATTCAGTTTCTATCTCTTCTTCTTCCTCCATCTCAATTTGTTTTGACCTTTTCTCTTCAATTTCTTTCCCACTTCGCAACATGATCGCACTAACATGCTCTATTGGATTCAATGCTTGGGAGGGCAATTTTCCATTCATTTGTACTTCCAATTTTCCCACACTTAAAGCTACTTGCCCCATTTGCTTTTCCAAGTTATGAATACTTGACCTTGTTTCCTGTTGAAAAGACATGACATTTTGTTGCAAAGTAACAGTATTAGAAGCCAAAGTTTTCATCATCTCACGAAGATCATCATTGGATGACGACCCCATAACATTGGAGTTTGTGAATGGAGGGGGTTGTCTTGCTTGATAATTCTGTTGGGGCTGAAATCCATTGGGATGGAATTGTCGGTCTTGATTGCCTTGTTGAGGTTGGTTCCCATATCGTAGGTTAGGATGATCTCTCCATCCAGGATTGTACGTGTGGGAAAAAGGATCATACTTACGCTGAGGTTGTCCGTTGAATGCTCCATCAATTGCATGAGCTTGTTCAATGTAATCTTCTTGCATTGTTGGGCACATATTCGAAGCATGTCCTTGTGAGGAGCATATGCTACAAACTTTCACCTGTTGCACATTTCCACAAGCCAAAGAACGCACAAGAGAAGTAAGATCATTAACTTTATTTTCAAGGTTAGAAATACTTACCTCATTTACTCGTTTGTTGGAGAAGTCTCCACGAGTGCCAAATTGTTTCGAGTTGGCTGCCATGTTTGAGATCAATTGGTGTGCAGCCTCAGGTGTCTTATCTACCAATGCGCCTCCACTTGCAGCATCAATGATACTACGGTCAGTAGGCATCAATCCTTCATAGAAATATTGAATGAGCAGCTGATCGGGTATTTGATGATGAGGGCATTGAATGCATAGTTGCTCAAATCTTTCCCAATACTCGGAGAGAGTCTCTCCATGAGATTGCCGAATCCCACATATTTCTTTCCTTATGTTGGCAACTCGAGATGCTGGGAAATACTTCTCAAGGAAAATCTTCTTCATGGCATTCCAAGTTCCAATAGATCCTGGGAGAATAGAGAAAAGCCATGCCTTTGCTGCCCCTTTTAAAGAGAAAGGGAAAGCTTTCAACTTAACTTGTTCTTCATCAACTCCATTCGGTTTCATGCCAACACAAACCATATGGAACTCCTTGAGATGAGTATGAGGATCTTCTCCTGCAAGACCATTGAATGTTGGTAACAAATGTATAAAACCAGATTTGAGCTCAAAGTTTATATTATTGTCAATGTTTATGCACAATGGTTGATTTTCCATGTTAGGAGCAGCAAGCTCCTTGAGTGTTTGTTGTCGTGCAACCGCCATGGTGTTGAGGTGAACTTCCTTTCTTAACCTGCGTAAAGTGCTTTCTATTTCAAGATCAACCTGCACTAGACTCTGATTAGTAGAACGGGTTACTGGCATCAATCGCTAAGAAAACTCAAAAGAAAACAACCACACAAGAGATAAAAAAAAAAAATGCAAATTATATGAAAATCCTATGCTAAAAAAAACTAAAACTACCTAAAAACCTTAGAAAACAGTGGAATTTGGCCTCGATAGGGTGGGGCTAGTGGTTTACCACTAGTCTTGTTCAGAACATCGTTTCACTTCAAAAAACGAAGGTTAGAAACCTAATTCCACAAACAATTCTGTCTTCAACAATACCGCTGCGGCAAGTGAACAGTAACACCGCAAGCAAAAATTCTGTTTTTGTTTTTTTTTTTTTTTTCAGAAATGTAAATAACAATCACAGAAACTAAAAATAACAGTACAAGCACAAGAATCAACTAAAATTACCTCCCCGGCAACGGCGCCAAAATTTGTTGCGATGTCGCGGTCGCACAAATTAATTACCCTAGCTTAAAACACACAAGATAGTATAGAGCAAGCAAGGGGTCGATCCCACGAGGAAGTTTGAAGTTAGATTTTTATGTTGTACGTTATGTAATTGGGGGGGATTGATTTGAAATGATTTAAACTATGGCAGAAATTAAACTAGCAAACAAAATCAATTGAAACTGAAATATATCAAGAAAACAAACCTTGGTTGCAAGCACACATCCACCAACGGAAATTAGAACCGATCCTTGAAACGAAACTCCAGTTTATATTATGAATTTTATCTTTTCTTAATATTGGTTAATTAACGGATCCGCCGTATAACTATCCCTAACCAACAAACAATCACAGTGTCCGCACTAATGATTTAATCCAATGGCAGCCTTAAGATCCAGATAAATTCATTAATCTTAACAACCAAGTTGTCAATTTGTGTTGCTATGATCGAATGTTCTCCCTAAGTTTAATAACGTAGTTCCGCTACAATTATCAAGCTTAGTTGCTTCACAAGTTTATATACCACAACTCCGGTTTTGATATCAAACTTAGCAATAGATTGTTCACAATAATAACTTAGAGTCCGCTCTAGCAATTAAGATAAACAATCATAGGAAATATGCATAGGAAAACGAACATACTCATTCATAACATAAACTGAAAATAAAAGGAAGAATAAATCTCACGGTTCTTGAAATCCGAAGGTTTGTTGTGTCCTTGCAACCAAGAAAACGAGCTTAGCCTTGCATATCTATTGAACAACTACTCCTAAAGATGAAAGAATACATAATTTCTGATTTGTAGAGAGGAGAGTTTGTGTTTCCTCCTCCTTCTTCTTCTTCTTCTTCTTCTTCTTCTTCTTCTTCTTTACTACCTCCTTCTACTCACCCTCTATTTATACACAAATTGTAAGTAAGAAAATATCAAAGCTCAAGTGTGAACATCAATAGATGGTGGTAGTGTGAAGGCTGCTGGCTGCTAGGTTGAGGTTGGTGGCTGCCATGAGGTTGGTGGCTGCCTTCCTTGAGGTTGGTGGCTGCCTTCCTTGACCTTCTAGAATATTTACTAGAGGAGCTAAATTGCTGGTCGGTTTGGATGCTTCTGGATGAAATTTTGATTCGTTTCTTCACGCAACCTGCTTGCTGGCAGAATTCAGCTGTCATCTTTGAAAAATCATATCTCCCTCATATGACATCGTTTTTGGCTGAAATTTGGAGCGTTTATAGATCTTTGAGTAAGGAATCCAACCCAATTGAGTTTGCATCAATTGGACTTCTGAAGCTCCAGATATTGAATTTTGAATGGGCAAAGGTCAACATTGGCAGACTGCGAGATTTGACTTTGAAGGATGTGATTTCCATGATCTTTCTCTTTTTATTTTTCTTGCATTACATTTCCAAAAAGGTATGGATGTTAGCTTTTTAATGCCACTAGAATCACTTCATTTCGATCTCTGGAACTCACGCTCTGCACAAAATACCGACTGAACATCAAATCTGCCAATTACCTCCAATTTACTCCTTTTTGCATCTTTCATCCAAAAATGCCTTTAAAACATAAAACAAAGAATATCAAGGCATTTTATATAAATAACATATGCAAAACACTAGTTAAATGCGGGTGAAACTATCGAATAATATGGTTACATCATAGTGTCATTAAATTTTGTCATTCTGAGGCATGTGGGGGTCATTTCTCATCAAAAAAGACAACTGCAAAAATCTTACAAAGTGTATTTACTAGCCCACCGTGTTCAAGGATTCACATGCATTCTGCAAGACTTGTAAAAATTGTCAAAAGTTGGGATCTATTTCAAAACGCCATATGATGCCTTTAAATCATATTCTTGTCATTGAGATCTTTAACTGTTGAGGTATAGATTTCATGGGTCCATTTCCTCCATCATTTGGTTTCGTGTACATATTAGTCGCAGTAGATTATGTTTCAAAATGGATAGAGGCAATTCCCCACACTTAGCTTGCTCGTCCTCGAGAAAGGATAAATAAAATTAAATTAAAAATAACTATGATCAATCGTTTAATCTCCCATCAATGTCTAAGAGTACAAGCATTATAAACAAGAATACAATCATGAAGGATAAATAGTATAATTCTCATGAATTTATTTACATGCAAACTTCAAAACTCAATCAATCGTCTGGATTTAAATGAAATCTATGCCATGCCAAAGTGATAGGTCCTCTCATTGATATACACTCCAACACTCATGTGTTTAGGGTTTATGTGTTTAAATCTCTCAAATTCAATCAAAGAGTATGTTCTACCATAAGCTTGCTTTTCAATCTCATCTCCATTAGCAACTTATTACAAGTACTACATGAATCAAAAGGTCTTATTTTCCGGTTGTAATGGGGCTGAGGTTAAGGTGAGGTAAAAGAAAGTAAAAGGAAAGGTTCAATCCAAAGAAAGTAGAGCATTCTGAAAAATAATATTTCAAACAATATAATTCCATTAAAGCACATAAATTTTTCATCTTTAATCACAAATGCTTAACTCCTTTTGATTTCAAGCTCTTTCAACATAAAACCTTAAGAACATAAAGGAATACTTTTTTTTATTTTTTCTTTTTTTCTTTTTTTTTTCTTTGGCAACTTTGCCCATCTTTTCATCAAGCATCACTTCTTTCTTTTCATATAATTTCCAACCATAATTCCATGAGATATTACAAGTACATGCTCTACTAATCCTTGGCCAGGGGAAAAGAAAAACATATATAAAGTTAAGGCTTATACATGGATAAAGCAAAGAAAAGATAAAGCTCAAAACGGGCTCACTAAGGATAATATGCTTTAGATTGTCTTTTTGGCTTAAGGGGTTAAAATTCCTAATGCCTTTATCATCTTCATGTATATTTGTAATGGGATATAATCTCAATAAGATATGAAGCAAGTTCTAGAGATACTTATCATTGAAAGAATGCACACTCAAAGAATATAATGTTGAAGGCTCAAAAGCTTGCATTGGTATAACATTATAAAGTCAACATGGCATATTCTCAAAGTCAATCCCTAAACCAATTAAACCTTAAAATTTGCATGCATACTCCTTCATTTGATTTATATCTTCATCTATCTCAATTAATTCTCATACATAATACTCATATTCTCAAAAACCAATGGGAGTTAAAAAGATCAAACATAATTTTTTTTTTTAAAGAACAACAAAGAAAACTAAAATAAGAAAACCAAAATGCTCTCAATACCCCCACACTTAAAACACAACATTGTCCTCAATGTTGAAATAAAAGCAAAGGAACATAAGAGAATGACAAAGATAAAGTAAAATACGAAAAATAAAAGATAAGGAAAAAGAAAGCAAATCTGATTTTTTTTTCTTTTTATGCTGGGTTGCCTCCCAGTAAGCGCTTTTGTTTTATGTCAATGGCTTGACATGTTGCATGCTCATTCTTCATAGATTGGTTCAGCTAACTCTGCAGAAGCGGTGAGTTCTGCCGTCCAACCTTCGTATAAAGGTTTCAAACGATGCCCATTGACTTTGAGTATGTTGTTAGTTTCTAAACTTGTAATTTCAACTGCACCATAAGGAAAAATATTAGAAACAACACAGGGTCCAATCCAATGAGAGCACAACTTTCCAGGAAAAAGTTTCAAACGCGAATGATAAAGAAGGACTTTGTCTCCAACATGAAACTCCTTTCTTGTAATCTTTCGGTCATGAAGATTCTTAGTCTTTTCGTTGTAAATCCTTGCATTCTCATAAACATCATTTCGAATCTCTTCCACCGTAATTCCAATCTTTTTGGGCACCAAAAGGATAGGCGCCACCCATTCATTGTTCGTGATGGGGTAAATGACACCTGCATCATGAAGGACAATTTGCAAAGCTTGCAAATCCAATGCTGATTCATGCATGTTTTGGGGAACACATATATGCCTTTCCATCTCTTCTATCTTGGTAAAAGTATAGTCATTGCTCAAAGCTATGCTTAATCCATCTTCGCAATCAAAATTAGAAACTTGCTGCACACACTTATCAACTTGGTCATAACATGTGATAGAATAAACATTGCTATAAGGATATGTCATTGCATCATGAAAATTAAATTCAATTTTTTCATCTCCTACCTCCATAGACAAGGTATCCTTACCACAATCAATCTTTGTGTTGGTAGTTTTCAAGAATGGTCTCCCAAACAATATAGGAGTGCTGGTTGATGAATCACAAGAATCATGTTCCATATTAAGAATATAAAAGTCACATGGAATAACCAAACTATCAATCTTGACTAGGACATCTTCTATCACACCAAGTGGGTAAACAAAACTACGATCCGCAAGTTGTATTACAATACTAGTTTTATTCAAAGGCTCTAGACTAAGAGAATCATAAACATGTTTAGGCATAACACTAATGGATGCACCTAAATCACATAAAGCACTTTTAAAACTAGAATTACCAATAACACATGGGATAGTAAACGCACCTGGGTCTTTTTGTTTCAAAGGCAGATTCTTTTGAACAACAGCTGATACAACTTCACCCATACTTACCGTTTCATGACCTTTCAGTTTGAAAGCTCTCTTGGTAGTACACAACTCCTTCAACAATTTTGCATACTTGGGAATTTGCTTGATAGCATCAAGCAAAGGAATGTTCAGTTCCACTTTCTTGAAAACTTCTAAAATCTCTTTTTCTTTGTCTTCTTTCTTTGACCTAGAAGAACTCATAGGAAAGGGTGGAATAGTTTTAAAACTAGAATTCATTGAGTGAGGAGTTACCTTTGGAGTGTTGGTCGATGTTTCAGTTTGGAAAGGAGAAGGATGATGTATCTTCTTTGTACTCAATTCAGTTTCTATCTCTTCTTCTTCCTCCATCTCAATTTGTTTTGACCTTTTCTCTTCAATTTCTTTCCCACTTCGCAACATGATCGCACTAACATGCTCTATTGGATTTAATGCTTGGGAGGGCAACTTTCCATTCATTTGTGCTTCCAATTTCCCTACATTTGAAGCTACTTGCCCCATTTGCTTTTCCAAGTTGTGAATACTTGACCTTGTTTCCTGTTGAAAAGACATGACATTTTGTTGCAAAGTAACAGTATTAGAAGCCAAAGTTTTCATCATCTCACGAAGATCATCATTGGATGACGATTGTCTTGCTTGATAATTCTGTTGGGGTTGAAATCCATTGGGATGGAATTGTTGGCCTTGATTGCCTTGTTGAGGTTGGTTCCCATATCGTAGGTTAGGATGATCTCTCCATCCAGGATTGTACGTGTGGGAAAAAGGATCATACTTACGCTGAGGTTGTCCGTTGAATGCTCCATCAATTGCATGAGCTTGTTCAATGTAATCTTCTTGCATTGTTGGGCACATATCCGAAGCATGTCCTTGTGAGGAGCATATGCTACAAACTTTCACCTGCTGCACATTTCCACAAGCCAAAGAACGCACAAGAGAAGTAAGATCATTAACTTTATTTTCAAGGTTAGAAATACTTACCTCATTTACTTGTTTGTTGAGAAGTCTCCATGAGTGCCAAATTGTTTCGAGTTGGCTGCCATGTTTGAGATCAATTGGCGTGCAACCTCGGGTGTCTTATCCACCAATGCGCCTCCACTTGCAGCATCAATGATACTACGATCAGTAGATATCAATCCTTCATAGAAATATTGAATGAGCAGCTGATCGTGTATTTGATGATAAGGACATTGAATACACAGTTGCTCAAATCTTTCCCAATACTCTGAAAGTGTCTCTCCATGAGATTGCCGAATCCCACATATTTCTTTCCTTATGTTGGCAACTCGAGATGCTGGGAAATACTTCTCAAGGAAGATCTTTTTCATGCCATTCCAAGTTCCAATTGAACCTGGGAGAATAGAGAAAAGCCATGTCTTTGCTGCCCCTTTTAAAGAGAAAGGGAAAGCTTTCAACTTAACTTGTTCTTCATCAACTCCATTCGGTTTCATGCCAACACAAACCATATGGAACTCCTTGAGATGAGTATGAGGATCTTCTCCTGCAAGACCATTGAATGTTGGTAACAAATGTATAAAACCAGATTTGAGCTCAAAGTTTACATTATTGTCAATATTTATGCACAATGATTGATTTTCCACGTTAGGAGAAGCAAGCTCCTTGAGTGTTTGTTGTCGTGCAACCGCCATGGTGTTGAGGTGAACTTCCTTTCTTAACCTGCGTAAAGTGCTTTCTATTTCAAGATCAACCTGCACTAGACTCTGATTAGTAGAACGGGTTACTGGCATCAATCACTAAGAAAACTCAAAAGAAAGCAACCACACAAGCGATAAAAAAAATAAAATAAATAAATAATGCAAATTATATGAAAATCCTACGCTAGAAAACTAAAACTACCTAAAAACCTTAGAAAACAGCAGAATTTGGCCTCAATAGAGTGGGGCTAGTGGTGAACCACTAGTCTTGTTCAGAACGTCGTTTCACTTCAAAAACCAAAAGGTAGAAACCTGATTCCACAAGCAATTCTGTTTTGAACAGTACCGCTGCGGTAAGTGAACAGTAAAACCGAAAGCAAAAATTCTGTTTTTTTTTTTTTAGAAATGTAAATAACAATCACAACAACTAAAAATAACAGTACAAGCACAAGAATCAACTAAAATTACTTCCCCGGCAACGGCGCCAAAATTTGTTGTGATGTCGCGGTCGCACAAATTAATTACCCTAGCTTAAAACACACAACACAAGATAGTATAGAGCAAGCAAGGGGTCGATCCCACGAGGAAGTTTGAAGTCAGATTTTTATGTTGTACGTTATGTAATTGGGGGGGATTGATTTGCAATGATTTAAACTATGGTAGAAATTAAACTAGCAAACAAAATCAATTGAAACTGAAATATATCAAGAAAACAAACCTTGGTTGCAAGCACACATCCACCAACAGAAATTAGAACCGATCCTTGAAACGAAACTCCAGTTTATATTATGAATTTTATCTTTTCTTAATATTGGTTAATTAACGGATCCGCCGTATAACTAGCCCTAACCAACAAACAATCACAGTGTCCGCACTAATGATTTAATCCAATGGCAGCCTTAAGATCCAGATAAATTCATTAATCTTAACAACCAAGTTGTCAATTTGTGTTGCTATGATCGAATGTTCTCCCTAAGTTTAATAACGTAGTTCCGCTACAATTATCAAGCTTAGTTGCTTCACAAGTTTATATACCACAACTCCGGTTTTGATATCAAACTTAGCAATAGATTGTTCACAATAATAACTTAGAGTCCGCTCTAGCAATTAAGATAAACAATCATAACAAATATGAATAGGAAAACAATCATACTCATTCATAACATAAACTGAAAATAAAAGGAAGAATAAATCTCACGGTTCTTGAAATCCGAAGGTTTGTTGTGTCCTTGCAACCAAGAAAAGAGCTTAGCCTTGCATATCTATTGAACAACTACTGCTAAAGATGAAAGAATACATAATTTCTGATTTGTAGAGAGGAGAGTTTGTGTTTCCTCCCTTCTTCTTTGCTTCCTCCTCCTTCCACTCTCCCTCTATTTATACACAAATTGAAAGTAAGAAAATCAAAGTTCAAGTGTGAACATCAATAGATGGTGGTAGTGTGAAGGCGGCTGGCGGCTGGCGGCTGGCTGCTGGCTGTTGGCTGCTGTCTTGAGGTTGGTGGCTGCCTTGAGGTTGGTGGCTGCCTTCCTCGACCTTCTAGAATATTTACTAAAGGAGCTAAATTGCTGGAAACACTTGTATGTCGGTTTGGATGCTTCTGAATGGAATTTGGATTCGTTTCTTCACGCAACCTGCTTGCTGGCAGAATTCAGCTGTCATCTTTGAAAACTCCTATATCCCTCATATGACATCGTGTTTGGCTGATATTTGGAGCGTTTATAGAGCTTTGAGTAAGGAATCCAAAAAAATTGAGTTTGAATCAATTGGACTTCTGAAGCTCCAGATATTGAATTTTTAATGGGCAAAGGTCAACATTGGCAGACTGCGAGATTTGACTTTGAAGGATGTGATTTCCATGATCTTTCTCTTTTTATTTTTCTTGCATTACATTTCCAGAAAGGTATGGATGTTAGCTTTTTAATGCCACTAGAATCACTTCATTTCGATCTCTGGAACTCATGCTCTGCACGAAATACCGACTGAACGTCAAATCTGCCAATTACCTCCAATTTACTCCTTTTTGCATCTTTCATCCAAAAATGCCTTCAAAACATAAAACAAAGAATATCAAGGCATTTTATATAAATAACATATGCAAAGCACTAGTTAAATGTGGGTGAAACTATCGAATAATATGGTTACATCATTGTCTTGATCAAATATTTCGAAGATGCATTCCTGACAATGAGGTAAGTAGTGTCATTAAATTTTGTCATTCTGAGGCATGTGGGGGTCATTTCTTATCAAAAAAGACAACTGCAAAAATCTTACAAAGTGTATTTACTAGCCCACCGTGTTCAAGGATTCACATGCATTCTGCAAGACTTGTAAAAATTGTCAAAAGTTGGGATCTATTTCAAAACACCATATGATGCCTTTAAATCATATTCTTGTCATTGAGATCTTTAACTGTTGAGGTATAGATTTCATGGGTCCATTTCCTCCATCATTTGGTTTCGTGTACATATTAGTCGCAGTAGATTATGTTTCAAAATGGATAGAGGCAATTCCAAGTCGAAACAATGATCACAAAACAGTGATAAAGTTTTTGAAAGACAATATTTTGAGTCGATTTGGAATCCCTCGAGTCATGATAAGTGATGGTGGAACACATTTCTGCAACAAGCCATTTGATTCTTTAATGAAGAAATATGGAATCACACATAAAGTTACCACCCCTTATCACCCTCGGACAAGTGGACAAGTAGAGCTTGCTAATAGGGAGATCAAACAAATCTTGGAGAAAACAGTGAGCCCTAATAGGAAAGACTGGTCTTTAAGACTTAATGATGCACTTTGGGCTTATCGAACTGCTTATAAAACATCATTAGGTATGTCACCTTATAGACTAGTCTATGGAAAACTTTGTCACTTGCTTGTGGAAATTGAACATAAAGCTTATTGGGCTATTAAAGCTTTCAATTCAAACCTTAATGATGCTAGTCAGTTGCGAAAATTGCAAATAAATGAGCTTGAGGAAATAAGAAATGATGCATATGACAATTCAAGAATTCATAAAGCAAGAATCAAAGACTTTCATGACAAGAAAATACTTAGAAAAACATTCAATGTTGGTCAAAAAGTCTTGCTTTATAATTCTCGACTCCATTTATTTCTTGGAAACTAAGATCAAGATGGAGTGGTCCTTTTATTGTGAAACATGTGTATCCATATGGGGCCTGTGATATCGAGAATAAAAAGAATGGCAATGTTTTCAAGGTAAATGGGCATCGTTTGAAAGTTTATTGTAACAATTTTTCAGTTGAAAATGACTCTATTGAATTGAGTGATCCTGTATATAAAGATTGATTTTTTTTTCTCACATTGTTTTGTGTTTTGTTTTGGTTTTGCTAGTCTCTCTCTCACCCCGGTCAAATGGCGGATAACGATACTCCGTGACTTAAGTCGATTCTTTCAGTTTCCTATAATAACTGATATTTGTATATATTTGTTGATGTAACCATATTATTCGATAGTTTCACCCGCATTTAGCTAGTGTTTTGCATATGTTATTTATATAAAATGCCTTGATATTCTTTGTTTTATGTTTTGAAGGCATTTTTGGATGAAAGATGCAAAAAGGAGTAAATTGGAGGTAATTGGCAGATTTGACGTTCAGTCGGTATTTTGTGCAGAGCGTGAGTTCCAGAGATCGAAATGAAGTGATTCCAGTGGCATTAAAAAGCTAACATCCATACCTTTTTGGAAATGTAATGCAAGAAAAATAAAAAGAGAAAGATCATGGAAATCACATCCTTCAAAGTCAAATCTCGCAGTCTGCCAATGTTGACCTTTGCCCATTCAAAATTCAATATCTGGAGCTTCAAAAGTCCAATTGATGCAAACTCAATTTTGTTGGATTCCTTACTCAAAGATCTATAAACGCTCCAAATTTCAGCCAAAAACGATGTCATATGAGGGATATATGAGTTTTCAAAGATGACAGCTGAATTCTGCCAGCAAGCAGGTTGCGTGAAGAAACGAATCCAAATTTCATCTAGAAGCATCCAAACCGACCAGCAATTTAGCTCCTCTAGTAAATATTCTAGAAGGTCAAGGAAGGCAGCCACCAACCTCAAGGCAGCCACCAACCTCATGGCAGCAGCCAGCAGCCAGCAGCCAGCAGCCAGCAGCCAGCAGCCTTCACACTACCACCATCTATTGATGTTCACACTTGAGCTTTGATATTTTCTTACTTACAATTTGTGTATAAATAGAGGGTGAGTAGAAGGAGGTAGGAAGAAAAAGAAGAGGAAGAAGAAGAAGGAGGAGGAAACACAAACTCTCCTCTCTACAAATCAGAAATTATGTATTCTTTCATCTTTAGGAGTAATTGTTCAATAGATATGCAAGGCTAAGCTCGTTTTCTTGGTTGCAAGGACACAACAAACCTTCGGATTTCAAGAACCGTGAGATTTATTCTTCCTTTTATTTTCAGTTTATGTTATGAATGAGTATGTTTGTTTTCCTATGCATATTTCCTATGATTGTTTATCTTAATTGCTAGAGCGGACTCTAAGTTATTATTGTGAACAATCTATTGCTAAGTTTGATATCAAAACCGGAGTTGTGGTATATAAACTTGTGAAGCAACTAAGCTTGATAATTGTAGCGGAACTACGTTATTAAACTTAGGGAGAACATTCGATCATAGCAACACAAATTGACAACTTGGTTGTTAAGATTAATGAATTTATCTGGATCTTAAGGCTGCCATTGGATTAAATCATTAGTGCGGACACTGTGATTGTTTGTTGGTTAGGGATAGTTATACGGCGGATCCGTTAATTAACCAATATTAAGAAAAGATAAAATTAATAATATAAACTGGAGTTTCGTTTCAAGGATCGGTTCTAATTTCCGTTGGTGGATGTGTGCTTGCAACCAAGGTTTGTTTTCTTGATATATTTCAGTTTCAATTGATTTTGTTTGCTAGTTTAATTTCTGCCATAGTTTAAATCATTTCAAATCAATCCCCCCCAATTACATAACGTACAACATAAAAATCTAACTTCAAACTTCCTCGTGGGATCGACCCCTTGCTTGCTCTATACTATCTTGTGTGTTTTAAGCTAGGGTAATTAATTTGTGCGACCGCGACATCGCAACAAATTTTGGCGCCGTTGCCGGGGAGGTAATTTTAGTTGATTCTTGTGCTTGTACTGTTATTTTTAGTTTATGTGATTGTTATTTATATTTCAAAAAAAAAAAAAACAAAAACAGAATTTTTCCTTGCGGTGTTACTGTTCACTTGCCGCAGCGGTACTGTTGAAGACAGAATTGTTTGTGGAATTAGGTTTCTAACCTTCATTTTCTGAAGTGAAACGACGTTCTGAACAAGACTAGTGGTGTACCACTAGCCCCACCCCATCGAGGCCAAATTCTGCTGTTTTCTAAGGTTTTTAGGCAGTTTTAGTTTTCTAGCGTAGGATTTTCATATAATTTGCATTATTTTTTTTATTATTCGCTTGTGTGGTTGCTTTCTTTTGAGTTTTCTTAGCGATTGATGCCAGTAACCCGTTCTACTAATCAGAGTCTAGTGCAGGTTGATCTTGAAATAGAAAGCACTTTACGCAAGTTAAGAAAGGAAGTTCACCTCAACACCATGGCGGTTGCACGACAACAAACACTCAAGGAGCTTGCTGCTCCTAACGTGGAGAATCAACCATTGTGCATAAACATAGACAATAATGTAAACTTTGAGCTCAAATCTGGTTTTATACATTTGTTACCAACATTTAATGGTCTTGCAGGAGAAGATCCTCATACTCATCTCAAGGAGTTCCATATGGTTTGTGTTGGCATGAAACCGAATGGAGTTGATGAAGAACAAGTTAAGTTGAAAGCTTTCCCTTTCTCTTTAAAAGGGGCAGCAAAGGCATGGCTTTTCTCTATTCTCCCAAGTTCTATTGGAACTTGGAATGCCATGAAGAAGATTTTCCTTGAGAAGTATTTCCCAGCATCTCGAGTTGCCAACATAAGGAAAGAAATATGTGGGATTCGGCAATCTCATGGAGAGACTCTCTCCGAGTATTGGGAAAGATTTGAGCAACTATGCATTCAATGCCCTCATCATCAAATACCCGATCAGCTGCTCATTCAATATTTCTATGAAGGATTGATGCCTACTGACCGTAGTATCATTGATGCTGCAAGTGGAGGCGCATTGGTGGATAAGACACCCGAGGTTGCACGCCAATTGATCTCAAACATGGCAGCCAACTCAAAACAGTTTGGCACTCGTGGAGACTTCTCCAACAAACGAGTAAATGAGGTAAGTATTTCTAACCTTGAAAATAAAGTTAATGATCTTACTTCTCTTGTGCGTTCTTTGGCTTGTGGAAATGTGCAGCAGGTGAAAGTTTGTAGCATATGCTCCTCACAAGGACATGCTTCGAATATGTGCCCAACAATGCAAGAAGATTACATTGAACAAGCTCATGCAATAGATGGAGCATTCAACGGACAACCTCAGCGTAAGTATGATCCTTTTTCCCACACGTACAATCCTGGATGGAGAGATCATTCTAACCTACGATATGGGAACCAACCTCAACAAGGCAATCAAGGCCAACAATTCCATCCCAATGGATTTCAACCCCAACAGAATTATCAAGCAAGACAATCGTCATCCAATGATGATCTTCGTGAGATGATGAAAACTTTGGCTTCTAATACTGTTACTTTGCAACAAAATGTCATGTCTTTTCAACAGGAAACAAGGTCAAGTATTCACAACTTGGAAAAGCAAATGGGGCAAGTAGCTTCAAGTGTGGGGAAATTGGAAGCACAAATGAATGGAAAATTGCCCTCCCAAGCATTGAATCCAAAAGAGAATGTTAGTGCGATCATGTTGCGAAGTGGGAAAGAACTTGAAGAGAAAAGGTCAAAACAAATTAAGATGGAGGAAGAAGAAGAGATAGAAAATGAATTGAGTACAAAGAAGATACATCATCCTTCTCCTCCACAAACTGAAACAAAAACCAACACTCCAAAGGTAACTCCTTACTCAACGAATTCCAGTTTTACAACAATTCCACCCTTTCCCGTGAGTTCTTCTAGGTCAAAGAAAGAGGACAAAGAAAAAGAGATTGTAGAGGTTTTTAAGAAAGTAGAACTCAACATTCCTTTGCTTGATGCTATCAAGCAAATTCCCAAGTATGCCAAATTCTTGAAGGAGTTGTGTACTACCAAGAGAGCTTTCAAACTGAAAGGTCATGAAACGGTAAGTATGGGTGAAGTTGTATCTGCTGTTGTTCAAAAGAATCTGCCTTTGAAACAAAAAGACCCAGGTGCGTTTACTATCCCATGTGTTATTGGTAATGCTAGTTTTAAAAGAGCTTTATGCGATTTAGGTGCATCCATTAGTGTTATGCCTAAACATGTTTATGATTCTCTTAGTCTAGAGCCTTTGAATAAAACTAGTATTGTAATGCAACTTGCGGATCGTAGTTTTGTTTACCCACTTGGTGTGATAGAAGATGTCCTAGTCAAGATTGATAGTTTGGTTATTCCATGTGACTTTTATGTTCTTGATATGGAACATGATTCTTGTGATTCATCAACCAGCACTCCTATATTGTTTGGGAGACCATTCTTGAAAACTGCCAACACAAAGATTGATTGTGGTAAGGATACCTTGTCTATGGAGGTAGGAGATGAAAAAATTGAATTTAATTTTCATGATGCAATGACATATCCTTATAGCAATGTTTATTCTATCACATGTTATGACCAAGTTGATAAGTGTGTGCAGCCAGTTTGTGATTTTGATGATGAGTATGGATTAAGCATGGCTTTGAGCAATGACTATGATTTTACCAAGATAGAAGAGATGGAAAGGCATATATGTGTTCCCCAAAACATGCATGAATCAACATTGGATTTGCAAGCTTTGCAAATTGTCCTTCATGATGCAGGAGTCATTTACCCCATCACGGATAGTGAATGGGTGGCGCCTATCCTTTTGGTGCCTAAAAAGATTGGAATTACGGTGGAAGAGATTCAAAATGATGCTTACGAGAATGCAAGGATTTACAAAGAAAAGACTAAGAATCTTCATGACCGAATGCTTACAAGAAAGGAGTTTCATGTTGGAGACAAAGTCCTTCTTTATCATTCGCGTTTGAAACTTTTTCCTGGAAAGTTAAGCTCTCGTTGGATTGGACCATTTGTTGTTTCTAATGTTTTTCCTTATGGTGCAGTTGAAATTACAAGTTTAGAAACGAACAACATACTCAAAGTCAATGGGCATCGTTTGAAACCTTTCTATGAAGGTTGGACGGCAGAACTCACCGCTTCTGCAGAGTTAGTTGAACCAATCTATGAAGAATGAGCATGCAATATGTCGAGCCAATGACATAAAACAAAAGCGCTTACTGGGAGGCAACCCAGCACAAAAAGAAAAAAAAAATCAGATTTGCTTTCTTTTTCCTTATCTTTTATTTTTCGTATTTTACTTTATCTTTGTCATTCTCTTATGTTCCTTTGCTTTTATTTCAACATTGAGGACAATGTTGTGTTTTAAGTGTGGGGGTATTGAGAGAATTTTGGTTTTCTTATTTTAATTTTCTTTGTTGTTCTTAAAAAAAAAAAAAAAAAAAAACACAAATTTTGATCTTTTTAACTCCCATTGGTTTTTGAGAATATGAGTATTATGTATGAGAATTAATTGAGATAGATGAAGATATAAATCAAATGAAGGAGTATGCATGCAAATTTTAAGGTTTAATTGGTTTAGGGATTGACTTTGAGAATATGCCATGTTGACTTTATAGTGTTATACAAATGCAAGCTTTTGAGCCTTCAAAATTATATTCTTTGAGTGTGCATTCTTTCAATGATAAGTATCTCTAGAACTTGCTTCATATCTTATTGAGATTATATCCCATTACAAATATACATGAAGATGATAAAGGCATTAGGAATTTTAACCCCTCAAGCCAAAAAGCCAACCTAAAGCATATTATCCTTAGTGAACCCGTTTTGAGCTTGGTTATCTTTTTTTGCTTTATCCATGTATAAGCCTTAACTTTATATATGTTTTTCTTTTCCCCTGGCCAAGGATTAGTAGAGCATATACTTGTAATATTTCATGGAATTATGGTTGGAAATTATATGAAAACAAAGAAGTGATGCTTGATAAAAAAATGGGCAAAGTTGCCGAAGAAAAAAAAAAGAAAAAAAAAAAGAAAAAAAAAAAGTATTCCTTTATGTTCTTAAGGTTTTATGTTGAAAGAGCTTGAAATCAAAAGGAGTTAAGCATTTGTGATTAAAGATGAAAAATTTATGTGCTTTAATGGAATTATATTGTTTGAAGTATTATTTTTCAAAATGCTCTACTTTCTTTGGTTTGAACCTTTCCTTTTACTTTCTTTTACCTCACCTTAACCTCAGCCCCATTACAACCGGAAAATAAGACCTTTTGATTCATGTAATACTTGTAATAAGTTGCTAATGGAGATGAGATTGAAAAGCAAGCTTATGGTAGAACATACTCTTTGATTGAATTTGAGAGATTTAAACACATAAACCCTAAACACATGAGTGTTGGAGTGTATATCAATGAGAGGACCTATCACTTTGGCATGGCATAGATTTCATTTAAATCCAGACGATTGATTGAGTTTTGAAGTTTGCATGTAAATAAATTCATGAGAATTATATTATTTATCCTTCATGATTGTATTCTTGTTTATAATGCTTGTACTCTTAGACATTGATGGGAGATTAAGAAATTGATCATAGTTATTTTCAATTTAATTTTATTTATCCTTTCTCGAGGACGAGCAAGAGCTAAGTGTGGGGGTATTTGATGTAACCATATTATTCGATAGTTTCACCCGCATTTAGCTAGTGTTTTGCATATGTTATTTATATAAAATGCCTTGATATTCTTTGTTTTATGTTTTGAAGGCATTTTTGGATGAAAGATGCAAAAAGGAGTAAATTGGAGGTAATTGGCAGATTTGACGTTCAGTCGGTATTTTGTGCAGAGCGTGAGTTCCAGAGATCGAAATGAAGTGATTCCAGTGGCATTAAAAAGCTAACATCCATACCTTTTTGGAAATGTAATGCAAGAAAAATAAAAAGAGAAAGATCATGGAAATCACATCCTTCAAAGTCAAATCTCGCAGTCTGCCAATGTTGACCTTTGCCCATTCAAAATTCAATATCTGGAGCTTCAAAAGTCCAATTGATGCAAACTCAATTTTGTTGGATTCCTTACTCAAAGATCTATAAACGCTCCAAATTTCAGCCAAAAACGATGTCATATGAGGGATATATGAGTTTTCAAAGATGACAGCTGAATTCTGCCAGCAAGCAGGTTGCGTGAAGAAACGAATCCAAATTTCATCTAGAAGCATCCAAACCGACCAGCAATTTAGCTCCTCTAGTAAATATTCTAGAAGGTCAAGGAAGGCAGCCACCAACCTCAAGGCAGCCACCAACCTCATGGCAGCAGCCAGCAGCCAGCAGCCAGCAGCCAGCAGCCAGCAGCCTTCACACTACCACCATCTATTGATGTTCACACTTGAGCTTTGATATTTTCTTACTTACAATTTGTGTATAAATAGAGGGTGAGTAGAAGGAGGTAGGAAGAAAAAGAAGAGGAAGAAGAAGAAGGAGGAGGAAACACAAACTCTCCTCTCTACAAATCAGAAATTATGTATTCTTTCATCTTTAGGAGTAATTGTTCAATAGATATGCAAGGCTAAGCTCGTTTTCTTGGTTGCAAGGACACAACAAACCTTCGGATTTCAAGAACCGTGAGATTTATTCTTCCTTTTATTTTCAGTTTATGTTATGAATGAGTATGTTTGTTTTCCTATGCATATTTCCTATGATTGTTTATCTTAATTGCTAGAGCGGACTCTAAGTTATTATTGTGAACAATCTATTGCTAAGTTTGATATCAAAACCGGAGTTGTGGTATATAAACTTGTGAAGCAACTAAGCTTGATAATTGTAGCGGAACTACGTTATTAAACTTAGGGAGAACATTCGATCATAGCAACACAAATTGACAACTTGGTTGTTAAGATTAATGAATTTATCTGGATCTTAAGGCTGCCATTGGATTAAATCATTAGTGCGGACACTGTGATTGTTTGTTGGTTAGGGATAGTTATACGGCGGATCCGTTAATTAACCAATATTAAGAAAAGATAAAATTAATAATATAAACTGGAGTTTCGTTTCAAGGATCGGTTCTAATTTCCGTTGGTGGATGTGTGCTTGCAACCAAGGTTTGTTTTCTTGATATATTTCAGTTTCAATTGATTTTGTTTGCTAGTTTAATTTCTGCCATAGTTTAAATCATTTCAAATCAATCCCCCCCAATTACATAACGTACAACATAAAAATCTAACTTCAAACTTCCTCGTGGGATCGACCCCTTGCTTGCTCTATACTATCTTGTGTGTTTTAAGCTAGGGTAATTAATTTGTGCGACCGCGACATCGCAACATTTGTACAATTCTTTGCTCTTTCTCCCTTCTTTGAATCTCTTCTCTAATTCTCTTTTGAAAATGGACACCACTCTTGAAAAATTGAAAAGGTATTTTCCCGCTCTGCCTCCAAATACGATTACAAAAATTTATCGTGCTAGGTGTGCACGATTGAGGTTGTTAATGAATCATGGAATTCCTGAAGATATTTGTTGGCTAATTGAAGCAAAGGTCCGATTATCATATAAGTCCTCCAATTCTTTCATTTCACACATGCCTGGAACAGGTACAAGCACTTTTGCAAAGAAACGTCGTACAAAACGACTAAAAGTCTGTCACAGATGTGCCAGGTGGACTTGCAATGCAACATGTCGTTTTTTAGGAATGGTATCTGTAAACCGTGAAGATAAGATACAATTCATTAAGGATGGCCTGAGTAAGGGGTCTTTAGATAATCTTTTGTTGACCCTTGAGACGCATCCTAGTGGAGATGTGCATCGTGTAATTCATGATTTATGGCCACAATTCCATAAAGAACATGATCGACTTAGTCTTGGGAATCTGACTAAAAAGACCATGTTTGCTAGTTTTTAAGAAAAAATGGATGGGAAGCCTATCCCCAACCCATAGAGGGCGTTTAAGCCGTTCTTGAACGTAAAACCAAGGGAAGATGTGAGCCACAATCACAACTACCTGTACATACATGCTTTGTCAAAATAAATAAATAAAGAGAGAGAGTGTGAGACAACAGCTGGCCTACATATAGGTGGTATAATTGCATTTTCAATTTCTTATCTATAAATTCTTCTATTTCTTCCCTTCATTTCTACTCAACCCATACATTCATCAAATATAGAAGTGTGTAAAAATGGCAGGTTCCTCAAGTCATCACATACAAAAATATTTGTGTTTTCGGTGGATCCAGTCCTGGGAAAGAAAAAGAGTTTTTAGAATCAGCAAATCATCTTGGTCGGGTACTAGCTGAGAGAAAGATTCATTTAGTGTATGGGGGAGGCAGCCTTGGGTTAATGGGAGGTGTGTCAATGGCTGCATTTTTAGGAGGCAGTCAAGTTTTGGGGGTTGTCCCCAAAGCTTTAGCAAATGGGGACATCATTGGAAAAAGAATTGGAGAGGAACTACAAGTCCCTACAATGTCTGACCGGCTGAATACCATGTTTAACCATGTTGATACCTTCATTGCCTTACCAGGTGGTCTGGGCACATTGGAAGAGATCTTTCATATTTCATCTTGGGCCCAATTACACATTCACCATAAACCTATAGGTTTGTTAAATGTTAATGGTTTCTATGATAAATTGTTGACTTTCCTTGATCAAGCTGTGGAACAGGAATTTCTAACATCTTCGGCACAACAAATCGTAATCTCTGCTGCTACTGCTAAACAATTGATTGACCAAATACAATATTTCATCCCTGTCATTGATCCCTGCATGAGTCACCTAAATTGGTCAACTAAGGAAAGCCGTAAAAAGCTTAGATTAGATTTGAGCCTTCATTTGTGAAACCTTATGTCTTTTGGTTTTATTAATAGCATATTATTTTGTTTTGTTACTTCTTATATTTGTTTAAGTGTGTTTCAGGTTTGTCATTGCTCGCTGTTTCATGTGATGTTTTCTATACTCTATCTTTCTACCTTCAAACATTGAGGACAATGTCTCGTTTTGGTTGGGGGGGGAGGGTAGTAGTTGACATTAAAAAAACCATTTGACAAAATTGTTGTTAGGATGGCAGAGTAAGGAGTTAGTTTTATTAACTCTTGAGACACATCTTAGTAAGTATCCTTATTAGGATGGCAAAGTAAGGAGGAAATTTTATTGACTCTGGAGACGCATCTTAGTAAGTATCATTATCAAGGTTTATCATAACACTTCTTGAAATATTCAGGTTTACAAACTCTTGCATTGTTATCACTTGATTCTGCTCATATACTCATTTAACAAGTATTCTTAAACCTTCATTTTCACACACACACTTTAACATATAATCGCGGGTTGCATATTAGATTAGTACATTAATTATTTTCTTTTGTTGAAGGTAACAACTAAGAAAAAGGGATAGTATATAATTTCCAAAAAAAAAATGATAATATTGATGATGATAAGAAAAACGTAGATAAGTTTGGTTTCATAGCCTTCTTAACATAAGCAATTAAGCCCGAATGGGTGTTTTAACACCTAATACCCTAAAGTCAACTGACTTGGGAGCTATTGGCCCAAAGCTTGTTACATGGGTTAAGGAGAAAAGCTTAAGGGAATCAAACATTGCACTATCTACGTATCAATATCTGCAACCCGAGTTGCTAAGCTCGTAGGGGTGTCTCAACAACTGGTCTGGGAGTCATTAGCCGAAAACTCGTTACATGGGTTAAAGATACATTGTGTTTTTAAGTTGTATGTGTATATAAATAAAAATAATAAAAAATAATAATAATCCCAACCCAAGGAAGTTAACCTTAAACATTTGAACATAATATTGTTTTCTTCCAACAAAAGCCCCATCATCTATGTTTTCATACATTGAGCATATAAAAAGAAGGTTTATTAATATCTTGTTTAAGAAGTATGAAGAAGGAATATAAATTTAATGAGAGTTTGTTTATCTGGATAGATTAATGGAAGTTGAATGATGAATGCCTTGCTTTGTGGAACTTGCAAATTGTTTTTTCTATTTTAACGCTTTAATTACTAGGGACAAGTAATAAGCTGGTTGGGGGTGTGATTAGTACTTAAAAGTGCATGTTTATCAAGGTTTTATATCATCATTTTGTACTTAAAGTATCAATAACTCCTTAACTAAAGCATGTTTTATAATAACAAGTCTAATACTATAAGATACCTTAATATATGGTAAATGTTCATCTTAAATGTAGGCCTATCACATAAATCAAAGGATTGGTTGATAAATTCAACTACTGAAATTTTGAAGATAAAGAAGGGTGAAGCTTAGAAAAGAGATGTCGGTGTAGTCCAAACTGGAACAATGTTCGGTAATTGGGTCATATCTTGAGTTCTAGATGTCCAAATGATCTAAAAGTTTTACATAGATTTGGTAAGACATAGGCCTACAACTTTTATTGGGACACCAAGATCTAAGAAGGCCGTTTTCAAGTCCAAATTATAGCAACAATGGAGAAGTCCGAATTTGTCCTGCAGCCCAGACACTGTTCAGTATTCGGCCCATATCTTGAGTTCTAGAAGTCCAAATGACCTCAACTTTTTTTTCCTGGAAAGCTAAAAGAATTTCCTAGAACTTTCATGAGCACATATGGTTCCAGTTCTAATGTTAACAATGACGTTTTATTCAGACAAGAAGATAAGGATTTTCACCAAGTCAAGATGTGGCCACCCACTCAATAATTATTCATCAAATCAATAGTTCCAAATTTTGGCCTATAAAAGGAGGCATTTGCCATGCATTTAGGCATCTTGGTGTTCAGATCAAGATCATGCTCTTGCTCTCTTTCTTTGTATTTTGTAATGTTTAAGTTTTATTTGATGTTATATTAATCTCTTGTTTATGCTCTTCATTTCCTTTCCTTTATTTGTATAATTATGTTCTTATCTTGTTTATTTATGTTTCTTTCTTTCATTATGTTTAGCTAAATCTATTATGTCAAGGTGAAAAGGGTACACTAATGGTGTAAAAATAAGTATAGTATAAACTCAACATGGACTTTAATGCTTGATATTAACATGTTTTATATTTGTTATCTTGTTCACTTTTAATACTTTGCTTGTTAAAGGGTTAATCTAGATTTATGTTGTATAACACTTGGTACAACAAATACTTGGCACTTTCATAGCCCATACTGTATGGTATAACCGACACCTGAGCTATGAAAGGAACTTGATTTGTTGTTAATTTAAGTTATAATCATGAATACCTGACAACATTTACAAGTATTGGCATTATTCAAATAAGATAACTAATGTAATCATGATTTATAATCTGATTGGAACCTCCTTCATGTGTGGTTTCCAAGTTGAGTAATAAGAGTTTATACTATACTTGTTTGAAATACCATTAGTGGATCCTCTAACCTTGACATTTGTTTTTATCATTGTTTAATCTTTACATTAATCTTCCATCTCAAAGCTCCCATTAACTTCTTCCTCTTCTTTATTATTACTACTACTACTTTACATTCTTGTTATATTTTATATACATTAAGTATGCTCTATGTTTGATCAAGTATCCTGACATTGTTGGTCTTGCCTTGTTCATTCGCATCAGAAATATATTTATATTATATAATATATCTCTTTGATCTTTTCATAAAATCAGTATATAGGCTGGAAACCTGTGACCCGATCTTTTAGATCATTCTCAGGTATAACAACGCCACGTACTGAGTATTATTATTATTATTATTATTATTACTATTATTATTATTACTATTATGACTATTACTATTATTGTTATTATTGTTGTTGTTATTGTTATTTATAATTTATACAATTAACCTCTCTGTGGTTCGATCCCGGTCTTGCCGGGTTATTTATTACTTCGACACTCCTGCACTTGAGAGAAGACATCAAGCTTTTAGTCGTGTCAATGGCCCACCATACCGATAGTGAACAACACTGGCCATCCGATTTAACATACTATTTTGGGTAACATGTCAAAAAGTTCTCAGGAGTAGCTGGGTATCAAAAGAAAATGATCATTACCAACTATGATGCATCCATGGTCAACCACCTAACCATGCACTTTTTTTAACCAGACACCCACTATAAACACAAGTGTGTTTGTGATAGTCTATGCACTTGTAGATATCCAAAACTCAAATGTGATCCATGGGGCTCAATTTTATTTTTTTTTTTGGTGGGGAGCTGACTAACTCACTATTACCCTTTTGGTTAGCATTTTGTAGTGCACATTTGAACTTCCAAGGAGTGGATTTTCTATTATGAACTTGTTGATGGTGAATCCAGTAGAGCACAAATGATTGGAATGGCAACTAAAACTACTAATCATATTAATAGCAATACTAATAATTTCCCTTCGCAAGTAATGGAAATGTTCCCCCCTTTAAACTAGAAAATGAATAGGGATCCGTCCTCTCCCCTCCCTGGTTTTACAAGCTAATCGAAGTTGTCATCTTTATTCATTCATTCCTACATTTTCTTTTCTTTTCTTTTTCCCTTTTCATGGCACCCATGGCCATTAAAGTTACTCTCACAATTTGCTAGTAGTTGGTGAACGCGAAATGATCGCTTCAAGCACTTGGAAACATCTTTCACAGTTTCAGCTTTCACCAAGAGCCAATATACAATGTAATGCAGTTTTACATAAACTGCTGAAACAAACACGAAAGTCCCACCACTTGCCACAGAGGTCCTCTCCATCATGCAAGGATGAGCTCTTGCACTTGTTTTCAGTAACTAATGTCTAGAGCTTCTTTAGTGTTCAATCAAAACAAAAATCTACGGAAAAACCATATCCAGGTGAGCTTTTGCCAAATTGAACATCATATGTTTTACAACAATTTTATGGTGCCTAAGCTGATGGGGAATGCAAAAGCAGTGTTTGCTCAACCTTCTTCCCAGTCTATATCATCTTCGTCATCCTCTCCAGAAGCAGGAGCTTCAGCATTTAAGTCATTGACCTTAAAACCTTCACTTGTGTTGCCTGCAGTATTGTAGACAACAAGTAATGAACTGGGAGGAGAAGAGTTCAAACGCAAGAAGAAAAACTTCAACCTATGAAGTTAAAAGTTTTATGCACTCCCAAGCCGCCAAATTTGGTATGGCTCAGTCTCTGCAATTTTAGTTTGAGTCCAGGTGATGTATAAAAACACAAGAGAACCCTGAATTAATTTGCTTAATCAATATTCAAAATGTGACTTGAATGTCTAGTTAGGGCGATATTAAGGGTGCCAAACCAAATAGAAATAGGAAGAGGAAAACATACTAAACATTCTTTAATGTTATCAGGAAACTAATTAAACCTAAATATATTCCTAAAATAAGTGCCTCCAAAATCTTTCACTGGCTGTCCCACCTCACCCGTTACAACATTTACAAAGCCAGGCCAGAATGGTTTCATTATAAATGAAACCAGGTTATACCCTAAATATGGAAGTACATATCTTCTTTGAAGGATAAAAATATGGGAAGCTCCTAATCTATCTCCATATGTGCCAAATGCATCTTAAACATGTGCATGCATCATGTGTTTTAATGCCAACTAAACAGGGAATCATATTTCCTCCCGCAGCTCAATAGCATAAGGTTGGAATAGGTTATGTGAATTTGCAGTAATCTGTCCCTATAGCCTGGAGTTGATACAATATACATTGGTCTTTGGAGATGAAAGGCCAGATGCTTTGGAGATGCAGGGCTTCCACAATAATATGATTGGTATTGCTTTCACAGCTTTTTAAAGTGTGTTTACGATCAAGTTTTGAGCCAAAAGGCAGGTCTGGAATCCCAAAATGGATATTTGATTATCTTTTTAACCATATTTTGAAATCCCAAAAACTCAAAACATATGGTTTTGGAGAAGCAACAATCTGCTGCTTTTTTTAAAACCATGGTTTTGAAAACTCAAATCCCAACATGCATACTTAATGTGCAGCGTTTTTAGTGAGCATGCAAAACAATTGGAGTTCACTTTTATATAAGTTGAGATTTTCTTTTTCTTTTTCCTGAAGGAGGATGTCTTAGCTTCCATTTGTACTCATTCTTTTTAGTCTCTGAATAGTATTGTTCATTTATTAACTAAAGAAAAATGAATAACAACTTTCACCAATGTTAAGCACAACAAATGCAGGGGCAGGATGCCACTTCCTAGCATGCAAAGGATGCATTGGCATGCCTCCTAGTCCCTAGTAGGACTGGAGAGGATCCCATTCCATTGATAAATAAGACATACCTCCAATTGGAGCCTCTTCCCATTCAACGTCATCATCTGGCTCATCATCCTCCTCGCGTTTGGATTTCATGCCCACTTGACGATCAGAAGATGATTTGGAAAAACCATTGGAGATGGATGTCTGTAACAATTCCTGTTGTTTCTCAGCAGATTCTTCTGCTTCTCGTTGTTTCTGAAGCAGAGCAGCATAATAAGCTTTAACATACTCATCCTGTCATTTGAAAAGAAGAAGCCATGTCAAAAGATAAGAAAGTGAGGTCAAAAGAGGAAGCAAAACCATGTATAACGAATCAGAACATGCAAATATAATATCATGCAGGAGACCTTTAACTTGTCATCATTCTCAATAGAAATCTTTTTGTCATCTGAGGACTCTGCTGCTGCTGAACTGTCATCCATCTTAGACCCCTGCTTGACCTCTCCACGTTGCTCTTTCGTAAGGTTCATTCCCTGCTTGATCATCCATGGTGGTAAGACTTTCAGACCGGTACTTGCAGTTTCAGATTTGAGATCCTCCTTGCCTTCAACACCAGAAAAGGAAACTTCAACCTGTCAAAGTTTTAGCAATTTATAGCTTGTGAATAATTTAATCCAATATCGAAGCAAATGCTGATGTTAGAAACTTTTACATGGCCAGTGTTTGTAACAAAGACCCAACAAATTTCAATGATCAGCCATAGCATGGTAAATAGAAAATTTTCTATGTAACCAGAAGACTGAAAAAAGAAAAAAAAAAAAAACTCTTACAAAAAAGGTAAGGTTAAAAAGAACTGAATTACCAGACAGGGAAAAAAAAGACCCTGTCAAAAAGGAAATTCAAAGAATGTCCATTGCATCTGACAGCCATTGGTTACAACTTTGGGGGCTTTTTTTTTTTTCTGATGACTTACCCTCCCTTTTGTAGAGCTGTCCTTTTCCTTTATCACACAGAGAGACAAGCACACATGATATATAGAACATTGGTTCCATGATCCTTTTACTGACCATTTGAAATGGATCATTAATGTCAATCCAACCAATTATTTATGAAAGAGAAACATGTAATAGATCTCTCTACAGTTAGCGAGGGAGACAGTTTGCCCTTGCCCTCAATGTTTCCTAGTATCATCAGCATTGATTTCCCACTGTAAAAAGAGAGTATGAAATGCTCTGAAAGAGTTATTTAGACCTAAATATATCTATTTGGTGGAATTAATTAATCAGTCAACTCAAAATATCACTTTAAACAGCCACATTGTTGGGACAGCAGTTTATAACACATTAAGCATCCCTGTACTAAGAAGGCATCATTAAAATAGAGCATCATCACTGATGCTATCAACTTTGTCAACAACAAGGCCCTGTTATAACTGAACAAAATGGGCACTATTGACAAAAATGGTTCCATTTTATCTCGCCAAATTTATAAAGTAAACCAGCCTGTCTGCAGTATGCCTTTCTCAAACCTGGTCATGTCTCATTTGGCATCTATTTGATGCATTAAATTCAACTCGGTGCTGCATGTCAAATGTGCTAGTCAAAATAACACCTGTAACTGATGTTTTCATGACAGATCATAGCCAAGTATGGATGAACTTCACCGAAAAAAAAAAAAAGCACTAACAACTTTTCAATTGGGAAAGTTACCATTTAGATATTATACATGCCATTTCAACTATCACATTTGATAACAAAGTTCTAGGTTGCCTTAAATAATCACATCACAAGCCAGATAGTTCAAAGGAGTGATTTCATCATATCCATACCACTTTCAAAAGCTTCAACTCGTTTCCCATATGTATGAAGGTGCAAGTGGTGGGAAAGTGAAGGGAGTTTGTACATTACACGCCTCTCATGGATTATATCAACACAATACCATACATTATTGTACATGGCACATATCTTTTTTGCTCAAACACCACCTAAACTCATTAAATAAAGATCAACAAACCCAAAATTACTACTAAAAAATCACACTGAATTATTGTCGTGAACACCCAAAACAATAGGTCAAAAACCTAATCTGGTTTATTAGGTAACATCCAGGTGAGGATGGTAAGCCAAAACACTTTATCAAATAAATTTAGCATGCAAGATTACATTAGTTGCCTTAAGAACTTGCAGTAAAGTCCACAAGTTGGAGCAAATGATTCTTCCAATCTCACACTAGAGCCAAAGCTTGAACTAACCTACCGTTGGACTGAAGGTTTGACAAGTGAAGTTATGACTCGCTAGAAGAGAAAAAACACTGATCCCTTTCTTGAAAAAGAGACTGAGAGAAACAGTAAGGTTTGCGTGGTTGGCAAGGTACCATCCACATTCAAGAGATCAGACAGAGTGCTTGAGAGAGTTATGATTTTGATCAACTCTTTCAAATATGACCCTAATCTATAGCCTTAAAACTTGTCATGCTACCACAACCAAGGCTTGAACTAACCTAGCTTAGATCAAATGGAGTTTTCACATGTAAAGCTATGGCTTAACAGATGAGGGAAGCACCCAACTCCTTCATGGCCTGGGAGACAGTGAATTGGTTTAATTCAAAATGCTTATTACCTAACACCCCATTCACCTTCCAGCCTAAATTTCATCTATTTAGCACATTAAGAGGGTGTTTGGGAGTGTGGTAGCTGTTGCTTTTCAAATAGCTTTTCGTGCCGAAAAGCATGCCAATAATGTTTTTTTATTTTTTTAAAATCATTTTTGATATCAGCACATCAAAACGATCCAAAAAGTACAAACCGCACTCAATTTTAGCAAAAAACAAAAAAAAAATTTCAAAATTTGTCAAAAAGCAGGTTGAAACTCAGCCCCAAACGGGCTCTAAATTAAAATTGATGGCTTACTAAAAGGCACAATGTTAAATCCAAAGTGCAGCAATGCCTTAGCTTATACTAAACCATTTTTGTCCATTAACTTCACGCAAAAAGCTAACCCTAGAAAATTAGGGATGGAAATAATTTACGATCTTTGAAAGGTGTAGTGCTGCTTGGGTACACCAGAGGCGTTAAAGCTCCCTGGTAGAAGTATCATCTCTATGAAAATAACTTCTACATAAATTTTAGTGTGGAAACCATATAAAAAGTCCTTTAGTTTATAAAAAAACACTGCATGAGTAACAGCAGATGTTTTCTGCACTCAAACTTCAAGCATAAAGAGCGATTGTAGGAGGGACCGAGAAAAGTGTTACCTTTGTCTCTCCCAGAAATGGCATTGGTGTTCCACCATACCCTTGAGAAGATCTGGAGGGATCATTGGAACTAGAATCACCATTTGCAGCACGCCCAGCAGCACTTGCATGAATTTGCCATTCTTGAAGACTCCCAAATTCAGGGACAGGTAAATCTTTCACCCTGCTAAGTTGAGCCATTAATGGCTTAAGTTGTACCTAGCCATTTCAATTTGTCCAGTCATTGAGAAAATAAACCTATAAATTATACAGAAGCAGTAATGAGAGCAAGAGTTCACATATCACATGACATTAAGAGTTGGAATGATGTAGCATCCAACAAAACATTCTTGAAATATGCAAATCAACGATCTCAGAAGCTGTGCACAATTCCAGATTTAGAACCTACCTGCATCTTCTTATGTGCATATGAGAACAAAATAGTCAACTAGTTTTTCTCACAACAATGACACCACATCCTGTCATAAGCATGATTAAGAATGTAGTAGAAGTCCATCCTTGTATTTTGTTTTTTTTTTATTGCATGCAATAAGCACATCAAACATGTTATCAAGATGCAACCAGGTTAATCAACCAAGATGAGGTACTGTGAATGTACCGAACATTGAACACCAATTTTGCTTATCTAAATGTAACACAAAAGGAATATACAAGAGAAAACTACCTTGAGAAAAGAAAACCAAAAGGAAAAGGGGGTTGGTAAGTCTGAAAAAGAAGAGTTAGGTTTCAAAAATGCCCAGATTTTATGATTCGAAAACATTCATAATGCCTAGGAAAAACATCAAAAGTCAAATCCTCATTGTTATGACATTGTGAAATTCTTTTAGTTATGAGTAAAATAAAGGATTTGGATCTCCATATGCTCTCTGTTCATGGAGAAATCCAAGAGTAAAAAAGAAAATCAAAAACCAAGAAAGAGTAATAAGGGAACAAAGATATGGCCACTTGCTCAACTTCACAGCATAGAACCTGCATCACTAATACAGAAACAAAGATACGGCATAGCTAATAAAATAAATCCAACCATACCAAAGAGTAATAAAGGATATATTTTTGTTATACAATGACAAACCTTCTGCCAAGAACCTCTTCTATAACTCTATAACAAGCTTTCATTAATAATAAGTAGCATTTAAAAGGGAAAAGATTGCTAGCATCCTGAACAAACAAGATAATAGAAATGAATAGCTACCTCCATTTTCTGAAGCATGTCTTTTAATTTTTCACGCCTCCGCCTCCTAGCATTGTCATCTCCATCTCCACCTTCTTGGGCAGCTAACTTGTCACTCTCAGCTACAAGTTCCCCGTCACAATTCTCACAGTGGAAGTACTCATCAACTAGAGACATCAAGCGCAGAGCATCCAAAGCATTGTATCTGGTTATATGACATCAAACAAAAAATAAATACCCTCATATGTACAGATAGAGACAAATCCTCTCTCAAAATAAAACAGACAGAAATGAGAACAAAAAAAAACACCAGTAAATACCTTCTTCCACAGTTGGGGCATATGTACTCTTGAACAGTGTTCTTGTCTTCCAACTCGTCCTTCAGCTTTTTCCTCATCCGGTGCAGTCTGTACCTAACAACATCATATATCTGCAATCCAAAATTTGTAAAGAAGTCAGCTCAACATTTGGTAAAATAATACAGTGAAAAAGCTGATCAAATGAAGGTTCCTATATTGAGTGTGCATGCACGCACAGAAAGAGAGAGAGGGAGAGAACCTGTGCATAATCTAGACAGCAATAAGAGTGAGTGTGCATCTTGATCTTGTCATCTCCCTCCTTGGTTCTATGCCCATCAGTAGTGTTAGCTACTGCAGCATTATGCATCTTTGCAGCCTTAGCCGTCTGTGACAAACCAAAAGACTAACAATAATGCAGGAGGAAAGATATCCTTAATGAATCAAATGATGGCATCTAAGATTGTGAATAAGAAGCACAAATTTCCACCAAGATTGTTCATTGTTATTAAATGGCACACAAACTTGGAGTGTGAGGACAGGGCTAGATTATTGGAAGAGGAAACTAGGAAGTTCAACAATTGGAAACTCAAAACACAAAAAAAGCCTCTCATGCGAGAGATAACAAATGCATCCCTAGGCCCTAAAAATCCTCTCTTCTCTTCTTTTTCCTTAGCTCAAGCACTGTACATGAGGATAATGACCACAAAAGGAAAATAAGGCTGAAATCTAAAACAATTAAATAAGAAAAAACAAGAAAAGAGCAAAGTTGTACTTCCTTATTAGCAAATATTACTTCAGTAAACATGGTTCGGGAATGGATTCTGTGGCGAGAAAAAAGAAAGAGAAATAAAATGCTTCAGTGGCACATCAAAATACAAACTTTAATTCCAGATTTCCAACAATTAATGACTTTTTTTATCCTGCAGTCTATCAACCAGACTAAATTGATGCAAACAAAGTAAAACATCAACCTCTTTCCTATGATCCCGGGTCACGAGTTTTTCTTCCTCGAAAAACCGCAGAGTCCGACGAAGTTGCTTCGAGTGTAATTTCAACTCCTTGGCCAAATCTTCTTCCCTTACCCATTGTCGTCTGTGATCCAATATATATCACAATCACAACTAACCATATTAAAATACACTAAAACCTTAAGTCAATCCCCAAACTATTATCTACACACATAACCTTATAAATCACATATTAATTAATTACAAAAAAACGTTTACAAAAATTTATGAAAAAAGTTACTTCTACTTCTAAAAATTAAACTGATTAGTAAAATGAAAACAAGTATGCTCAAAATCAATTAAACGAGAAAGCGAGAGAAGCAGCACCTCGTGAGAGCGTCAAGCACCACCACAGCGATGCCCCTATTATCACTTCGTCCCGTTTTGGGTTGATTATCTCCTTTTGTTGTTATATCATCATAAAATGCTCGAGCCGCAAGCTTCACAAGCCTGTTTTGTTTTGTTTTTTTGACAAACAAAATTGAAATTGGAAAGGAAAACAGTTAGTAATTAAGTCGAGTTATGTACTAATTAAGTTTTATACGGTTAGTAATTAAGTCTAGTTACGTACTAATTAAGTTTTATTGAATCAACGAGTTGGTTACCTATTGAAAGGCTCGATACTCATGTTGACGAATTTTAGGGTTTCATAAGTTCATTGATTTGATTTTCAAGTAATACTGGTTTTGGAAGTGAAAGTTGCTTGTAGACGAGAAGAGAGAGGCAGTGGTGGTGGCGGTATTGGAGTTTTACAGTGGCGGCAGTTTGAGAGGAATAGTAGTGATTGATCGTAGAAATGGGAAGAAGGGAGGGGGAATGGACTGATTTCTTTATTTGTCCTGTTTTTACTCTTTTTTCACTTCTGTATGTGCTTCGTTTATTTTTATAAATGCAGTCGTACCTCAGGGCATAGTTTTGAAACCCGGACCGGACTGGCGGGTCAACCTGGGACCCGGCCGACCCGGGCCTGGGACCGGTCCGGATCTAAGTAAAAACCCGTTTGGGAATTGACCCGGCAAAACCCGGTTGACCCGGTGGGTTGACCCGGGCAAACCCGGCTGAGACCCGATCTCTCTGATTTCATCATCCAAGGACCGATCTCTCTGACCGGATGCTTTGGGCCTATCTTTGAGTCCCTTTTGCACTCTCAAAGAGATTGAAGGTAGTGGTTCGGGCTGAAACTTTCCTCCCTGAACATTGCAAACCTTTGAGAAATTTTGATCTTGAAAACTCCCAGAAGACGATGCCGACGAGTCTTCTGATCTTGAAGGAACAGCAGAGGAATGGAAAGGAAGCAATTTGCCAGATTCTACTGAACAGCAGAGGCTCACAATTGGTATGTGACCAAGGTGCTATTGGCGGAGAAGAAGAAGTCACCGGCGGCTAGAAGAGAAAAGTTAATTAATTTCTCTCTTACTATGCGGGACCGGCAGTGTGGGTCTAGATCTAGATGGAGCTTGCTGTGTCCGAGAACTTCACGAACTGGGCTCGAACCAGCGCTTTCCAGAAACATGGTCTGGATGTCAACCTTTCTGATCGTGACTTTGGTTACCCGATTCCTTCCTTTAGAACGCTCTAGAGGAGTAGGACTTGAACCTTCAATGGCTGGACCGACAGCAAAGGAACCTGGTCACTCGCTCTAACCCATATTCCATAGAGTACTTCACTTCCTCTCTCCCTTCCCCAGCGGCGAATTCAAAACTTGTGGGGCTCCTTCGGGTGCTTCTGTTCTAGCTTCCTTATTCTTTGGATTAGGAAATGAAGGAAGTCTTGCAGCTCATCTTGATTGAGGAAGAATGCTCTCCTCTCCTCCTGATTCAAGCGAAGGCAGCAAGACATAGGAAGTCCAAACAAGACAAGTCCTTTCCTTCTACTGTGCTTACCTCCAGGTTTTCTATTTTTTTTTCCTTCAGCGTGTGCGTGTTGGGGAATGAGAGAATGTGAGATTTTTTTTTTTTAATTTTTTGGGTTGACTCGGATCAACCCGGGTCAACCCATCTAACCCGTGACCCGGTCATTAGACCGGGTCGACCACCGGGTCGGGTTTCAAAACTATGCCTCGGGGGCCTTCTTCGAAACTAGTTTTGATCCGAACTCTGCCATGGTTCGGGAAAAAAAAAATGATGTTTCATAAACGCAGCAAAAAAAAAAAAAACTTGTGTTAACTGTTACGCATCTAATCATTGACCCTGAGTTATTTAACCAAAAATATAAAATTTTAAAATATTTCAAAGTTTAATTTTTTATTTTCAATTATGATAAAATTTTAAAAAATAAACAAATGAAAAAAACAACAATTATAAGCTTAAAAAAATTTCTAAGTCCCCTCAGTCAACCCATTAAACTCATAAATTTGGTTATAAAATGAAGATAATTTAACATGAAAGAAAACGAAGAAAATCAATTAAAAAAATAATATCAAATTATGAGATGAAAAAAAAAAGTCCAGCAAAAAAATAATGTTAGCCCTTGTTAGCATAAAACTCGTGCCCAAATTCACTTGATCGGAAGCATTAAGTGCCCATTTGGTATTACAGCTGCAATGAATAAAAAAAACAGATATGATATGTTTGGTTATTTTCAACCACACTTTTTATTTCATATGGCCCCACTAAAAATTGAGGTTAAAACCAATTAACACTTGCTTTTCACTCCATGCCACCGTCACTGTTTTTCTTATAAAAAACTTTCCTTGCCCTAGCTTAAGCTTTGTTCCCTTCCCCTTTGTTAACTGATCTGGACGAGATTGATGAAGATTGACACCAGAGATAGTGTTCCATCTTGTTCCCCTCTGTCCCTTCTCCTATCAAATAAAAGATTTTAACACAAAACTTTCCCAACCCGAACCCTTCTATTGTGAAGCGAAGATCAGATCACCTTTACCGCAATTATTTGTGCCGAGCAGTCTCTATTGTTTCAGTTTGCAGGAAGCACAATTGTGCTGGGAACACCTTCACAAGAGAGAAACTTGTAAGTGTTTGCCAGATCTACATCTTAAAAAAAGCAGATATGATATGTTTGGTTATTTTCAACCACACTTTTTATTTAACCTGGCCCCTCCAAAAATTGAGGTAAAAACCAATTAACACTTGCTTTTCACTCCATGCCACCGTCACTTTTTTTCTTGTAAAAAAACTTTCCTTGCCCTAGCTTAAGCTTTGTTCCCTTCCCCTTTGTTAACTGATCTGGACGAGATTAATGAAGATTGACACCAGAGATAGTGTTCCATCTTGTTCCCCTCTGTCCCTTCTCCTGTCAAATAAAAGATTTTAACACAAAACTTTCCCAACCCGAACCCTTCTATTGTGAAGCGAAGATCAGATCACCTTTACCGAAATCATTTGTGTCGAGCAATCTTTATTGTTTCAGTTTGCAGGAAGCACAATTGTGCTGGGAACACCTTCACAAGAGAGAAACCTGTAAGTGCTTGTCGTATCTACATCTTCAATTGTTTCTACATTTTGCTCTAAATTTTTAATTTTTGTGTTGCTTTCATCTATTTCTAGTCCGTGGATATATATGTATTTCTGCGTTGAATATGTTTATATAAAAATTAGTCATGTTCTTTATTTAATTAACCGTGTTTTTTTGTTTCTGTTTTGTTGTTGTTTTAACTGGTTCAAGAGCTTGAAAGATGAGAACTTGTTTCTGAAATCTTGATTGTTTAATGGAAATTGTCTGTTGAAGAAATTGTGTAGTTGTCATTTTGGGTTTTGAGTACTGATTTGGAGATTTTGTATTCGATTTAGGATCAATTTCGTTTTTTATTGTGTTTTTCCATAGAGCTCTTTTTGTTGTTAATTTGCCATTCAAACTTGTTGTATTTTCCTTACTCTTTGTTGATCAGTTTTCTTGGTATTATTGGCGGATTTCAAGAATTCGGTAAATTGTCTTCTTGTGTGTAGTTTTTATCTGGTGGTGATTTTGATTTTGAGAGAATTGTGCTTTAGGTTTCAAGTAAGTAAACCGTGCTTCAGTTTCCAGTTCCTGAGAGGTTTTTTCCAAGTATGATTACAATTCCAATTTCATTCCAAATATTTTTTTACCTGATGTTATACCTCGCTCAACTATTCAAAGATCACAGTGGTGATTTTGATTTTGAGAGAATTGTGATTTAGGTTTCAAGTAAGTAAACCGTGCTTCAGTTTCCAGTTCCTGAGAGGTTTTTTCCAAGTATGATTGCAATTCCAATTTCATTCCAAATAATTTTTTTACCTAATGTTATACCTCGCTCAGCTATTCAAAGATCACAATGGCCTTCATGTATGGATTTTGTACGAGATGGAATTACAAATAGTTTGATGGAACAATGAATTTTTTTTATTAATGTACAAGAATTATTCATTTTGTTATGTAATCATAATTATAAAACAATAATATTTTGCCTATATATATATAATGTCCTTTTTAGTAGTTTTTTAATCAAACCTTATACAAAAAGCATATTAACCAAACACAATAAACTGTTTTTTTTAACCATAATTTCAACAACAATTTTAATCAAACACTTCAAAATTAACAACAAACCTCACAAAAAAACACTTTTTCTAAAACTGTTTTTTTTTTAAATTACAATCACAACAACAATCACAATATCAAACAGACTTTACATATAAACAAATCACGAAAGTAAATTTTCAACAAATTAAATATTAAAAAATAAAATTTAAAACATCACACAAAAATATTTAAAATAAAAAAATAATTAAAACCCAAAATAACAGTGCCAATTAAGTCAAGTTAAACAATCAAACCCACAAATCAGATAAAATAAAATTTATTGACATAGATGATTTTTTATATATTTAATTAAGTATATGCATAAACTTTTTGATTTATAATTAAAATTTTAAAAACTAAATTTAAAAACCTTAAAATTTAAAACATCACACAAAAATATTTAAAATAAAAAAATAATTAAAACCCAAAATAACAGTGCCAATTAAGTCAAGTTAAACAATCAAACCCACAAATCAGATAAAATAAAATTTATTGACATAGATGATTTTTTATATATTTAATTAAGTATATGCATAAACTTTTTGATTTATAATTAAAATTTTAAAAACTAAATTTAAAAACCTTAAAATTTAAAACATCACACAAAAATATTTAAAATAAAAAAATAATTAAAACCCAAAATAACAGTGCCAATTAAGTCAAGTTAAACAATCAAACCCACAAATCAGATAAAATAAAATTTATTGACATAGATGATTTTTTATATATTTAATTAAGTATATGCATAAACTTTTTGATTTATAATTAAAATTTTAAAAACTAAATTTAAAAACCTTAAAATTTAAAACATCACACAAAAATATTTAAAATAAAAAAATAATTAAAACCCAAAATAACAGTGCCAATTAAGTCAAGTTAAACAATCAAACCCACAAATCATATAAAATAAAATTTATTGACATAGATGATTTTTGATATATTTAATTAAGTATATGCATAAACTTTTTGATTTATAATTAAAATTTTAAAAACTAAATTTAAAAACCTTATATATATTTTTCATAAAAAAAATTGATGCAACTCATAGTAAAGTATAAATTAAATATCTAGTTAATAACAAAACTAATAAAAATATTTAATTGATAGAATTTCACAAGCACAAGTATAAGTATTTATGATATCAATACAATGAATAAAGAATACAGAAAGTAAAGGCATATCAAAATGCTAGAACCTTTTACTAGTCTCACGCCTCAAACTTTAATTTTCATGTGTATTTCTAATAGATACGGAGATTGAGGTTTAGGTGTGAGACTCACTAAAATAACTATAAAAAACAAGAAAAATTAGCTTTTTATGGTTGAGTTTTGTGCATAAATAAGTTGTACCCAACCACAATCTCAATCATAAAAGCTAAAACAAACACACTCTTAGTCGATAAAGTTAGCTTTTGGAATCCTAGCTAAATATTATTTTATAAAAAATTAATTTAATTTTAAAATTTCAAATTATTTTAATAGGTTAATATTAAAAATAAATTTAAAAAATAAAAAAACATTATTTTAATATATTTTTAAATAATTGTTTTTTTTTAAAAACTTATCACCGTATCAAATGGTACCAAAAAACTACATGCACCGTTAGATAATCCTTTTCTCACATGGACGATCCAGATCTAAAAATCAAACATAGGGCACATCGTCTCCAACGCTGACCGCAATACCAGAGAACTACCCGCATACCTCCTCCTGTATAAATAAAGCCAAGCCACCTCCTCTCAATCTTAGAAATCCAGCGGGCTAGCTCACGTAAGCCATGGCTAAGCCTCGTAAGCCGAAAAACGAAGACGCCAAGCCTGAGAACTCAGGTGCCGTAGTTCGTCACCAGAAACTCTGCCTCTCTATCGACATCGACAAGCACCAAATCTACGGGTCCGTTTGCTTTTTGTTTTTATTAATAAATGATTCTGTTTTGGTATTTTTTTATTCATTTTCAGTTTCTGATCATTTAAAATTTATAGAAAATTTCAATTTTAGGGATTTATACTAGATTAACTTTTTTTTTTTTTAAATGAGCTAATGATTTCTTACAAATATATTTTTTGTGTAGTTACACTGAGTTGGAAATTGCGGTGCCGGATATAGGAATTGTAGGGTTACATGCGGAGAATTTAGGAATAGAGAGTGTATTTGTTGATGGTGAAGCTACTGAGTATGAATATTATCCACATCAGCAACAAAATGTGGAAAGTGAAAAGAGATGGAGCTCAGTTACAAGCCCTAGCTCGGCTGCTGACGCTGCTGGCGCTGTGTATTTATCGGCTCTGGAGAGAGAACGTGTTCCGAATTTGCTAATTAATTGTTGTAAAGCTTTTAGGGTTCCAAATGAAGTGCAAGAGATTGTGAAATTAGAGAATGGAGTGCCATTTTCTGGTGAACCTAAGCAGGTTCCTGTGGTTAATCTATTCAAATTAAATGCTTCTTGTTTGAATATTTTGATTTTTTTCTGGTTCTTTTAGGAAATTTAGATTGGATTTTAGCTTAATTATAAGTAGATGCTGTTGCATGTGAGTGGCAGAGTGCTTTTGTATGTGTTTGCGTTTTTTGTTTTGAGAAATTTATTATCTACGACTACACTAGAAGAGTAATGTTGTTGGAATTAAATTTTAAAGTCAAATTTTGTGCAGAAAAAAATGGAATTAAAATGTGGGGAATTTTGGAACTTCTTTGCTATGAATTATTATGGCTGGTCGGTGATTAGAGAACAAATGTTGTTATGCTCATGGGTGTTTTAGTGTTGATGATGATTCCTTAGCAAATATGTAGAGAGAGTGGATAGTTCTTTTATTCTAGCTTCCTTTTGTTTGTTTCTTCCCAATGTTGATGTTTGCTCTTACTTTAAGAACATTTTGCCAGTTACTTAATGAGATGTCTTTTTTATAAAAAAAGATAGAATGATGGCATGTGATTACCTTTGATTGATTGTTAAATAATTTAAATGAAGCTAAATATCAAGCCTTTTGCATCAGTTTGAATTCTTAGGAATGCAAAGCTATGAAGGAGCATAAGTTGAAAATCTCTATACCCATAATATATATAATATAAAAATTCTCCAAAAGGAGGATCAAGGATTTTTCCTTTAAGTAAATAGAGCATTAGCGCATGATAGAATTCATTATCTTCTACTTTGGCTATAAAAATGCTTTAATTCTTTTTCTTCATTTTTTTTTTTTAAATTGTACTCATTGGTTCTCCAATCTACATTATAAGGTGTTTTCATTGTAAGCTTCTTTTCTGTCAAATGTCAAAGAAACAGGAATACATAAATGAACATGTCCTGTAACGGGCAATTAATCATTTATGAAATTTAAGAAAATAGGTTAGACTTTCAGACTTTTAAAATATCTTGTAAATGCAATTAACGTAAGTTTTTTTTTTGATCTCACATTATGAAATATAATAGTATAGACAAAATAGTTACGCGTGTCTTGATATTTAGCTTATCTACGAGCATAACTAAATTTGATTGGATATTGTTGAAGGCTCAAAGCTCCATGTTATATGGTAATATTTCAGCATGAGCTGTCATAATGTGGTTTACACCTTTGTGGTTTCTCATGTAGGTTCATGTTGGATGCAGAATGTAAAATTGGTGCGCATAAATTATTGGGTAGAGAAAGCAGAGACGGGCATTCATTTTGACAATGAAGTGGTACATACTAATAACCAAATAAGGCGTGCACGTTGCTGGTTCCCTTGTATGGATGAAGGATTTCAGCGTTGCTGGTATAATCTACTTGATTCCTAAAATTCTTTTCTAAAGTTCTATAAATTTAGCAATTTATAGGTGTCCATCTACTAATTTATTTAGCTGCTTTTGCAGTTATGATCTGGAGTTTACAGTTGCCCATAATCTTGTTGCTGTTAGTACTGGAAGCTTATTATATCAGGTGAGATAAATAATATGCCTGTATTAGAACTGCTAATATTCTCTCAAACCCTATACTTTCTGAGTGCTTTTACAGAAGTATATTCATATTCATAATTGATTCAGCTGACTTTTAGCCAAAAAGATGTAGAATTTTAAATTCTTACAAACTCTTCGATACTTCTAATAAATTGCAATCAACATCTTGTATTAAAAGAATGTTGCTATTTGGTGACCAAATATTATTGAGATGCAGGTTTATGGCACAACAATGCTTCATTGAAAAATCCTTGCAAAAGCAATTGCATGTAAGATTCTTGATTGGATCAAGCAATTGCATATAAGAATCTTGACTACATCACAAATAGACATGAATGTGTGTAGGGACATGAGCTCAAAAATAATCTATGAGCTCAATTGTCATGTAAAATGATATTGGTTGAAGGGCATTCCCGAGGTGTTTTTTTTTTTTTTACATTTACCTAGGGCACCCAATTAAAGGTGCTTAGTTAGAGTGTTTGAACTCCTACTCTACCGGCTTTTAAATCTCTACTTTGGCACTTGGAGATAAAGATCTCAACCAATGATTACATTGCTAAACAATGATTACTTGGCATAACTTTAGTAAAATCTTGTTTCTAGTTTCACTACCTTTGGGAATTGCATTAGTTGTTAGTCTTCCAATTCATGGGATGCCATCCATGTTACAAACCGGTTTGATTTCATGCTGGTGCATTATTTGCAGCGATAGGTTCAATTCACACTCACTGCATGCATCCTTGGGGTTGAGGCTTTGTTTAGTTTAGATTTAACTTGAGATGTTGGTTGGTAATGCCTTGGTAAGGACAAAAAATTTGATTGTTATGGCTTAACAATATATCCTGAAAACTCAATTAATAGCCAAATGGAAGGTAATTTTTGCAAATTAAAGATTGCCTCTCCCCCTTCTTCAACTATAGTAAAATCTTAGAAGGACTTGTGACTTTTTGTTTTGCTTTTTATCTTTTTTATTTGACATCGATTTACCTGAAAAGGAAAGGGTGAAAGATGAAGTAAAGGAGTTATTGCCTATCGACTAACACTGACGGGTCCTTTGATAGGTGTTATTGGCTTGTTGGTTACAACCCGATAACAAAGTGCAAGCTAACTTGCTACTAAAGAAAGTAGATTGTGATAAAGTGCATTTCACCAATTTGGCCTTTATTCACCCAAAAGGCATTATCATTGTCAAAAAGAAGGTTTGATGTGTAGTAGTTGACTCACTTTTCTGCTCGATACCAAAACCAATTTTGTGTAACATTTAGGTTATGCAATTGCTGTGTTCTTTTTTTTCTTCAAAATATTTATCGTAATGAACTAGTGCGTGCTCACACACATGTACTGATGTATATATGATGTGGGTGCAATTCACACATTTTTCTAGGACTTGTTAGTATAGACATTGCAAATTGTTATTTGTCCAATGGAGTCAGGTTGCTTGATCTTCTGTTGGAATGTTTTCTATGTCCTCTCACAAGCAAGGACCTTTAACTCTTGAGAGCAGAAGATTGGGGGAATTGCAAGCCAAATATGTCACTAACTCGGAGTTCCAATAGTTTAAATAATAAAGTGTATAATTGATGAATGTGTCCATGTATTTGAAAAGAAAAATTAATGGTGCAGTCCGTGTTCAAGATACACATGTTTATTGAATGCAACCAGATTATTGGGAGTGCAAATTGGTTATGTGAAATGAATTGTGGAGGTAGTTCTCATAAATTCAGCATATCAATCGGAGTACTAGAGTATTTTCTATTTCACCTATTTTGTTCTTTCAGAAAAAAAAAGCAACATGATGGAATGGTTCCTTGTCGACATTTTTCTACCTGTTGACTTTAACAAATTATCTAGTGTCATTTCAGTACTATTGAGAATGTTTTATGGTTGAGTATATCGAGAATTTAATATATGCATTTGTCTTCAAAGACAAGAAGTCATATGACATGAAAGTAGGGATCTATGAAAGTGAAGTTGGTAGAGATCAATTCCATAGTCTTAAAAGATATGAAGTCTTGTAGAATGATAGTGGGAAATATGAAGTCATGAAGAACAAAAGTGGGAATGATTGTTGAAAGTGAAGTTTGTTGAGATAAATGCTTTAATCTTAAAAGATATGAACACACGTGGAATGAAAGTTGGAATGACATCCAAGTACTATAATCTTAATGTTACTGGGGTCAAAATTTTATTCTAGGTAACCTATTTGGATTTGTGGGAAAAATGCAATAATTTTCATCGATGAGGAAAGGTTATTAACTACTTTAGATGATAAAAAGGTAGGAATTGTTAATGGCATGGTAAAGAATGTGATAATTTTCAGTTTGAGATGCATGGTAAGATGTTTTGCTGGATGCTTGTTTACATGTGGACAATATGAAAGCAATGGAAAAAAATTATGATTTCCGAGATGGGTAGCAAAGCATCAAGAAAGTTATCAATTTACTCAACCATGATGACCAAGCATATTTATTTTCTTCAATTTGGATTCCTTTGAATTATTGTAATTTTGTTTTGAAGGAATGTTATATAACAGCTAAACCTCATCTTACATGTGCCTAAAAAATTTAGCTCCAAATTTTATTTGGCCTTTAGTGCACTTGTCTAGCCTTTGGCAACTTTTCTTTCTTATGGCTGTGAGTAAAATTGTTTGATATAAGTTACTAACAATCCTAGATCACTAGCTTTTTTTTGTCATAATCTTAGTTGAAGACTTAATTTAGTTGTATGAGATTTTACTTTGAATCACTCTTTTTGGAGTTTGGGATTTGGGATTTACATTGATGATTATTGCTACTTTATCCATATACATATTGTTAACAATTTTGATGTAGTTAAATGCTTTTTGAATTTATAGTATTTTGTGCTCTTGGTGTGGTGCTCCCTCTCTCACATAAAAGTGAGATCCATGGGTAGAGTGTGAGTGTGGGAGTGCCGCATAATAGAATGAGCATCATGCTCGTGGATGCTGTAAACAAAGATGTGGTTGTCGACTATGTATTAGGCTTTTAGTTTTTATTGATTTTAACTTTCCATGTTTCATTATTAACATATTGCAGGTTTTGAGCAAGGATGATCCTCCTCACAAAACATTTGTCTACAAATTAGATGTTCCTGTGACTGCTCAATGGATATCTTTGGTGGTTGCACCATTTGAAATACTTCCTGATCCTCATGTTGGTCTCATATCACACATGTGCTTGCCATCTAATTTGTCAAAGCTCCGGAATACCATCAAAATTTTTCATAATGCGTTCAAGTTTGTCATCTTGGCCATCTAACTCTTGTTTTCAAATGGTTTTGACAATTGAAATAAATATTCTAAACGTTAGCTTGCATTGTTTACTGACTTGCAATATACTTTCAACAGCCATTATGAAGAATACCTTGATGCAAAATTTCCATTTGGGTCATACACACAAGTTTTTTTAGCTCCAGAGATGATTGTATCCTCAACAAATCTGGGAGCTTCAATGGGTGTCTTTAGCTCTCAAGTTTTATATGATGAGACGGTTATTGATCAGGTGTGCTCACTTGCTAAATTTCTAGATCTTGCACTCTTTGGATATTCCATGCAAATAGTCCCATGAGTACTTTTTGTGTAATTTATGTTTAGATATACTGTCAAAAGTGTTATTTTCAGCCTATTCGAAACGTAAAACATGTATCATGTTGATAATAATGTTAAGGCCAGCAAGGGTTATTTACAACCACGTAAACTAATTCTTATTTGCATGTGCATAATTCATTTTGATCTTTATATTATCATGCTAATGTTGAACTATTTATGCTTTTTTTTTTAACATAATATTGTACTTTCTAGTGTCTATGGCTTGTTAGACTTTTTTGTATTTCTAGTCCTTTAAAATTGACAATGGGACGGTATTGGGACTTAACTTGCGAACTAAAGAAGTTTTACAAGAGTGCTACTAGTTAGTGTTCTAAACCAAGGGAAAAAGATCTAAAGGAGTTTGTTTAACTTCAGATTTGAGGAAGAAATTCCATAGGTTGGTCAACTTTTGTTATTCATTGTCAACAATTTATTGATATTGCCCATGTGAATAGATCCCTTTAACTTCTCTCTTTTGTCTCAGGTCATAGTAGGCAAGTTGTGATGAAATGGTTTAATTAATTTGGAGGAAGTCAAAATCTAGGTTAGACCATACATTGTGTTTTATAATCTTACTAGGCTATGCAACCTTCGTGTTAGTGTATCTTAAGTAGGTATACTATTGTGTAAAAGAAGAATGCCATGGATTGAATTGACAGATTGACGTAGCTAAAGAAGGCTGAAAAATCATAGTGCACTAGAACAAGCCTCTTTATAAAATTGTAAGCGTCCCTTCAAGCTTGTATCTTTGCATCTTGCCTTTAGGTTTTATCGACCCTAACAAAACTAAACTTGAGCAATTTTTGTTCGTTTGGTATACCATCGATCCCATTGGGAAGGTTAAAGTTGAATCATACCTAATCGAAGAATAGCCCTTTGTCACTCTCCCTTTGGCCTTGGAATTCATTGAACCGGACAATTCCTAATAAGTTGTAGCTTGAGCTAGATCTTCTATCCTTGTATGTAGCATCTGCTGCTTGAGCTTAGGTAGTCTTTTACGCAATTGCATGAAGCATCTCACTATGCTACCCACACCTTCCTTTGGGCTCAAAGCTAGATAGGAATGGACTCAAAGCTCTGCATGGCAGACAACAACTGTCACCCTTCTCGGGCGAAGGAAGGTTGGATTGCTATGAGGAGATTTGATCATGGACAATTCTGATCTGACTTATTCATAAGCTATCTTGATGCCATAAACCAGCTAATGGTCTTTCAAAGCCTTCCATTCTTAAGCTAGTTAGGCTAGTCAATATAAATAAAGGTAGGAAACTAGAACGACCCTCTTGCCTCGTTTCATCCACCAAGTTCTTAGTTCAAAGAAGACGCCTCCAACTACCTATAGGAACCTGCTCTTCTTTGGTTTTAGAATTGGTTGATGAACAAGATTTATTTATTGCCTTTCATTGACCTTATAGCCTATATCTGACAAGGACAATCATTGCTGAGGTTGAAGCATGGTTGACTGGATTTCTTGTTGCTGAAACTAAGAATTCGCTGGTAGACCTATTTGAGTAGAGGTTGTAGTTTGGTAGTGCTAAACTGATGAAGGTCTTTCCCTTGATGAAAGGGATTGGTTTGTGACATGGGTTGACTTTGATAGGAGGCTTTTAGATTGTGGACTAGTTTGAATTCTAGGTGCAAGCTGATTAGGTTGATAAAGGGGTCTCATGTGAGACATCTATGAAGCATTGCATCTTTCTAGCTTAAAAGAAAGAGAAAGACAACAATGTGGGAAGATTTCCCAAGCTTGGGACTTTGATCAATGGGCACTAGAGGGAGGCATTGACATGCAAAAAGCCTCATTTTGGGTGTTTTTTCAGGAAGAGCACACTAAGCACAAGGATGGCCACTCTGTCTTGCGTGAGGGCTTACATTACACTCGCCTATCTATCATTAAAATCTCTTAAGAGAAGAAAGAATAGACAAGAGTCTATTTAATTATTCAGAAATCAATATCCAAAAAGTTGCGCATAATAAAGCGTCAACCTTGAATAGATCAATCATAAGTGGTCTCGTGAAGTCGATCAATGTACACCTACGATCCTATTTGACTGATAAAGAGAGCTTTTAGATCTTCGTTCTTTTGCTCAATTGTGCATGCTCTTTGCTTAACGCGTGAGTAGAACATTATTTTGTCTATTAGAAAGAGAAGAAGTGGGGTAGAGTAATGGTAAACTTGTTAGGCTCATGCCTTGAAGTTATAGGTTCGAAAGTTTCTCCCTTTTCATTCTCCACTAGCTAGACAACAAGACCAAGATCAAGAAGAAAATCGGTTGGTAGAGCAATGTTCTTGAGGGCAAGCTTCCATCATGAAGGTCCTTTTTTGAATACATCCTTCTTGAGAAGACATGTGCCATGACTCTAATACCCCTCTGGCAGGCTCCTGGAGTAGTTCACAAGAGCTTAGATTGCTTACTGCTCTTACCTGGAAGAGTGATTTCATATCTCTTCGAGTATCTTGAAGCTAGGATGAAAGATGTCTAGTAGTTGAAAGGACCTTGGTATTTGAGTGATCTTTTTATAACAATGTCACAAGGTCCAAACTTTTGAAGGGTTGATTTTTCCTTTCCAGCATTTGAAAAGTCTTGCTATCCTTGCATCTTGAGTGATTTCCCACTTGAATGTTGATAATGTTATGATAGAAACTTTCTCCTTTCATACCTTGGGTGTTAGTTGGACTGAGCAATCAACTTGAATGTTGATAGTGTTCTTGAGGGCAAACATTTTGTTGATATATGAAATAATCTTTTGACTTTACCTTTCCTTTCTCCTTTTTTTCGAACTTTTACTGTTTGGAAGATTCTTAGGAACCCTTATTAGATCTTTATTGGTTTACCTTCTTTTAAATGGAATTGTATATGCTAAGGAATATGCTCTCAAATCTAAAAGATTAAGGATCTAGGTTATGGTGCTCTTTCTCTAAAGAGCACATCTTGGTAGTTTAAGGATGAGGAAGCAACATGGATAGTTACGGGGTTGACAAAGGAGCTACTCTTTATCTAGAGGGCACATCTTGGCTGGATTGGTAGTTTTAAGGATGAGGATGCAACATGGATAGTTATGGGGTTGAAAAAGGAGCTCTTAGCCTGGATGGTTTCTTTGTTTATTATTAAAACTATTAAAATAATTGAAGATGATCTTGTGATTTTTTTTTTTATGAATTTTTCTCTAGCAGTTGATAAATGTTACTCCTACCTTCGTTACTATGTTCCCCTAAAAGATTGTTCTACTGGATTATTTTGGTTATATGACTGCTTAAAGATCTGATCTTGGATAGGTCTTGGCTAGTTGACAAAGTGTAGTGCTCAATGAGTTATATGTCATTTATACAATGGTTTTATTGTTGGTTGGTGGATTTTATATGTAGCTGGTGGGGAACATAGTGATGGCGGAATTTGGATAGTTCGAAAGAGTTGATGTTTAAGCTAGATTAGAAAAATCATGCAAATGAGTCAACTAGAATTTTCTTGGTAGACGTCTTGGTTTACTTGATCCAGAGGTATGTGTAAAGAGATCCTTTCTCTTTTTTTGCTTACAATAATGGTGGTTCATATGCTTTTACAGGATTACATAGGGGGGAGAGGTTTAGTTAAAGGGAGGCTGGTGCCAGTAAAGAATATTTCTTTCTCACTAGGAAATCTATTGACATCTGTTTTTCTTTCTATTTAATGTCAACCATAGCAATGTTGTCAAAAAAGCGAGTTGACTCTTAAAATTTTATGATTTTACTAGTCAACATGTATCTGACATGTCAAATCGGATTAAAACTTGAAAACTAGTAAAATCGGTCAAACTCGGTAAAATTGGACCGGTTTTACGAGTTTGAAAAACATATAAAATTGTGCATTCTGGTAATATGTACCTCATCATTTTCATTGTTTTAAATTTATATCTTGCGAAACTTGTGCAATTTGATAATCAAGGGCTTGATTTTGACTATAATTATTATAATTTTTTTAATGATACAAGTTATTTGTGGATTTTATTTTCGTAAAATTAAAATACCAATTCATTCTTCATAATTTCTTATGTAAACTATTAACATATCAATTGATATATTACTCTGTTTTAGCTGGCAAATATATAGAATAAAAGTTGTAAATTGACATGCTTGACCCTTGGAGTAATTAATGTTAAATGGTCTATCAAAATTTGAAGGGACTCGTTTATTGTAAATGACGAAGTAAGTGGGTTGAGTCCAAGAAGTAGAGGAATCAATGTGAATAAAATAAAGGTGTTTGGACTTTTCTATTGTTTATTTTATTTTATTTTAATTGTGTTATATTGTTAATTACTACTTGATTGAAATTGTTAATATATAATTAGTTAAAATATTTTACTTACGATTTTACGATTCGAGTTTATATTGTATATTTCGTGTCGTGTCAAAAAAGCGTTTTTGACAACCTTGAACCATAGTATTAGTATTTGCTAGTATTGTTATGATTTACTATCAAATTTTGCTTCCTTATCCGCATGCAATTTGCATGAATGACAATGACTCATCTTTGTAGTAGTAATATATGTTATTGATATTTAAATCACCCCTCCTAACCATGAGGGAGACGAATCTGTCTTATTTAGGCTTCGGAGTCCAACATTTTATCCCTATTTAAGAATCTATATGTGTTTGATAATTTGATTTAGAAGGTGACGTTGAATGGAGGATGGGAGATACATGGTCAGTTTACAATGACATTGCACACTTATTGGTGGCTGGCTATTGTTTCCCCCCTCAACAACTGACATTTTATAGCATAAGGTCATTGCAACTAGTATGGAACTTAAACCAATGATTGGATGTCCAAGTTAGACTTGCTGTCATTCTTGTGAGAGCCCATGGAAATTCATTCATCTACAGGTTTCCTACTCTCATTCATTTCTTGGAGGACCTGTTGATAACTAGGTTTTCCATTTCTGCTGTTTTTATCATTTTATTACCATGCAAAAAAGTTGATAGAATGCTTTGTTTTACCTTTTAATGGAGTCTAGTAAAGGGCTTTTGAATAAGCAATAGTGGGGTTGAAATGTTGCCCAGACTTTCATTTTGAGAATATTTTGATGTCGTGGAGGATTTTTTCCTGATTGAACACTTCACTCACTCACTCTTGCGCACAGACGTGATAATAACCTTTTCTATGTTAAAAAAACCTTTCACCTAAAAGAAAACCTACATGAGTTGCTCCATGTTTGCTGATTTTTCAGCAAGGTGTTTGATTAGAGGTTTTAAAAATGTTCTGTAAGGAATAATGTATTATATGTTAATGACTTGATACATCTTTGTAAAAATAAATCTGTTAATATCTATAAAGAATGTTACACTCTTCTCGCAATTTTGTTTACATATATTGTGAACATTATATGAGATTTTGAATTTAATGTGAATTGATGTTATTAAGATATTGAAGAAAATATTGCAACATTGGCATGAAGGTGGAAGATAATTTAGAATAGGAAACTGTAAACTATAACATTAACGCATGAGCTTCATCTTCTCCCCTCCCCCTCTTTTTTAATTAAGTTTTTAATGCTTAGGTAAGAAATTAATTATTTAAAACTTCATTTCTATGCAAAGTTTAATGCATAAAATGTAAATTGGCAGTAGTATTTGTTGTCTCTTGTCAATGGCTGTCTCGCATGCTAATTTCATTGTAGATGTGTTGCATTCTCAAACTTCACCATTGTTTTTGTGACAGGCCATTGACACTAGCATTAAACTAGCTTTTGCACTTGCAAAACAATGGTTTGGGGTATATGTCACTCCCGAGGAACCTACTGATGGTAAGTCTGGTAAAACATGGCACCTTGTACTTGACTGAAATTTAAACAATTTGTATGAATTTTGAACAATGCCAATTATTTTATTGAGACTCACTTGTTTGGTGCTTATTGTTAGAATGGCTTCTGGATGGGCTTGCTGGCTTTTTGACAGAGTTATTTATAAAGAAGTTTTTAGGAAATAATGAAGCTCGCTATCGCAGATACAAGGTTAGAACATTTGAAGTGTTTAATTTGGTGGATAGGCTATTTGCTTATCCAATAGTGGTCATTGCCATGGAGAGCAGTCCTATATGTTGATTTACCATCATTGTTTTAATTATATGGTTCTTGTGCTTTATTGTATAATGTTTTTCTTTTTTATGTTGAGGTGTATCTCATTGGTGTACTTGACTTTGAATTCTTGCTATTGGCCGGGCTTGCATGGATGCATGCATGCTTTTGATTTCTTCCTTATGAAGCTCATACTTGTATTGTTTGCATGGACTTAGGCAATTCTTATATGGTATGATGTGTCATGAGTGAGCATGGATTCTTTGAGGTTGGGTATTATCATTTATCAAAACAACAAATTCTTTAAGCACAATTTGTGTACTGGTCTAGAGAGGTTTTTAAATATCTCAAGGGATGCAGGCTGTTTAGGATCAACTAGATTGCCATTTAGTAATGATAACAACTATAGAGGGACGAGTGCAAACTAGGTTTGGTGACATCAACAACATATTTGATGACCTTACAACTAGGTTTAAGGCATTAGGGTTGCGCGCTAACATGAATTAGGAAGAAGAGAGACACCAAGGATGATGCCCGTGGCTAGCTAGTTTGTGAAAATCATCATGGTCAATATGAATACGGGGGTAGTCATCTTATGAAGAAGATCAAGGTAAGGTTGTCTGAAGGTTTAATTTTTTTTTTTTGGTGATTTAGGCACTGTTTGTTTTTGTGGTCTAGTGAGGAATGGATTCTGCTTTTGTTGTTGTGGATAAATATTTAAAGATGACATGTTTTATACGTTGCAAGAAGACTACGAATGCGATCAATATGGCTAGGCTATTTTTCAAGGAGATAATAGATTGGTGTTCCAAAATCTATCATTTTTTATAGAGATACTAGGTTTCTTAGTCATTTTTGGCTAACTTTGTGGAATATGTTTAATTCTTCTTTGAAGTTTAGTAGTATTGCTCATCCACAAACTAATGACCAAACATAGTCTTTAAATAAAACTTTGGGCAATCTTATTCGTAGCATTGGGGAGATAAGCCTAAATAGTGGGGTGTTGCATCGGTTGTGGAAAAATTTGGTTACTATAGTTCCAATCATAGCCCTTCTGGCAAGACACCATTTGAGATTGTGTACAAGAAGCCTCTAAATCTTGTACTCAATCTACATTCTGTGTCCAAAACTGCTATTTTTAACAAGCTAGCAAAGGATTTGGATGAGTAGATGGAAGCCATGCATCAAGAGGTTAGAAGGAAACTAAGAATTAGAGGATTTGTCCCAAACTCCTTGAAAATACTTAGCAGACAGAAATAAGCGTGCAAAAATCAAGCATAGGCGAGTTAAATTGTTTCAAGGAGACATGGTTATGGTTTTCTTGCACAAGGAGAGGTTTCCAGTGGGCACCTATAATAAGTTGAAGAAGTATGGTCTGTACAAGGTGATGAAGAAAATCAATGATAATGCTAATGTTATTGATCTTCCGGATAGCATGGGCATATTGAAGACTTTCAATCTTGCTAACCTTTACGAGTACTTTCCATGTACTAAACTCGAGGACGAGTTTTTCTCAAGTGGGGGAGATTGATGTATAACAATTATCCCAATAGTTGGTTTACCAGACTGACAAGGCCAAGCATCAAAAGAAATCCCTAACGAAACGCGGAAGCATCTCATATGATGCCTTGTTTTCGAGTTTTAATTATTTCTTAGTTAATGTTGGATTTTAATATTTCCTAGTTAGCTTAAGTCTTTTAATTGAATTAATAATTTACTATTTAGAAATCCTAATACTTTTAATGTTGTATGCCTCATGCATGAGGGTTGTTCCCCTTTGGTGTTTTCTTTTTTCAGCCCTTTATTAACAAAAAATCCTATCTCAGCCTTCCATATTCCATAAATATCAAAATTACCCGCATAACTGAGGCCTTCCATATTCCATAAATATAAAAATTAACTGCATAACTGAGGTAGAAGAATTTTCTCATTCCCTTGTGATTTGTGTATCTAAATATGATTTGATCTAGAATGAGACTGTTGGAAGATTTGTCTCTTTTGATAGGCATTTTATTCACTTCTCTCATTCTTTAGAACTTGTTTTGTTTTCCGATTATTCTAAATTCTTCTTTCATCTTAATTACAACCTGTCTTCTCCTAATGATATAAACTGCAAAATGTTGATTGTCAATGTTTATTTTTCATTTTTAAAGATGCAAGTGAACGTTATATTTTGGATGTGCAGGCTAATTGTGCTGTTTGCAAGGCCGATGATAGTGGTGCGACAGCTTTGAGCTTCTCTGCTTCTTGCAAGGAATTGCATGGAACCCATAAAATTGGTCTTTATGGGAAAATAAGATCTTGGAAGTCTGTAAGTTTGTTTCCATATTTTGTTTAAATAAAGAACTTTCATATGCATTCCTTAAGGCTGACTGGTTAATTTTCAATAGGTGGCAATACTGCAAATGTTGGAAAAGCAAATGGGTCCTGAGTTTTTCCGCAAGGTAAAGATCTAGCTGCTTGCACTTTAGGTCGATGGATGAATGTTTTGTGACACATCATGTGACTTGTATTGTGTATAGATGGATGACTTGAACTCAAAAGTGATGCTTTGTGTTTTCATTGATATCAATTTTTGTAGAGATTTCTTTAAACATGTATGGCATTGGTTATTTATGGAGTGTGAATTATTTTTTTTTACTGATTCCATTATCCATATTTTTGTTTATTTTGAAATGCAGATTTTGCAGAAAGTTATTTCACGGGCTCGAGATACAATCCCTGTCAGATCACTCAGTACAAAGGAGGTGATTATGTTTCTCCATAGTTATTCTATTCCAAATTTTCAATTTTGTGGATTTACTCTGTATTTTCGTAATTACTACTACAGTAGTGCACAACACATATGTTCAACCTTTTTCTTTAAATGATGATAGATTAGAAAGCTGATTTTTGACTAATTCAATGCTCGCCCTTTTATAATTCTTCTTAATGCACAAGAAATTTGCTAAATTGAGCTTAGAAGGGTGCCATGAGTATACCGGAGTAAACAATAGATGCCTCCAGATAACGAAGGAAAATCACCTTAAAAATTCAGGCTTTCTGTAAAATTTCGATAGGACAAGAATCAATGTATTGAAGAAGGCAATCCATTAATGATGTGAAAATTGTTTTTCTAACCTTTGGATATGAAGATTTAAACCTTATAGAAATACTTTCATTTGCCTCAAACCAGATAGTTCATATACAATACAGCATAATAGTTTTTTGTGTGGCACATCTCTTTGCTTATCGATAATTCCTTACCAGCACAACAGAATTTGAGTCAGCCTGAGTATAATCCAATTGACAGAGAGTAGAAACCAAACAACATTCTTTACTAGCAACTGTACGATGCAGAAGCGAGTGATTCACTGTCTTCAATTGTTTCAACAAAAACAACATTTCTCAACTGCTACCCTCATCTTATTACATTATCCTTGGTTATTAGTTCACCTAATGCTGAAGTCCAACTGAAAAAGGTCATTTTTTAGATTGTATACACGCATATACTTTATTGATGCTTTGCCTCAAAAGTATTTGATTGAATTATAGAATAATTGTGCTTGTTTACTAGAAATATGTATTTGATTTTAGTTTCAGGATGTGTACGTTGCTCCTCATCTTATTACAAGTAATACTTCTTTTAACTGTAAAGCTAACAAATTAGTGAAGAGAAGAAAGGAAGGATTATAGTGTAGGTTCACAATTTGCCTAACTACATATTTTGGAACTTTTTTTTCCCAAGGTAAATCATCTATTAATTTTTGCTGTATTGTGTATTTACATTTTATATGTTACTCTTGTGAATTTTGCAGATTTTTGCTACCATATTGTTCATTCTATTTTAATTTCATTTATTGTGAGATGCAGTTCCGGCACTTCGCTACTAAGGTTGGAAATCTTGAGCGCCCATTTGTGAAAGAATTTTTCCTGCGATGGGTCTGCTCTTGTGGATGTCCAGTGCTAAGGTATATGGTTTGTGATCTACATATTGCTTGTCTATTGGCAAACCAAGATTCAACTCATGAATTGGAAAGCTCATTTATAGAATCATAATTTGTTTCACATCGTGAATTGAAAGATTGAGAGACAATTGAAAAATACATTAGATATGATTGATAACATGCTACACTTGTAAAATGAAGAAAACATGATCAAAACATGTATCACTTCCTCTATAATCACTTGGTTGATAAAATTCTGCAAATACTTAATGACTTGAGACATTGTTCATTGATACTTTAGCGCATAATGCATGCAAAAGCTAATTTCTAAGTTGTTGAAATATTAAGCCTGTTATAATACAAAAATATTTTTAGCATCTGTTCTGTTTACCCCCCACTGTTAACAACCTCTTTTTGTCTCCCGCACAATATTCATCTTCTTTTTTCACTGAATGATATCAAGTTCTCTCAAGCATTGGGTTGGGTTCATATTTCTTTCATGCAATCTGCTTCCTCTCTATGCTTTAACTCTATTTCTTTTGATGACTTGGAACCGCCATTCAGAAACTCAGGATTTTTTTCCTGGTTATCTCTTCCCATTATTGTGATCAATTATCTTTCATTTCCTGCCTGCATTGCCTTATCAATCTCTGATTTGGTGATTTGATTCAATTGTGCAATACACTAGGTGCAAACTGTCTTGAATTGTATGGTTTGTCTTGTGAATAGTGCAATTCCAAATACCTATCTGCATGTAAGGTGTATTATTATTTTTTTTACTTAAATGTGCCTCTTTTTTTGGACTTGTTTTTAAAGGATGGGGTTCTCTTATAACAAAAGGAAAAATATGGTTGAATTGGCGGTGCTTCGAGAGTTTACAGCTGCACCTGATGCAAATGCATCTTTCCTTAACCTTGATTCTGAAAACCGGGAGGGTGATATTGGATGGCCAGGGATGATGAGTATCAGAGTTTATGAACTTGATGGCATGTATGACCATCCAGTTCTACCTTTGGCTGGAGAAATGTGGCAGCTATTGGAAATACAGTGCCATTCAAAGCTTGCAGCCAGACGTTTCCAAAAGCCTAAAAAGAGTTCAAAACCTGATGGCTTTGATGAAAATGGTGATGTGCCTGCTTCAGATATGCGCTCCAGGTATATCATTACTTGATGCACATTCTTCTTGATGGACATAGTTCATATATTTTTAACTGTGTTCATTTCTTCGCCTTTCAGTTTGGAATCCCCGTTGTCATGGATTAGGGCAGACCCAGAAATGGAATATCTTGCTGAAATTCATTTTAATCAGCCTATACAGATGTGGGTAAGATGTTCTGGCTCTTTTAGTAGAATTCTCGCATGTATTTGCATATTATAATTATAGGTAATTGATGGTGGTCAACGTGAGTTGATAGATTTAAGCAAATGAATTTCATTTTGCTATGTTCACAATTTAGCTATAATTAAGTCATCATCATGACTTTTCCCGGTTGGTTGGTGTCTCACATGTATGCTCTCTATTTGTCAACTGCATTTGAAAAAGTTCCAAGGTCTGGCCACCTTGTACTGCCAACTCTGTTTGAAGCTTTAAATATTGTTCACAAGTAATAGTGCTATGTGGAAATTTATTTTGTGGAATAAGAATTGAAATTGTTTCAAATACAATAACCTAGTAGTTACAGACCCTTGTGTTAGTCCCGGCCACAAAAATCTTAGCTCTCTCTCTCTCTCTCTCTCTCTCTTTCTTTGCCCCCCTCTTTTTGCTGTTCTCTAGTAAATTTATGTTTCTTAATCGTAGGCTAAAGAGATTGGTCGGTATATAATCATGCAGATATAGTTTAATAGGAAAAAAAAAGTTCATTATATAAAATAAAAATGTTGTAGAGAAATAATGTTAGGCTATTATCATGCGTTAAATTAATACTAATTAATGTGAGTAGTTTATATTGAATTCTGTTATGCAAAACACATACAACTAATTTATGAAACCAGGATTTATAATCCTAAAACTATCAATTACAATCAGTTGTCTCTAAAATTTATCAAATTAAGAACATGCCTAATTGTCTAATATGAAATTTGCTTAGATATCGAAGTCTATTTTTTATAAACTGTTTGTCTTTTTGGAAAACAAATATCTTTCATAAGGTATTCTGAAGTCCAATGGTATATAAGAATTTAAAAGAAAATAGAAATCTCCTAGATATCATCGAAGTAACTGGTTTAAGAAGCTAGTGTTCACATAAAGCATCCTTAAAAAGGAGTATTCTTTTGGTTTCCAAATCATTGCGGTTAAATACAATTATATCTAATATTAATATTACTTAAAAAATTCAAGTAATTTTCTTGTAATATTTTAAAATATACCCTGAAAACATGTGTTAATGCTGTAATAATGTTATTTTTTTTAAAATTACATTTGAATGTTTTTTTTTTTTTAATATTATTTGAATATTTGAAAAACATTTTTAGAATTTAGACATTGTATGTGAAATCTTCATACAATAAGTCAACTCATTCTCATATGACATTTGAAATTTGCATCTCAAAATTAAGACATTATCCCATCTTGAAAAGATTGTTTTATAAAACACATGCTATAAGGTTTATTAAAAGAGCATGCAATAAAATTGTTCTTAAAAGTCTCATAAATAACCAGTATGCTATCGATCCAATCACAAATTCAAACTTTCATGTGTCATATAAAGGAAGCAACCACAAATCTAAACTCTCACGTTATAATGTCACTTGCCAATCATATAGCCACACTCAACAACATTCATAAATATAGTTTGCATCCCTTTTCAGTTGAGTAATAGATGTGGTGAGAAGTCTTGATACTTTACCACATGATTGATGCTTATGCACATGTGAGGAACAATATATACCCATTTTATCTGTAAATAGTAATATGTAAAATTTATTTTTGTAGGATACAAGATGATTGCCCTAAGCATGAAGTCATTTGTATGAGTTACTTTTGTGTCTTTATTAATTTGTTTTGAACATTTCTACTTGATTCTGTTGCTTTTCTTGTTGCTCCATAGAATTCTCTTGTAGTAGCTGCTTTGAATATCAATTGGTAAATAACCTTGTAAAAGTTGGTAATGTAAATCAGATCAATCAATTAGAGAGGGATGAAGATGTTGTTGCACAGGCGCAAGCAATTGCAGCATTAAAAACTTTACCACAACTCTCCTTTTCTGTTACAAATGCTATGAATAATTTCCTCAACGACACCAAGGTTTTACTCTCTATCATGCTTGATTTTGATTCATGTTTTGAACAGAATGTGATTAGTTCAATGCTGTTTTGTTCTGACTAGGCCTTCTGGAGAGTTCGAATTGAGACTGCATTTGCATTGGCTAATACTGCTTCTGAGGTACTATAGCCACTTTCCACGCTCCTTATATACATATCAAGAACTTTTTATCATTAATGGAACATATTCCAAGCTTATTTGCAAAGAGGGTGTGTTTTTTTCTCTCCCTAGTTCGGTGTTTGCTTCTGTTCTTAAATTCAAACACACTTTATATATTGTACTAGATTTAAATCCCATAGTCAGAAACACTTTTTAGTAGCAACCTAAATATGTTTCTTGTAAAGATGCATTTCGATTCAGCACCTGAACTTCCCTGAACTTAGGGATCATAAAGACATATTTTGCATGATTGTTTTAAGATAGTTGGGTGAAGTGTTTTTATTTTTTATTTTTATGGATTAACAGGAAAATGATTGGGCTGGCTTGCTCCATTTGGTGAAATTTTACAAAAGTCGAAGGTTTGATGCAGCCATTGGACTCCCCAAGTGAGATTCTTAACTCTTGTGGTCTGACTTTTGGCAAGCATGCTGGAATAACACCTTAACTGATTTTGTTTCCTGCCTTGCTAGGCCAAATGACTTTCATGATTTTCCCGAGTACTTTGTTCTTGAGGTAATGCAATGAGGTAGGATATATGTATTGAGTTTGTGTCAGATTTGATGTGCGTGCGTGTGATGCAGGAATCTTTGAATACAACACCTAAATAACTAAAGGTTTAGAAGTTATAGTTGTCTTGGTGATTTGGAAACTTGGGATTTTTTTATAGGTTAGGCAGTTAGGCTAGGTTATGTTTTGGGAAGTAAACAAAATCAAGAACTACATAAAAGAAATACCTAGCATCACAACAAGGTTCTTAGAAATCACTCCTAGGAATTCTAAAGCATCACAAATAAGAGAAGCTGCATTAGACCTAATCAAGGTGGCTGCAATCCTCGTATATGACTCCGTCATATATCAAAATATGGGATCATAACCTATAATCCAATATATACCAATAAGGGAGGTGCCTTAAAGATGCGCACATAGGAGGGTACCTTGAGTGGTGCTAGCTAGTCAGTCAATTGTGTAATGGTGAAGTAGTGCACTGGCCAATTCTTTTAAGACCACAAAAATACCTTACTGAAAATGAAATTACATAATGACTTCCAAAGATCTTAAAATTACAGAATTGACCCCGGCTTAGAAAATCAAATAGAACACACTGCTCTTTATATAGGCACCATCAATTTAAGTCTATATTGAATTTTCTTTTTTCTTTTTTTGAGGTAAGCATGCACAAGTTAGCACTATTGCAACAAATGTGATGTCGAACAATTACCCCAAGAGTTTATAAACCAGATTGACAAGGCCAAACCTGAAAAGAAATCTGCAAAGAAACTCGGAAGCATCTCATATGAAGCTTGAAGTTATTGTTTGCATGTTTTAATTATTAGTTTTCTACTTAACTCGTGATTTTTAATTTAATTAGTTTTGAGTATTTAGGAATTCTAATACTAGATGAATTTTATTAATTATGTAAGTTTTAATTAGGAATCCTTTCCTATAGATGATTTTAGGACTAATACAAATATGGATGTCTAGTTTATTTTATAGAGATTAAGACTGGTATTTAGATTTAATAAAAATACTTGAGAATTGTCTCTAGATTTCTATGTAGTTAGGTCTATAACCTTGGGGCTTGAGAACTCTAGTTTTATCTTTGCTATACGTTGTGTCAAGTGGTATTAGAGCAGATCAACATCCGGATCAATGGCAAACCGTGAAGAAAATCATTGGAGGCAACCATCTTCTTAACAATGATTAGGGGATGCAAGCCTTTTGGGATAAGTTATATTGCCATTCAGTAGCGATATCAGCGTTAGAGGTGCAAGTGCAAACTGAGTTTGGCGACATCAACGCCATATTTGATGACCTTACAACCATGCTCAAGGCATTAGTAGGGTTGTGTGTAAACATGAACCGGTGAAGAAGAGAGGCACGCTCCAAGGATGATGCTCACAACTAACCTGTACCTGAACTATTTCGTGCAAATCCTCGTGGTCAATATGAATTTTGGTATTCATCTGATGAAGAAGATCGAGATAAGGTTGCTAGAAATAATATGTATGATCAAGACTACTTTATGAAAGTTGAGATTTCTTCTTTTGGTGGTGATTTAAGAGTATAGTTTCTTGATTGGTTAGCTACATGTGATTGGTTTTATGATATAAGGGAATTTTAGATTCGAGAATGATAAAAATTGCAGGGTTTAAATTGAAGCATGGGGCATTAGTTTGGTGGGGTAACCTATTGGAGGTGAGAGGGATGAAGTAATTGTTGAGAGGTAGATTTTAATATGTATGATTAACTTTTAATCCATAAGTATTAGAGGTGTTCCTAAGGTTACCAAATTGTGCAAGAATATACAATGTAATTTTTGCTCTTAGTTGAGCGAAATAATCTGCATAAAATAAGTTGTATGTCAACTTGAAAAAGTGTAGCTTATTCTTGGGTTTTATTGTAGGAGCTAGTGGAGTTGAAGTTGACAAGGAGAAAGTGAGGGCAATTTGTGATTGGCCCACACCTAAGATAGTTAGTAATGTGTGGAGTTCATGGCTTGGCTATTGGAGATTTATTCAGAATTTCAATAGCATTGTGGCACTGATCACTGAATGTTTGAAAAAGAGGAATTTTAGTGGGGTGAGGAAGAACAAAGTTTTGCCTTAATAAAGGATAAGCTATGGAATGCTTCAATGCTTGCTTTACCCAACTTTGACAAGTTGTTTGAGGTTGAATGTGGTGTATATGGAGTGGGTATTGGAGTTCTTTCCTAGGAGAAACATCCTCCAACCTTTTCATTGAGAACTTGAACGAAGCTCGCTTGAAGTGGACTGCCTATGATAAAGAACTTTATGTTGTAGTAAGGGTTTTGAAAATTAAGGAGTGTTATTTGATTAACAAAGATTTTATCTTACATTCAAATCATTCAGCTTTGAAGTCTCTGAATAGTCAAAGAAAATCAGCATGGATATGATGTCCAGGTGGATTACATTCCTTCAGAAGTTCAGTTTCATTAGGTGAAGGCCTGTATAAACTAATCATTTTTCATAGCGAGATTTTGGTTTTGAGTGTTTGAAGGAGTTGTACGCTGAAAATGCTGATTTTCAGGAGACATGGGAGAAGTGTTCTAATGGTTGAGTTGATGGAGATTTCTATATACATGATGGTTGCTTAATGAAAGGTAATTGATTGTGTATCTCTTGCAGTTCCCTATGCGAGAAATTGATTTGAGACTTGCATGGTGGTGAATTATAAGGTCATGGAGGAAGAGACAAAACAGTGCTAGCTTCGGAGGATGAGTATTACTAGCCTCAACTCAAGTGTAATGCAAACAAATTTTTTCAACACTGTTTTACTTGTCAAACAGCTAAGGGGTAATCACGAAACACTAGCTTATACATCCCTTTACCTGTACCTAAATATATTTCCACGGATTTTGTGTTAGGTCTTCCACGAACTTAGCAAGGAATGAATTTTTCTTTTGTTGTTATGGATATATATTTAAAGATGACACATTTTATACATTGCAAGAAGACTACAAATGTGATCAACATGACTAGGCTATTTTTCAGGGAGATAATTGAGGTAGCGTGATATTCCAAAATCCATCATGTCTAAAGGTTTCTTAGTCATTTTTTGCTAACTTGTGGAAGATGTTTAATTCCTCTTTGAAGTATAATAGTACTACTCATCGACAAACTAATGACCAAACAAAGTCTCTAAACAGAACTTGGGGCAATCTAATTCATAGCATTGAGGAGATAAGCCTAAATAGTGGGATGTTGCATTGGTCAAGGCAAAATTTGGTTACAACAATTCCAATCATAGTGCTACTAGCAAGACCCCATTTGAGATTGTGTAAATAAAGCCTCCCAACCATGTATTTGATCTACATTCTTTGCTCAAAGTCGCTGGGTTTAGCAAGTTAGCAAAGAATTTGGTTGAACAGCTGCGAGCTATCATCAAGAGGTTAAGAGGAAACTAGAATACTTAGTTGCTAGAAATAAGCACACAACAAACAAGCATAGGCGAGTTCAATTGTGTCAAGGAGACATGGTGATGATTTTCTTGTGCAAGGAGAGGTTTCTAGTAGGCATCTATGATAAGATGGAGATGAAGAAGTATGGTCTCTACAAGGTGGTGAAGAAAATCAATGATATTGCTTATGTTATTGATCTTTCGGATAACATGGGCATATCGAAGACCTTTAATCTTGCTGACTTTTACAAGTACTTTCTAGTTATTAAACTCAACTCGAGGATAAGTTTCTCTCAAGTGGGGGAGATTGATGCAAAACAATTATCCAAGGGTTTGTTTACATGATTGAAAAGGCCAAGCTTAAAAAGAAATCCGTAAAGAAACCTAGAAGCATCTTATATGAAGCCTTGTTTTCTTGTTTTAATTATTTTCCTAGTTAATTTTGGATTTTAATTATTTATTTTCTACTTAGTTTAGAACTTTTAATTTAATTAGTATTTTATTATTTAGATATCCTAATGGTAGATGAATTTTATTAATTAGTTAAAGTCTTAATTAGGAATCCATTCATAGAAAGGATTATAAGACTAATATAAATAAGAATGTCTAGTTTATTTTATGGAGATTAAGACTATTATTCAGATTTAATAAAAATACCCGATAAGTTTCTTTAGATTTCTCTATAGTTAGGTCTGTAACCTTAGGGCTTGAGAACCATGGTCTTATCTTCACTATATGTTGCGTCACAGTGTTATTTGAGAGAGGTTGAGGTGCATTATTATTTTAATGTTCTGTTGTTGAGAATGCCTTATTATTTTCCAAAATTAACTTCTATGTGCTCTTTCTTTTTTAAAAAAGAAACAATTTGATGATTGATTGATGTGTTCTTTTTATTATTCCCCAAAACTTAACTTCTATGCGGTGCATTATTATTTTAATGTTTGGTTGTTGAAAAATGACTTAATTAATCTCCAAACTTGACTTCTTTGTGGTTCTTTTTATTTTTAATTTATGATGATTGATTGATGAGTTCATTTATTTTTCTTGATAATGGTTTCTTTTTATATCTAATATTTGTTTTATCGAAGAAACAAATTTCAATTCAAATTTTTCTTTCAATAGTATTTCCTTTTTCCCTAGAAAAAAAGTAAGGTTACTTTCTTGCAGACTTTTCCTCACTGTGTGAAGACTTATAGCTTCCATTTGTTTTGGTTGTATTCAGGCAATTCCTCATGCAGTTGCTAAGGTCAGGGCTACAGATAAGAAAAGCCCAAGAGAAGCTGTTGAATTTATTTTGCAACTTCTGAAGGTAGGGTCTTCCTTAGCATCAATTTGAATCCTGTTTGCTTTTTTGTTTTTCACCTCTCATATGCGATGCGAGAAACTGTTAAAAAATATTTGGTTTTCCTTGATTGATGGTGCATGGTAGCTGGGGGGGGGGTTTATTTTTGTTATTTGCTAGCATGTTTACCAATTGACTCTTGTAGTGGTGTATCAATAAAATTGATGAGCAGATTCTTGCTATAGATCGCAAGTGAAAACTTGGGCAGGAGGTCAACAGGCTATTGTGTGTTTCGTCATGATTGTCCTGAATATGTGAATTGTCTAGTGAGAGTTGCTGGATGACATTTGTAGTGGTTTACCAATAAAATTGTGGTGGATTGGTATCCTTGCTTGTCCTCCGCTGGAGGTTCTTTCATTTAAGCCAAGGAATGGATAGTCTGACCAGATCACAATTTGAATTGTCAATGGAAATAACATAACACGGAACAGTAATCTTCTCTAGCCAAAGATAACCTTGGCATTCTTATATTTGAATCATACTAAAGCTAGGATTGTAAGGGGAGGGAAATGTGGAGTGCAGCAATGCCGCTAGCTAATCCTAGGGGTTAGCCCATTCTTTGGTTAGTATGCAGTCAATGATTGCCTGAACTTAGAGCCTTCTCTTCCTTTATCAGTATTTAAAGTTCAGGCATGCAAAATGCCCTATCCAATGTCATGTTCTTGTTTGCACTTTGCATTGATTTGTTGCATCTCGCCACCAAAATTCTCTAGATATCAGCATATTGCACGCCATTTTTCTTGGAAAGCCCATGTATAATCCATGCATAGTAGTTGCTCTTTTTGGGGTCTTGGGTGCCCTGTTATTTAGTTATCTCTTGTTTCTTCTCTTTACTTGTTGGATATGCTCAGTGGTTCAACCAGATTTGATTTGGTTCTGTTGTGTCTGGCAGTATAACGATAACACTGGAAATCCTTACTCTGACGTGTTCTGGTTAGCTGCACTGGTCCAGTCAGTTGGTGAACTTGAATTTGGGCAACAGGTTTTTCAACATCATTTTCTCACATGCTATAATTTGTTGACTCTTGACAATACATAATTTCTGGTGTTACTTTTCAGCCTTGTATAAATTTTTAAGTACCTGTTATTTTAATCCCTCAGTGTGTTCTGTTCTTTTCGTTTGAGAGTGTTCGATGCAATGCATTCTCTCTTTGGGCTCTCACTATATTTTAGTCACAAATGTAAAGTTCTTAGGAAAAGAAAAGTTATTGAAGGATGGGATTGGAATTATTGGTCATGGACTTGTGGGAGCTTCTGAGAAGCAGCTATGTTATATTTCTCCATGCCTCCACTTTTTCAGAAAAATAAATTATTATATTAATGAAAATGTGTAAGAATTCCTACTCAAAATGGAGAATAAGTTATCCACCATGGAAAGAAAGCTACAAAACAGAAAGCATATAGGGCACTCCATGCCTGCTGAGTATCAGCCAAGGATACTCCCCTAAAGCACCACCCAAAAGTGTCCTCCCATATCAAATTTCTAGGAGTATATTGATTCGCTAAAACTCTTGCATTCTCTCCAACCAAATATGCCAGAAATTTGCAGACTGTATTGCCATAAAACCTTACAATCCTTCTCCCTGATTTCACATAAAATGTCAACATAAATTCTGCTGACCACATGAGCAAACACCAAAGATGTATCACCATAGCCAAAAAATCTATGCTGCATGAACATTTCAAATGCATTAATAATGAATGACTGAGACTACCATTTATGCTTCCATTTGATGCTTTATGTCAGATGACAACAATATTTGCATTTCTTTGTCTTTCTACCGGGTTTAAAAGTTAACAGTTGGGTTTTCTTTGTCTTTCAATACATAAGTTGATCTGGCATCAAAGTTGTGTTCGATGTCTGGGTAGAGATATTTGATACCTATACGCTGTGAAGTTCTGCATTCTGCCTTCATATACAACTCTGAGGGCTATAACTCTTGTTGCTTCTTTAACCCCTGGCAGACTGTTCTCTTTCTGTCCTCCCTTCTCAAGCGAATTGACTGTCTTTTGCAATTTGACAGGTGCATTGGCTTCTAATTTGTTGGATATATTTATTTCTTTTCTGATAGGTAGTTTTTTGGAAAATACTTGTAAGTGATTGAATGTTTCTTAATGTTTTATTTGCTAGGCTGATGCTGAGTTATAATGGGATCTTGACAATCAGCTGTATTCGAACATTGACACAAATTGCATTAAAACTCTCAGGATCCATTCATCATGTAAGTTTTCTACTTCAATCGAATCATGGATTGCTTTCTAAACATTTCTTGATTCATACATACCATTCATTACTTGCTGCAGGATCATGTCTTTGAACTTATTCAACCTTTTCGGGATTTCAAGACAATATGGCAAATTCGAATTGAAGCCAGTAGAGCACTCCTTGATCTGGAATTCCACTGCAAAGGCATGGATGCAGCATTGTCATTGTTTATCACATATTTGGAGGAAGAACCGTCATTAAGAGGTTCTGCATTATTTGTTATGGAAAAAAAGAAAAGAAAAAAGTTTTTTTGGTTCTTTTGCATGTTTTATTTATCCTCATGATGTCCTTGTGCTTTATTTGTTTCTTTTATAAGGGGTCTTCTTTACTTGGTTGCAGGGCAGGCAAAACTTGGTGCACATGCCATGCGGTTATGTCAGATACAAGATGAGTCTGATTCTGAAGATTCTATCAAGTGTACAACTCTCTTGGCTTTGATTCGTCTACTTGAAGGTCATATCGGATTCAACAATACCATTCTTCGGCATCACTTGTTCTGCATTTTACAAATCCTTGCAGGAAGGTGAGTACTGATTTCTTCCTTTCCAAGTTATGGTTTGTCATTCATAGAAGTCATTACAGGTTGGGTTGTCCAGGCTAGCCTAACTTCATTTTAGTAGGCTTGGAAAGATCCATAATTGTTGCCAGCCAGGATCCAAACCCAACCAAATCATCAGGGTCAGCTAGCACCCTATTGCTTTCCTTGTATTCTTAATCTCAAAGTCAGTAAAGTTAGGGTATATCTACTCTGAACCCATGAATAGTGAACCACAAAATAAATTTAACTCTCTCAATGACTTGTTTATGTGATAAATATAGTGTGCTGGTTACTCCACATTTTAATAAACACCATGAAGTCTAAAATCATTGGGTAAATGACTAGGGATGCACACTGATTGTTTTTGCATTTAGAACCGTGTTTAGTCGTGTTTCAAAAGTGCATTTGACTTGAAAAAACATCAAATTGATTTTTTTTTAATGTTTTTCAATGATTTTGATGTGTTGATGTAAAAAATAAAAAACAATTCTGAAAAAAAAATCATTTTGATGCATTTGCAAGTGAAAAACATTTTTGAAAAGCATCATTCACCATAATACTAAACACGCACAAAGTTTTTCAACCAGGTTGTAGTTGTCGTTCATGATAGCACAAATCCTCATTATTATGTGCTCAAGATTCCATTTTAGTCGAGGGAAAATTTTTAGTGGAGCTTTTCTTATTTTGATTGTTAGAATTCATGTGCGCGCTCGTGTTGGGTGCATTTACATTGGAAACAAAATTTTGATATATTAACGTTAATTGTTCCTTTTCAGGGCCCCAACACTTTATGGAATTCCCAGGGATAGAACATTATGTATTGGCGACTCAGAAACTTGCATTGATCCAAGGAATATTTTTGCAGGTCTTGTGACAGAAACAAAGCCCCTGGAACCTCCTATGGAGATTCCAAATCTTGCACAAGATAATTTTGCCTTTCCAGAGGCTATAAAGGAAGCGGGTATAATTTCCAACAAAGATCAACATAAGATGGATATGGCCATTCCAGAAGGTCCCAATGATCCAGATACGATTTCCAATAATCATGGACAGAAGATGGATCTGGCCATTCAAGAAGCTTCAGAAGAAGTAGCCGTGCCTGAAGCTTCAAAGGAAACAGCCATCCCAGTAGCTTCAAAGGAAGAAGATAACATCTCCAATAGCCATGAGCGCAGACGGCCAGTTGTTAAGATCAGAGTCAAACATTCTGCTGCTTCCAGTAGAGCTGAGGAGACTGATATTCAAAATGTTGAGAGATTCCAAGGTGGGCATCATGAAACTGATCGTGGGGCCAGCAGCTCTGTTTCTGTGGATGCACCCCAGAGGATTTCAACTGAAGCTGTGAGTATTAGCTACCAAAATCTTGAGGAAGTCAACTCGTGTCTTGACCATGGTTCTCGGATGAGTGCTAGCATTGGCAGTGCAAAATTAGCAAGTGATGGTGACAATTTTGGAAAGGAACTCCAGTGCACTGCTGAATCAAGTAAAGTTTCTATGCACCCTCAGCCTGATGATCCATCATCACCTAGAGTCATGCAAGATAACCTTGTAGACACTGATGCACAAAGGTTTGCTAGTCTACAATCCCTCTCAGTTGAAAGAGTTAATCCTGATGGTGGTTCATTGGGTATTATGGCATCTTCTTTTCGAGGGAAAGAAAAGGAGAAGAAGAAGGATAAGGAAAAGAAGCGGAAGCGGGAAGATCATAAGGGGCACCGTGATGATCCTGAATATTTGGAGAGGAAACTGATGAAGAAAGAGAAGAAAAGGAAAGAAAAGGAGATGACAAAGTTGCTGAGTGGTGGGGCAAAGGCTGCATCAGTGGACCTGCCAGGTAAGAATGAGAAGCCTACCATTAAGTTGGCAACAGTGCCATTGAAACCAAATGAACCCAGTGAATCCAAAGCAGTGGCCACAAACATTGAAACCAAGCCTGAGCCATCAGAAGGTACTTCTGTTCCCAAATTTCGAATTAAAATTAAGAATAGGACACTTAACAATTAGTGATGTATGAAGTTATTAGCTACTTCCTCGTAGAAATTGTTCAAATGGAATCCCTCTGAAATTTTGGATGTTTAGTCTGTCCATGTCAGGAATTGGGTATTAATGTGAGGAAGTCTTAAATGTAATCGAAACCCATCTCTGTTGAAACAATTTGTGCTTGATTTTTATTTTTTGAAGCTTTCAAGCATTGACTTAGACTTGCCTGTTCTGTTTCCGTTCTAGTTTCATTGACTTAAATTTTATTAGGAGCTAACTTAGTTGAGGTAATGCATTAATTATCTGTATCCATGATAGTAGAAAGGGATTGGAACGTGTTGGTTGTGAAAGTTATTTTTATTGGATTCTAGTGCCATAGCCTGACAACGTCAAATTTCTCTGATCTCACTCGTGGTCTTTGTAGTTGGTGTTACTATTAATGATTTAGATATAGTTACGCATAATTGCAGTTGGTAATTTATTTGTGAAAGTTAAACCTGGAAGGGTTTGTCCTGGTTTCGGGAAGTGGATGGATTGACGTGCCATACCCTGAATAAAATCGATTTTGCGGGGAAGATAACCATATGTGATGAACAACACCTAGATGCTTTTTGTGATGTGCTTGCTTCCCATTCCAAAAAAGGGGAAAATTTCCTCTCTTAAGATTTTCTATCCCCCTCTTGTCATCCTTTTCTACCTATCCAGACCTGCTTTCATCATTTAGAAGGAAGTAAATGTTATAACCGCCCTGATTTTTCAATGAAGCACATGATTGACATTTTGTCCCTTTACTGTTATTACACAACTGGTGATTCATGTATATGATTAGCGCAAATGCTATCAGAAACCAACTTATTTTTCATGAAGCTGGCTTAGCTTTTGTAGAGCGTAACAATTTTTGGCCAAATAAAGGTTCATGGGAGTATGATTTTTGGAGTCAAAACTATTTCCCGGTGCTAATGGTCAAAACTTGCAAATTAGGTTAGCACAAGAACACTTGGCCAAATAAAGGTTCATGGGAGTATGATTTTTGGAGTCAAAACTATTTCCCGGTGCTAATGGTCAAAACTTGCAAATTAGGTTAGCACAAGAACACATACGTGTACTTGTTTACAGGTTAGACATGGTGTTTCGTCAAGGCCACATTTCTTTCCCGTTTGAAGTGTAGCAACGGAGAACACCACAAACGAATCAGTCTGCTTGACATTGAGGAAGATTTAGTGTCCACTTATCTAAGAGGTAAATTCATTTTGGAGGATGGGGAAATTGGAATCCAGTCTTTTGCTTGCTAAGGTGATCAACTCACGCTATTTACTTACTAATTAAGGGTTTGGTAACCAAAAGTTGAATTTGCGTTCGTATGGCCTCCATCAAAAAGCCGAGAAGAATTTTTTTTTTTTTTTATTCAGGCTTTGCTGGTTTGTTTTTATTGTAACATTTGCAATCTCGATTTCAACTGTGTTTTTAGCCATCAATGTAGTAGCTATAGCCACAGCCTAAAAATTGACAGGTGAAAGAATAGGGTCTCCAGAGCAGAGAAAAAACCCCTAGCTGCAGATCAAAGATTCTGTTTGTGGATCTTGTTCTTCGATTTGGTTTTAGTAACAAAACAGTCGGTCAAAAGAGAGCTGCTACTTCTGTGTCATGGCCCCTACCACCAAAGCTCTCTCGCACGGCATAGAGATCGAGTTTATTGAACACCTATAGTCTTTTCAGAATTTAATCTCTTGAGAATTGAGTAAACGTGCAGGATTTGAGGAATATTTTAGGTAGGGTGTCTTGTTACTCATTTTTAGATTATATATATATATATATAAACGAAAAATAGCAGTGAAAAAAGATACCGAAACATCTAGAAAATAAATAAAAATTAATTGAGAAAGTTTAAAAAATATAAAGATTAAAATTTAACAGCATATTTTTTATTGATAAAGACTCTTGACAAAGAAAATTTAATTTTAAAAAAGAACAATTCAAAATCAAATGTTTAAGGACTCGATTAAATTTTATTGAAGGTTTAATTGAATTTATGAAGTGTTAGATTGCAAGAAAAATTGATTTTTAAGTCAATTTGGGCTTTAATTTGAAGAAATTAAAGTTCAGGGGTCAAATTATAATTTTAAAGAGTTGATTTGGTCAAATCAGGGGCTTAATTGCATAAATATTGAAGTTTGATGGACAATTAGAGACTTGATTGAAAAAATCCAAAACTAAGAACCAAACTGGAAAAGACACGTAAATAGAGGGATTGAAATTGATTGAATTAGGGCCAAGTTGAAAAAATTAAAAGTTTGTTGATCAATTAAGTGTCAAAATACACAAATTCAAAACCAAGAACTAAAGTGAAAAAGAAGCCCAACTTCAGGGTTGATGATTGAATTTGTCAGGGATGCAATTAAACTGATTCTTAAAATCAAAATTATAATTGAGGACTTGATTGAACAAATAAAAATTTATGGATTGATTTAGAATGACATGTTTTTTACGCCATTTCCTTTGTTTTGTGCAAAATGACGTTGTTTCATGCACTATTTAGTAGGAAAAAAAAAAAGAGCAAACATTATTGTTTTGATAACATTGTTTGCCATCTTCATCCCTTAGACACGCAGTGGCAAAGCAAGAAGTTTGTTCCCCTACATTTGTCTCTCTCCCTCTTTCTCTTAAAAACCAAAAAAACTCACAACTCACACCTATAGTTGACCACTAGACATAAAAGCAAAGAGGACAAGCCATGCGAGCGGTTGCTCAATGGCAACCTGAACACCTCACCCCTGTGCCATGACTGAACAGAAGGGGTAGTAGCTCCCCCCCTTCCCCTTATAAATACCAGGGGAGAGAGAGGAGCGGAGGAGGAAAATTTTGACGGGTGAAAAACAGATGAAGAACAAGGGACGAGAGAACTGAGAAAAAACATAAAGAAGGAGAGGGAAGGAAAAGAATGAAACAGAAAAAAAAAAAAAAAAGAGAAAGAAGGAGACGAACAACCAAAGAGAATGACAGAACAACAGGGAAGAAAAAAAAAACAAGAGAGGAGGAAGAGCACACAAAAATAGAAAAAAGAAGGGAAAACAGAGACTTATTCTTTTGTAGAGGGAAGTAGAAAAAAGGCAAAAACCACCGTTTGTCACCACATAGTGCCACTGTGAGCCATCGTCAACGCCAGCAACGACGCAACTCTCATCGCCAGGTCAACCTCCTCCTCCTCCTCCTTCTCCTTCTTCTTCCCTACCTCCATTGTTTTTGCAATTGAATAGTGGAGAGTCTCTCCATTATTTTTGGGCTGGACATTGCCAGTCCAGACAAAAATGGTTGGGCCGAGTCCGACCCAGTCCAAAAAAAGAGAAAACTATTGTTAGGCCGAAACTAACCCAACACTCTTCTGGGCCAATGCTGGCCCAACACCTTTGGGTTGACCTCGACCCAATCCCAACTCCTTTGGGCCTACCTCAACCCAATTTCTTTTGAGCTGATTTCGTCCTAGTCAGCATGGACTAAACCCATATATTTAGGTTAGGCCATCCCATTATATATTAATATAAAAAAAGAAAAAAAATATTCCAAAAACATTCTTTCAAAATTTGTGTTTTTCCCGTGTATTTTTCTATCAATTTTGCTTAATATGGGCTTGCATTTTTATACTGTAAAGATACAAATCTAGTATTAAAATACCTGATTTTTTTATGAAATATTGCAAAAACATTATATAGAAAACAACAAAAAATATTTTTTTTTCATGTATACGACCAAGTCTCTCAAAGATACAAAAATCCTATCGTATCTTTATACAACAAAAATTAAAAAAGAAATATATGTATTAGCATGTATTTTTTGTTTTAATAACTAGTTTATTAAAACCATGAAAACTAGGCCAATATTTTAAAAATACTAAAAAAAATATTTTGTTTTCTTTTCATATATGGGATTATGAACTTATATGTTATACGTATTTCTAATATTAAATAAGAGTTAGTGCTTTTTATCGATATTAGAACAATTAGGTTTTACCCGATAAGATAAGAATCTCCTTACTAAGGAGGACTTGTCTTCAACCTTAGACAAACCAACAATTAGAAAATACAATAACCCCTTAGCATATATCAGAAAATTAAACAAAGCATCTTACCTTAGGTAGGGCGTATTTGAGGTCCTAATATCTTCCCTTTACACAATCAGTCTCTGTGTTTGATCTCTAAGACCAATTAGGGTTCCTAATGACCAAATACTAGGTGACGACTTCCATTTCTTCTTTTCCACTGAGAAAAGACAAGAAATCCTTGTCTACAACATTTCCCAATTTTTCCGATACCCAAATATCATGAGAGTAAATGCATTCGCCGCAATGCCGCACACATGTGATAAAATAACGATTCCACTGGGGACCTTGTGGACTAACCTTTGTTTTGTCTAATTATTGTATTTTATTGTCGGGTTTTTGTGTTTATTTGTTAATATGCATTTCCTTTATTTATTTGCTTATGCGCTTTAAATTTTGTACATATTTGTTCAAGCATTGTCACTACAACATTTAATTGTTTTAACTATGAAATTCTTTTGTTGATGTGAGATTACCATTCTGTCGATGAAACTTTTACCTACAAATTCACCAACCGAATGTGTCCATTGGTATAACGTTCATCGGTAATTCCATCATCTATCAGTAAAAAAAATAAAATCGATGGTTTTATAGACGGAAAATGCATGCCAAAAAAAAAAATACCTGCTGGAAATATGCCGATGGAGTAATTCCTTCGGCATATGTCCATTAGTGATTGTGGTATATGCAATAAAGTTTTCCCAACTCTTTAGAAAATACAGAATGATTTAGTCCGTTGGTATTCTCATCGGTAAATCATTGACGGAATTAGTCCATCGGCGATTGTGGCATATGCAATAAAGTTTTTCCAACTCTCTGAAAAATACCAATGGATTGAGGTTGTCGGTAACTCCTGTTTTTAATATTTAAAAATATTTTTAAAAATAAAATTATATAAAATAATAATATAAAATTGTATAGAATAATAAAAAAAAGAAAATAATTAAACAAATAAAATTGTATAAAATTGAAATATGTAAAAATAAAATTGAATAATATAAAATCCAAATATTCATTAGAATTTTATTTGTACAAATAAAAATTAAACTAGAACAATGACGACATTAGAGGAGGAGGGGGAGGCTGGTCATTCTAGGGACAATACGACCAAAAAGAGGGAGCACACGTACCACCCATCTATGATCTCATGTCCATGACCATTTGACAGAGTTGTCCATATTTTTCGATGAGATGAGTTGTGTGTTGTTGCAAGGCCAAGAACTCCTGAGACTGAGTGCTCGATACGGATTGGGAGCTCCCAACGGTTGGGACACTACGGGCCACCCACAAGTTCTCAATCGTGGTGTTGAAGAGTCCGCACACTTGATTTCTATTAGATTCACCAGATGATCTTGCCTCCATCCACAAATCCGGATCGAAATCAGGGTGGGTCAAAGATTTGTCCCCGTATCTCTCCCTGATGGGATGTGAATAGTTCTCCTCGCCTCTAGAATACATTGATGGTTTGTGTTCGTCGGTGTTTCCATCAGCACCGATGGTTTGTGTCTGTTGGTGTTTTTATCGGCGATATGAGATGTGAACAGTGTCCATTGTCTCTGGAATACACCAATGGTTTGTGTCTATCGGTGTGTTCATCGACGATATAGGATGTAAACAATACCCATCACCTCTGGAATACATCGACAATTTATGCCCGTCGATGTATTCCATCGGTGATATGGGATGTGAACAGTTCCCATCGTTTGTGGAATACACCGATGGACACAAACCATTGGTGATGTGCACAATAAATGACAAATTGTGTTTATATTCCTTGTATATCCTCCCTGTAAATACTTATTGAAAGATGCACGCACAACACTAAAATAGAAGCTCACATAAAAATTATAAAATAAAAATTTCTTTGTACATAATTTCATCCATAAATATTATATTATAAAAAATTGTATTACACTTTTATGTTCTGATAGTTAGTCAGAATTATCTTCTTCTTCTTTAATTGAATTGTTGTCAGCTCCATTGCAATCTTCAACGTTGATAACATTGTTATCATCTTCTTCATTAACTTGTGCTTGTCCGCTAGAGCTCAGAACAACATTCAACTCCTTAGTGTCAACATCAATAAGTCTATTATCGAAGACATGAAAATTTGAATTTTCTTCTAAGTCAATCGATGGAGCAACTTGATATGGTTTAACCATCTCACTAACTTGAAAGACATCATCTCCCACACTTTGTATCTTCATTCTCATCCTGAACAACCTCGACACAACTCTTAGGTTTCGTTTTTAAAATGGATAACAAATCATTTCTTGAACAATCATTTCTAAAGAAAAGGGTGTATGTGTAATAAATTTGCTGGCATTGCTTGGTGAAAACAAAGACATTATTTACGTTATGAAGTCTAGCTTTTGAGTTAATATCAACTAGATCATAATGGGGATATACTTTGATTTCTCTGTCAGTGGTGTCATACCAATAACATTTGAATAAAAACACTTTATTATGCTTGCTATGATATTGTAATTCAACAATCTCTTCCAATCTACCATAATAGTCAATTTCAAACTCACTACAAGTCGATCCCTTAACACAAACACCAATGTTATATGTCTTTCTTCCATGCCTATATTCTTCAGTATAAAACACATATCCATTAACAAAATACTCATTGTAGCACTTCACTTTTCTTTCAGGACCCAGGCCGAGTTAAGACAATGAAGTACTAGCATTCTTTCTCATTTGATAAACCTTATATATCAAGTACAACAATGAACAATAAACAAGAATTCTATAATGAAGTTAAGTACAATGATAGATAATGAGTTTGTGATAGTACTTACATGTGTATTAAACCACGTGGCAAATTGTTCATCTTGTAATAAAAAGATTTGGGATTCTATCAACTGTGAGTTATTAGACAATAAATATTATCGATGTTGCCTACGAGGTTTTCAAAAATGTATGAGTTTGTGATATTATAATAGATAAATAGTCTATTTACAACAAAGTTTAAGTAGTGATGTGGACCATCCTAGAAACACCAGCAAGGACCCATTACATGTTCCAAATGGTCCAATAACTCGGTTCAAGACAAAGACATTGAAAGAGGCATTGAATGCATTGGTTTTGAAGGTTTCCACCAAGTCAGAATTGAAAGGTTCATTGGAGTATCAAGAGGAGACCCTAGTACATCTTATGCATGTGCAAGAGGGGTCCAATACAACCTTATTTGGGCCATGAAGTGAGGACAACAAAGGAAACAAAAGAATCCTACTACAACTTGGAAACAACATAGGTGGCTATCTTTTCCTTTTGTTTCTAGGATTAAGGGGCTGCATGGAAGGCTATAAATAAGCCTTGAATAAGTTCTATAATATTTTACTTCATTCTCTTCTTCTCATGGAAGAGCAAGGATTTAATATTAGGGGCTTTATTTTTATTTTGATAGCTAAATCCCAAGGCTTGTTTGGGCTTAATTAATACTTTGTTTTCAGCTAGGATCCAAGGCTTGTTTGGATTAAGTTATTGGCTTTTCAGTTTAAGGTGTTAGGCTAGTTTTCAGTGGACCTTATATAAGTTCACATAAGGGGTCCATTAGGGTTAATTTTTCAAGGACTATTTAAACTCATGTAAGCTAAAATTTTGGCAGCTTTGATGAATATTATTTTGAATTTTTCAGTTTTAACGTGTGAGAGTGATTCTTGCATTCTTCAGTTCTTGAACGAACTGAATCTGACTTATCGAAGATTAACTGGCTTCGTGGCGTCATTCTACTCATTCCAATAGTGTTGGTTCCTTGGGGTAGGTTTCCATTGTGTCACACTCTTATCGGACCTCTTTCGACTTTCTAGAATCAGATCTCAATCTTGATTGTGGGTTGCGTGACCACGTGATCACGAGGTTCGCATCAAGTAGTTTATATACTTACTAAATAAAAGGTCTCAGTTCATCGCATTTAAATAGCATATAATTATGTGTTTGTTTGAATTCTATTTTAGAAAATCTCTATTTCAATTAAAATAGCAATAAAAGGTCGTCTAGGATTGAAGAATATTGACAAGTTCCCACTCAAAAGCATTTCACCACCATCATCATTTCGTGGAACGTGGTTGATTCTCGTTCTTAAATGAGGCTTGAAATAGTACGAGATAAATATTGAGAACTCTTCAATAATATAGGCCTCACATATCGAAACCTCATCATACACCTTGTTTTTAACCTTTTTTCTTAAGATTGAACAAGTACCTGCATGGAATTAAACAAATATTTTAAATTAAGAAAAACAATGAAAATACACTAGCAATACATTGTATCTATAATATCTAACCTTTCGAATGGATACATCCATCTATACTAGACTGGGCTGCCAACTTTGGCATGTTATGGTAAATGTATCAATAGATGCTCTATAGAGTAAAAAAAAGATGGAGGAAATATTATCTCAAGTTTGCATATTGTCTTGACAATATTCGTTTCAAGCCTCTCAATGTATTGTGTCTGCAACTTGCTGGAGCATATATCTATATAGAAAAGATTGATCTCCGTTAATGCATCTCATATCTCCTTTGGCAATAAATCATGATAAGCTAGTGGAATGAGTGTTTGCATAAACACGTGGCAGTCATGACTCTTCATTCCATATAATCTGTATTCCTTCAAATTAATCAACCTTGATATGTTCGAGGCATGTCCATCGGGAAAACACAAAGTCTTAAGTCATTGGTAGACCAGTAGTCATGCATTCTTTTCTAAGGTAAAGCTTGCTTTTGGCTTTGCGACCCGTGACCTATTAAAAACCAACTCCATATTTTTACGATGACAAAACAACGTTATGTCCATTCTTCCTTGAAATTGTCCTTTGTCTTCCCTTTCACGTCCATGACCATCTTGAAAATATTCTCAAACACATTCTTTTCTATATGTATGACATCAAGGTTATAGCGGAGGAGATTGGTTTTTCAACAAGGAAGCTCCCAGAAAATACTTTATTTTACCTAGTTATAGGTCAAACCAAAACCAAGAAACTTCTGCTTACCGAATTGGAAACCAAACACAATGTCACCGTACTCTGACACCATTTCATGTAATTCTTCACCAGAAAGACGTGGGGGTGCAACATCCTTTTCAACTCTGTCAATAAAAAAATCCTTTCTGTTTTTTTCTGTACCTGTGATCTGTTGGCAAGAAATGTTGGTGGTAGTAAAAAAAAGACATTTCCCCCTGTTTGTTAGCATGAATGCCTTGTTGTTTTCCATCAGTATGGACATGCTAGTTTTTCATGCATGCTCCAACCAAAAACCATTCCATAAGCTGAAAAATCATTGATAATCCACATCAAAGCTGCTCTCATAAGAAATTTTTGTTTTCTCGATACATCATAAGTCAAACCCTAGAGGACCACAACTATGTCAACTCATCAATCAACGGTTGAAGACAAGCATCTATATTCCGACTTGGATTTTTAGGACGAAGTATGATCATAGATAAAAACATGAACTCCAACCTTATTCACATCCTCGGTGGCAAGTTGTAAACCGTAAGTATAACTAGCCAATAAGAATAAGAAGCAACAAATGACCCAAAGAGGTTAAATCTATCTATACATAACCCAAGACGCATATTCCTTGATTCAGCTAAAAAGTGAGGATGCACACTGTTAAATTATTTCCATGCTTCACCGTTAGAAGGATGCATCATCACTCCATTCACCGTATTATGTGATTGGTGCTATGTCATGAGCTTAGTAGTCTTTGGTGACATGAATAACCTCTGCAGTCTAGGTGTGATTGAGAAGTATCTAAGTTTTTTATACACTACAGAGTCTTTCTCATACTAGTTCTAGGTTTGTAACAGGAATGCCCACATGTCATCCACTCGATCAGCTCAATATTTTCAAAGTAGTACAATATGCAGAAGTTTGGACACATGTCAATTCTCTAGTATCCTAAACTGAGGGGTTTCATCATGGACTTAATAGAATAGAAGTTCTCTTTGAAGTTGTTCCCTTCAAGTAAAATGCTTCTTGCCCATTTGACAATTCTATCATAACCGACCTTACTCAACCTAGAATCTAACTTGATGGTGAACAGGTGCAATGATCGATAATTTTCTGTGATTTGTGCAACTATCCCATAATGGTTCATCAGAATCTTTCAAAGATCAAAAAACTTGGTCGCGTTTGCATTAGGTTCTTCTTCTATGATTGAATATTGACTGACATTACCTTGATTCATTCTCATTGCATCCATAACCATATTCTTGTAAGGGTTATTGTGGTCATCTACAACCTTATACACGTTGTTAGCACTAGAAGTTGATCCAACCATCCAATTTACCATGCTCTCGTTACGAACAAAAAGTTCTCCATGAACCCTTTGTGTAGAAGATGCATCGTTCCAACTTTAGGATGAAGAAACTTTTTATTTTTACACCTCTTACATGGCACTGGTAGCCTCCACTAATATTTCTCGGAATAGATGTTGTAAAATTAATAAAACTCTGAACCTCATTATAATAATCCATCATTCGCAATCCATGGAGTGAGTCTCGATACATCCATGAACAATCATCGAAGACTTCTATCGAACCTCTATTAAATAATGATGATAACATGTATTAATTAACTACATTAAGTAAATAAATTTGCAAAAATATTGGTTTACCTTAAGATTATCCAACTTACTTTCAAACTTCTCTTAAATATTCATTATCAATTATCTACATACATACAAATTTATACACATTAATTTATGGAAATTACAACTCGGCAATAAAATTGACAAAAATTAAAACAGACCCATTAAACTAGCCATTATTTTTTTTCTGGAAAGATAAGACAATTTACTATAACTTTCATGGTACAAGTGGTTCCAGTTCTAATGCTAGCAATGACTTTTTATTCAGACAAGAAGATAAGGATTTTCACCAAGTCAAGAGTTGGCCATCCACTCATCAATTAGTCATTAAATCAATAGTTCCAAATTTTAGCCTATAAAAGGAGGCATTTGCCATGCATTTAGGCATCTTGATTGTTCAGATCAAGATCATTCTCTTTATATTTTCTTTATAGTTTTGTAATGTTTAAGTTTTATTTCATGTTATATTTTCCTTAATCTCTTGTTTATGCTTTTCATTTCCTTTACTATACTTATGTTCTTATGTTGTTTACTTATATTTTTCTTCTTCATTATGTTTTGCTAAGTTTATTATGTTAAGGTGAAAAGGTTTCACTAATGATGTTAGAATATGTATAATATAAACTCATCATGAACTTCAATGTTTATATCCAAGAAAGTTTGTTATTAACATATCTTATCTTTTTATCTTACTAATTCTTAATACCTTGCTTATTAAATGGTTAATCTAGATTTGTGTTGTATAACACTTTTTACAACAAATGCTTGGCAGTTTCATAGCCAATCGTATGGTATAACCTACACCTGTGCTATGAAAGGAACTTGATTTGTTGTTAACATAAGTTAGCATCATGAATTCTTGACAATATTTAAAAGTATGGTGTTACTAAAATAAGATAATTAATATGATCATGTTAAAAATTTATAATTAACTATTAAGGATAAATAATCTGATTGGAACCTCCTTTGTGTGTGGTTTCTAGTTGATTAATAAAAAGAGTTTATACTATACTTATTTCTAATACTATTAGTGAATCCTCTAACATTGACAATTGCTTTTATCATTTTTGAATCCTCACATTAATCTTACATCTTAAATTCCTCTTTAACTTATTATTATTATTATTATTATTATTATATAGTTAACCTCCCTATGGTTCGACCCTGGTCTTGCCGAGTTATTTATTACTTTGACAGTCCTACACTTGGGAGAAGACATCAATCTTTTGGTTGTGTCAAGTTTTTGGCGCTGTTGCTGGGGAGGTAAATTTCTATACAAATTATAAATTTTGTTATATTTTTCTCCTTTCACTTTTCTTTTATCTAACTTTTGTTTCTTATGTTTTGTCTCATTTTCTTTTTCTTTTTCTTTTCTTCTTTTTATTCTCTTCCTACACGTGCATGAGAGTTTGGTCACATACATTAAATGATAGACTTTGTAGGGTATCCTCATCTTCTTTAGAAAACATGGCTGAAGAGGATAATCAGTTGCTTTATAATGAGAATAATGAGAATAATCGAGTTAGAACACTTAGAGACTACATGAATCCAACAAGAACAATTGCGCGATCATGTATATTTTTTCCTCCTGATGCATCTCATTTTAATTTTAAGCCAGACATTATTCAACTTTTACCTTCTTTTTATGGCTTAGATCTAGAAAATCCATACTTGTATTTGAGAGAATTTGAAGAAGTTTGTAACGCTTATAATGACTCAAATTGTAGCATGAACACCGTCAAATTAAAGCTTTTTCCTTTTTCTTTAAAAGATAAAGCTAAAACATGGCTATAAAATTTGAGACTAGGATCCATTTGTGTTTGAGATGAAATGCAACAACAATTTTTAAAGAAGTTTTTTCCATCTTACATAACAAACTCTTTCAAAAGACAAATCACCACTTTCACTCAAAAACCAGGAAAAACATTTTACCAATGTTGGGATAGGTATCGAGACTTGCTTAATACTTGCCCTCATCATGGTTTTGAAACATGGAGATTGGTTTCACATTTTTATAAAGGATTAACACCTAAAGATAGGCAAATGGTGGAATTGATGTGCAATGAAACTTTTGAAGATAAAGACCCCGATGAAGCAATGGAGTACCTAGACTTACTAGCTGGAAATGCTCAAAATTGGGACACTACGGGCACTGATGAGGCACCGGGTAAAACTCAACCTCATACATCTAGTGGAGGTATGTACAACCTCAGGAAAGATCATGACCTCCAAGCTAAATTCGCATCTTTAGCTAGAAAAGTTGAGGTACTTGAATGTAAAAAGAGTGGTCAATTAAAATTTATTCAAGACATTGTGTGTCAAATCTATGAAACAAATGAACATGCAACCAATGACTATCCAACTTTGCCTTCTTTGAAGGAATGCCTCCATGAACAAGCCCATGCTTTAAACAGTTTTCAAAGGCCCAATCATAACTCATACTCGCAAACATACAACCCTAGTTGGAGAAATCACCTAAATTTTAGTTGGAAGAGTGATAACAATAATGCATAAACTTCATAGCCACCATTTCAAGCATACCATAATTTCCAAAATTCTCATGGATATGCACCTCCTTATGCTCTACTTTCTAGAAGAAATCTTGAGGAAACATTGCATGCATTCATTGAAAAGCAAGAGACAATCAACATTCAACTTGCTCAAAGCATGACAAATTCTAAAGATGCTCTTGCAAAATTCATATTTGCTCTTAGTTTTCAAAAGAACGGTAAGTTTCCATCTCAACCACAGCAAAATCCAAAGGGGAAATACAATGCAAATGCAAGTAGTTCCAGAAGTCAACACATGTCAGTCATCACTCTTCATAGAGGTAAGGTTATTGAAAAACCCACTCTTGAACCTTATGAGAAAGATGATGAGGCAATCTCTGAGGGTAAGGAAGGGGTTGAATATGAACATTGCAAAGAAAAGACTGATTCCTCACCAGCACTTCCATTTTCTCATGCTATGACCAAACAAGAAGCAATCGATGATGAAAAAGCCACCGAAAATGTTGTCGCGGATCATTTATCAAAGTTGACAATAGATTCAACATCTAACATCACACCAATCAATGATTACTTTCCTGATGAATCTTTACTTTCTCTTAGTTCAATGCCTTGGTTTGCTAAAAATAGCAATTTTCTTGCTTTAGGAATTTTGCCAGCTCATTTGGATAACCAAGATAAAAGAAAGTTTTTGAGCGACGTGCAAAACCTTTATTGGAATGACCCTTACTTATTCAAATATTCTCCTAATCAAATATTTCAAAGATGCATTCCTGACAATGAGGTAAGTAGTGTCATTAAATTTTGTCACTCTAAGCATGTGGGGATCACTTCTCGTCAAAAAAGACAACTTCAAAAATCTTACAAAGTGGATTTTACTGGGCCACCATGTTCAAGGACTCATATGCATTCTGCAAAACTTGTGAAAATTATTAAAAGGAAGGATTTATTTCAAAACATAGAGAGTCTTTAGATAATCTTCTATTGACTCTTAAGTCTCATCATAGTGGAGATGTGCATCGGACAATTCATGATTTATGGCCCCATTTTCATAAAGAACATGCTCATCATAGTCTTGGAAATTTGACTAAAAAAAGACATTGTTTGCCAGTTTTTAAGAAAACTGGATGGGAAGCCTATCCCCGACCTATAGAGGGCGTTTAAACTGTTCTTGGACGTAAAACCAAGGGAAGATGTGAGCCACAATCACAACTACCTGTACATATACATGTTTTTTTTTCAAAAAAAAAAAGAACAAAAAAAAATGAGAAGAAAGAGAGAGAAACTCCAGCTGGCTTCCATATAGGTGATATGATTGCATTTCCTTTTTCTTATTTATAAAACCTTCTTCTTCTTCCCTTCATTTCTACTCAACCCATACATTTTACAAGCATAGATAGGTCTTGAAATGGCAGGATCCTCAGCTCTTAAAATAAAAAATATTTGTGTTTTTTGTGGATCTAATCCTAGGAAAGAAAAAGAGTTTATAGAATCTGCAAATCATCTTAGTCAGATACTAGCTGAGAGAAAGATTCATTTAGTATATGGGGGAGGCAATCTTGGGTTAATGGGAAGTGTGTCAACAGCTGCATTCTTAGGAGGCAGTCAAGTTTTGAGGGTCGTCCCCAAAGCTTTAGCAAAAAAGGACATCATTGGAAAAACAATTGAAGAGGAACTATAGGTCTCCATAATGTTTGATCGAATAAATACAATGTTTAACCATGCTGACGCCTTCATTGCCTAACCAAGTGGTCTGGGCACATTGGAAGAGATCTTTCATATTTCTTCTTGGACCTAACTGCATATTCACCATAAACCTACATGTTTGTTAAAGTTAATGGTTTTTATGATAATTTGTTATCTTTTCTTGATTAAGCTGTGGAACAACAATTTCTAACATCTTCGGCACGACAAATCATAATCTTTGCTGCTACTACTGAACAATTGATTGACCAACTACAATCTTTCATCTCTGTAATTGATCCCTCTATGAGTCGCATAAATTGATTAACTACTAAAAGCCGTGAAAAGCTTAAATTGGATTTGAGCCTTCGTTTGTGAAACCTTGTGTCTTTTGGTTTTGTTAATAGCACATTATTTTGTTTTGTTATTTCTTATATTTATTTAAGTGTGTTTCAGGTTTGTCAGTGTTCGTTATTTCAAGTGATGTCTTCTATACTCCATTTTTCTACCTTAAGACATTGAGGACAATATCTTGTTTTAGTTGAGGGGAGAGGGTAGTAGTTGACATTAAAAAAAAAAAACTTACTAATTGTTTTTGCTATTATTAAAACCATTTGACAAAATTGTTATTACTAGGATGGTAGAGTAAGGGAGAATTTTATTGACTCTTGAGACGCATCTTAGTAAACATTTTCCAATGATTATTTGCAATATTCGTAACAAGGTCTATCACATACTTCTCTTGAAATATTCAAGTTTACAAACTCTCGCATTATTATCAATTGATTCTGCTCATATACTCATTTAACAAGTATTCTTAAACATTTATTTTCACACACACACTTTAACATATGATTGTGGGTTGCACATTGGATTATTACATTATTTATGTTCTTTTGTTAAAGGTAACAACTAAGGGAAATGAATAGTATATAATTTGCAAAAAAAAAATATGATAATAAATTTAATTAAATAAATCAATAAAAATGTAGATAAGTTTGGTGGCGTAGCCTCCCTAACCTAAGCAATTAAGCCTGAAGGGGTGTTTTAACACCTAATACCCTAAAGTCAACTAACTTAGGAACTATTAGCCCAAAGCTTGTTACATGGGTTGAGGAGAAAAGTTTAAGGGAATCAAACATTGCACTATCTACGTATCAGTATCTGCAACCCGAATTACTAAGCTCATAGGGGTGTGTCAACACCTAATGCCCTAAGACCAACTGGTCTAGGAGTCATTAGCCAAAAGCACGTTACATGGGTTAAAGATGTATTGTGTTTTAAGTTATATGTATATATATTAAAAAAAAGAAAAAAAAGATAATAATCCCAACCTAAGGAAGTTAACCTTAAACATTAGAACAAAATATTGTTTTCTTCCAATAAAAGCTCCATTACTATTAGTGGATCCTCTAACCTTGACAATTGCTTTTATCATTATTGAATCCTCACATTAATCTTACATCTCAAATTCCTCTTTAACTTATTATTATTATTATTATTATTATTATTATTTATAGTTTATATAGTTAACCTCTCTTTGGTTTGACCCCGGTCTTGCCAGGTTATTTATTACTTCGACACTCCTGCACTTGGGAGAAAACATCAATCTTTTGGTCGTGTCAAGCATCTTAAAATACATGGTTCAAATAAAAATTCATACATAGTTCAATCACCTTAAAATACATGGTTTAAAAAAAATTCCAAAAAACACTAAGTAATTAAACCAAGTAAATTCCATCATCCAGCTCACATATTATATAATTTAATAAAAATAGTCTAAAGAAAATTAAACACGATAGATTCATAATTCAAATCACAGGTTTCACGTATCTGATTACAAAACCTGAATTGATCTAATACGTCATTGTTGTAATATTGAAAAAAAAATATATCATCTTAGGATTCTGGTTCATTATTTTTAGTTAATAATCTTTTTTATGTGAATTGATATATTTTTTAATTTTTTTAAATAGGTCTAATAATGAAACTATTCTCATTTTTTAAATTAAAAAATAATACAATTCACAACATAACAACATAATATGTGCCACCTATTTAGTTATAGATGAGTCTGCATCATAATTGAGTTGTTACATTTGATAAAATTATCACGTCAAAATATACGCTAGATTGCAATATATTGAATATTGTTAAAAAAGATTGTTAATGCAGTAAAAGAGCTTGCAAATTAATTATATAGAGATAATTGTTTATATTATTATCGACCCATCATTTAATAGTTATAAGATCTATTAGGAATCAAGCCTGACAAGGAAGTCTGCCATGTCATCTCTTTCGAGGTGTAGCTGGCAGCACATCTTTTGTGTGAACAAATGGCATGCTATTATTGGTCTGGAGAAAACATGTATTGCACTATTGCAATGCAATATATGTTTTTGATGAAATTGTAAAATCAGTACCAAAATCATGATTTTTTGCTATTTCAATCGATTTTATCGATTTCACTCGATTTTATTAATTTTCGAGTTTTTAAGGCACTGAACGTTAAGCATATATTAACTCATAAAATCATTAAATTGTGATTTTAACAATCTTGGTTGTGACTAAAAAAGTTAAAGAATGATGAGTTATATTGAGATGAGGGGGGATGTTTTAGGGGGGAGAAGGGTTGATGGCCAAGTCATGTATTAATTATTACTGATGAAATTACTAATGGAATATATCCATTTGTAAATTCATCGGCCATTCTATTGGTGAAGTACACAGATCACTATATGAATATCCTGATTTGAATCTCACTATAATTCCGTCAGTATAATCATCCACAAAAATTTCCACATCATCGCATTGCTTTGTTTTTTAAAAGTCTTTATATTCCATTTGTGATTCCCTCAGTATCTATCGAGGAAATGTTTTTGTCAGTATTACCGATGGTTTTAGCGAGGGAAAAAATTCAGTCGGTAAATATCATCTCAAAATACCGACAGAAACATTCCATCGACAATTCTGTTTGTATTCATTGAATTTCTGGTAGTGTATATAGAATTGCCTCATGCATCACATGTCTTAAATTTTCAAGCACACACAAGCTTTTAAGTTAGGTTGGAGATTAACAATCTACCCTATGATTATTAGTCAGGATTCATATGTGTGAAACACCCAACTCATATTTAAGTGTCTGCTTGGTAATGGTAGGCAAACGTGCCTTAACCATTTCTCGCAACGCCCCTAAACTGTCTTTACAAAGATCGTCATTGAGTAGATATGAGATCCTTTTGAGACTAGATAGTCAACCTACCCTTATCTCATATAAAGATTAGAACTTGTCTTTAGGTTGTATATGGTACCTTCATTTTGCGTCAAGGTAAGCCCTTCTTAAAGCATCTTGAACTCAAGACTTATGAGTGACACAATGGCCGTCACTTAGGACATTTCCATTGTAAAATTTGGATAAGAATTAAAATTCTTATTTCATCATGCAAGAATTATGATCATATGTCACCCCTTGAAAGGCGAGTTCATCATATAAAAACATGTTCATACATTTATCATGCATACTCTAAGGTTGAAACATAGGTTCCCCCACCTAAGGTCTGTAACACCGGACTAAAACAAAAGATGGAAAATAAAGAAAGGGGTCAAAGAGAGCCTTATTGTCAAAAGGAAATTGAGAGCATCAAAGGTGAAGTAACTAAACTCATAAATTTGCTTAAACAAGTGTTAAACTTCAAGAAGGGAAAGGGAATGTTTGCACAACATCCTGTGGAAACAACATCAGTCCACGTCCTACACACAAGAAAAAATAATTAACTCTTCTCCTCAGCACTCCACCAGTAGAGGCCACAACACCAAAGCTGCACCTCCTCTCCTTCTTTTCAGTTATGAATGACAGTAGCAATGCCTTTAGTCATCAACGAAAGACAACCTCCATTCTTATTTAGCTGCACCGTTAGTTGTTCATAGCCTTCACATCTCCTTCTAGTAGCATCCAACAACTACCAACCTTTCGCACCATGAGGTAGGACCTTCTTCCCAGCCACCTCCATTGTGAGCTCCATTCCAGTCCAGCAGCATAGGATACGGGTTTGAAAAACAAGAGCAAACTTTAAATTTTAATGTATAAGAGCTTTTTCTATAAAGATCTGTTTGTAGTTATGATAGTAGGGAATGCAATAAGGGATGTAGTAGTTTTAGATCATCTACAATTGTCTCCCACCAATGTTAGCATTACAACACAAAAGTAAGGTGAAGAGACAGACTTGGACTAAACACTGAAACTTCAACAGAGTAGAACTCCCTCTATAAGTGTTTATTTACTGCACTATCAGTGAGGAATTGAAGAGGAGATAAAGGAGTTTCAGATTAATCACGATCTCCTCTAGTAGAGACAACGCGTGACTCCATGTGTTGATAGTGGCGGTGCTGCATGGTTCATGCGCTGCCATGATTACCTAACAACTTTGGAAGGTTTCCAACAGTCCCTGGATAACCACAATGACTTTGGAAGATTGACATGAAATTATATTGATTGCCAAAAGAATTAAACAAGCTATCAAGATGAGATAAATTGGAGGTCCTACCATGGATTCTAAAACAAGGATGACAAATGAATTTGAAAATGACTTTCAATTAGGAAACCTTAGTTGTGTGTCAAGCCTCGTTGTAGCATCAACTACTTAATTGTCTTTGTGAAAGATTGACATACCTCTGTCACTTAAGTTTGTCTACCAGCATTTGTTTGACTCCGCACTTATTACCCCAACTCCATGAAATCTTATGCAACCACTATTTTCTAGGTGGTATAATCCAGACAAGGGATGTGAATATCATGGTGGGATCGTGGGCTATTCAGTTGAATGGTTGCATAAGTCAGCTTACCAAAAAAAAAAATTTCAGCAATCAAGTTCGAAGGTTGGTAAGCAAGAGGTGAGTTAGAGTTTGTGAAAGATATTGTCATTGGCCATATTATCACTAGAACATCCTTAGAATGACAAGTGATCAAAAATGCTTAGCAAAACACAGATATTGATAGAAAAGCTTATCCAAAAAAGGTGTTGAATTATCAATCATATTGTTATGGAATTTTGCTATTCTACATTTTATTTTGGGATTACATCTCATCATTTAATGAAACATGTCTTTTCTTTGTCTCTTTATTGTTTTGAAGTCAGGAGATGTTTAGCATTTCATTTTTGACAAAATATTTTGATCAAACTCCAATGTGCGATTAAGACTAATCAATCCTAAAAGATTAAAAGTGTTTTGATTGCAGAAATGACTCGATGTTTGTTAAAATTGCAACATGGGATGAGCAAACAAATTTTAAACTCACACATGAAATTGAACCACACATCATGTAGCTAAGTTTTAGCAATATGCATAATGACAGGTAATGGATTCAGTAGTTATGGACTCGCGAATCATAATTCTTATAAGTCCAAATCATTACAATGGATGAGGTCAAAATTTATCGGTTCTAACTAACCTTACTTGAAATGGGAAAAGACGATCTTTGTCAACACCAGAAAAAATCACAGACATGTCTTTTAGTATCTATAATAAAGCTTGTGATGTCTTTAAAAAATTAGATTGGTTATTCATCAAAGGAAAATTTTGATTTGCATTATGACCTATGTTAAAAGAATTCTTATTTTTAAAGTTAACATTGTTATATGTCATTTCCTCTATAAAAACAACAAAAGAAAGAGAGTTGTTGGATATTTGATGTTGATCCTAGGTTTTTGAAACCCTTAAACACCTTTTAAGCCTATGAATTTCCCTTTCTTTCGTAGCCATGAACCATAGCCTATATTACGTGCTTTGAAAAGCCCTTTTTAATCAAGTAAACAATTTGAACCAATAAATTTGAACCCTCATATCTTAGGTAGTGCATTTTCTAACCTTACCTCTTTTCGAAGGCTCCTTTGAGCCCTTGCTTCTCAGATAGTACACTTTCAAGCCCTATCTATTTTCCCTGTGAATGCTCTTTTGAGCTCTTATCTTCTAGATAGTGTGCCTTGAAGCCCTATCATATCGTCCCTTCAAGACATCTCTAGCAAAAGAGATAGGTAGTTCATATTCTTCACCTGGACAGGTCGCCCATTATAATAAGACCACTTTGGAAAATCTTTGTATTTTTTTACTTGGGTCAATCGCCCATTACAATAAGACCACTTTGAAAATTTTTTATTTTCCACCTGGGCAAGTCATCCTATTACAATAAAACCACTTTGAAAAATCATTCGTATTTTTCACAACTTTGAAGAATCTTTTCATTTTTCACCACTTGAAAACCTTTACATTTTTCACCTGGATGAGTCTCCAGTTATAATAATACCACATTGAAAAAAAATAATCCCTATCTCCTTTTATTTGGAGTCCACTTTCTAGATTTTATCCTTCAGATAATATATTTTTTAGCCTTTATCCTTTTTTTTTTTCTTTGAGTGTGCTTTTAATCTCTCACTTCAAACAATTTCAGAAGGATTGACCAATTCTTAACATGGTGAATTCATTATCACTGTCGCATGTGTGCGGCGGCGCGGCGATCGTCCACCCTCAAGGAATAAAAAAAATGGTTCATGGATTTATCCTTTAAAAATTTGTAGAGACAAGGAATTCTTGTCTCTTATCAGTGGAAAATTGGAATGGGAGTCGCCACCTAGTATTCTGGTTACTAGGAACCTTAACTGGTCTCAGAGATGGGATACGGAGACTGGTTGCGTAAAGGGAAGGTATTAGCACCCCAACTACGCCCTACCTAAGGTAGGCTGCATTGTTTTAATGTCTGATAAAATCTAAGATTGTGTTGTGGTTTCTTATTGTTCGGAATACGTTTACGGTTTAAGAAAAGTCCTCCTCTGTAAGGAGATCCTTATCTTATCGGGTAAAAACCTAACTATTCGAAGTTGTCAAAAGAAAATATCTTTTTAATATCAGGAATACGTTTTACGTATAAATTCATAATCCCTGATACTAAAATCAAACAAAATAATTTTTTTTGTTGTTTTTGAGATTTTGGCCAATGTTCTCTTGACTTTAATAAACTGGTTATTAAAGCCAAAATACATGATAAAATATTGTTTTTTTTTTTTACATATGAAATATACGATATGATTTTTTAGATTTGAGACACTTGGCCGTATGCACAAAAAACATTTTTTTTTATTGTTTTTCAATTGTTTTTGTATTTTTGGAAGTTTTTGCCGAAAACCGGGTATTTTAATACCGGATTTATATTTTTACGATGTAAAATACAGACCGATATTAAGCAAAATTGATAAAAAAAAAAATGTGCTGGAAAAAATTGTAAAAATTCTGATGAAAAAAAATTTTAAAAAAAATTTGAAATGGGCTGGTTATTGTGCCTAAGCACAATAACCAGCCCTCCTTCAGCTGCAGAACGTGAATTAATTCACGTTCTGCATGCAAACGAGGGAGGGAGGAGGGCAAACGGAGAAGGAGACAGGGCGGCGAGAGATTACCTACGGTGACGTCATGGCGGTGCTGCTGGCGGCGTAGGCACGGGGGCCGGCGTTGCTCTGTTTCTCTCTCTCTCTCTCTCCATTTTTTTTTCTCTCTCTCCATTTTTTTTTCTATCTACTTCTGCTTCTGCAGTTTTTCTTTCTTTCTTCCTTTTCCTTTCCTTTTCTCCTCCTCTTTTCTGCTCTGTCCTCTCTCCTCTTCTCCCTTCTTTTCTCTTCTTTCTTTTTCGGTCCCCTTCCCCTTATTTTATAGGCAAAAACAGGGGGGGACGTCGTGGTGGTGGCCGCCCCCTCCACTATTGATCAATGGATAAAAAGGAGGAGGCAAGTGGGTGAAATGCGGGCGTCTTATTGCGCCAAATCCGGGTGGGAAGTCGGTGCGAAACAGAGGAGAGAAAAAAATCTTCTTCTCCCCTGTTCTCTACGTGCGTAGGGAAGAAGACGATGGTGCCATTCAAAACGACATCATTTTGCATTTTTTTATTTATTTAATAAACAGTGCATGAAACGGCGCCGTTTTGGTCAAAACGCGTCAGATTTTTTTAAAAGAAAAAGACGCCAAAACGCGTCAGATTCAAATTTAGGCCCTCAATTTGCGCGCGTTTTGCGATTTGGTCCCTGGTCTTGGATTTCTTCAATTAAGTCCCTAATTGACTATTAAACTTCAATATTTATGCAATTAAGCCCCTGATTTGACCAAATTAACTTCCAAAAATTATAATTTGACCCCAGAACTTTCATTTCTTCCAATTAAAGCCCAAATTAACTCCAAAATCAATTGTTTTTGCAATTAAACTCTCCATAAATTTAATTAAACCTTCAATAAAATTTAATTGAGTCCATAAACTTCTAATTTGGACTTTTCTTCCTCAAATTGAGTTTTCTTTATCATCGGGACTCTCATCAGTCAATGATATATTGTCAAAATTTTAATTTTTATATTTTTGAACATCCTCAATCAATTTTTGAGCATTTTTAGGACGCTGTGACATTTTTTTTTCACTGTTATATTTTTTGATAATATATTTTTTTGAATTTTATTATTTTTTATGTGGGGATCCAAAAATGGGTTACAACAATCACCATTTTTTATTTCTTTATAAAGCTTACTATCTAAAGTCTCTTATGAGACTTTTTATCATAAGTATTGTAAAGAGAGGGGCAACTATCATAACTCATTTTTGAGTTATTCCCCAAATTCATATTTTTTTCTTTTAAAAATAAAAAACTAAAATAAAGACTGGTATTTTGGCAAAAGCAAGCTGAGATGATTTCAAATGTAGAAAAAATCAAGCATGAATTTTAGATGGAGTCAGTAGTCTAATTGTACCCCATTTAACTTAAAACTAAAAAAACAATACATATTCAAGAGCAAATTAAATTACTATTAGTAGAATCTACATAACAATTAAGCCTAAAATTTTGTTTGTTCTCTCTATGTACGTGTAACTATGTATCAACTATCAATAGTTGAAAGAAAGATGAAAGTTGAAAAATTAAAGAACGCGAAATAGTCGTTGGATAACGTAGACAATATATGTTTTCTGATGAAAGCATTAAAATGATCTTGAAATCGTGTTTGTATACGATTTCACTCTATTTTAATAATTTCACCTCATTTTATTTATTTTCAAGTTTTTGAAATGATTCAGCATGTTATATATATATATATATATATAAAAATATATAAAGTCATTGTACGATTTACGAGTTCAACAAACTTGCTAATATTATATTTTCTGTGTCTGTGTTCCTCTGACACTGCTTTTCCTATTCCATTTTCCATGTTCAAGTTGCTAGTATGCTAGTACTAGTAGCTTCTTCGGTATAATTAAGTGAACAGCGTCGCCAATATATATAATGACTGATGGGATTTCTTGTCACTAGTCTTTTTGTCTTTTTTGTCCGCTTCCTCTCTTTGTCTTTGTTTTGTTCTCTCTTTCTGGGATTTTGTCTTCATCATTACTTTAGGTGGACCATTTGTGAACAGAATAAGATGAAGAAGTTGCAGAATTTAAGTTTAGTTAGTGAAATTAACCTTGGATACTATGAATTGACATTGCTTATCAGATTGTCTCTCTTATGTGTTACATATGATTTCGCTACGTTCTTGCTTTGAGGTGTTCAGTCTTGGCACATGTCATTATATAATATCTTTAGGCAAAACTCGTTTTCTACTTTCACAATATATTTGCATAACTTGGTTGTTTCGTCACTCAATGTCTTTCCTTTTCCTTCCTTTTGTTTTCCTTTTGATGGAAGTGAAAGCTAATAAGGAATGTTAATTTGTAGTTTGATGGGTGAGACTGTTGTTGTTCTTTAGCTGTATTTTGATGGGTGGCCTGATCAATGAGGTTTCCGAGGAGTCTTGTCGTTATGATGCTTTAATTCTTTTGCTATTGATGCTATCAGTTCTTAGTCGATTTTGTGTGTTCTTGCCTTGTACTCGAGTTTCATGGCTTGATCTGGTGGAGCTGCTGCAGCTGTGTTTTTGAAGTTGTTCTTTTGAGCTTTGGAGGTGCTGGCGGTGTTATCTCTGCGAAGAGGTAGCTGTTGGGATCGATTATGCTGCTTAATTCTCAAGTTCCTTGTTGTGCCTCGCAATTTCTTTCCTTGATGGGTGGATCTTGTGCTGTAGCAAGGTGAGATAAATGTTCCAAGCATTCCAGCTCAGCTACAGCTACCAAATTCAGACAACACATTCTAGACAGTTTCTGCTTGGGAATTAAGTTTCCTGTTGATCACGCTATGCTGAGTGGTTTGTGTTGTGGAATTTCAATATATTTGCCGCTGCGGTCCGTTTTCTTGTCATCCGGGTATAGTGTTTTCCTGTTGTTGAATGGGGTCCTTTTGTCTTGAGAGTCTACTGTTAATACTTTGTGTCCATCATCCTAATGGCTTCATTAGTTTTTTTGGATGTACCTGCTAACGATTTCTAATCAAATTTGGCTTCTATTCATTTAAAAAAAAATTAAAATTGTAGGTGTAATTTTGAGCTAACTGTATTCCATTACAATATCCTGACAGCATTATTTTCGACATGTAAAGCTCATATCGTGGGGAGAGAGTTATTACAGGACAATCCTCCGTTTGCCAACAATAGTCCAGGTAACAACCCAAACCTGTGCAGCTTAATTTAATGCTTTCACAGATACTGATCATTACTGGGTCTATATTTTCTTGAATGCACAAAATGAAAATTCTTGTGTATGCCATTAATTAACACCACTTTTTTGAGTGCCTATGTCTAAGTGTCCTGGGAAACTTCTGGATCTTCAGTGTATGAAAATTGAAAGAGAGTTGGGATAGGAAAGAGATTTTCTTTTCTTTTTTAATGTAACTTCGACTGCTGCTCTTTGGTCTTGATGTGATAAAAGAAAGGTATACGGGGGCATGGGTTGGAAATTTTTAAGATGCAAATAGTCAAAACTGAAGATTCTAAGAGATCTTCATAGGTCCTAGGTTCAGAGTTTTTGCCATTTGCAGGACTGAAAAGATAAAGGAACACTAGCATGCACACATACGTGAAATAGAATTGACTAGTAATTTAACCTGCTCTTGGTCACACTAAAATTCAATTTAAAATATGTCAAGTTGTCGATGCATTTTTTTACATGAAAATAAAAAAAATTATAAATCAAAGAGAAGATGCATGTATTTAATAAAATAAATTGAGAAACCATTTAACATTACACCGTTAGTAAGATGCGAAGATAGTTTTAAAACAGAGAAAGAATATGCCAATGTCTTAAATGTGTTTTATTACATTATGATTTTTTTAATTGAAAAATATAAAGATATTGATTATGCATATGAAATAAATTTTTTAAAAAAACATAATCTAATAAATTAAGAAAGAGTTGTTGATGTCAATTAAATACTAAAATAAAAAATTAATATTTTTCACAAAAGTAAAAGAAAGACAAATATACAAATATTTAATCTTGACTTTTCCTTTCAATTTATATGTTTTTTATTTTTTTATTTTATCTTCGAGGTTATTTTTTCATACCAAGTACATATGATTCCTATTTCTAAATACATCATGCAAAATAAGATATATATATATATATATATATATATATAAAGGATATTAATTAAAATAAAAAATACAAGGCATAATTGAGCTTGACTAATTGCTTAAGAGCCCAAGCATGCTGGGCTTAAAACTTAGGGCAACGCGCTTAGTTTTTCTTATTTTGTTTTTTATGGAGTGGACAGCATGTCCTTTTTTTTCCTTTTCTTTTTAATTGACAGGTCATTCACTATGCTAGATGATTTTTCGTCGCCTATACTTTTCTCCGATCACCAAAGGTGTTTGAGAAATCATGCTTCAACTTTTGGTACCATAAAAACTATAGTTTTAAAACTCGGACCGGCCAGGCAGGTCGATCCGGGTATGGGACCGGCCCGGCGGGTCGATCCGGGTATGAGACCGGCCCGGGTGGAAGCCAAAACCCACTTGAATATTGACCCGGACAGACCCGGTCGACCCGGGACCCGGCTAACCCGGCAAGACCCGGTCAAGACCCGGCTTCAAACTCGTTGACTTTTTTTATTTTATTTTTTTTACTAAAACGATGTCGTTTTGATTTTTTAAAAAAAAAAAAATTGACCCGGCTGACCCGGCAACCCGGTCAAAACCCGGAACCCGGGCCTTAGACCGCGCCAACCACCGGGGCGGATCTTAAAACTATGATAAAAACTGTTTTTTTAGACTTTTTTTTACTTTTAAATATCTAAAAAACACAATTAGAGAAGCAATAACAAATATACCAACATAAAATGCAAATAAATTGATTCAAAAAACAAACCAAGCCAACAAATTTTTCATTCTCAATTTCGATTTTTTTTTCTTTTTTGCAAGATGAGGGGAAAACAAATCTCAATGGAATTTTTTTAAAAAATAAAACTTATTAATACCAAGAATAAATATATCGGTGTTGAATGGTGGCCAACGATGATTATTTTTCTCCTATCTTTTTTTTATATATATATATTTTTATCTAACTTAAAAGATTAAAATATAAAATAAATAAAGTTATAGATAAAAAGTTAAAACTTAGAAAACAAGAATTAAAACAAAGAAAGAAATTGAAAATAAATAACTTTGGAGACAAAAATGTCAAAAATAGACCTCAGCTACAATAGTGAAAGGAAAAGAGATAAAAATTTGTATTTTTTAATATTTTTAGATCATTTTAATATAATAATATCAAAAATAAAATTTTTAAAAAATATATATTATTTTAATATTTTTCAAATAAAAAACATTTTAAAAAAATATACCTTCATAAAAGCAGCGGTCTTAACTAATTCAAAGGTAAGGCCCATCGTAGAAATCTGTAGTGGCCTGTATTGTTAGAATTTGAGTTCAAAATCTTTTTTTGGAGTACCTTATCTTTGAGTTTTTGCCCAATTTATTGTATCTATCGGCTACGCTGCCATTAATGTACAACCGTCATTCTCTTTTGGGCCTATGAAGGCGGAAGTGCTTTTTAAGTTTGTCCACTTTGGTTTTGGTCTCATTGTTCAAGACCAATGCTGTTTCAATCATAGGACATGGGAGATTGGGAGTTTTTAGTTAGGAGAGTGTCCGTTTAAAAACAAAGGACATGGAAGCGAAAGACATGCTACTGTTCAGCGGGAAATCATAGAAGTTTATTTTGGGTGATTAATCTACTTCAAAATTATAGCTTCTTAGAATGTTCCGATCACAAGGATATTACTAATAATATCTATTATCCAAAAAAAATTTCTTCCAGTTATTTATTTTATTTTTTTAATATTTAATTAAGTAACCTCGTTAAAAACATGAATAATTATAGATAATCATGTGATGATATAATTTAGATGAGATAAAAAAAAGTTTCAACTCTTAAAATGTTAATTAAAAAAATAACTAGAAAATAAATGCAAGGAAAGAATTAATTCAGTGTTTTATTTGTTTGGACTTGATTGTATCATAACTCTATGATTAATTAAGATTGGATTTATTGTTTGATGAACTACAACTATTCAGTGAATAACATCCGTAGCATTGCAAAAATTGGATAGGTTCAATCTATAACCCTCTTAAAAATCTGTTAAATTCATCAAGTTTTTTGAAAATCTCTAAACAACTAGTAATTAAGGGAATTCCTTGTCTGTTCTTTGTAAAATACTCTTGGACGTGGGCTTCATCTCCATCTCTAGAACCATGGAGCTACTAGCCAACTACATAAACATGTGCTGATGAATAACTAGCAATGAATGGAAAATATGAAGTAGTGATATGAATGACCTAATATCACACACACACACACACACACACACATATATATATATATATATATATATAGAGAGAGAGAGAGAGGCAGGAAGGTGATGGTGCAAGAATAAGCTATTTATTGGGATTGTTAAAATTAGTTTGTAAGAAAAAGCTGATGCTAATCCAAGAATACCCATCTGGTAGGTTATTTTCAGACTGAGGTATTTTTCCTTTCCTACATGCATGTTAGCTTCCTTGTTCAAACAATCAATCTCAAAGGTCATTGGTGATTTGGATATTTACATTTACTATGAATAACACTTGTTGATGATTATTTTTGTTTCAAACCTCACTAAATAGGTGAACAACGAAATAAGTGTTCTATTTTTCTCTTTCTTATTTGTATAGTATTATTAATGTGCTATATATTTTGCTAAATTGTGTTATTCTTAGAAATAAAATATGTGAACATATATTCTATGTAGTATTGTAAGGAATTTCAGCTATTTATTAGATAATTTAGTGTTGAAGAACATAAATCTACTGCAATGTTTCTTTAGTCGAATTAATAGGTTCTTAAGTGTAATTATTCTGAGTATTGATTAAAATCTTCACTTGGTATAAGAAATATTTAATATAATAGTTAAAAATCACAAAAATATGTTTTCTTAGAGTGATAAAAGTAATGAGATGTGTTTTTTTATATGCAAAAAAAAAAGGTAGTAATAATTAAGAAAAATGGTTTGAATCATGGAAGCTATCAAGAATAAAAAATAACTGCCACCATAAAAGAAAATTATGCGGCAAAACAATTAAGTGATTAAAAGTAATAATGTAAGGACTCATGTAAGGACCTGATTGCAAAATATTCTTTATTATAATAATGAAAATATTATAATTTATAAAAATAGAAGGAGAAAAAAACTACTAAATTAAGGACTGAATGGAAAAATAAAAAATGGACTACAATAAGTTTCTAAAAATTAAAAAATAGGTTGTAATTAAATTGAAACTTCTTGGAAACTATGTTAGTTTGATTTGATGATATATAAGAAAAAAAGGTAGATATGAAGAATGAGTTTTCAATCTTTCGAAAAGACACCTCATATCTTAACACATGTGGATTAGGTTTGAGAATTTAAATTATGAGTTTACAATTGGATCAAATTAGTTGAATATGATATATATTCATGAACCTAGCTCAAGGAGTCAAATTGTTCATCATGAAATTGAGGTGACAAAAATAAACAAACGAGGCTTAAATTGATGAATTCCTAGAATCTTCAACCACTTTTAGAGCTATCCCTGCTCTCCCTTGAAAGAAGACAGATTATTCTTTCCATGCTGCTATGGCCACTTAATCAGCTGCATGCTACGTGTCACTCTTGACTGTCAAATGTAATCTGCATCTGGGTGCACTTAGTAGTATTAATTTGTTAGCTCAAGTAAAAATCCCTATTTCTTTTCCTGAACAATTCAAAACAAATTGAATATATTTAGCTACGTCTAATTTGCATCATTGTGCAACTTTTTTTTATCTTTTTAGTCTCAAATCTCAATCTTGATTTTAAACCCAATCCAATCAGTCTTTTATCACTTCTTTTGATGTTGATTGGATTGCATGCTTTAAGTGTTAAACGAACAATTACTTGATGTTTTATAATTAAAGTTGTTCTGGATACATGTTGGTTTTTGTTTTTATTCAAAAGAAATGCACTCTGGACCCGCATATAAGCTATTCTATGAATCATTCGAGGTGATAAAACTCTTCACTGTACGTAGTACAACTTCATCTGCAATAGATAGAAACCAGAAGAAGTCCATGGCCTCTTTCTTCGGTCTATTGATGGGAGGCCTTGTATCCTTTGTTTGCTGATAGCAGAATCTAAAATAAAAACATAATCTTGTGAATTTATCTTGCTGGGCTCATCTGGCCAGAACTGTCATCTCTTGAGTTCTCCTTGCACCCATACACACATATTTACAGTACTTGAGTTCGCTTTTGCAAAAATATTTTGACAAGACACGAATAAAACTATATAAGAGAGTATTTCTTATAAAACTCTCAAAATATAAAAAAACTATACAACCCTTTTATTCTCAACTTCTAGATTTTTAATGAAATCATCATTATTGCCTCCGCCGTGCTCGTTCTCAAAATAAACGTCATGACAATAAAATTTTAATTCACAATATCTATCTCTTTCTCAATTAATTATTTATCTTCGCATCATTATTGCCTTTCGACTCTTTTTCTTCATCGGAGTATAATGTTTTTCCACTCATTTATTTAATTATTCACCATATGATTAATTTGTGGCTTCAGCATTATGAATGAAAGGAGTTTTCAACCTAATGACTATCTTCAGTGTCAGGGTTTGTGGTAATCTTTTAGAATCTCCATTAAGGCTTCCACTGATCTATTTTAACGCATATTTAACACTTCTTGCATGAGCTGGTTTTTCATCCTTCGCATCTCCGACATGTTTTAGTCATGGCTGAACCTAGAAACTCTTGCTCATCTGGCTACTATCACCAAAATTAAATTGATTTTGGACTCGGTACCAATTTGAGGCAGGGAAAAAAGTAAAATTTAACTAGAAAAAACAGGGAAAAAAAGAAGAAGAAGAGCAAATACAATAAAAGAAAAGAAAATAAACTAAACTAAAAAAATTACATGTTTTTTGAATTGTAGATTCCTCTATTATCTAACAGTTGACATCATCTAATATCTCAAACTTTAACTTTCATTATTGTATTTTTATTTTGATTATCTTTTAATTAATTTCTATTTCTCTCTCCATAGAACGTTTATATTCCTTATTTTCTTATCACCTTGCCTAAAATATTCCTAATCCTTAGTTTTTTTTTTTCTTACTCTTGTGTTTATATATTACTAAAATGCACACAACTTTGGCTTTTTCCCTGTCTTTCTTTCTTTATTTCTTAGTACTAAACAAGGCAAAAAAGAAAGATAAAACTTAGTTTTTTTTTTCATAAGTCAATGAACATTATTGCATGGATTATTATCAAGCATCAATAAGCTTAGAGAGATGCTGAAAATATTTTTGCGTACTTTTTGGCAAAACAATATAAAGTGATTATTTTTTTTTCCAGCTATTGCACTTCCATCATACTCTTCAAAAACAAATAATAGGTAAAAGTTAAGAAACTAAGTTCAAGAAAAAAATTGGAAGTATTTAAGGCAAAGTGATAAAGAAAATAAGGAATATAAATATTCTTGGAAGAAAAAATTGTAGGTATTAATTATGAGAAAATAGAATAAAAATACAATAAAGTAATGTTTAATATTTTTTATTTATTGAAATTAAAATTAGAAAATTTCAATCCTAGAACTAAAATAAAAAGTAATACAAAATTTTAAGAAATATATATATATATATATATATATATATATATATATATATCGAATATGAATTCTTAATTGTTGCTGTTTTTGTGAAAGAAATATATTAGATAATTCAACAATTATATTATCATAAACTTTATAAGTTAATGTGGGCTGATCTTGTTTAAGGCTATGTATGCCAAGAGCGACATATAGGGGAGAGACTACATTAGGTAAAGTGGAGGGATAGATAAGAGAGATCAGATGGATGGCTTCCTATCTCTTTAGTTGTTTGGCTAAAAAAGAAAAGGAAAGATACGAGTTAATCCCATTTAAATTGAAATGATTGGAAATTATAATGAGGAAGGACCGGAGAGATCGTTTTTATTTACCCAAATTAAATTTATTTGAAATTACAAGTGAGAAGGGATTCGAGGGATTCTTCTAATGCCTCATTGGATCCTTATCCTTTTCTCCTCGTATCCATCATTCAATCCCTACTGACAAACAAACAAAGTGGAAGAGATAGTTTTTCTTTCTTTCTTTCTTTTACATCTTATAAAAAATATATTCAAAATGCATCTTAAATCGAAACTTATGATGTGATTTTTCATTTGATTTAAGGAAAAAAGATTTACAGTAAACATATGTTAAAAAATTGTAATTCAAAGTTTTTAGTTAAGATATTTTCTCCTTTTTTTAACCTTGGTATCAATTATTTAACTTTTCTATTTTTACCTGAATATATGAAACGTTTTATGCGTTAATACATGACAAAATAATATTGGTTAAAATTTTATTATATAGCATTCCATGTGTCTTAATCATATAACACACTTACAATTATATTTATTTTACTATTTTTCTTGTATTTGACTATGTTTTGTCACTATATTCGATTTATAATCATTTATATTTTTGTTTTTAAAGCCTCTGCTGTTTTTGTTGTATACAATATTAAAATCTTGTTAAATTCATCATCCCATTTAATTTTCCTTATATTGGACAAACAATTTAGTAAAAACCCACCCTTTTAGTTTTAATCCTATTTTCTAAACCAAGATACTAAAACTTTAATTTATTGATGTTGTGCATGTATATATTCCTTTATATTTATTTAATATAAACGTTATTTTCTTTGTTTGGTTAATATATTTTTATGTATGTGGATTTGGTTTGTTTATATGATATTTAGTAATTCCATTTCAATTTTTTTTTTTTTGTGATTACTCTGTGTGGTTGCATTCTTATTATTACTATTTTATTTTTTAGTTATCAAGAGAAATCATACGAAAACGTAAACCACGTGTCATTTATCTTAAATTTATCTTTTCATTATATAGTATAGTATACATAATTTGAAAAAAATGTTTTTGTTCATTCATCAAATATTTTCTTTAATTTCATTAATTTTTCAATTCAATTATTTTTCAATTTTAATGTTGAAATATCAATAAAAATATCCACTATAATATTATATATAAATATAATATGTTCATTGAAAATCCTACAATTGGATTTACAAAGCCATAACCATTTCTGATCACACTAAGGACATATGCTTAAACATGTTAAGTGCTTTAATATGGATGCATTTTTTAAGCAGGGTCGTTAAAACCGAACCGGATGGCCAATTCAATTAGGGTATCTGTGTACCTACTTCTATTTTAGTTTGATTATGCTAGGAATCTTTAATGGTTCAAAATTAGATGAACTGTATGATCAAACCACTAACTATTTGATCTGTGATTACTTTTTATGGTTTAACTGTAAAAAATTCTAAACGTTGAATACTTGGATAAACTAATCCGTAATTCAAATATTGCACTTAACAAACTTACTAGACTCTTAGTACTGGACAATTGCATCTTATATGGCTATTTATGTTGGGGTTCTGGAATATTATACATGCATTGAAAATTATAAAATAAAATTATTTGAGAGTTTTTGAATTTTGTTAGATATATCTAGAGTTGTTTAGAGATTTATTATTAGAAGATCCGATATTTTTTTGTTTTGGATAATTTTTTAAAGACTGGGTTGTTTTAAATTACTAGTAGTCCAATTGTCCAACTTCCAATGATAATCTACATGAATCACTCATGAGAAATATTCTAAATCTCTATTTAGAGAACGGGATTGCTATGCCTAGAATGTTAGCTTTAATTCTATGTTTTTCTAGTGTTTTGGTCTAACAAACAACCTCTAAAAAAATAAGATGTATGGTTTATTATTTATAGATAAATATGAAAAATCCTATAAATTAACAATAAATATCAATTTGCCCCCTAAGTAATATTCATATATTAATTCAAAACAATTTTAAAAAATAACTCAATTAAGTTCTTACTTGATTTTTTTAGATCTAGAAATATAATCCATGTATTCATTATATTCTAGTCCTTAATTTCTAAAATATATTTTGATCAAGTCATGTTTAATTAATCATCTCATTGTAATTTCTAACTAATGGTTCTTAATGTGTGTGACCCATTAGGTTTCTAATATATTGTCTCAAATATAAATTATAATTCTAATTAAATAGAATTAAATAAATTAAACAATTTAATTTATTATTAATTTATATTTGAAGATTATGTGTATTGTCTAGTAACGTGTAATGATCCACCAAATATTAGAAAAGTCGTTAATGATTTGACTTAATATTTCAGTATCCAGTTTTTCAGTGTAATTATTATTTTTTTATCAATAATGTTCTGATTTAACATTAAAACATGAAGCATGTCTATAATGTTAAATCATGTTTATTCTTTTCAGATAAAGAGTAGTTGTTCTCATAAGCTGAGGTATAAGAAATACATAAAATTAATATGTAGGTGTTTGTCATAAGCATGTCTATAAGCATTTTTTTTTTATAAAGGAAAGAATATAATATGTATCAGTTTTTACGGCTCTAATGAATGTCTAGTATTTAAGAGAGTGTCGATCATGAATATTTTATAAATAATGCTTTGATGCAATAGAAATTTCATAATTATAACAACTTTATAATTTTCTGTGCAAATTATTTTTTATCATATGGATTTTATTTTACTCTATATTTCATAATTCAATATGAACTAGAAACACGGATATCACTTTTTTTTTCCTTTTCAGGGTTATTTAAGATATGTCTAAAAATATAATAAATGTTGTTTTTTATTTGAAATTATATTAAAATAATATATTTTTAAAAAATTTATTTTTGACAATAATATATTAAAACAATCTAAAAACACTAAAATATAAAATAAAATTTCAAAAATTCTCAAATACACAATTGAACTGTAATACTAAACATGATCTTTCATAACTTTTTGAGATGATATTTTAAACCAGATAGCCTTTAAGATGTCTTTATATGTGGTTCCATATGTTAGAACCCAATATTGTTCCCAACTTTTCCAAAGCATAATCTTTGATACTATATGTTGGTTCATATTATGTGATTTTCAGATGCAATTGAATCCACCTTGCTTTGTCCAGATAAATCTCACTTTTTTTTTTTCCAAACCACTGCGATATGCAATTGATTTTCAGTACTGTTGAACATGATCTCTTACTGTAACATACTGTACATGTATGGCACATACTGATGAAGCTCTCACCGAGAATACCCTTTCAAGTTGTCATGTATTTTGGATACATATAAAAAGTGCGGCTATTTCGTATTTTTTAAAAAAATTGAAAAAATCTTACATTGATATTTCTTAACGTCTCTTTTTATTATTTTAATATTGATATAAAAAATAAAATTTAAAAAACCAGTTAATTAAAAGTGTCCTTATCACAACACATAAACATCATGGTCCTCCCCAGCTAAAAAGTAGGTACCTAGCTAGCTAAGCAAATCAAAATCACAAGTGGCACAGTACATGTTAGGTCGCATTGAAGAAGAGTGTTAGGGATTCTATCATGAATGACCGAAAAGGCCTGTGGTGTGTAGTTAATATTCTTGCACAAATAATGAGTTACATTGCATACACCCACATAAATGGAAAGGGAGACATTTTATTCTATCTTCTGCACACACAGTACTATCTATAGCACTTCCCTTTTCTTCTTTATCTTCCTTTAGGTGGTCTGATAATTAAGTCACTCATTTTTTTTTTCATTTTTTTTCTCGTGTTTTCCACTTCTTCAAAAATGGTCCAACCACTCAAAGACAAAACAGATATGTTGAATTCTCTTTTGTCTAGCATGGCTATGAATTGTAACTATGATTTCTGCCATTGGTGATGCAACACAAACTTTGCCTCCACTCAGTGATGCTTTTCTTCTCTCTCCTAGGTTTTTTCTAGGAGTACTGAGTTAATTGACAGATTATGATTTCACACACACTCTATCTAGGGCTTTGTTTTCATTCAAGAATTTCCAAGTTTAAACATAAGCGGATGGTATTTTCAGTCTCGTTGAAAATATACCAGGAATTTTTTTTATCAGTTTAACACTCTAGGGTTTACAAGACTCTCTCTCTCTCTCTTACTCTGTCTGTGTGGGTGGAAATTGATCATGCTGCAGATGAGGTTAAAGTCGTGTTTTCTTGGCTTGATCAATGCTTGGGTTTTTGGGCGATTTTCTTTTTCTTCAGAAAAACAAATATACTTGTTATGTCAGATCGATAATCATTTGTTTTTCGCAGAATTCTGCTCGCTCCATGTGTTTCTTTTCAAGGACATCTTGCAGCTGATCTGCTTTCTTTAATTTAGGGTTTTGGCTAACTCCGATCCAGTGATTCAGCTTGATCTGCGCATTTCTGGGAAATTAAAACCCATGATGAAATGGTCGAGATCTGTAGGAAATAATATATAGAATGAGCATTTCCAACTCTAAATCTGGTCGTTTATGGGTTACTAGCTAGGGCTCCTGTTTCCTTATTTATTTTTCTCTTCTTTGCCGCTCACTGGACAAATGCTGGCCGGCCGATCGTTTTAACCTCTGGGTACAGCTGCATATATGTGCCCCTTGCTTCTTTTTATAGCTCCATGTATTTATGCTTTGAGAAACCTACCTTTTTTGTGGAAAAATCAGAAAAAAGTCGCCCCTCATGGTGCATTTTTTGCCATTTAGGTCTTATCTCAGTTATTATCTCAAGTCACAGCCAATAAATCACTCTGTTTGTTCTTAGATCTTTAAGAGAGAAAGAGGGAGGGAGGAGTGTGCACGGTCAGATCACATATATAGATTATAACCGCTAGCAATGTGTGCTTAATCAGGTCTTAAAGCTATTCTAATGCCCTTAATTGCTTATGGTGGTTGGATTTTAACAGCATGATTGTTTACAAACAAGTTTTGAACAACAATTTGACAATATCAATATCAACATATCTTTTACCCTGATTTTTTCCGTGTATTTTACTCATTCATACAATTATTTTTTCTTTGAGAAATGATATAATTAATTACCGTTTTGTTTATTTGAACAAGTTCAATTTCAAAATTGATGCTCATAAAAATGAATACTTAGCTCAAATCAAGCATTTAGAACTCAACTTCTAAACTTTAATCTAAACGCGTTCATAATTTGAAACCTCATTTGAATCATATTTATTTTGCTCAAGAAAAAGCCCTTCATGTAGCTAGAAACTTCATAATTATTCTTGAATTTGAAGAAAATAATATTTAAAATTATGTGTTGTAATTTCACAATTTTACTAAGAAACGGCTCGATTAAAAAGTAATGAGTGTAAAATGCCACATAGTTAAGCTTTTGCATTGTCATAACTTTATAAATTAAGGGACATTTGATGATAAAACCTGATCTAAACTTAGAGACTTCCTTGCCTTTTCTTTTCCCCTCATTTGTTGTGTAAAAACAAAATGTTAAATAAAAATATTAAATTAAAATTTAGAAGGTGAAATCTCAACTAATATATAATAAAATATAATAAATAATAAACACATTGTAAAAAAATTTCTATTCAAGTTTCAAAGACTTTTTTCATGGCTTCTCTTTCTTAAAGATTTATCAATGTTTTAAAATTTATTATCTTTTTATTTGCACAGTACATGTTAAGAGGGATCCATCTTATATTAATTTTTAATTTTAATATGTGATAAATTATAATTGATTGGTGCTTACATGCCTAGCTCGTATTTCGTGGCCAATCCACGTAACTACATCGTAGAATTCCATGCAAAATGCTACCATTTTATTAGTGTACTTGGATTACATTAGATTAAAAATAAAGTTCAACATTGTATCATGTGATTTTGGCTTTGGTATTTTAGTGTTTGCGGTTTCAAATTGTGCATCTAAGGGTTTTTTTTTTTGTGTAGATAATAATCGATTATTATTATTGAACGATGCTAGAGCCAAAAAAAAGTAGAGGCTAGCTAGCAAAAAGGAATACAGAGGAAAATATACACAAGACAAAAGTAGGGATTAAAAGAAGGAAATAACCCAGCCTTTTCAGCCTCCTAACAGAAGGGTTTAGCAGTTTTTCAAATGCATTATAAAACTGAAATATACTTAATGTACTTTAGGGCAAACCTCAAATATACCACCAAACTAGTAGTAGGGTAATGTCAATTTTGCATCTAAAATATTTTCTTATATCAATTTTATTATCAAACCATTTAGATTTTTCTATTAAAGACTTATGTTAGAATACTTAACGAAAAAGTTAAGTTCCTTACAAAATAATATCATTTCATATTAAAAATAAAATAGAAATTGGATGGAAAGCCATACAAAAACATGGAAGTCCTTAATTGAGAATTTTTGAAATTTTAATGGAAAAATTGATACCAAAAATTCTGAAAGAAAAATTGAGACTATTTGTATATACATAATTCGATTCAAGTTATATTTTTAATAAATTTAACTTTAATTCAATGAAACTTAATTTAAATTAAAGTAAATTAAATAAATCAAATTTAATTTCTCACATTATAAATTCAAAAGCAAAACCTTAAGTGTCCATGTTTTCTGACTTTTTGAATTATATTGGCACATTTATGTTGTGTTATAAAAAAATATGTTGGATATGCCGAAGAGAACATAATAAGTGAAAATGGATTGTACTAGTCAGATAGATAAGATTGGATTGATCAAATACATGTTATTGTTTTGTGTTTAGTGTACTTAATGGGACAAGCTTAATTAAATAAAATTCTTGCAATAGTTCATTTTGGTCTTTGAGAATTTTTAACAATTTATTTTAGTCTCTATATTTTATTTTTACAGCATTTCAGTTTTTATTTGAAAGTTTTTTTATCCTGTAATTTTATGTTATATGTAATTCAGTCACTCAAAACAGAAAAGGCATTGCAATTAAGCCCTTGCATGTAAAATTTATTTTTAATAAAAATATAGGTAAACTTGGTTAAACTTTAGTCAACCAAACTAAAAAACAAATCAATAATAAATAAGATAATGGGTAGTATGGAATGCTGAGAAATTAAATGATATATGGTGTACAAGCTTATTCCACACTTCATGAGAGACATCAATTTTGTTTTTGTGACAAATTTAGACATGAGAAGGATTAATTCTTATCAAGTCCAATATATTAGACTAGACAAGTACTCTAATTGCATTTGGTAATCACGAGATAGGATAAAACAACATGCTGAAATAAGAATAATAATCTTATTTAATTCCTTATAAATTATAAACATAATTTATTTATTAGTCTTTTCTTCAAAATAATTATTTTATTTATTTTAAATTTATTTCACACATAAAAATTAAATAATATTCAATGTTCAAATCATAAAAATATTTCATTTATTATATTTAATGGCAAGTACAAATTTAAAATAATTAATTTATGTTAAGTGCAATTAAATTAAATTAAATATTTAATAGTTTCATAAATAAAAATTAATCTATTAGATTAAATTAATAAATATAAATAGATAATTTATGAGTTATTAAACTAATTATGTTATTTATTAATATATTTCATTAGTTTAATAAACAATGATGTTAATTGATTAATTTTATTACTTTAAAAATCATCAATGTAAAATCATGTTTATTTTTCAAAACATAATTAATTTATTATTAATAAAATAATCAAATATTTTGTTTTTGCCCACATAAAAAAAAAGTGGGTGCTTGGGAGCTTATGTCCTTAATGTGGAACGTGCAACGTATCTTAGTATCTAAAAATATTGTTTCATTTTATACAAATTTTATTTATTTAATTTTAATTTCATTCTCCAATCCTAATTGTTCACATATTATATATTTTACAATATGATCTTTATTATTTGAATGTATATATATATTTTTAATTCTTTGTAAAAGTTTTAGTGGTTTTCAATTTCATTATTTAATCCAAATTGATGGCACTATGTTTTTCAATAGTCCTTATTGTTTTGATTTCTAATATTTTTTCTTAGTCCTTTTATAAAAGTTATTATTATTGTCAATGTTACCATTTAATTACAATTGTTTTTTTTAATCTTGATCCTCATTATTTTTTATTTTTTTCATTTTACTAAATTGATTTTTTTTCTTAATTTCACCATTCAATTAAATATAAAATTTATTTTGTATTTAAATTTTGATCATCACTCTTTTAATTGTTATTTTTAATCCTTCTGTATAATTAAAATTATGTTTTTCAATTTCATCCTTTATTATTTAATAGATTGAAAATTGAACTTCATGTTTTGTTTTGTTTTTTTGTTTTTTTTCAGATTTGGTACTTTGGGTCTAATGACTCAAGTCATAGGTATAAAAAGTTAAACATATTTTTTTTTTTAAAAAAAAGGGTTTTGTAATTCTTTTTTTATTGGGTTATTCTAATCACATGATTTGGATAACGAGTTTAACATGATATCCCAAGTTGACTCAACTCTAATTAATATTGTTATAAGTTTGTTATGATTTTTTTTTTATGTTTTTTTTATCTCATTTCAACACTTAAATATTATTTTTTACATAAAAAATAATATAGAGAGACTCGCAATAAAGCATGAGCACCGAAGCTAGTAATTCCTATTACATTTGAATTCCTATAATATTCTGATCATGCATTTGAAAAGATAGAAGAGAAAAATAAAAATCACAATGGTAGCAAAGAGCTTGCACCTATACATGAAACAAAAGAGAAGAATAAGATATTGGTACAAAACCTACAAAACCAAAAACCAAACCAGCAATAAACATATAGTATAAAAAAAAACTACACTACGATCATAAAGTAATTTGTAAAAGTTTTAATGCTGATTGACTTGAATTCCATGGTGCTGGTACGTACCATCACCAGATGTGTTTCGCATGTAGAATGTTGATTATTAACACGTGCGCTAAACTCAACACTCTTGCATATTGTAGTGTGTTGCCAGCATTAGAAATATTATAAATTCAAAAAATTATCAAGAGTGATAATTTCTAAAATATATAAAGAAGGTATTGCAGGAAGTATAATTATATATGAACGTCTATGAAGGTAAATTAGAAAAGCGAACTTCGAAAATTAGATAAAAGAACTCTTAATTTCTAAGGAATTTATTTTGTATAAATATTTTACTTGTAGTAAATTTTATAATTTGATAGATAATAATATAAAAATATGATAGTAAAAAATAATAATGATGATAGTAATAATAATAAAGATTTTTTTATAGTAGTAAATGTGTTAATGATTGTGGTGGTTATTAGTTATGAAAAATAGAAGGAGAAAATGATGGTAAAAAGATATTCTCATGATGGAATGGTGTTGATGATAGTAGGTGATGGTGTTTGTAAGGTGCATGCATGGTGGTGATGGTTGGCAACAACCATGGTGATGTTGTTAATAACACAGCTATTATATTCGGTCTCAGGAGTTGATTTGATCAAGAGTGGGGTATTGGGTCACATAGATTGAATAGGAAAAACAAATATGTTTGAGATTTTAATATTTTATATATAAAAATTTCAAAACACATATAAATATAAGTTATAAAAAAAATATAAGATATAAAATATAATATATAGTTATCACATATCGAAAAGTTAAAAAACAATCTTAATAAATATAACTATATATAGTTATTTCACATTAAAAAATTAAAAAATAATTTATATGGATATAAATTATAAAAAAATATGAAGTGTAGTATAATTATTCCTGATCGAAATGTTAAGAAATAATCTACGTGGATGTAGGTTATAAAAAAAGATTTCGGGTTGATATATATATAAAGTTGGGTCTAATCTCTTGGTTACGCTAGATTTCGGGTTGACTTGACGGGGTACTTGAGTTTTTGTGATTTGAATTCCATTCAAGGTCTTTGGTTGCCAGGGACCTCAATCAACTTGCTAGGACAAGTCGAGTTTTATAATTATAGGTGATAGTTGTTATGGAGTGGTAACGATTGTAAAATATTGGTGATCAAATATTTTACGAATCAGTTGCTTTAAAAAAAAAAGTACTAAATTTGAAGATTTATCAACCTTTTTGTTAAAGAACTATCTCGTCTAATAGTTTAAGTTGTTAGATGAGATTTCAAGATGTTATTTATATTATTCTTTAACATACATTCTCAAGTGAAAGTCTCATGTATTTGAAACTTGCATAAGTTCACATTACCTTGTGCTTAGTTTTTTTATCAAATAAATAAAAATGATAAGATTCGAACTTTTAACTACTAAATCATCAACATTATAATATTATATTAAAAAATCATGTTACCTAATAACTTTACCTATTAAATAAAATCTTAAAATATTATTTATATTATTCTATCTCACTTTTAACACAAAACAAACACAGCAAAAATTAGGCTTTTTCTTTAAAATATATTTATACACCAACGCCAACTTGATCCTTTGAATTATAAAACGGAACTCATCTATGCTACGCTTAGCAGTAGCAGGGGGACGCTAGTTTCCTAAAGAACAGCTATCCAAATTACAAACTTGATTGTTTGGCACTGTTTAGAAAGCAAGAAAATAAACTTGGTCAGTATCGTGTTTGATAATATAATTATTGTTGTTTTTTAAAGTATTTATTCAAAAAAATATATTAATAATATTTTTTTATTTTTTAAAAATTATTTTTGAAATCAGTACATCAAAATAATTTGAAAATATTAAAAACATACTAATTTTAAAAAAATAAAAATTTTAAATTTTTAAAAAGTACTGTACTACCAAACGGTAGTATAGTAAAGCACTTTTACCACTGAAGATTATCCCAAGATTATTTTCATTACTATTTTTTTCTTCTTGTTCCTGAGAATCTTTACAGTGCGGCGACGTTTGTCTTCTTCTTCTTGAATGTCAGATGATGAGTTGCTTTCATGTTGTGAATATACTAGCTCGGTGCAATGAATTTTACCAAGGCCATGTCTAATTCGTTTGCATAAAAAAAGCAAATAATTAACTACTAGTAATAAGAATAAATAATAGTTTGCTATGCGTGGAAGAAACATGTTCTTGCTGCGGTCATTGCATTTGTAAGGTATTCTCTTTTAATCTAAATTTGGAATTATTATTATCTTTCCCCCCCTTAATCTTCATAATTAAGTAGTCCTTTTAATTTAGTTTGTGCTGTTAAGAATTAATGTGTACTCCAGTTCTAATCTGTCTTACTGATTGTTCCAATAAAGAGGGAAGAAATAACAAAACTTGAATTTTATTGTCAGCATGACAAGCAGTCAATTATTAAGCAGCTAGCTAACTCGTGAAGTGATGAATCATGGATCACATATAGTACAGCACTTTAAAAGCCATGTGCTTCCTCTTATTTCAAGTCTTGCTTTTTCTCTAAATCGTATATGGTCACCTGGCATGTAGCTATAGCATTTACTAGATTCTTCCCACGCTAGCTGCGCTGCCGTCCAAATTATTATTATTATTATTATTTAATATTAAAACAATATTTAGATGTTTTTAATATATTTTTATGATAAAAAAAACTATACCAGAATTGATTTAATATATTATGATTGATTTAACAGATTCAAAGATAACCCAAACAATCAATTTAAAATATAATTTAACTTAAAAAACAATACAACATATTTTTATAAATATTGAAACAATAAAATATATATTAGATCAACTCGAGTTAATATGTCAAATAATGTTATAAAAACCAAATAAAAAACCCAATTCTTAATCAATTCAATATTGAAGGGTAAAATTAAAAATAAAATTTAGATAGAAAAATAAGTCGAATCAACTTAGGTTAACTTGCCAAACATGAGTTATAAAACCGGGATAACATTATCAAAAGTAAATCGAAACAAATTATGAAATTTAATTCTTAATCAATCTAATGTTTAAGGGTAAAATTAAAAAAAAAAAAACCACTTGAGTCAACCGATCAAACTTGTGATTGAGGTCATGAGACTAGAATAACTTCATGATTGTAAACTAAAATAAATTATGAAGCTTAAATATCAATCAATATAATATTAAATGATAAAATTTTTTTTTTTTTTAAAAAAAAGATAAGTCAACCGCCTTAACTCTTGACCCAGGTTATAAAACCGAGAGAACTCCTTAAAAAAAAATTTATTTTATAATTTCAATTTTAATAAACCCAATTTTGAAGAATTAAATTGAAAAAGAATCAAATAAAAAAAATGATAAAAAAAAACAGAAATAACCTGAGTTAACTTGCTAAACCTGGCTCAAAAAACAAGGACCAACTTCATGGATAACGAATTAATTTTTTTTTATAAAGTCCAACTCTCAATCGATCCAAAATTAAATGATGAAATGAAAAAACAATAGTTAAAAAATAAATAAAAAAATAATCTGAGTTAACATGGTTAACTTACAAAACTTACGATCTTAATCATGAGATCAAAATAACTACATAGAAGATAAATCAAAACAAATTATAAAGCTTTATATCTAATAAATTCAATAATAAAAAATGAAGTTAAAAAAAATTATTTAGTTCCACATAAAATTTGTATCTATAATGTTGTTCTGCATGCCCTTCAAATTAATATGAAGTCAGCACAAAGACCACGATGCTCGATCCATCTATATATGTCCGATGTTATTGGAGGGTCCGTAAGGAAAAGAATATTGACTGGCATCCTCACAGCTTCACATGACAAAACCATATGGCAATCTCTTAAAGAAGTACACAGGATAGAGGAATCTATGCCTTTTCCGTTAGAATCTGAGTGTCCTTCCTCAGATGTCTGTTTTGTTTCTTTAGAACTGGTTTGGGACTAGCTATGATGTCCTGACTTTTCGTGCATGCTGTTTCTTTCCAAGTTTAGCATTTCTATCCTACTCTTCACCCCCATCAAACACAAAAAGATACACAAATCCAAGCCTTCACTGATGACATATAGTCAACAGCTATACAGGTGATGTGTTCTTCTCCAACTTTGCTATCAATTTGGGTTTTCGCAGGAAAAAAAAACAAAAACAAAACAAGATAACGTATGCTTAGCACTTCCCCAGAGAAATTAACTTACCCTCTATCCCTACTTTCTTTGCTTTCTTTCCCTTACTTCGCACAAGCAAATGGGAAGATATACGAGCATTAATACTTGTCACAAGTCTATTCCAATTGAAAGTTTCTCACTAAATATGTCCATTTCTCCTATCATCACAGGCTAAGAGCCAAGACTCTGAATTTTAGATATAATAATCTATGAACTAGTCGATATATAAAACAATTGGATTGATTGTACTCTTTTTTTTTTTTTTTTCTAAGCATTATCTTATCCAAACTTGCCCAAGGCGCACACGCCATTGACGGAGTCACCTACCGAGGATATGTGGTTCCTAAATGCCAGATATCACTCTCTTATTTGCCTGGTATGTTATGACCAGGATGATTGACACTGGTTGCCACATGTGTCTGTACGTATGTCTCGGTGAACCGAAACAGAAAAGGACCGAAAGGTTAAATGGATGCCTGAGCTAGAGTTATCAACCGGGCAATGTTATCATGACTATTTTCTTCCCATTTCACATGCCAACCAATATAACTTGAAGATGGTGGGCCCAGGCAATGATATTTTTTGGTCGTGATGCTTGATTGGAAGATAAACTTCATTCCGCACACCATAATTAAGGGAGGTCAGTTCTCCACATTTTTATTTTGATGTTTTTATAAATCATACTAATCATTTTCATACATTTTACGTGCTCAATTCGGAGGTTTTCTCCTTTTACGAGAGTTAAAGTAATCTTTGCTAAATTATGGAGGACTAGTTGCGAGTGGATATAAGGTGACACGGAGTAACATTACTGTTATTCTATTACATTATAATACCTCCAAATTACAAATCATTAAATACTTTTTTTTTTTACTGAATTATAATAATTTATCTTTCTACCTACCAACTTAACTAATTATCCCATAATCATGATAGTTACTAACATTGTTGCTCAATTATGACTCAAGAAGTATACATGTTACTTCCAAAGAAGAATAGTACGATTTATTTCATAACAAATGAATTGTTAAATAGAGTTATTAAATAAATCATAAAAATTTATATTTCTTTCGTAATATAGCTAATCTCTCCATAATTATGATAATTATTAATTGATAATTAATTGCAATCTCAATAAAAAAAGGTTTCTTTGTTAGTTTAGAGATGAAAAAAAAATGTTTAAAATGTAAAGAAAACATTTGTAATTAAGTGATTACAAACTAATTATTATTTACACTTATTACATCCTAAATACCATCTTATTATTTCATAAACTTGAAGGCACTATAAGACACAAGGAATCTTTTACTAATTCAATTTCACTTTTACGTGCTAATTAAATGGATCAAGAATAACAAGATAAGACGGGTTTTATTTTTCTTTTCATGAATGAGATCATAAATAATAATTATGATCCCATTCATAAAGAAAGTGAGGGCATGTTAATTTAACTGTAAATGCTATTATATTTTTTTAATCAAAAGTTTACTAAGACTTCTTGACTAGGATTTTCCAACAAGGTATTTTATTTTACAAAATACATACATAATTGACTTTAAGACTATTATAAATTAATAGGAACGAGTTGCACTCCGTACTTCGTCACCGGGTCGTAATAATATAAGATTTAACCATCCAAAATGGTCAAACATAGTCAATCTTTTCCAACCAACAAGAGACAACCGCCATAACATACCGAAGTTGAGATTTTATTCTAAAAGGGCACAGCTCAATATCCATGATCCTCTAAGAAACAGTAAAAAATTCGTACATAAATCAAGTCTAGATTTGAGTTAACATCAAAACAGTAAAATGAAATAAAAGAAACAGACGAAGAAGAAGAATGAAAGGGCCGCCGCCGCCAAAGAAAGTCATTAATTAATGGTTTAGAGTTTTTTACAATGGGAGACCAAGAGTCTATATATTTTTAATTCAAGTTCTTGAAGGGAAAATTAATGTTACAAGTATAATATAGTTCCATATATGCTAGTTATGTTACAATTAACTTTATTTTCATGAACTATTGAAATCAGCATCCTAAGTAAATTCATGACTTGATTTTCAAGTACTGCCTAGCATTTTAATGCTGAAACAACTTGCTAATTTTATATAGTTAGCAGTGGAATTATATGCTATATAACTGCAATTCAAGGGCTTTTTAAAGGAGTTATGTTTTTTTTTTTTTCTTATTTACGTTTTCAAATTGAGTTAATTACTTTCACCGCAATTTATTATAAAAGGATTCCTCTTATTATGTATTGATCATCTCTCTATCTAACTAGAGGTATCACCCTAAACTTCTCTCTAAGAAAATATGAATCCTTGTTTTACAAATTCAACAGAAGATTCTTCTCTCTATCTAACTAGAGGTAACTCTCTAATTGTTCTTTTAAAGAAATTCCACTGAAGCACGAGTTATTAGTTGATTGGGTTGGGTTCTTTCTCTTCATTATATATATATATATATATATATATATGTATGTATGTATGTATTTATATATACATATATATATATATATATATGCGTGTGATTAAAAGAAGAAAAGTTCCGTTCATATTGATAACCACAAAATAAAGAATGTGAACTCTTGAATTGAAATTTTCCTTCATCGCATCTCCTTGACTCCACTGATAGTATAAGAAAGTATCTCAGGGAACTAGCCTATCAAAATCTGGTAGAAACCAATCATAATTTCTATTGCTATGGATTACAAAACTTAATTATTCTGGAATTTAAGAATATCAGAACATTACTATTGAAGTTCAATAGTTCATTAATTTTAATGTTCCAGCACAGGCTCAATTCAAGCTTATAAGTTACAAAAGAGTTCAAATTCACTGCTTGCAACAAATTTATCAACAGTTGAACTTGCAACCCATTCGTTTCAACTAATTAAAGATATATGAGATCATAGATGCATGCGTTGAAATTTCTGTATGAGCACCTGATACACTTGAAAGTGGACAGTGAATGACCCTTTCGTCTATTCAATCATTTTTCCTTGACGTTTTTTTTTTTTCTGATCCAATCAACTGGGCTAATTGGACCTAGGAAGTTCTGCAGAGCCTAAGAATTGCATATTAAGAGATAAATAGTAGAGAGCTAACCCTAGAAGAATATAAAAGGACAGAAGAATCTGTGATATTTTTTAATATACATGAAGCCCTCTTTTGCAGTTTCAAAGAATAAATCCTATGAGTTATATGCTTACTATATGAAGCTAAGACAAAAGAAACACACAACACTTGATTTCATTAAAAAAATAAAAATTAACTAGTTAACAATCATTGAAAAAACACTTCACAAGAAAATCTCATGATGAAAAGATACAACTTTTATGTTACACTCCAAACAGATAGACAAGCCATACATAGTATTCTTCAAATCTTTGTCCACTTGACACATCAAGGGTGAGAAAGATGAATATCCATGCTAGCACATACCGTCAATGTTGTAGGCCTCATGATCCCATGTTTTGTACAAAGGATATTGAAAGTCTGTGAATTGATTCTGCAACCAATTATATATATATATACGGTCAGAAATCTGAATACAGGTGTATCAACTAATTTCAATAGAGCAATTAAGCAAAATCAAACCTAACATCTTGGAAAGTAAAGAAATTTCCCTTTTGGAGCTTACCTCTTGAGGAATTCCGTTTTTGTGCAGATGATTGGGAAGAGAGGGACTCCACTTGCCCATATTCACCAAGGTTTCATCAATCATCCCCTCACGAGTATCTAATTGCTCTTGCTCTTGATAGAATGGCACTTCAGCTTCAGCCAGTTGGACTTCTAAGGAAGGATTGATATTGTGAGTACCAGATTCTTGATCACCTGTTTCGAATGGACTCCAACAACCTGCGAATTGATTGAATTCATCGTTCACTGCTTCTAATTCACAAAGCTTCGATTCATCGAGGCTTCGACTTCGACTCCGCAACTTTTCTTTCGTTCTCTCCCTTGCCCTCTCCCTTGCCTTCTCCCTTGATTCCTTTGCAAAAGGGTTTAATGGAGCTTTACGTGATGATGAAGCTCTACTAGTCCTCCTCTCTTTCTTGACACATAGTGAGGATTTACCCTTAGAAACACTGCTCACTTTAAGGGTAGAGTCAATATGGATTTCGGACAGCACCTCACACTCAGAAGTAGAAGATGCACTCTTAGTGCCAGCACTGCAGCTATAATTCATAACGGGGAAGCCACTAGATAGTTTCTTGATTTCAGTTCTTGCCTGTGTGAGTAACCATTCTACAGTCTTGCTTGCTTTATCAAAGCGTAGCTTGTCTTGCAGATCAAAGAACTCTCTGGCAACCTTTAGCGACAATCTCATCCTCCGATCTCTTGGTCCTTGAGCCGTGTTAATCTTGCTGTGTCGATCTTTCTTAGAAGATCTCTTTCTTGGGATCTGATCAGTGCTGCTGTTGGATTGCTTGTTGCAGATTTCCGTTATCTCAATAACGTCATTTTTGTTGTAATCCACCATGTTAGTAACAACAGTACTCTGAGAGGGAGTAGTACTGGTAGCTGCAGTTCTCAAGGGTTGCTGGTGAAGTAAGAGGTCATAGTTTTGCTGGAGAAAAATAGAATGGTCTTCTAATTCTAGCTGATCATAAGCAAAAAAAGGAGAGGGCAAGTGGCAAAAAGATAAAGGAGGAGGCACATATTGTTTGGAATTGGAAATGATATCACTGAAAAAGGGCATGTTATAAGCTTGTTGGTCATTATAGGACATGGGGTCATTGCCATTGTTGCTTAATGGAAACATTTGAGCTTTGTAATTGCACCAAAAAACACCTATCCGCCGTAGAGCTACCCGGTGGACTAGTAGCTTGAGAATGACATGTGCACCAATGTACTCTTGCCTAAAATGCCTCCTGTGGAAGGAGTTCTCCACTTCTCTAGTTCAAGTCCATCCTTTTCAAATTCACTTTATCTGCAAACAATGGAAATCATAAGTGAGAAAGACAGCAATTTGTTACTGTTTCCTTATCTCTTTTCCCCTTTCCCCCTCTCTCAGTGAGCACCTAGCTAGCTAGCTTGAGAAAGACAGCTGTTGCCACTGTTTAATCGTGTGTGTATGCTTGTTTTATAACAATTATGTTTGGTGAGTTTAGGATAGAGAGAGACAGGGGAAATCCATTTACCTTCCGACTAAGCGTGAGAAAGACATCACAGCACAAGTACTACATGTCCATGGGGGTGGGGGGGATGTAAGAATGGGGAGATAAGGGGAGGGGGAGGGGGGTGGGGATCTAGGTGGGGATTTGAATGATGATCGTGCGAGTTAAGGCATCCCAGGAGAGGGGATTTATGGGAGACAAAGAACCATCTTTTTCTTTAAAATCATTTTTTTTCTTTTGTTTAAAAAGTTGGTGTTTTTTTGGGTTTAAAAGCATGAAAGGGAAAGAGAGAAAGAAAACAGGCAATGTTGTGGGAAGTGAGTGGACAGGAAACACCTAGTATTGGTGCCACTTCACGTGGTTGCAAGCAGGTGAGATGAGACTTGAACATTGAACTCCCTCTTCTTTCAACAGACCAGCGAGTTTCTGTGTGTGTGTGTGTGGGAGTGATGGTTGTCTGTCACAGGACAAGATTCTTATGGTTCATAGTAGTTGTATTTCATTTTTAATCTTCCACGTGGCTAGCTGTGTCTAACCCTAGAATGGAAGGATACTTATTTCGTCAACTCAAAGGGCGTATTATTGTGAGCCTGTCATGCTTGCTTTGACTGTGAATGTATACAGGACATACATGTCACTTTCACTTAAAAGGGGAACCCCATCAGGCCATCACACACACTCACTCCTGTCTTTCTATCAAGTCTAAAGTCTATGCGAGAATGTTGCTTGTTGGGTTCTTTCCAAACCCATGCGTACTTATTGGTTGAGGAGCTAACTATTATGTGCATCCCTTGCGAAAAAAATCCTAAATTAATTTACAATATAAATGAACATGTTTTGTTGTGGATATTTTCTTTAATATTATAAACAATTTTAATAAAAATTTAAAAGATTATATTTATTTTTAATTAAATGAATTTAAAAATATATAAATTAATAAATTATATAAAAAAATATTAACACATATTAAATATTAATATTATAAGCTGATTTTTATTATAAGAATCAATGAATAAATGCACATGTAAATACTTGATTTGTGATGCATGTAATTTTTAATTATATGGCAATAAATATGGATATGCATAAGATAAACAATAATTTAGTTTTGAAAAAAAAAATTCTATTTTCTTATTAATGTTTTTTCTTAGGTAAAAAAAATATTTTTTATTAGTAGTATGGTTTATTGAATACAAATCAAAGGTGGTTAAAATAGAAATTCTAAAAAAATTCTATTGTTTTGAAATAAGAAGGAAAAGATGTATCTCTTTCATCAAAGCTTCCTTTTATTATTATTATGCAAAACATGTATTTGTTTTAATGAAAAGTATTGTTTTTTAAACTAAAATTCATCATAATATTAAAAGAAAATTTCAATTAAAAATCATAAATGATAATTTATACACAAATATACGAATAATAAATTTAATAAAAAATATATGAAAGCTTTTAAGAAATTAAACATATTAGATTAATATTACCATAAGGATATCTAATATTATTTGATTGCTAGTCATTCTCTTGCAATGTTTTTTGATTGCTAGTTGTGGCTCTGGTGATTGAAAAATCAAAATTCAAGTTTTTAAACTCTAAAATCTCAAATTCCAACTCTTTTTTAACCAAAAATCATGAAAAAAAATCATATGGACTTCTAAAACCCCATTCTTAACCACAAAATGAATTTTAATTTGATTTAAAAAAAACTCGAAATCAAACCAAATTAAAAATCTTTTCGAGTCTTAATCTATCTTATCATGCATTATTGATGGTAGAAACACCCTTATCGAGCTCCATTTTAAAGATAAATTCAATGACATAAAAATTGTAACTATTTGTAGTTGAAATTTGATCATTCAAGAGTTTTCTATTTCTTTTTATTTTTTCAATGACTTTCTCTCTCTTCTATAAACATCCAAGGGCTGAAATGAGAGAAAATCTTATGGATGAAAGCATCAAGATCCTAAAGAATAAGGATCGAATATGAAAAAAATTAAAACTTGAGGGACCTAGGTGAACTTTTTCATGCCTTTTGAATTGTATAAGTGGGAAGAGGTTCTATTTTTAAATATCAATTTAATCCTTGTTGTTTTAATTTTTTGTTTAAGAACAAATTAAAACTCAAATTTGTTAATTTAGTTTTCAATTTAATATCAAAATTAATATCTAATGACATATGGGACATGTGAGAGCATATAATTAAAAATAGATCCTAACATGTAGAACGATTTCAACATAATTTACACTGATAAATTTGTAAAAGAAAAAGTTTAATGATACGAGTATAAAGTGGAAAAATTTTAAGGCATACAAGGAAAAAAAAAGTGGCTATGATGTGAGCAGTGAAATGTAAAAGAAGAAACAATGTATGTTCGATAAAAACCTCAAATCTTTTAATTTCTTCTATAATAATTATAATTATATATATAAAAAAGAAAGCATCCTCTCTCTTTCATAATTCATACAACCATATATCTCCATCACAAACACATTGTCAAGGAAGGGTTTTGCTGGTGCTTTGTACTATGTGATCCACTGCTGTGCTTAAAACTATCTTAAGGATACCCTAGCCAATCACCTCTTGCCATAAATACAAAACCCCATATGTCATCTTATTTGGAGATGGTATTGGTCCTATTTATAAAACTCTTTTTTCAGGCTTTCATTTCTCCTCTCCTCCCTTGTACTGTACTTTCTTTCTTTCTATTTATACATGCCGTTTTCTCCACTTATCCAATAATCGTCTCTCTCTCTCTCTCTTTCTCTCTCTCCCCCCCCCCCCCCTCTCTCTAGCTGAGCATGACCTGTGTAGACTGGCATAATTAGGAGGACCACATCATATGGAGAGCTAGTTGTTCTAAGGTTGCTATCAAGAAGTTGATAACTATGAATAAAAGGTGATGAATTGTACCATTTTCAAGTGTGGGTGATGAAGAGAGCATAAAACCCTAAAAAGTCTTGCTTAGACTAAGTGCTTTCATTTCCATGGTGAGCTCTCTTTGCCAGTACCAAATTCCATTTGTGGATGAAATCAAAAGGCCTTTTTTTAAAAAATAAAAATAAAAATAAATAAAGAAACAAAATGTACATTTATACGAGCAATCTATTGTTTCTTGGTTTTTCACTCTTCCCAAGGTTCCATTTGGAATCTATTTGTTATGGAGCCGAACCATTTTCCACGCAAAGCAAAAATTTCCGGTGTACTATATTTCTTATGTTGTGGCTTAATATGTCATGATGCCTTTAACACTAATTTTAAATTTTAGATTTATTTCTTATCTTTTCTAGTAAAAAAATAAATATTTTTTTACTATATTAAATAATTTTAATAAAAGATTAATTATCAAAAACTTGGAGCTGAAACATTTCTAAATAAAATAAAAACAAATACTTATTTAATAAATTATCAAATATAAAAACAAAAACAAATATATAGAGTATACAAGTTTTAAAAATTCTGACCCACTACCTTGTGATATCTATTTTTTAGATTTTTTTGACCTATTATCATATATAATATCCAAATTATCCGACTTTAACAGGTTAGATTGGGTTAGATAATGTAAATATTATAAATGAACTAGTTTTTTTAAACCCCTAATCTTATTGCAATAAAAAAAATCTTTGTATTATACTATATCAAGTTGTAGTATATTTGTAATATTTGTACGGCCATCTATAGGTTCATGCTGAATTTTGAGATTTCTTAGATAAAATATATGGTTTATCTAAAAGTTGTTGTCTTTGTAATAGTTTTATGAGATTTTCAATGAGGTGGAAACTAATTGAGGTGATATAAATTACATATATTTCTATAGAGTTGCAATATGAGAAAAATGTTGTATGTGAGTTTCTGTTATACTAGAGCAAACTTACTATGATTACCAAGTAATATTTTTATAGACAAATAAGGCACGAGTGCATAGTGAATCATCATCATGGACTCTTCCTCCTCAATGTATGCTTAAATGGAATGTACATATATTTGCAAATGACAAGCCTGGACTCTTAGGGATTGACGATGTTTTAAAGGACCATGAAGAAAAATTCTTTTATATCTTTTCTTGTTTCATAGATATTAAAAAATCCAATGAAGTTAAGGTTTTGACCATTTAAAAGGCTTTCCTTTTGAGTACTAACTACTGTTATGTATTTTCTAAAAACTAGATTGTGAAGTCCGATTTATACAATGCAATTACTTGGATAAGAGGAAACAATGTCATGAACCCATGAAGGTTATAAGGTGATTTTAATGATATCTCCAATATATATCTTATGCTTTCTCCTATGAATTTTACACATATTCAAAGAGAAAATAACCATGTAGTGAATTATTTGGTCAAATAGGGAATTCATAGAAAAATTGTTTTGGTTACATAGTTATAGTCATCTTTCATATATTTATATTTTGCTTGATTTGTATATTTTTATTAAGTTAATATAAAAGTTAGTTAAGTTTATCTGATATATGTTTAGTTGGTAAATTTTCTTAGGCTATCTTTATTGTTTTTCTTCTCTTGTTTAATCATGCTTAAATTTTCATCTTCCATAAAAAAAAGTTATTTATCAAATATTTTTATTTTAAAATTTGAAACATACATAAAATACTTAACTTATAAACACCAAATAGTCAAATAAATCTTTCAACAACACCATTACAATGACGATAATTTATTTGTTGCACACAAGGGTCTCGAGAATCTTCTTCTTCTTGTAATACCTATATATCCTCTTTTATAGAAAAGAAACATCACATTATTCTGAAGATAATAGATTTACACAAAAGTAAAGCAGATAAGTAAAGGGAAGCAGAGAGAATTTCTGATGAGGAAAGAAAGAAGGATCAACTGTACTCTTGTTGTTTATTAATTCTTTCACACTATTACAAACTTTTATAACAGGTGATAGACATGATCAAGTTTCTAACCTCATTTCTAACAAACTTTCATAATTGTCTAACAATATTAATAGCATTTTAACTACTTGATTCTTTAATCTCTTGATATGTGGCAAGACTAGGTCCTTTGATATCTTTACATTCCCCCTCAATCGCATGCTTGGAGGAGCCAGACATAAGATTGAAACAGTGGTGTCGAAACAAAGGAGTTGAAAGACCTTCAGTGAGAATATCAGCAAACTGGTCTGTAAAAGAGACATGTTGAACAAGCAAGTCACCTTTGATAACACCTTCCCTAACAAAATGATAATCAATCTAGAGATGCTTCATTCTGGAATAGAACACTGGATTGGAAGCAAGGAAAATAACAGAGATATTATCATAATAGATTAAAGGAGGAATATGTAACAGGATATGAATATCAAGGAATAGTTGGCGAATCAAGGCAAGTTCTGTAGCAGCAATAGCAAGAGCTCTATATTCGGCCTCAGCAGAGGATCGAGAAACAGTATGTTGTTTCTTAGAAGCCCAAGAAATAGGACTTGATCCTAAGTAAACAACAAAACCTTAAACAAACCATCTATCATTGGGATCACCACCCTAGACAACATCACTATAAGCCAGCAGATTAAGAGTACCAAGCTGAAGATGAATTCCAAAGTCAAGGGTACCTTTTAGATATCGCAAGATTCTCTTTACTGCTACAACATGAGATTCCATTGGATTATGCATGAATTGACAAGCTTGATTCACTGAGAAGGCAATATCAGGCCTTGTGAAGGTGAGATACTGCAAAGCTCCAACAATACTCCTGTACTACTGTGGATGAGAGTAGGGCTTGCCATCATCCTTAAGCAGGTGATGATAGGGAAGACAAGGAGTGGCACATGGCTTTGAATCCTGTAAATCAACCTGATCAAGTAATTCCTTGATATATTTAGTTTGAGACATAAACAAACCAGAAAAAGGATAAGAAATCTGTAGTCCAAAAAAATACATCAACTGGCCTAAATCCTTCATATCAAATTCCTTAGTCAATGTTGCAATAAATGATGTAAGAAGAAAGGAATGACTTCCTGTAAGAAGGATGTCATCTACATAAAGGAGTAGAACCACAATGCCAAGAGAAGAGTGTTAAACGAACAGAGAAGGATCTGCAAGAGATGCTTGAAACCCCAAGCTTGGTATAAAAACTTATAAATCTATCATTCCAGGCACGATGAGCCTGTTTTAATCAATACAAAGACTTTCTTAGTCTGTAAACAAAGTTAAAAGGATGAAGCTTGCTCTTAAAACCTTGTGGTTGAATCATATAAACCTCCTTTTTAATAATACCATGTAGAAATGCATTTTTAACATTAAGTTGCCTTAAAGGCCAATTAAACTGAGCTGCAAGGGCAAGTACCAACTGGACAGTGGTAGGTTTCACTACATGACTGCATGTTTCACTATAATCAATACCTTCCTTTTGACTAAAGCCCTTGGCAACCAAACGAGTATTATGTCTAGCTATAGAACCATTTGTATTTTTTTATGTGGTAGACCCACTTACAACCTACAAGATTTTTAGCATGTGGTAAAGGAACCAAGTCCCAAGTGCCTTGTGCATGAAGAGCCTCAATTTCCTCCCGTATAACAGATTGCCATTCAACAAATATAGTAGCAACCTTGAACGAACTAGGTTCAACCTAAGAGAAATCAATAGATTGGACAGCGGCAGAATAAGCCTTCCTTTTAGAAATGCCATTCTTAGACCTGGTTGTCATCGGGTGAAGATTGATAGGTGACAAAGGCAAGACTATAAGATTCTCAGGGTGAAAGTTAGGATCCATAGGGAGAGGAGACTGTGTAGTTGAATCCAAAACTAACAGAGTTTGAGAGGTGGGATTAGGAGGTAGTGTATGCAAAGAAGTAGTGGCTCTTGAGGTGGATGATGAAGTAGAAAAAATAGGCATAACAATGTTATGTAGAGAAACAAATGGTGGAGAAAGATAAGGAAAATGGGAAAGAAAAGGAGAGACTGCAAGCCTAGAGGTGTAAGGAAACACAAATTCATCAAAGATGAAATGTCGAGTCACAAAGAAGTGATTAGTGTGAAGAGAAAAATAGATATACCCCTTATATTGACCTGCATAGCCTAGAAAAATGCAAGTGGAAGTTTTTGGCTAAAGTTTGTGAGAGTTCTAATGCTTGAGTAAAGGAAAACAAGACAGCCAAAGATTCTCAAATGAGTAAGGACTGGTATAGAACCATACAATAAGAAATAAGGAGAATTGAGTTGAAGAATTGGATAAGACATCCGATTAATCAAATAGATGGAAGTAGCACAAGCATGAAACCAAAATTTAGAAGGTAAATTGGCAGTTTGTAACAAAGTGATTGCAGTTTCTAAAATATGCCGATGCTTCCTCTCAGCAAGACCATTCTGTTTAGGAGTGTATGGACAAGACATGTGATGAACAATGCTCTTGGTAAGAAAATAATGTTTGAATGGATTACTAAGATACTCCCCACCCTAATCACTTTGAAAAACACGAAGAATAGTAGAGAACTGTGTAACTAAGAAGGCATGAAAAGAGACATAGAATAAACCTCTCCTTTATTAGTCATTGGAAAAATCCAAGTGAACCTAGTACATTCATCCATGAAAATAATATAGTATCGAAATCCCTCAACATGTATAGTGGGAGAAGGACCCCAAACATCATTGTGAATTACTTTAAAAGGTTTGACAGACTTAGCTGCTGGATAGGGAAAAGGAAGTTTGGCAAATTTGCCTTCTAAACAAGCAGTATAGACTAATTTGGAGGTGTCTGAAGTAAAAGAAATTTGAGACTGATTTAAAAGAGCAGAAGTGATTGTGTTAGAAGGATGACCGAAACGCTTGTGCAAAGACTTATTTTGACTTGATGACCAAGATAGCAGAATTGAGTCTTATAGAAAGAAGTTACTTGTTGAAGATGAGGTTGTGGGATGGATGAAATGTAGAAAGGAATAGGATACAAGCCAGCTCTACATAGTCCCTTGAGATGAACCCTCTTTGTGATCTTGTCCTGAATCCAAAATCAAAATGCATCACAAATAAATCTGCAATTGTTATTTTTACATAACCTATGAATCGATAGCAAATGTTATTACAGCTTAAGCACATGCAAAACATGTTTTAATTGTAAAGAGCACTATAGAACATCCAGAGTAGAAGAACTAATACTAAAAATGCTCAAACCTGAACCTCCTGTAGTGGTAATAGTATCAGATCTTGAGAAAAGAGTAGCCAAGCTGATTTGAGCCAAATCATAGGTTGTATGAGTCGTTGCTCCAGTATCAGCCACCTAAAATTGCTCATTAGGTGTCGAAGAAGGAAAATTAGCATGCATGGCACTAGGATTGGTGGAAGGAGGTCTGCCTTGATAAGAGAAGTTGCCTCTATGATAACACTCAATAGCAGAATGCCCAAATTTCCAACAAATCTGTCATTGAACTGAAGAGGTAGGAGGAGAAGGTTGATTGTGTCGTTGATAGCAATCAGCAACTACATGACCTTTCTTACTACAGATTTGACAAGTGGGAATGTCAGTGCCAGGACTAAGAATGCCAAGACTAGAAGAAGGCTGGAGTTGATAAGGTTGTGGACCAGATTGGTAATGACCACAACTTCATCCACGACCCTTAACATGAGAGCCTATATTGCTAGAATAGCCACCGTTGGTGAACATTGCATTGGGACCATTGAAGCCACTAGTGGAACCATGGAAAACACCATGATAACCATTAAAACCCCCATTGAAGCTAGAGGAAAATTAAGAAGATAGAATAAACTTGGAGCTAGAAGGATATCCTTGAGATTGAGAATTAGAATTACCTTCATCAAGAACAAGAGCATTGCCTTGAAATGTCTGATTTTGAGCCATCATTGCAGAAACAAAAAGGGATGTAGAAGGAGTTTGCTCAAGAGTGACTTCTTCAACAAGCAACTGAGATAAAAAAAAAAATCTTTAAGAGATAACATATTATCTCTGCCTCTAACCATACACCTAAATGTCTTGCAGTCATAAAGAAGACCATTAAGAGCCAAAATCATAATATCATCTTCAAAATAAACTCTTGCTGCAGAAAGATGGTCTTGAGCATCTTTGATTCTTTGCAGATATTGAGACATAGGTTTTGAACCCTTCATGATAGTCTGAAGCTCACTTTTCATCTGAAAGATTCGTGCTTTGGTAATTGTAGAAAATCGATCCTTTAGTTGAACCCACATATCATGAGAACTTACACATCCAATAACACAAGAAATTGTAGTAGAAGAGAGAGTTGCAATAAGAAATTGCATCAATGCTCGATCATGTATTTTCCACACCTGATAGTCATCAGTTTCAACGCCTTTAAGATCAGAGTCTGCATTAAACCGACTAGGACACTTCCTTGAACTATCAACAAATCCTAAAATGCCATTACTCTCAAGAAGAATTTGCATTTGAAAATGCCATGTTAGATAATTTGTATCATCAAGTTTAACTATCACAGTAGTAGAAACCATAGGAAGCAAAGAATTAATAGGAGATCGAACAATCTAGAGTTGAGAAGTAGTCACCATTTTAAGAATGCAAGAAGTGAAAGCAGAAAAATCTGAAGAGAATTGCAGAAACCAAAGAGTGCGGAAGTAGAAGATCACAAGGTCAAGAATTCAAAGCTCTGATACCATGTGATGATAGCATATTTATACAAAAGTAAAGCAGAGAAGTAAACAGAGAAGTAAAGGGAAGCATAGAGAATTTCTGACGCAGAAAGAAAGAAGGATTAACTATACTCTTTTTATTTATTAATTCTTTCACACTGTTACAGATTTTTATAACAGGTTATAGACGTGATCGAGCTTCTAACCTCAACGCTAACATACTTGCTTAACTGTCTAACAATATTAACAACATTTTAACTACTTGATTCTCTAATCTCTTGACATGTGGCAAGATTGGATCCTTTGATATCTTTATAATTATAATCTCGATTACAAAAATATAGAGTTTGAATTAAAAATAAACATAGATGCTACAACAGATGTTCAACATATATATTTAGGTAGAGGAGAGCAAAAGAATATACAGATTTATAAACCTCGACTAAAATTAAGGTACGTTGAATTCTAGATTTGAATCTAATTTTTTTGTTTTAAAAAAGAGGGGTTTGAACCCAAGGACTCTTCACTGAAGAGACGGGAAGTCATGATCATTGAGCTATCTTCAAAACAAGAATGATCTATTTCAAGTGAGTGCAAGATCTTTTTTTTATTTCACCTTTGGTGCGATAAGTCCATAATGTCTAGGTTACGTTCACCAGCTAGCTAGAAATCATGCCATAACAGCATAGCACCCATTACTTACTAGGTTTCAATATATTTCCCTTTTAATTTGTTTCTATTATTGATCAGAATAGTAGTCTTGGTAGAGCTAAAAATCCTAGTTTGGGCCATATACTCTTGAAAAATGTCTTTCTTTATGTAAATGATAAGAAACCAGATAGGTTTGTCGAATGCATTATTCAATCTTTCTGTTATGATTTGATTAGATAGCCCATAAAGTCTTTGATTTATATCATTGTAACTATTTTAATTTTTCTTTTCATGCCAATATTGGAGGGGCCCTCGATTTGATGCTTCAATATGCAAAATGAATACTTCCAAGAAAATGTTTGCCAAATACAATGAGAAGAAGATGTCGTTTTACGCACGGGGGAAGGTTCAAACGACATTTGTTGATCACAACTTATCCCATTCTATGATGTCAAAAATTGAATTATAATCCTTTACTGCACATCCATATGCGTATGCCCCAATTTGAATAATTTATATTAAACATTGACATGCCTGCCTTTTGTGAGTGATTAAGGTCGACTAAATGTAACATAGTACACCTTTTGGAGCTTGATCTTTGCTCTCACAGAGAAAATAACATCGAACCAACTTTTCTATAAAAGCTTGACAGTAGTACGGGTGTAGATAATGCAAATAATTGACTCATCGTGCTAGGTTGTAATTGAATATACAAGAAAAAAAAAACAATTAGAAAAATACATGTCTGTCTGCCTAATTTTTTGGTAAATTTATGGTTGCCACAAGCAAGCAAATAGGAGAGTTTCTTTCGAACTCTTTAGCTAATATTGAAAAAATAAAAAGAGATAGGGGTGCATGTGTAGCATTCAAGAAATTGTACGTGTAAAAATAAAATTTACCAACAAAAAAAAAAAGAAGGAATGAACTATAAAAAAAGCAAAATTGCATTTTGGAAAAACGATCTACAGAATTCGAACCCGCGCAATCTTACCTAAAGAAAATTTGAGCTTCTCCCTCTTGCGACTTGGACAAATCACACTCTTTGTTGGTATATTGCTTATTTCTTTTAAATCAATAATAGAGTTCCTTATAACATGAAAGAAAAGAATCTAATAGTCCAGGCAGAGTTCGAACCTCGATCTTAGACAGTGACGGAGCCTTACAGGAACAAAAGGGAGTAATTACCCCTATAATTTGTTTATATATTAAAATATTAATATAATAGTTTGATGAATGGTTAATACACGGAAAAAAGGTTATCATTATTGATTTATTATCTTACTATATATATATATATATATATATCCAGTTTATTACCCAAATGTTTTTTCTTTTTCTTCACCTGACCAACAAAGTCTTTTTTGTTTCTTTTGAGTTGTTGTCCCTGCCTCTCTCCCATATGCAAATTTTTCTTCAAGTACATTTAAGTAATTAACCTCTTTTGCTTTTTGTTTTTGGTAAAAAAATTTTATTTTTTATATTTGTTTTATTGTCTAATTTTAGTTTTATTTTTTTATATTTAGTTATTAAAAATATTAGGGTTTATGATAATTTAAGGGTTTTGATATGAATATGTTCAAAATAAATGTTTGAATTTGCTAATTTAATCAATTAAATGTTTCTTTTTTTATTATAAAGGAATAAATTAATACTCATACAAAACCATTATTCTTGGTATCTCTTGCATTGGCAGGGTAGTTTTTTGAAATTTAATATTTTCACATGAGTTGTTTGTCAGTAAAATATCAAGTAGAAAACATGTTTTTCAAGCGTTGTTCCTCAATTAATGTCTAGAAATGATTAAGTATAATTTAATCAACATACTTATTATATGCATATAGATATGAATTGAAATGGATTTTAATTTTGATGAATTGATGTGTATTTTGCTATGAATTTCTTATGGAAGATTTATAATTATTGTGGAACTGAACTGACTTTTGTTTAACAATGAATTATTGTGTAGTTATGTTAATTATTATGGTGATACTAATGATGATAAAAAAAAATTCCAGCAGGTTCATATTAAATTAACATGTTACTAGACAAGTATTTCAAGCGTAAATCCCTTGAGGATGAACAGTCATTCAAAGCTTCAAGTCATGTAACTCAATCAAATTCAAAGAAAAGTCATTGAAATCAACCCGACACCCTCCTTGCTGACCCTGACTTAAGAAGACCAATTTATGAATACAATGTAAATAATAAGGATGTAATCTGAAGAACTTATCTACAAAAAGGTCTTTGTCAACCTTCACACTATGATTTTCCTAAAAAATAATTTAGGAATATATCAATACTATGACTCTTAAATCTAGCTTGGTTTGATGCATACCCAACATGGTTATAGTACAATATAGCCAAAGATGCTGCCTTTTGCTTGTATTGTTACCTCTTCAAGTTAAAATGAGGTGTTGATTAGTTTGTGAGTGATGGGTTTTCAAATTGAAAAAAAAAATGAAAGATTTGATCTTTATATTTGAAAGTCTAATAGTAGTAACAATACAGTTCGGATAAAATATGAGAATTTGATGAATGAAAAATAAAGTATTATGACTTTGTTATCCGGGCAGATAATAAAGAGTCAAAGTGATTATCGAACTTGATTGAATGTTTCAATAAAGTGTGCTTATTTTTTGTTGCACCAAGGACTTCCATTTCGTGGCCATAATGAATGTGAATCTTTAAGCAACCAAGGAATTATCTAGAGCTTTTGCATTTCCTTTTTAGAAATAATAAAGCTATTAAAAGAGTTACTTTCAGTAAAGTTCCTAGTCATAACAAATTAAATTCTCTATATATTCAAAAAAACATTACTCAAGCTATTGCAGAGGAGATTACAAATATGATTATCAAAGATCTAGGTGACTCATTATTTTCAATTTTAATTGATGATTCACGTGACCTATCAATCAAGGAACAAATAGCAGTTGTTCTACGACATGGAGACAATAATGGACATATAATTGAATGTTTTCTTGGCATTCAACATGTGTCAGATACAACTGCTAGTTCACTCAAGGCAGCTATTGAAGTTTTGTTTTCTAAACATAGGGTAGGTATATGAAGATTGCGTGGTCAGGGATATGACAGAGCTAGTAACATGCGAGGTGAATTCAATGGCTTGAAAGCACTTATTCCAAATAACAATCCAAGTGCATATTATGTACATTGTTTTGCACAGAGTTCAATTGACTTTTATGGTTGTTACAAAGAAGCATAATGAAATTGGAGATGTCTTTAATTTTATTTCTAGCATTATAAACATAGTTGGAGCATCATGTAAAAGGATAGAAGTAATTAGAGAAAACAAATATGCTAGAATTATTGAAGGACTTGAAAATGGAGAAATTTTTAGTGGACGAGGCCTGAATTAAGAAACTTCTCTTAGAAGGTATGGTGATACCCGTTGAGGCTCCTACTATGTTACAATTATTCATCTACTTGTAATGTTTTTATCAGTTCTTGATGTGCCTGAGATTATAAAGGAGGATGGGATGAACTCATGATAGAGAACAAAAGTAGTCGTTTTAACAGATATTATGGAATCATTTAATTTTGTGTTCATGCTTCATTGTTTAAGAAGGATACTGGCAGTTACTAATGAGTTTTCACAAGCATTACAAAGAAAAGATCAAGATATAAAAAATGCTATAGTTTATTAAAAACATTAAAGGAACGATTCAAAATGATGAGAGAGAATGATTAGGAATCTTTATTGGAAGAAGTGTCATCTTTTTGCATAAAACATGATATTGATATTCAAACATGGATGATGAGTACAAGCTTCATGGGCGTTCAAGGCGAAAATGTCAAGGGATTACAAACCTACACCATTTCTATTAGGAATTGTTTAACACTATCATTGTCATGCAACTTACTGAGTTGGATGATTGTTTTACTGAGATGAGTATATAGTTACTTTTTTGTGTGGCATGTTTTAACCTAAGTGACTCTTTCTCTACTTTCAACGAAGAAAAGCTTATTCGCCTTGCTCATTTTTATCCCAATGAATTCTCTATAGTGGACTTTATGGTACTTGGTGACCAACTTGATATGTATATTATTGATCTAATAGTGATGATGAGTTCTTTGGTATTGAAGGTATTGCTAATCTTGCAGAGAAAATGGTAAAAACAAAGAAGAATTTGATATTTTTATTAGTATATATGCTTATCAAATTGTCATGACTTCTAGCAGTTGCAACTACTACAGTGGAGAGAATTTTTTTTCTACTATGTATATTGTCAAGAGTAGATTGCGAAATAGGATGAGAGATAAGTGGATGAATGACATTTTGGTTGTTTTCATGAAAAAAGATATTTTCGATAAGATTGATAATGAAGTTATTATGAAGCGGTTTCAAAATATAAAAACTCGAAGAGAACAATTATAATGTAAGTTTTTTTCATTTTAAAGTATTTTAAAATTAATTTTACTTGATATGAATTAGTATATATGTTTTCAATTGATTTCTAACACATATCTACATAATATAGTATTTGTTAGTAATTTTCCCTCTCGATTAAAAAACTCTAGCTCCGCCATTGATCTTAGGCTTTAATATAACACTGACCAAATCGCCTACGTGACAAAGATGTTGTCCATTGATTAAAAAGCTATATTAATATATTTTACAGTGAAACCAACTCTTTATTATTTTTTTTTTGTTAATTGTTAAAAAAAAGTTAGAAAAAGGAAGAAACTAGGCATATGACCTATTTCTTTGGGCAGAGAGGTATTTTTGTATAAAATAAACATAGAAGTATTAAATTCAAATATTATAGAGTGCATATTATTTAAAATAAAGAGAGAGAGAAAGAGAGAGAGAGAGAGAGAGAGAGAGAGAGAAGTAATAGTAATGCAGTTAATTCAAGAGTGTCATTTCTCTTTATTTAGTTTAGTTTTTAAAGTGAGATATAATCTCTACATGTTTATAGAGTTATCATGACACGATCTTATATAATAATTCTCATATAATAATTGGCCTTTCTTTCACTGTAATTATAACACGATCTGACCTGCTAATAACTAAAATAAAAAGGAATCTAAAAATATGATATGAAACTTGAAATATCATACGTTGGAAAAATATAGTCAATATGGAATAGCTAGGTTATTGTTTCATCAATCACACATAACAAATAAAATCTTCAAATCAAATACCTTGTCATATTTGATGATGTCCTAAAATTCAATATGTTTAAGGAACATTTGATATTGGATAGTGGTTAAATTAAATGTTCATGTTATTAGTTTCCTTCTCCTTAGTCTATGAAGAATATTAATGATGGAAGTCTTAGTACTTGCAAAAAAGTGTTTATTAAAGAGCTTAAAGACCATTTGATGATAAAGTCAATAACTTTAAATGGAAAAGACAATAAATGAAATAAAGAGTTTTAAATTCCAAGAACAAGAGTGTTTGTTCTTGTTTTGGGTGTTTTAATGCTCTAAGATATATTAAATTAGGAAAAGTTGTAAACCTTTTACTTGGGTGGTTCAAGAGTTATTTATAGTCCTTAAACCCTATTGTTTTTATAAAGATGAGAGGGACTAGAGAGTCATTTCTGCTTGGCTATATTAATTGACGATAAAAATATCTTATACATCATTAATAAGGGATAAATATCATTTACAAATTATTAATGAGACGATAATATGATAGCATACAAGGAGACCTTTTATACATCTATTAACATAGAATGATGAGTATTTTTGGTACGAATAGATCATGTCCTTAAAAAAAAGTCCATGGTCTTGGATCTCTAAGACTAATTGGACTAATTGGACCTTCAAACCTAAAATACTTTAGGCATAGCTCATTTGTTGAATCCACTTGCATTGGGTCTGGCACTTTGCGAGACCCACATTGCTTTGGGTTCATCTTAAGATTGAAACCTAGTTGATACGACCAAAATATTGATGTCTTCTTCCAAGTGCAGGAGTGTCGAAGTAATAAATAACCCGGCAAGACCGGGATCGAACCACAAGGAGGTTAACTATATAAATTATAAATAACAACAACAACAACAACAACATAATAATAATAATAATAATAATAATAATAATACTAATAATAACAATATTAGTAATAATAGTAGAAGTAGTAGTAGTAATGATATTAATAATAATAATAATAATAATAGTAATAATAAAGAGAACTTTGAGATGTAAGATTAATGTGAGGATTAAACAATAATAAAAACAAATGTCAAGGTTAGAGGATCCACTAATGGTACTTCAAACAAGTATAGTATAAACTCTTATTACTCAACTGGAAACCACACACAAAGGAGGTTCCAATCATATTATAATTGTTAACATGATTACATTAATTATCTTGTTCGAGTAATGCGAATACTTGTAAATATTATCAGGTATTCATGGTGATAATTTATGTTAACAAAAAATCAAGTTCCTTTCATAGCACAGGTGTAGGTTATACCATACGGTTGGGCTATAAATGTGCCAAGCATTTGTTGTACCAAGGGTTGTTCAACACAAATCTAAATTAACCATTTAACAAGCAAGGTATTAAGAGTGAACAAGATAATAAATATAAAACATGTTAGTATCAAGCATTAAAGTCCATGTTGAGTTTATATTATACTTATTCTTACACCATTAGTGTAACCTTTTCACATTGACATAATAGATTTAGCTAAACATAATGAAAGAAAGAAACATAAATAAACAAGATAAGAACATAATTATATCAATAAAGAAAAGGAAATGAAAGCATAAACAAGAGATTAATATAACATAAAATAAAATTTAAACATTACAAAATACAAAGAAAGAGAGTAAGAGCATGATCTTGATCTGAACACCAAAATGCCTAAATGCATGGAAAATGCCTCCTTTTATAGGACAAAATTTGGAACTATTGATTTGATGACTAAATGTTGAGTAGGTGGCCAACTTTTGACTTTGTGAAAATCCTTATCTTCTTGTCTGAATAAAACATCATTGCTAACATCAGAACTGGAACCACATGAAAGTTCTAGTAAATTGTCTTATCTTTCCAGAAAAAAAAATTGAGGTCATTTGGACTTCTAAAACTCGAGATATAGGCTGATTACTGAACAATGTCTAGGCTACAGGATAGATTCGGACTTCTCCGTTGTTGCTATAATTTGGACTTGAAAACGGCCTTTTTAAATCTTGGACTCCACATGAAAGTTGTAGGCCTATGTCTTACCGAATCTGTGTAAACAATTGAGATCATTTGAACATTTAGAACTCGAGATATGACCCAATTACCGAACAATGTTCCAGTTTGGACTGCACCAACATCTCTTTTCTATGTTTTGCCCTCTCTTTTTTCCTTTCAATTTCAATACTTGAACTCATCAATCAATCCTGTCATTTATGTAATAGGCCTGCATTTAAGATGAACATTTATCATAAATTAAAGGTATCTTATATTATTAGGTATGTTATTATAAAACATGTTTTAGTTAAGGAGTTATTGATACTTCAAGTGCAAAATGATGATATAAAACCTTGATAAAAATGCACTTTTAAGTACTAATCACTAGTATATTAAGTATAGTACTTTACCAAACCCATGTTTCCTTGGGTCCACCTCAAAAGTGAACCCAAGTCTATTGTATCTAACAACATGCTAAATTTATTGTGCCTTGGGTTCATCTCAAGGTTGAACCCAAATATATTAGGTTTGACACTTTACTGGACCTATAACTTTAAGTTTCCCTCAAAGATGAACCCAAGTCTATTGAATCTAACAACATGTTAAATCCACAATACTTTTGGTTCAACTCAAGGTTGAACCCGAGTATATTGGACCTAACACTTTGTTAGACCCACCACCTTAGGTTCACGTCAAAAGTGAACCCAAGTTTATTGGATCTGGTAGCATGTTAGATCCATGGTTTTTTTTTGGTTTAATTCAAGGTTAAACCCAAGTATATTATGTTTGACACTTTGCCAAACCCATATTGTCTTGGGTTGACATCAAGAATGAACCTATGTCTATTGGATTTAATAATATGCTAAATCCATTATTCCTTAGATTCATCTCAAGGTTGAACCTAAGTATATTGAGTTTTACACTTTATAAAACCCATAACTTTAGGTTCACCTCAAAGGTGAACCTAAGTTTATTGGATCTGACAACATGATATATCATCCATTGTGCCATGGGTTCACCTCAAGGTTGAACCCAAGTCTATTAGATCTGACAGTATTCTAGATTCATGGTACCTTGGTTTCACCTCAAGGTTGAACCCAAGTATATTGGGTCTAGCACCTTGCTAGACTCACGTTGTCTTAGGTTCACCTCAAGGGCAAACCCAAGTTTATGATGTCTTGGTTCAGGTCAAAGGTAAACCCAAATATATTGGGTCTGACAGCATTCCAACATTCTAGACCTAAGTATATTGGGTCTGATTGCTTACCAAGCCCATGTCTTAATGGGTTAAACCCTTTATTAGATCTAAGCTTTCTCAAAACACAAAATAACTAATTAGAAATATAGACTCATGATTTCCCCCAGCCCATTCTTTATGTATTCGATGTGAAAAGACTTGAAAAGCCTTTTGGAAGACAACTGGTCAGGTTTGTCTCCTCTTCCCTAGAAAAGGGGCGCTTTCTCATTTTGATTTTAAATATTGTTAGGGGGGTGAAACAAATCTTTTGAGAAGACCACACGACAATGTGCAATAAAAGCAAAAGGTGTTCAGCTTTTCTAGGTTTATAATGTGGTGCTACATGTTTCTCATTCATTGCTGAAAGCATAAGGTAATGACCTGTATGTAAAACCTTTTTTTTCCTTTGTTCCATTTTTTTACTTTCACCAAAATTTTCTCTACCTTCCCTTGTTGGAGCTTTTACTAGAACAAAAATCCTTTGCAGAAGTATTATTTTTTAGGTAATCGCAGAACATGTTTCCTTTTATTTCTTTCTTTCTTGTAAAAGCTTAGTTTTTAAATATTTTAAGAATAGCTTCTAGAAAAGGGAAGAAAATCACGTCTACCAAGGGAGATTTCAATTTCAGACCTGAAACTAAAATCACTTGTCAAGGATCTGTGACCATTAGAATAGGCCCTAGATCTAGGAGTGGTATTGCTTAACTTTTTTTCTACTAGAAAAAGGGATAAGACTGTTCCCCAAGAGATCTCACACCTTAGGAGACAACTAAGATTACCTAAAATACTTCTAAATAAGGCAGAGAATACAATGTCCTATGATCAAGTAACTCTAGCCAATACTAGGTAGCCAAAGGAGTACTTAGTGATGTTGCCAAAGTCTGGTAATTATATAACTTAGGTCACCAGCAAGCTTAGTGGGGGTAACTTTATAATTTTTATGCCTATTTACATATATGAGTTTGGATGCTCGTTTCCCTTATAAGAGTTTGTAAGGATGTCTTGAGGTACTACAATTTGAGTCCTGCTTAGATCCACCTTTATAGGTGGACTGTTCTATCAGCTTTTAAGAAATTGGTAAGGGTTCTCAACGAGGAATCCACAGTTAAGGTTTTCAGACAGTGTTATACCTTGATCAATAGTGCTAAATGAGGGAGGGGGGGTTTCAATCCCTTGGATCTTTAATTTTCCCAATAGGTCAAAAGAGCCTAGGAAAGATACATTGAATGGAAAGTCCCCTTGTGTAAAAAAATGAGGTATGGGGGCGTGGCCAGACCTTAGGATAGATATAGTGCTATTTGGGGCTGTACCCACTATTAGAGAACACCCTCAACAAGTGTGAATGATAGGTCCTTTCTTAGTGTGAAAGAGGAAAGGGTGTGTAGTAGATTTAACAATCTTTGCACTAAGTATTATATCAACTGCATGGCTCAAGGGCTATATGATGCTTTTGGTAATTTCAATTATATGTGTTCCTTTAGTTTCATATGCTATTTCACTTCTTGATGTTTTTTTCCTTGTGCAGGATCTTTGCCTAGAATCACTGGGTTTGAATCCAGAAGGTCCATGTCGTCCATGCTTAATGACATGACCATATCCTCCCCTAGTCATGCTTCCTCTTTTGAAGACAACTAACCCTTAATACACAAGAAAAGGATTATAGTGGTAGTTCTTATGGTCATTGAAGAGACCCTAGTGATTGCCCATATTGAGGAGATTCCAATTATTTTCCCTTTTATCATAACCTATTTTTAGGTTCCCCACAAGCTTACCTTTTTCCTTTAAAAAAAAATAAAGGAGATAATAACAAAAAGACTAGCAACTTGGTAAAAATAGGTTGAGAAGGGTTTCAAATGTATAGACGAATCAAGATGAAATTTTAGACAAATTTGTGAGCCCAATCGTACACAATTTTACCCAAGATTGAAAGATAATGCAAATTCAAAGTTAAATCAAATTATTATTGGATGAATTTGCATAAAAATTAAGTCTAAGAGCTTAATTAGGATTTTGATAGGCCACTTTTATTTAATCATGGCCCAATTAAAGATTTAATTAAAATTTTGAATTAATTTGGATCAAATTAGAAGAATTAATTAAGTGCAAGTACGTAATTAGGTTCTTAATGGGTCAAATTAACTTTATTAGGGACTAAATTGATAAAAACAAATAATTTTGGGAGCTTAATTTGAGTTTAATTAAGCATATTTAAATTTTAAATGAACAATTTAATTTTTCCAAACTCAATTAAGTGAAATCAAGGTCAAAATTGCAAAACAAATCAAAGTTTGGGGATCAATTAAGGTCCAAATTGAAGAAATTTAAGACCAAGAATCTCTTGCAAACGGAGTGTGAATTTGGGAACCTAATTGAGTGAAATTACGGATCAAATTGAAGAAATGAAAAGTTTGAAGGTTAATTAGGTATAAAATCAAAAACATTGAAGATTAAGGACCAAAATAAAAAAGGTATTAAACTCATAAGGTCATTTTAAGATTTGACATAGGTGAAATTGAATTGATTCTTAGAATTAAAATTCAATTGAAGACTTAATTGAATAATTTAAAAAGAATAAGAGATGAAATTAAAATAAGAGCTTTTAAACCTAAATTAACCATAAACGCCAAAATAATATTGTTTCATTTAAATGAAACGATGCTTTTTGGTGTTGTTTTGACAAAAAAATAATGTTTTTTTGTATCAAAACGACATTGTTTTGCTCATCATCTTCAATATTTTGTACCTTAAAAGCTGCCCGGGTGGCTACTATTTAAAAGCATTTAATGTCTCACCTCTCCACCAAATAGGACAAACAAGTCATCCCTCTCATGACCCAGCATAGCCTTAGGCTCTAACGTGATTCGTGCCGTCTTGTCACCTCTGCAGCCACCACTATGCCGCTCCATAGAGGTTGACCAATTAGCCTTTATAGTCTAATTTTACAGCTTGTGATGATGACTTTTGGCCAACATTTGAGATTTTTCTCGTTTGAATCAAGGGCTAAGATTTGTTCCCAATAAAAACTAAATGTTCCTTCTTCATTCCTTATAAATAGGGGTGAATTTCATTTAAAAAAAAAAAAAGACAGGAGAAATTAGAGTGAAAATGGTGCAAAAAAAAAAGTATCCTTTACATACCATTTTTTTAGATGTCCTTCTCAGCTCAACATCTCATCTTCACTACCAAACCATTTCCCTGCCATTTTTTTCCTCACCAGCACCAACCTTTTACACCAATAACCATGCATCTCCTTCATCATCAACCACCTCTATTATGATAGACACCATTGATAGATAGAAAGAAAGAGCCATGACAACCTATGACCTATTCTTTTATGTTTTTAGCTGAAATGACAATGTCATCATCTTCCTCTTGATTGACCTAGCAACCTAAAACCAACAAGTCATAAACATGACTCAGTAGCTACCCTCAACAACTCCATCTGTTGTAGCTTGTTGACACGATTAAAATATTGATGTCTTCTCCCAAGTGTAGGAGTGTCGAAATAATAAATAAGCCGGCAAGACCGGGGTTAAACCACGAGGAGGTTAACTATAATAACAACAACAACAACAACAACAACAACAAGTTAAAGAGGACTTTGAGATGTTTGATTAATGTGAGGATTAAATAATGATAAAAACAAATGTCAAGGTTAGAGGATTCACTAATGGTATTTCAAACAAGTATAGTATAAACTCTTTTTATTACTCAATTGGAAACCACACAAAGGAGGTTCCAATTGGATGATTTGTAATTAATAGCTCATTATAAATTGTTAACATGATCATATTAATTATCTTATTTAAGTAACACCAAAATTTTAAATATTATCAGGAATTCATGATGCTAACTTATGTTAACAACAAATTAAGTTCCTTTCATAGCACAGGTATACCATACGGTTGAGCTATGAAAATGCCAAGCATTTGTTGTACCAAGTGTTATACAATACAAATCTAGATTAACTATTTAACAAGCTAGGTATTAAGAATTAATAAGATAAAAATGATAAGACATGTTAATAGCAAGTTGTTTAGGATATAAGCCTTGAAGTCCATATTGAGTTTATATTGTACTTATTCTTACATCATTAGTGTAACCTTTTCACCTTGACATAATAAACTTAGCTAAATATAATGAAGAAGAGAAACATAAATAAACAAGATAAGAATATAAATAAGATACAAGTTAACTAAGTAAAGGAAAGGAAATGAAAAGCATAAACAAGATATTAATGAAAGCAAAACTTAAGCATTACAAAAACATAAAGAGAGAGAGCAAGAGCAAGATCTTGAACTGAACAACCAAGATGCCAAAATACATGGAAAATGCCTTCTTTTATAGGCCAAAATTTGAAACTATTGATTTGATGAATAATTGTTGAGTGAGTGGCCACATCTTGACTTGGTGACAATCCTTATCTTCTTGTCTGAATAAAACGTCATTGCTAATGTCAGAATTTGAACCAACTTTACCCATGAAAATTCTAGGAAATTGTCTTAGATTTCCAAGAAAAAAAATTAAGGTCATTTGGACTTCTAGAACTCGAGATATGGGCTAAACACTGAATAATGTCTGGCCTGTAGGACATATTTAGACTTCTCCGTTGTTGCTATAATTTGGACTTGAAAACAACTTTTTTAAATCTTGGACTTCACATGAAAGTTTTAGACCTATGTCTTAGCTTTCTATCCATATAAAGCAAACCTAAATCCAAGATCTACAGCTCCAGATATGATCCAATTACCAAAAAGTGCTCTAATTTAGACTGAACCGGCATCTCTTTTCTAAGTTTGGCCCTCTCTTTGTCCTTTCAATTCCAGTACTTAAACTCATCAATCAATCCTTTCATTTATGTGATAGGCCTGAATTTAAGATGAACATTTATCATAAATTTAGGTATCTTATAGTATCAGACTTGTTATTATAAAACATGCTTTAGTTGAGGAGTTATTGATACTTCAAGTGCAAAATAATATAAAACCTTAATAAAAATGCACTTTTAAATACTAATCACTTGTCTCTCCACAACACTAGCAGTCATAAACAACAATAACAAGGTTAGCCACAGTGAGCAACAATGGACTCCACCAACATTTCCACCATCTTCAAGCTGGACCTCCCAGTAGCGACACTCCCCAAGCTAGGTAATCTCCTTTCTTTCTTCTTGGTTGCATCATTTATTAGGTGCATGAAAGACATGAATTAATTCACGTCTTGCTACTACTAGCAGTGGAGTAAAGTGGGTTAGACCATCATCTCAACCCATTTTTTTTTAAAAAGAAAATAAATTGTTGGGCCTTCAGTTGGCCCAATCGAACTAGACTAAGCTTGGACCTTGAGGCCAATCAGTCCAGCCCTTAGACTATAGGTGTGTTTACCTAAAACACCGTAATGTCTTCCCTTTAGTTTTTAATTTGCTTTTATTTTAATGTTTATTCAAACAAGCGTGTAAGAAAAGGCAAAAAAAAAAAAGGCTTTAAAAAATTTTAAGGACCATTTTGAAATTATTTATGGGTTCGTTACGTGTTTTTGCAAGATTTTTGCCTAATATTAGGCTATAAACTTATATAGTAAGATACAAATCTAATATTAAAAATACTTGCTTTTTCTTTGAAATTTCAAATAAGTCAAAAAAAAAAACTCATTTAAAAAAAATACAAAAATATGTTTTGGTTTTGTACATATGGTGAAATCCTAAAGTTTTTATGTATATTTTCTTAAAAGGATAAAATCATAGTTTTATTATGTTTTTAAAATATGAAATGGATATCATAACTAGTTTATGATTATCCATTAGGATTTGACCTATATACAAAAAATCCTATAACAATTACTTTCTTATTTAAAGTGTTAGGATTTAGATATAAACTTTAATATTTAAGAGATATAAATGCGATGCTAAAATTAGGGTTTTAAAATGATTATGATTTAATTTGATAAGGTAGAGACTTCGTCACGGAAGGAGATCTTCCTTGAACCTTAGATGAGACCAACAAATAGAAACATATGTTATATTAATAATCAATCAACAATACAACTTACCATAGGTAGGGGGCAAAACTAGTTGCCTTACCTAGACTCTTGCAGAATAATAGGTTTTCTAATTACCATAATACTAGGTGGTGATTCCTGAATTCTCTAATTATAACTTTATGATTAAACTCAAAACATCACTCATTTCCAGGAGGTTTATGATTAAACTCAAAACATCCCTCATTTCCAGGAAGCAACTCCACCATTGATGTCGTGCATATTGTTATAACCCACTTTTGGCCCGTTGGTTTTTAATTTAATTTTATAAGGATTAAATTTTAAAATCAAAAGAGTAGAGATTTATTTTGAGAAAAAATATGATTTGTCAACTTGTGGAAAAACTAGGGACTACAACGTGTTTTGTCATTTTCTCTTAATCATCAACATAACGATAGTTATCATTTTTTTGAATTTGATTCTATCAAATTCAAATTTCAAAAAAGAGAATAATTTTTGTTACTACTCAATTTTTGACCCACCTTTTTGATAAAAATTTTGAAGAATAAAAAAATAGTGAAAAACAATGAAAATAAAAAAAAATATGTTTCTTAATATATTTTTATCGTTTTTTAGCATTTTTAGCATCGTCTCAAAAGAATTTAATTTTTCAAATTACTTATGAACGCATTCGACTTTTCATGTATTATTTTTAAAATCATTGATTTTTCTCATTGAGTCGACGTTGATATCACTAGTTTTTAACAAATACAAAAAAAAAAAAAAAAGTTGAGGGACAATTTTAGGGACCAAACAATATTTTGCCTATAATAGTAGCCTTCAACACACACGAATGAGGGGGGCAATTTTGAAAAAAAAAAGGAGAGAAACCCTAGGTCTATCTCTTTCACACCAAGTCGCCGCCCCTCATCATCTAAAAGTTTTTTTCTTTCCCCTAGCTTTTAGTCATCGCTCGCCATCTTCGGTTCCACCATCTCCCCTTCACTCTCCCCTTCTCCTTAGCCAAAAACCAAGGCTTTCCCTCTACCAAAAAGAAAACCAAAGTCGTTGCCCCCCCTGACTTGCGATTTTCTCTCCGGAGACCAGCCCCTCTCCTTGATCTCCCTCCCTCATCTCACCAAACCTCACGCTCTCTGAGCAAAACCCACAACGCCTGACCTTCCTTTCTCCCCCGTCCATCTTAACCTTTTCTCTTACAGCCGCCCATGTTCCCCCTTTGCCATTTTCAGCACCTCTCCTTTCTCCAACAATAGAGAGGCCCTCACAGACTTTCCTTCACCCGTCCAACCACAACAGCCGCCCCCGAATCCCATCTTCTCCCCCCATTTCCACAGATCTTCTCCCCTCCTCTCTCAGCCGGCCAAACAGATCTTCACCCCCTTTGCTCTCCCTTCCCTCTCTCGGCTGCACATAGACCAGCTTCTCCCTCTATAGCCGGACAACGACTGCAATAGCCAACCACTGCTGCCACCAACCGGAGTGAAGACCATCTAGTAGCAGGCCACACACGGTCGTTCCTCCTAAGAGCCGTCAGCCACCTAAAGCAAAGGAGAAGAAGACATAAACCAAAGAAGGATCTGCAGATCTGAATGGAGAGAAGCATATCTGAAAAAAAAAAAAAAAAGGAAGAAATAGATTAAAATCAACTGCCATTTGCTCTGTTTTCTTGGATTTGCAGGTGACGAGGATCCTCGCCACCAGCAGGGAAGGGAAGAGAAGAAGAAAGCAAGTCAGACTCCCTTATTTCCCTAGTTATCTAGCAACAACGTGTGAACCCATGTGCCACCAGTGATGGCAACGCATGAAGGAGACGCGTCGTCACTGTTCTAGTGATGCAGAAGGCCTTCCCTGTAATTCCATATTATTTTGGGGCTATTTTTTAATTTAAAAACTGTTTAATGTACTTTTTGATTAGTTTTGAATTTTTAGAATTTGTAGTGTGCAAATGTGGATGTAAAAAGGGAAAACAAAGAAAGAAAAAATATAGTGAAAGTGAATGTGTTGTTTGTATTTTTTTTTCATGAATATGTTTTTATGATAAAATTACAAAGAATAAAGAAGAATTTAATATTTTGATTTGCTCATGGTTAAGGATTATGAACTTACATGTAAGTCATATTTCTAATATCCGATGAAAAAACCAAAATTTTAAAACTTCTTTATCACATCAAAGCCACGAAGCGGCTTACCTCAGGTAGGGTGTGTTAGGAGTGCTAATACCTTCATTAACCACAACCAGTCATTTACCCATAAATCTCTGACAAAATCAGTACATTCGGATTTCCTAGTAACCCTCAATAAAATACTAGGTGGCAACTTCCAAAAAACAAATCAAACAAAATGAAAATCGCCAACAAACATTGCACGAGTGACATGCGACAAGTTTGTTTGGACTTTATTTTCTATGCATAATGACACTTTTGCATTATAAATACAAATCCAAGTATATGTGCACAGGTGGGAGGGGCTATTAAAAAAAAAGGGGGGGGGGGGGGGAGGTGAAAAGGAAAAAACTTAGAAACGGCTCCTAACTTATCCTAGCCTCCCCCAGCAGTCCCGGTTTCTATTCATCCCAGCACAAGAACGACCCTTTTGTCTTCTCAGCCGTGACCTGCAAAGAAAACAGGATTCTTCCCCATGATCAGTCTTACACCAGCCACCCTTTCTTTGCCACGGCGACAAACACCACTTGACTGGAGTATCGGCTTCAGCTCCTCCTTCCACCACAATGGCAAAACCTTTAATCAAGTTGAAATCAAGCCTGAGATGATAAGCCATTATTTAGTGAGTTCTCGATCTCCTGCAACTCTGTTAACCGTGGAAGGTCTGGAATTGGTGCTGCCCACTCCTCAAGGTTTATTCCTCTCAAGAGAAGATGTTGCATATGCAGTATATATTATTCCATGTCATGGAGACGTTGAGACCGGTATTGCTGCAGAAGGATAGCCAAAGAAGAGAAAGTTCATGAAGTTCAGTTTCAAAGGATGTCATCTGGATCTGGATGGTCTTTTGGACAAGTCTACGGACGAGCCTGTCAAGCTCTTTCCTTCACATGCTCACGGAAAGGAAGAACCCAAGACCAACAGACGGTCACGAACACAGGGGCACGAAGCAGAAGACCAGGGAACGAACGAGGACCAACCACATAGGAAACGAATGAAACAAAGAGAAAACCAGGGACATGCACAAGACGAACTGAGAGGAGGGAATACCAGAGGAAAGCAAGAAAAAACAGAGGAGAGAACAGCCGGCCACCACACCTTCGTCATCGGCGTCATCGGCTTCATGCCTTCGTCCAGACCAGGTAAGCTCCCCGCCCCATCCATTTATAATCGCATGAGTATTGGGCAAAGGTAATTTTAATTACCATCACACCGTGACCAGGTAAACCGGCTGCATCAGCCCAACTCACACTGCTAGACTAAATTCATCTTTTAATATATATATAAAAAAATATAGTTTTTTTTATTTTAATCTAAATTTTATAGATTTATTTACTCGCACTAGAGTCAGAAATTAATTTACCAACGCCAGTATTGAAAATATTCATACGTGAATATTCACTGATGTTAGAGTTATGAATATCATAGTAAAACCATAAGAACAGAACAAAAGCAAACCTTTAACAATTTAAGATAAAACCAGCAATGCAACATATTAACAATTTAAGATAAAATCAGCAATGCAACCTATCTCAGGTAGGATGCTTAAGGGATAATAGAATCTTTTTTTTATATATAATCAGTCTCATACCATAGAATCTTTGTTGATAAGTTATGATTTCTAATGACCATAATACTAGGTGGCGACTTCTTAAACAAGACTGTTTTCCCAAAAAACAAAATGCTAAATATTTGTTCTTTTTCCATTGATGAAATTTTTTTAGTCAAGCATTGACATGTCTCTCTGTTTCAAGGCTAGGAACTCTTGTTCCTTAATTTTTCGATGATAGGAGTAGAAATGATGCTCAAACTGTTTGTTGTTACCCATTTTTGGATTCCCGTATAAAAAATAAAAAAATACAAATATATATATATATATATATAATATTAGAAAGAAATCCAAAAAAATAATAGGAGTGAGAAAATGATGATGGAACGCCCATAAAAGGGCTAGGAATTGGTTGAGGAGGTTCAAAAATACAATAATTGAAATTTGACATTATATTTTTTTACTGACGAGAGCCATGTTGACAAGGAAAATTCAATTTGAGGAAGCAAAGTCCAAAATCAGATATTTATGGACTCAATTAAATTTTATCTAAGGTTTAATTGAATTTATAAAGTGTTTGATTGCAAGAAAAAATGATTTTTAATTCAGTTTAGGCTTTTATTGGAAGAATTAAAGTTTTCGGGTCCAATTATAATTTTGGAAAGTTAATTTGGTCAAATCAGGGGCTTAATTGCATAATTATTGAAGTTTGATGGCCGATTATGGACTTAATTGAAACAATCCGAAACCAAGGACCAAACCGGGAAAAGCACTAAAATCAAGGGATCCAATTACAATTTATCCAGGGGCTTGATTACAAAATTGCAAAAAAAATCCAAGGACCAAATTGAAAATATTCTTTGAATTTGAAAACGGCGTCGTTTCCTTGACAACTGTTCATCATCTTCTTCATCAGTGACGGTTTCAACAGTAAATGAACGCTATCAATGGAGTCGTTTCAATCTGGGGGGCATGTTTCACGCCACCATGATGCACGCTAGCCATTACCAAGAAATGCCTGCGTCCTCTAGTTATAAAAGCCAGAGGAGGAAACAAACTGTGGGGAAGGGAGGGAGAGAGAGAGAGAGAGAGAGAGCAAAGGGAGGGGGGAGCAGAACAGAGGGGAGACGAGATAGGGAGGAGAAGAAGATAAGCAATGTAATATCTCTTTTATCTCTTTCTCTTCGTCCTTGGAAATGCCACTAGCACCGTGAGCTACCAGCAGCATCGCCATAGCCAAAAAAACAAAACAGAAAAAACAGAGGGCAAAAAAAAGGAAAAGAAGGGGGGAGAAAGGAAATAATACAGATATAAGAGAAACAAGTGAAACAAAAAGCAAGGCCGAAAAAGGAGAAGAACAGAAGAGCATAGGGAGGGAAAAGGAAAGACCGAACGGCGAAGCAGAATACATAACACCACCACCACCACCACCATCTTCATCTCTCCATAACCAGGTATGTTCACTTCCCTTCTCACTTCCTTGTAGTGAAAATAATGTATGTCAGTCCATAAAAAAGCAAAAAGAAAACGCAAGAAAACTAATACTAAAGATTGTCATTCTTTAGTTGCATAACAGCTCTTTTTTTGCGATTTGCAAAAACAAGCATGAACAATGCGAAGGTAATTTAATTACCTTCACCATCTTCCATGCATGCGTAAAATTTTACGCGTGCATGGCTTAGTTTGGTCACTGGCTTGGGCCAGTGACCAATCTGGGCTTGCTGGGTCCAGCCCAGCCACATGGGTCAAGCTTGGCCCCGTCCAAAAACAAAAAGGGAAATTTTCTTCAAAAATTATTTCAAAAAAATCTTTGATTTTCCACAGATTTTTTACTATATTTTGATCAATATTGGTTTATATTTTTATATTGTAAAGATACAAGTTTTCATCAAAACATTAAAAAAATATATTTTGGTTTCATGCATACGATCAAGTCTCAAACAAAATCATATTTGTATTTTCATACAAAGAAAATATATAAAAAAAACATATGTTTTATCATGCATTATCGACTTTAATAACTAGTTTGTTAAAGTCATGAAGACTAGGCCAATATTTTAAAATTTTCAAAAAAATTATTTTGTTTTTTCATTTAATATTTGGATTTACGACCTTATACATAAGATGTATTCTGAATATTAAATTCTTTTGTTGATGTTAGAACGGTTAGGTTTTATCTGATAAGATAAGGATATCCTTGTTGAGGAGAACTTTTCTTAAACCATAGATGGACCAACACCTAGAAAACACGACAAGATCTTAGATTTTATCATACAATTAAACAATGTAGTCTACCTTAGATAGGATGTATTTGGGGTGCTAATATCTTCCATTTACGCAACCAGTCCCCGTACCCGATTTCTGTGACCAGTTAGGGTTTCTAGTGACCAAAATACTAAGTGGCGACTCCCATTCCATTTTTCCACTAATAAAAGACAACTTCCTTGTCTCCCCACATTTGCCACATTTGATACATTTTTAGATTATACAAAAATTTTGAGGGTGGATGTTTTTGCTGCGACGCCGCACACGTGTAACACTGTTCTTTAAACTTTGCCCAAGACCAAGACCCTGGTCTCCTTGACCTCATCGTATCCCATCAAGACCGCGCCTTGTTTAAAAGCAAAATCGCAACACAATTCACTCATAAGCCCTCTGTTACTTGCATATGATCCAGAGTATCCTCAATTATACGAAGCCATCTACCAGCTATTTCAGCATCTGGTTCGCCCAAGAAAGGTTCACACCCTAGTTCTCTCATACTCTTTACAGTCCGCACTAATGTAACCACACTATCTATTGGGGCGGTAACTACAGGTATTGTTTGTACTGCTAGTGCTACTAGGTTTTCGGGGCTGAGGCACCAAGAATTGCCTCAATTACTACCCTCATTATGTGAGCTATGAGTGTTGGGTCAGCATGTAATGTAGGTTTCGCTACAGGCACTAGTGCTGTAGATGGGGGTACGACTCCATGTCTCTGCTGGTTCAGACCCTCAAGTTGCGATCCCTCATTCTGTCTTAATTCAGTGTCATCATGGAGTCTCACTAACTCCTCTAATCTCGACTGATGAGTTATCGAAGGCACATGAGAGGCAGTATCCTCTAACAGGTCCTTTATATGTCTCTCTTCAAAGCCTTCTTCTATCGTTGTACCCTTTCTTATGCGTACCAAACTGGTTCAAATTAACAATTTATTAAACTTCCATTTAGTTTCCTGAACCCAAAACCGGGCTCTGATACCAACTGTCAAGGCCCACATAAATAGTTATTTAAAAGAGATGATTGGTCTCTCTTCAAGTAAATATTTTCTAAAAATTTCAGCAGAGTCTCCTTTGTATTTTCAATACCAAGTTATCAACTAAAAATCAAAACCTGTAAATAATAACCACAAACCCATCCCAATATAATTAAGCATCACAACTCTACTAAAAACATCAATTTCCATGTCTCTTGTAGATTTATTTTTTTTAATAGTTAACATTGTATGATTTCATATACAAAATTTAAAACTAATTTATTCACAATAAACATTAATTTCTTAGAACACAAACACATTCAAATATAAATACAACAAAACTATATTACTCGTTATAGTAAAGGCATCGTCCTTGATCACATACCCGATAAAAGGATAATTTAAACATTTTAAAGTTTCTTAATAAACAAGCGATATAGTAACTTAATATCAATACTTTAATTACAAAAATTAACTTAAACAAAGAATTTCATCTATGCATCTACTTTCCAGATTAAGGGTGCGAGGTACCTAACAATATATTTATATAACATGTGAATATTTGGTAAAACTAGAAAATTTACACTTATTAATAATATACAATTAAAATAAGGATTATTTGAAGCATACATGATAATATACACACTAGCTCATTAAATGAAGTACTTATCGTTAATACATTGATTTAATTTAAATTTCATTTTTTGTCAATCCTTAACTAGATATCTTCTTCATTAACCAGGATATAACTTTCTGAAGTCGTCCAATAATATTTCCCATTCCGTGTAGATTTATTCGGGGGTTTCACACCTCTACAAGACCATGGTATGATAATTTGGTGAATGATTAGTACTTAAAAGTGTTTTTTTATCAAGGTTTTATATCATCATATTGCATTTAAAGTATCATTAAATTCCCTAACTTAAGCATGTTTTATAATAACAAGTCTAATAACATAAGATAACTTTAATTTATGGTAAATGCTCATTTTGAATGCAGGCATATCTCACAATTTAAAGGATTGATTGATGTGTTTAACTATTGAAAATGAAAAGACAAAGAGAGGGCTAAGCTTAAAGAAGAGATGCTGGTTCAATTCAAACTAGAACATCATTCGATTATTGGATCATAACTAGAGCTGTAGAATATAGATTTAGGTCTAGTTTACATGGATGGAAAGCTAAGACATAGGCCTATACCTTTCATGAAGAGTCCAAGATTCAAAACAGTCGTTTTCAAGTTTAAATTGCAACAACAAAAGAGAAGTCATAATCTGTCCTACAACCCAGACATTGTTCAGTGTTCAGCCCATATCTCGAATTCCAAAAGTCCAAATGTGTTCATTCTTATTTTGTTAGAAAGCTTAGACAAATTTCAAGAACTTTCATGCAGACTATCTGTTCAGATTCTGAAGTTAGCAATGACATTTTGTTCAAACAAAAAGATAATGGTTGTCACCAAGTCAAGAGGTGGCCACCCACTAAATAATTAGTCATCAAATCAACAGTTCCAAAATTTAGCCTATAAAAAGAGGCATTTGTCATACATTTAGACATATTGGTTTTCAGATTAAGATCATATTCTTGCTTTCTTTCTTTGTATTTTTGTAATGTTTAAGTTTTTCTTTCATTAATCTCTTGTTTATGCTTTTCATCATAACTATGTTCTTATCTAGTTTATTTATGTTTCTCTTATTCACAATGTTCTTATCAAGGTGAAAAGGTTTCATTAATGTTGTTAGAATAGGTATAATATAAACTCAACATAGACTTCAATGTTTATATCCAATAAAGTTTGTTATTAACATGCCTTATCTTTTTATCTTACTAATTCTTAATACCTTGCCTATTAAATGATTAATCTAAATTTGTGTTATACAACCATTGGTACAACAAATACTTGGCACTTTCATAGCCTACTGTATGGTATGATCGACACCTGTGCTATGAAAGGAACTTGATTTGTTGTTAACATCATGAATTCCTAACAATATTTAAAAGTATGATGTTACTAAAATAAGATAATTAATATGATCATGTTAAAAATTTATAATGAATTATTAAGGATAAATCATCCAATTGGAACCTCCTTTGTGTGTGGCTTCCAGTTGATTAATAAAAAGAGTTTATAATATACTTATTTTTAATACTATTAGTGGATCCTCTAACCTTGACAATTGCTTTTTTTCTTTGATTAATACTCACATCAATATCACATCTCAAAAGTTCTCTTCAACTCCTTTTCATTTGTTGTTTATAATTTTATATGGTTCACCTCCCTGTGGTTCGACCCCGGTCTTGCCTAGTTATTTATTACTTCGACACTCCTGCACTTGGGATAAGACATCAATATTTTGATCATGTCAGTGAACAATAGTCACTAAAGAATTCTCTTCAGGTTTGTCTAAATCCTAAAAAGATAAATTAGGAGCTGATGCTAATTATTATTTTTAGAACACTCCTTATTTATTGAAATTTTGTGCAGATCAAGTAGTTAAAAAAATATGCAAAAGGATGAATTTTATTCCATTCTCATTTTTTGTCATTCTCATTCTTGCGGTGGGTATTTTGGAAAGAAAGGAAGAACCCATAAAGTACTTGAAAGAATGATACGATCCAAGCAAGGTTAAATTCGGATTTTGACGTAAAATGAGCATCTATCCAGTTTTACGGCAAGAGTCATAATTCTCAATTCTACCATTGGATCGGGCTGAAATTTTACGTGGAGTCTCCTGACATGTTTTTCTACCTTGGGTTAAAATATCATGTCATTCGGAGTTCGGCAAGGCATCCAAACACAGGTCAACAGAGGTTGTACGGGTTTTGTTATTTACTTCCTTTTGACTTGCAGACTTCCTATTTGGCTAGGATTCTTTTCCTAAAAGATAATCTCCCTTCAATGGTTCTCTAAGGAACTGAAAACAAACTTATCAAAGAATAACTATCTTTGTGGCGTCATCCTTATACTTCTCGTTCGCGAATCAATATTTATTAGGTGGGGGTCTCCGTTTCCAATAGTGCTGGTGCCTAGGTACAAGTTATCTTTGTGTCACACTCCTATCAAACCTGATTTACTTGGCTTTTCGGGAATTGGTGTCTTTGAGTGTGGGTTGCGTGACCACGTGACCACGTGATCACGAAGTTCGCATCATGGTCTCTATTGGCCTTTTATATTTAAGGATGCACATTATTTTTGCAAATCATGTAAAAAATACCAAAGAACAAACAATATCACTTCATAAGAACCAAATGCCTTTAACTAATATTTTTATAAATGAAATTTTTTATGTTTGGGGTATTGATTTTATGGGTTCATTTCCTTCTTCTTTTGGTAATCTTTATATCCTTCTTGTTGTTGATTATGTGCCCAAATGGATTAAGGTTAAAATCATATTAACTAGCGAAGCTAGGGTTGTATTAAATTTTGTTAAGACTCACATATTTGACATGTTTGGAAACCCCAAAGCTACCATTAGTGATCATGACACTCATTTTTGCAATTGTGCAATTGAAGCATTACTATGCAACTACCATGTGACTCATTGAACTTCCGCAGCCTATCACCCTCAAACGAATGGCCAAACTAAAATTTCAAATCGAGAAATCAAGTCCATTTTGGAGAAGACAGTGCAACATAACCAGCAAGATTGGAGTTTGCAACTTGGTGATGATGCATGTCGCACCCAAAAAAAAAATCCAAAATTTTGTTTTTGCGACATTCGACTGGCGACTTTCGTTTTGTTCTGTTTTTGCTGATTTGGTTCTTTGGTTCATTGTAATGGGTGACCTACCTAATGGAAAGAATATGAAAAAGTGGTCTCGTTGTGATGGGCGACCTACCCAAATAGAAAGAATGTGAAGTGCGGTCTCATTGTAATGGGTGACCTACCCAAAGAAAAAGGAAAGAGTGGTCTCATTGTAATGGGTGACCTACCCAAATGGAAGAATGGCCTCATTGTAATGGGTGACCTACCCGAATGGAAGAATGGCCTCATTGTAATGGGTGACCTACCCAGGTGAAAGAATGGTCTGATTGTAATGGGTGACCTACCCAAATAAAAACATGGAGAATTGGTCGCGTTGTAAAACGCACTACCCGAGAAGTGAGGGCTCACCGGCGTACTCGAAAATAGGTAGGGTTAGAAAATGCACTACCCAAGAAGTGAGGGCCCAAAGGCGCACTCGAAATGAGGTAGGGTAAAAAAAAACGCACTACCCGAGAAGTGAGGGCTCAACGGCGCACTCGAAAAGAGGTAGGGTTAGAAAACGCACTACCCGAGAAGTGAGGGCTTAACGGCGCACTCAAAAAGAGGTAGGGTTAGAAAACGCACTACCCGAGAAGTGAGGGCTCAACGGAGCACTCGAAATGAGGTAGGGTAAAAAAACGCACTATCCGAGAAGTGAGGGCTCAACGGCGCACTCGAAAAGAGGTAGGGTTAGAAAACATACTACCCGAGAAGTGAGGGCTCAACGACGCACTTGAAAAGAGGTAGGGTTAGAAAACGCACTACTCAAGAAGTGAGGGCTCAAAGGCGCACTCAAAATGAGGTAGGGTTAGAAAATGCACTACCCAAAAGATGATGATGAAACACCGATATGACAAATGTTGAAAGCAATGCATTATGATCAATATGCATGTATACTTACCTGAGAAAAATAAGGTCCCCCTTTCGTTGTAAACTTCTTCAAGCTCTTGTTTCCATTTGTTTGTCCAACCTTTTCTCATGAACCAAAATATACTTCATATCCTCTTAGTGAAGAGATCTCTTGGTTCCTTATGGGGCCCTTTCTTGCTCCATTAAGTATTGTGCTTTATTATTATTTTTAAAAGGAAAACTCAAAAAATTGGTTTTGTTCATGAAAACTAAAACTTTTAATGCAATTAGCAATTCTCATAAAAGATGTTTTTTTAGAAGTTTTTATTATGATACCCCTTTGGGTTTTGGTTCACTATGGACCTCTATATGCATTTCGTGCACTTCTTGCCCCCTAGTGTGGTGTGCAAAAAAATATGTCAAGCAGATTTGATTTGGTTTTCTCCAATTGATGGAGTCATCTCCTTGGTCATGCGTAAAAAAGTTCTTTTAAGTAAAAGATTTCAAATGATATGAGATTATATGTTTTATGAAAAAAAGGTTCTTTACAAAGAGAATTCATGGCCGAAATTTATTTTATTGACTGGGAAATTACGAAATACATCAAGCGTAGTATTTCTTTACAGAGTCGGAATTCACAGGCCTAACTAGATCTTCTCCATCCATTCTAGATAGCAACAAAGCTCCTCCTGAGAATGCTTTCCTCACCACGTAAGGCCCCTCGTAGTTAGGTGCCCATTTACTCTGATCTTCTCCAGGTAAAGGTAATATTTTCTTTAGTACAAGATCTCCTTTGTGGAATCCTCGAGGTCGAACCTTCTTGTCATATGATTTAGCCATCCTTCTTTGATAGAGTTGATGATGACAGATCGCGGCTATCCTCTTTTCACTGATCAGATTCAACTGTTCATATCTAACCTTTGCCCATTCTAACTCTTCCAGCCCAGAGTCTAACAACACTCTCAATGATGGGATTTCCACTTCTAAAGGCATCACCGCCTCCATTCCATATACCAACATATACGGGGTAGCTCCTGTTGAGGTTCGAACTGCGGTGCGATATGCATGAAGGGCAAATGGCAACATCTCATGCCAATCCTTATAGGTGACTACCATCTTCTGAATAATCTTTTTGACATTCTTGTTAGCAGCTTCTACCGCACCATTCATCTTTGGTCTATATGGCGAAGAATTGGAATGCTTGATTTTCCATTTAGTGCAAGCTCTATTATCATCTTGTCGTTGAAATTCTGGGCGTTATCAGTTATAATCTTTTCTGGTGGACCATACCGATATATCAAATCTCTCTCAATAAATTTCTTCACCACTTTTTGCGTCACATGAGCAAATGACCCAGCTTCTACCCATTTTGTGAAGTAGTCGATAGCCACTAGAATAAACCTATGACCATTGCTGGCTTTTGGGTTTACCGGTCCGATCACATCAATTCCCCTCATCGCGAAGGGCCATGGAGATGTTAAATTAAACAGAGGAGCCGGAGGAGCATTGATTTTGTCGCACGTGTACGACGGTGCGGCGATCGTCCGATGCATCAACCCTTCATGAGGGTGTGGTATGTCTATTTGGCGTGGAAAATATGGTGAGACAAGGAGTTCTTTGTCTCTAAGCTAAAAATGGACCGGGAGTCGCCACCTAGTATTCTGGTTACTAGGAACCCTTACTGGTCTTTAGAGATCAGGTACGGAGACTGGTTGCGTAAAGGGAAGGTGTTAGCACCCCAACTACGCCCTACCTAAGGTAGGCTGCATTGTTTCGTCTAATAAAATCTAAGTCATGTTATGGTTTCCTATTGTCCAGAATATGCATTACATGTAATGTCGTACCCCGGGTTCTATTGTCCAAACAAAAAAACGAATTAAATATCCGGAATACGCATTACGTGTAATGTCATATCCCGGATGCTCAGAGATAAACAAAATAAAAATTTTTTGTTTTTTTTTGAAATTTTGGCCAATGTTCTCTTGACTTTAATAAACTGGTTATTAAAGCCAAAATGCATGCTAAAACTTTTTTTTTTTTTTTGGTGTATGAAAAAAATACAATATGAATTTTTAGTTTTGAGACACTTGGCCGTATGCACAAAAAAAAAAACATTTTTTTTTATTTGTTTTTTGTATTCTTGAAAGTCGAAAACCGGGTATTTCAACACCGAATTTGTATTTTGTGATGTAAAATACTGCCCGATATTAATCAAAATGACATAAAAACTACATGGAAAAATCATAAATGAAACAAATATTTTTTTGATTTTTTTTTGAATGGGCGGGGTGAACAGTACCGTATGAACAGTATATTTTAATACCGGATTTATATTTTTTCCCAACATAAAAAAATGCTGCTTGATATTGATCAAAAATACACGGGAAACTTGTAAAATTACAAAAAAAACCAATTTAATTAACAAAAATAAATAAATAAATAAAAACTGGGTCGGATCTAGCCCATCCATCCTGGGATGGGCCTGACCCGGCCCATATACTGTGGGCTGGGCTGATGTTCCAGCCCACCAACCAAAAGGCTGGTTACTGTGTTAGCCACACAGTAACCAGCAAATAATAAGGTAGTTACTGTGCCCAGCACAGTAACGACCGAATTATTTTCATTCTTTGCTGCAGAACGTGATTCACGTTCTGCATGCAAAGAATGAAAAAAAACCACTGAATGTATAAACGAAAGGCAACAGGGGGGAAGACGAGTACCTGGAATGGTGGCGATGCTGGCGGCAGCGGAGGCGGCAGAGGCGGTGTAGTCGGCGGCTGTCCTCTTTCTTTCTCTCCTCTGTTTCTGTTCACCGTCACCTTGGGTCAGTTTTTTTCGTTGTTCCTTCTCTCTGTTCTGCTACTCTTCTTCCTCTGTCTTCTTCTTCAGTTTCCTTCCTCTCTTCTACAACCCCTCTCTCACGTTGTTCTCAGCTTTCTTCTCCCTTTCGGTCCCTCTCCAAAAGCTTGGTTCTCTCTCTCTCCCTCACGGTTTTCTTTCAATAATCTGTCAGCCCTCCCCTCCGTTTTTCTCTTCTTTTTTCCTCTTTCTCCCCCCTCTTTCTCCTGCTGTTCTTCCTCCATTTATAGCCCGTGAGCATGTGTTTTTTTCTTCTCATCGTGGGGTCATACGGCGGCTGGTCGGGCGTGGCTGTCCAGGCGTGCCTCCCTCAGTTTCGGCGGTGCGGTAGGTGGTCGGCCAATCGGTGGGCTGGAGGGACCAATGCCATAAAATATACATTCTTTTTTTTTTCCTTCTTTACTGCTGTATGTTAGGCGGGGAAGAAAGGGGAACAGTGCCGTTCAAAACGGCGCCGTTTAGCCCTTTTCTGTTTTGGATAAAACGCGCCGTTTCATTTAAAAAATGGCGCCAGAACGCGCTAAATTCCAAATCAGCCCTCAATCATCTTTTTCTTTTCAATTGCGTCCCTACCAATTTCGGTCCCTGCCCCCATAGTTGGCCGCGTTTTTCACTTTGGTCCTTGGCCTCTGATTTATGCAATTTAGCCCTTAATTGATCAATAAACTTCTAATTTCTTCAATTAGGCCCCTGAATCAATTCAATACAGCTCCCTCTATATTCACGCCTTTTTCAAATTGGTCCCTGGTTTCGGATTTTCGCAATTTAGCCCTTAATTGGCCATTAAACTTCCAAATTCATGCAATTAAGCCCCTGATTTGGCCTAATAAATTCCTAAAAAATATATTTTGGCCCCAGAACTTAAATTTCTTCTAATTAAAGCCCAAATTGATTTAAAAATCAATTTTTCTCGCAATCAAAACCCCTAAAAAACCATTAAAAATCTAATCATGTCCATAAACCTCCAAATTTAGGCTTTTTCCTCAAAAATTCAAATTTTCCTTCTAAATAGGGCTCCCATCGTTCAAGAATCTACTGCCAAAAATCCAATCTTTGTATTTTTAACCTCCTGGACCAATTTTCTGACCATTTTCTGAGCGCTTCCCCCCCTTGTTATTTTTCTAACCTCCTTTGGCTATTTATTTATTTTTATTTTTTTATTATTATTATTTTTTTTTTGCGGGGACCCAAAAATGGGTTACAACAGATTTTGTCACTGTATACTTGGCACTTATGACATTTCCGGACATAATCGATACAATCCTTCTCTAACGTCATCCAGAAGTAACCGGCTCTTTGTATCTTCCTGGCCATCACATGTCCACTAGTATGAGTTGAGCAAATCCCTTCATGGACTTCCCGTACCATGCTTTTTGCCTCAAATTCATCCAAACATCTCAACAAAGTCCCGTCAGATGATTTCTTATACAAAATCTCCCCATCAAGATAAAAATCCATTGCCAACCTTCTCAAGGTCTTCTTGTCGATTTTGGATGCCCCCATGGGATATGCCTGGTTTTGGATGAAATTCTTGATATCATAGTACCACGGGTTTCCATCCACTTCTCTTTCGACTGAGCAACAATGAGCGGAGTTATTTCTGATATTGATGTACTGGTTGTACCTTTTGCCCAAAGTCTATCTTGGCCATAGATGCTAGTGTGGCCAAAGCATCTGCAAACTGGTTCCCTTCCCTTCCCAGATGGGTGAACTCTATTTCCTCAAATTCTTTAGCCAGCTGAGATAGGTATTCTTGGTAAGGCCTTAACTTCTCTTCTTTGGTTTGCCATTCTCCTTTCACTTGGCAAATGATCAGCATTAATCTCCATACACATCTATCTTTTTTATGTTCATCTCTAATGCAGCCTCTAAACCAAGAATGCAAGCTTCATACTCAGCCGTGTTATTGGTGCACCCGAACTATAGCTTAACTGAAACCGGATACTGCTTCTTATCAGGAGAGATTATCACTGCCCCCGCCCCGTTACCACATACATTTACAGCACCATCAAAGTACATAACCCATCAATCTGATTTCTCTTCCTCGATTGCAAACACATCTTCATCGGGAAAGTCAAAGTTTAATGGCTCATAATCTTCCATAGCATGGTCAGCCAGGTGATCGGCAATAACACTCCCTTTCACGGCTTTCCTTGTCATATATACTATGTCATACTCAGCCAAAAGAACTTGTCATCTTGCAATTCGGCTAGATAGATAAGGCTTTTCACAAATGTACCTTAAAGGGTCTAACTTGGAAATTAACCATGTAGTGTGATACAACATATACTGACGTAATCTCTTTGTAGCCCATGCTAGTGCGCAACACAGCTTCTCAATCACAGTATACCTAGACTCATATTCCGTGAACTTCTTGCTTAGGTAATAAATGGCCCTTTCCTTCCTTCCGGTTTCATCATGTTGCCCAAGCACACATCCCATTGCTGTTTCGGTTACTGTTAGGTATAAAATCAATGGTCTTTCGGGTACAGGAGGAACAAGCAGAGGTGGATTTAGCAAGTATTGCTTGATTTTCTCAAAAGCTTTATCACACTCTTCATTCCATATTCCAGGGTTCTTCTTCCTCAACAAACGAAAGATTGGGTCACAAGTCGTGGTTAAATGGGATATAAACCGAGCGATGTAATTCAACCTTCCTAAGAAACCTCTCACCTCCTTCTCAGTCTTGGGGGGTGGCATAGATTGAATAGCTTTTACTTTTTCAGGATCCATTTCTATCCCTTTGTCACTCACCACAAACCCCAACAACTTACCGGATTTCACCCCGAATGAACACTTTGCTGGGTTAAGCCTCAACTTATATTTCGTTAATCTTTCAAATAATTTCTTCAATACTTGGACATGATTCTCTCCCTCTTTAGATTTAGCAACCATGTCATCCACGTATACTTCAATCTCTTTGTGCATCATGTCATGAAACAAAGTCACCATAGCCCTTTGGTAAGTGGCCCCAACATTCTTTAAACCAAATGGCATGACTTTGTAGCAAAAGGTTCCCCACGGTGTTACAAAGGTTGTCTTCTCCCTATCCTCTAGCGCCATTCTTATCTGATTGTAGCCTGAAAACCCATCCATGAAGGAATATGTGGAGCTGCGTGCTGCATTATCAACTAACATATCTATGTGTGGTAAAGGGAAATTATCTTTAGGGCTAGCCCGGTTTAAGTCCCTAAAGTCCACGCAAACTCTGATTTTACCTTCCTTTTTGGGTACCACCACTATGTTTGACACCCATTGTGGATACTTCACTACTTCTAAAAAACCAGCGTCCCATTGTTTTTCAATTTCCGCCTTTACTTTGATTAAGACCTCCGGATGAGTTCTCCTTAACTTCTGCTTAATCGGCTTGCATCCTTCCATCAGTGGTATTCTATGTACTACAATGTTCGTATCCAAACCAGGCATATCCTCGTAGGACCAGGCAAAGACATCCACATAATCTTTGAGCAGTGCAATCAACTCTTCCTTTGTTGCAGGGGTGATCAAAGTCCCTATCTTCAGCTCTCGTTTGATTTCTTCATTGCCTACATTTATGGTTTCAAGTTCCTCTTTAGCGAGCCTCCAAGCCTGTTCGTGTTGTTCTATTAATTTTGTGAATTCCTATATGTTTTCCTCCTCCCATTCCTCATCTTCTACAGCCACTATGTATTCTTTAAATTTTGGTCATTCATTCTCAATGTAAAGTGCAGGTGTTGTTGTGGAGGATCCGCTTTCAGAGTTCCTGAAAGCGGAAAGTGATGTGTAAATGCATAGTAAGAAATCAAGATGAATTTTGAAAATGCATGATCTCATTAAAAATAAAAGATTGGCTCACAACAAAATAAAATCCAATTGACATCTTGAGCCTCGATTGTCAATGAATAAAAACAAAACAGAAAAAAGGCAAACAACATAGATAAAAATATAATCCAACCATCATTGTTGATTACATTTTAAAAACCAATGGAGCTTCTTGGGTCTCCCAATTCTGGAACTTCTCCCCTTCGGCTAGCTTCCGGACAAAAGCCTTGACGGTGACTTCTTCCAAAGTGTGGATGGTCAATTGTGGCAGCTCTTCAATCCTCCTTTCGGACTCAATTTTCTCAGCAATGTCCTTGACTTGATTTTCCTCCAGAGTGTTTATGTTCATTGAAGAAAACTTTTGAAAAAGGTCTCCATGTCCCCCATCAGGTTGTATCACATATGCGGCCTTTGGAAATGAAATCCTGATTGGAGGGATGGCTAAGTTTTCTTCTACAGGCTTCCTTCCTTCAATCCTAGCCATTCTCTTCTCCCTTCTTGCACCAGCAGCTCGTTTGTAATCCTCTTTCTTGGGCTTATATCCAAGCCCAAACCTCTGTTCTACAGCTTTCAATTTGATTATACCCCTCCATTCAGGCCTTCTTTGCTCCATATCGTATGGGAAAGGAATCTTGTTTTTCAAAAAGATTTTAGCGGCCATTTTAGTGGCCTCAGAGATTTCTAGCTTCCTCAACACAGTGTTCTCGGGCACCCACTCGGTATTCACAATTTCAAATGCATGAAGGTTTCCGTCCTTACAATTTTCTGCTTCAATGAATGGAACCGCCACATTTCTTACCATTGATATAGTCTCCTCAACCTTAACAGTAACCAGGACACCGTTGGCAATGTACTTTAAACATTGATGTAGCGAAGAGGTGACAACTCCCGCAGAATGTATCCATGGCCTTCCTAACAGCATGCTATAGGAAGGGTGGATATCCATCACTTGAAGGGTTACTAGAAAGACTTGTGGACCCATAGCTAGTTCGACATCAATTGACCCTATAACTGGCCTTGATGAGCCATCATATGCTCTCGCCGTTATCACACTGGGTTGCATATGTGAGGGATCTATCGGCATTTCATCCAGCATATGCCTTGGTAACACATTCAGGGCCGAGCCGTTATCAATGAGAACTTTGCCGACGAGACAATCCTTGCATCGGACCGTGACATACAAGGGCTTGTTATGTCCAGTTCCTTCAGCGTCAAGTTCATCTTCCGTGAAATACAAGTAATTGGCAGCATGGATCCTCCTTACTAGATGCTCCATAGTCTTTTGCTCAATATCTTGGGGCACATAGGCCTCATTCAGTACTTTTTGTAAAGCATTACGGTGTGGCTCGGAGCTGAGTATTAATGACATGATGGAGATCTTAGCAGGGGTCTTCTTCAACTGATCCACTATACTGTACTCACTGTGCTTCATCAATTTCAGGAACTCATTTGTTTCTTCCTCAGTCACAGGTTTATTCACCTCAAACTCTTTATCGAGGTCCAGCACCTCCTTGCCTTTAGCCTTTCTTTGTCTTTCTAGTTCTTCATGTGTGAAACAACGACCACTTCGAGTTAGCCCACTTATCTCCGTTCAGAACAACGGCAAAGGAGCTTCAATATTCGAGGTATAACCATAATCTCCAGGCATCGCTCCATAGTCTACCTTGCTTGCATATGAGGGCCTAGTTAATACCAGTTTTGAGCGACTATTAGCTGTTGATTGGATTCTACATTTCTCTTGATTCTCTATCATCTCTACCTCTTCATTGCCACTTACGTCCTCAATCCTCAACTCTCCTAGAGCTAGCATTCTTGCAACTTTTTGATGAAATTCAATGCATTCGTCAATGTGATGCCCTTCCTTTTTATGGAAAGGGCAAAAGTTACTTTCCCCTGTGCAGTACTCAGTCGTTTCTTCCAAATGTCCAGACTGCACCAACATCAAGTATAGCTTGGCCATGGTCACTTTCAACACCCTCTTTTTGCTACCAATCTCCATGGCATTCACTCCTCCCCTACCATCAACATGTTTAGGTAAAGGGTTTGAATTCTGATTAGGCGAATCCTCAAAAGTGACCCATCCCACTTTGATCAGTTGCAACACCTTTCTTTTAAAAGCAAAGCAAGACTCAATGTTATGGCCTGCGTGACCAGCATGGTATTCACAAGTCACCTCGGGGTTGTACCAGGCAGGGAAAGGTGGCTGCATAGGTGGTATGGGTAGGGGAGCTATCTGCCCAATACTCAACAGCTTGGCATACACCTCTTTTAAGGTTATTGGTAAAGGAGGTAGTTGTTCTTCTGATGGTTGCTTATCCTTTCTTTGGTAATTGTTTTGGTTATTTGCTGGGAATTTTATTTGATTGGGTTGGTTTGGAGTGGGGGGTTTGGAAAAGTTAATACTAGTGACTCGGGGGGTAGGTATTTGATAGTTTTTGCTTCTCCTTTCTAGGTTGTTCACCTCAATTTCTTTCTTCTTTCCAATGAAACATCTCTTCTCTAGAGGTTCTGCAATTCTCCCGCTTCGGATCCCTTGTTCAATCCTCTCGGCAATCCGCACAACATCATAGAAATGTTGTGCTGAACTACCCATAAGGTGTTCATAGTATGGAGCCCTGAAAGTATTGGCAAACAAAGTCACCATTTCTGTCTCTATCAGCGGAGGTTGCACATTGATAGCTTGGTCACGCCACCTTTGAGCATAAGCCCTCACGGACTCTTGAGTTCCTTTCTCCATGCTAATCAGACTGGTCCTATCAGGAGCAATCTCTAGATTAAACCTGTATTGCTTTAGGAAAGCGTCTGCCAAATCCGTCCACTTCTTGATCCTAACATTGTCTAACCTCATATACCAACTAAGGGCCGATCCGGTCAGGCTATCCTGGAAGAAGTATATTAACATTTTATCGTCTTGGATAACCTCTGCCATTTTGCTATAGTAGGAGCGGAGATGGGTCTTCGGGCATTCCATCCCAGTATACTTAACAAACTCCGGCACTCTAAACTTCTTTGGGATAACGATGTTAGGCACTAAACATACTTCAGCAGCCCTAATTGGGTCAAACAAATCATTTCCTTCAATTTCCCTTAGCCTCTCTTCTAGGGCAGTCCACTTATCATCTCCTTCATGATTAGAGAATTTAAAGTCATGCGGATCTTCGTTTGTTAAATCCATTGTAATAGGGATTTGGATGGGCCGAGCAGGACTCTGCTTAGTTGGTGTATTTGCCCCTATGTTTATAGGTGCGACAGGAATTTGAGCTGCTGCTGGTGCTTCATTAGGTTGAGTAGATGTTCCCTCTCCATCTCTGGCTCTTAATATTTGCTCTAACATACTGGTTAAGTGCGCCACATCATTCCGAGCTCCTTCAAGTTCTTTTTGGTACTGAGCTTCTGGTTGTGACCTTCCTTCGTTTTCCATTCTTGTTCTTTGTCGAGTGTTGTGGATTCTAGGAGGGGGACCTATGTATCTTAATCTGCAGATGTATGCATAGATGTATGAGAAAAATGTATGATTGTGCTGGATGCATGATTGAAAAATGCATGTTTTATAGATGCAGCCTTTTGTGAACGAATAACAGCCATCACATTATAAGCATTCTCTTGTCACATTGCTTTGATAGGAGTTCTGCCTTTCGAGTCGTTTGCTTGAATCATGTTCACCAAGAGACAGATTTTTGCATAAGAAGATGGGTCAACGCCCTTTTCATTAACGCTTGGATAAAAATACATTTAGAAATAAAAGAAATACAACATGCTAATCCCTTTCCTCCCTAAATTCTTTAGCCAAAGGTAAGAAAGCAAAGCCGCGGTTCTCAATCTTCCCTAGAAAGGCATCAGTTTCAGCTAGGGTTCGGCGATAGCGAATGATGTCTCCTCCCACATTCCGTGCATTAATTCTAACAGTTCGAGCATGTGCAGCAGCTTCGTCCATTTGCTCATCTGTTTTGGTTATTTTTTCTATGAGCAACATGTTGGTTCTGTTCAAAGCAGTGTTGTTGGCGTCGATTTGATCCTTGTGCTTTTCCATTGCTATTAGCTTCTCGTCTAAATACCTCGACTTTTCACGTTCTTTGTCAAGCTTTATCCTCATAACTTTTATCTCATTCTTCTTGACTGCTAACTCTGCTTTAACATCCTTGAATCCTCCCCTTTCGTTTTCCAACTCTATATATTTCTTATTCAAATCCTCATAGTTCTTAATTTTATCCATCAGCTCGAATTGCACTTGCGCAAATTTTTCTTGGTAATATTCTGCACTTTCTTGGCAATCGCTAAAGTCCATCTCCATTGCTTCAAGTTCAGAGCAACTTTGCATCCAATCCAAACTCAACCCTTTAAGCTCCTTCTCACTTCCTTCCTTAGCAATCTTCTCCTCAACCAACTTTAACTCCAGCTTTGTTATTTTCTCATCTCTAGACTGTATTTGCTCATCTAGAAATGTTCTCATTTTATCCTGTTCTAGCATCATTTCTTCCAACATTGCTTTGTCTTTTCTGCTCTTGCTCAATTCTATTCGTAGTTTCTCCACTTGCCTTCTCAAGTCTTCTTCATTACTAACTCTCTTTCTCTTGATAGGCTCCTCTACAGTTGGAGAAGATTTGACTTCTACACAAGGCATGGCTGAAGCAGCTGAATCATCTTCAATGTTCACCCTTTTTCTCTTAATAGGCTCCGCTACATCTTGAGGAGATTTAGCTTCTACGCGAGGCGTGGCTGAAGTAGCTGAGTCTCTCCATTTTACATATCCTTCGCTCACACTTGGATCTCTCAACCCTTCTATCTCCACCAACACTAGATGCTTCCAATCTTGCTTGATGATCTCCAAAACCTCTTCTACCATGGGATCTTTGAACAAACCAGAGAATTGAGCGATTCCCATAGTCCTGGGAACGAACTGCATGCCCCCAAGTTGTCTTACCACTAAGGCAGGAGCATAACTCACATAACCCGTGATCCCCACCAATGGTACCCAACGCCTTTGTCCACAACTCATTAGGACCTTCACTGTCGTTACCCATGGGGCCCTCCACTTAAACTCGCTATTAGGTAAACCTTCTAATTTATCAACCCAACCCTGGTTGTCTAGATCTCCCCATTCTTCTTCTTCTACTAACTTGAGGGGTTTTTGGGTGAACCACCAAAAATTATTGAAGATAGGTTTCTTTGTCTCGATATGGCTAACCATCCAAATATACAACAGTTGCGTGCAGCATCTCATTGCTCCTTTTCCGGCCCTCCTACAATGGTTAAGTGTCAAAATTGTTTCGGCTAAAATAGCAGCCACTGGATTGATTCGTGTATTCTCATACTCCACGTAAGCAGCAGCGACCTCCAAACTCACTAAACCAATCTGACTTGGGAACAACACAAGGCCAAATATACCTAGGGCAATCAATCTCTCTTTTTCTACTCCTGACTTCTTTTCCAATTCTAGCATCCTCCATTTCAAACCGATACCATTCTTCTCCTGAAACTTTTCCAAGTTGGAGATCTTGAGCAGTTTTGACAGTTCAGAGATGATCTTGTCGGATCTTAAAGGAGAATAAATCCGATACAGGTCGTTGGGAAACTCGGTCAACAATCCATATTCCTCAACCGTGGGGCACAAGTCTATGTTTCCAAAGGAAAAACATCGGTAGTCTGGATCCCAAAAATAAACTAAAGCTCGCACAGCTGGGCTTAAAACTTCTACCTTTGCAATTTCCATCAAACGTTCGTATTTCCTAAAAAATGCATCTTTATCCACATTCTGAAAATGAGTCGTTAACTTGTTCACCTCATTCAATATGCAATTCAGGTTCTTGATTGGTGACATCTTCTTAGCATCGCTTCTAAGGCAGTCTCCTTCAGTCAATTGTGACAGTTCAGAATTTTTTCCATACTCTAAGATGGAAGATTTAGTGATGATGGTCATTTCGTTCACAAGTCCTGCAATTCAAAATGTACGTGTACCAATCACAATCAGTCTAAACACTCAGCAAAGAGTTGGGGTTTACACAAACTTAAACCTTGACTCAAGTCATAAGGCAAGCTGCTAGTCCCCCACTTAAACTTAAAGTTACATGTGGTGTCCTCCAAAACATAATAATAATAATAAAGTGATGCATGACTATGCCATGTATGATAGAATGTAAAGATATATGCTAAAGCTTTTAAACAAAGCATCATAAGAAAACAAAAACCAATAACACATAACATAAACAAACAAACAAATCAAGCTTAGTCCAAGGATCCCCAGTGGAGTCGCCATCCTGTCGCACCCCAAAAAAAAATCCAAAATTTTGTTTTTCCGACATTCGACTGGCGACTTTCGTTTTGTTCTGTTTTTGCTTATTTGGTTCTTTGGAGTCGCCACCTAGTATTTTTGGTCACTAGGAACCCTAACTGGTCTTTCAGAGATTCTAAGGCAAGGGACCGGTTGCGTAAAGGGAAGGTATTAGCACCCCTAGTACGCCCTACCTAAGGTAAGCTGCTTGGTGTTTTGGTTTGCTCTATAATTGCTATGGTGTTGGTATTTTCTAGGCTCGTCAATTGATTTTGGATAGAAATCTAAGGAGATTCCATGTGCTTTGAAAGCTCATTTTTCCCTTAGTATTTCAAGAGTTTGCGACTCAAAAATTGTGGAATAAAAAAAAAATTAAATTTTTTGAAATGTCCTCGATTATAATCAAGGCTTCTTTCAAGAATGTGTGTGGATTTATTACTCCCAATAATATTTTGGATATTCATCCTTTTAAGGATTTCTTTATCCAATCATTAGTGGTGAATAATAAATAAATTTTCTCCCCCCCAAAATAAGATTTTTATAGTTTTTGGAATATTGGCCAATACCCTTTGGAGTTTTACAAACATGTTGTAAAATCCATAAATGCAAGAAAATAATTTGTGTTTAAGAAATCTATGCGAAAACACACTTTCGAAGCTTCCAATATATTTTTTTTATAAAAAGAATATTCAAAACATGTTAAAGTATTGGCCGTATGCAACACGCAAGGAAACATTTTTTTTTGTAAACAATATATTTTTTTTTGACGAAATCGGGTATTTTAATACTGAATTTGTATCTCCACAGCATAAAAATACAAACTAATATTAAGTCATAAAAAAAAATATGCGGAAAAATCCACAATATTTTTTAAGGATTTTTAGAAATTTTTGAAAGCAAAAAAAAAAATTTATATTTGAAAATCTTGGATGTCTTGACGAAAACCGGGTATTTTAAATACTGAATTTGTATCTCCACAAAATAAAAACACAAACCAAATGTATAAAACAAAAATATATTTATATGAAAAGAAAATAACAACAATTTTTTTTAGATTTGTTTTCAGATTTGTTCCAAAAAAAACATATATATATATATATATATATACACACACACATATAATAATAATAATATAATATAATTATAATACATTTATATATTAAAAGGGGCTGGGCCGGCCCAACTAAACTGGGTCGGACCCAGCCCCAAAAGTCGTTGGGCCGAACTCGGCCCAACAAACTAATTAACCTCGGTCTGGGCCGGACCCGGCCCAGACCGCCGGATTGGGCCAGATCCCTCTGGCCCATCCCACATAGTTCTGGGCTAGACACCATCTGGCCCAGAGAAATTAAAAAAAAAAAAGCACAGGGGGGGAATTATTTTCCCCCCCGCCTCTTGCATGCAGAAGGATTCTGCATGCAGGAGGCAAAACTGATGCAGGTAAAAAAAAAAATGCGGGGGGGGGAAAGGAAGCGTACCTGGTGCGGTGGAGACAGTGGCTTGCTGGCGGGGCTGCTGTGGAGGCGGTGGCGGCGTCCTAGCTCACGGCGATTTCCAAAGCAAATCCGGTGAAGTCTTCTCGGTTTGTTTTCTGTATTTTTGTTTTCTAAATTTCCTCCTGGTTTCAAACTTTCACTCTTCTCTTGTTTTTTTTTTTTAGTTTTCGTTGGCTCTCTCTCTTCGGGTGGGTGTTTCTCTCTCTTCCTCTCTCTCTTCGGTTTTTTCTTAGTTTTCTTCGGGTTCCTCTTCTGTTCTGTTTTTTTCTTTTTCGTCCTCTGTTCTCCCTTTCGGTTCTCTATTTATAGAACCATGGGCGTGGCTTTTCACGTGGAGCCCAGGAGCGGGTCGAGGAGCGGCTGTCGGGGAGCGGCTGTCCAGGCGGGCCTCCCTCGGCTTCGGCAACGCGGCGGGTGGTCGGCTATTGTCTTCTGTCGGTGGCCCACCGGCGTGGGGCCTCGGTCGGTGGCAAGAGGGACTTGCAGAAAAAATAAAAAAACAAACTTTTCCTTCTTCCCCGCTGTAATGTTCGGGGGAAGAAGAAAGTGAACAGTGTCGTTCAAAACGGCACCGTTCGGTCTCTCTTTTTTTCTTTTTTTTTCTTTTTTTTTTATGCATGAAACGACGTCGTTTTGGATAAAACGCGCCGTTTCATTTTAAAATAAAGGCGCCAGAACATTTTTTGAATCAGTCCTTAATTTGTTCTATTAAGTCCTTCAATCGAGTCTTTCAATTAAGAATAAAATTCAATTGCGTCCCTGCCAAATTCGGTCCCTACCCCTATAGTTGGCCTCTGATTTTCACAATTAAGCCCCTAATTGATCAATAAACTTCCAATTTTTTCAATTAAGCCCCTGAATCAATTCCAAACAGCCCCCTCTATCTTTGCACCTTCTCCAAATTGGTCCCTGGTTTCGGATTTTCACAATTAAGTCCCTAATTGGCCATTAAACTTCAATATTTATGCAATTAAGCCCCTGATTTGACCCAATAAATTCCTAAAAAATATATTTTGGCCCCAAAACTTAAATTTCTTCAAATTAAAGCCCAAATTGACTTAAAAATCAATTTTTCTTGCAATCAAATCTTCTATAAATTCAAATAAAAATCCAATTAAGTCCATAAACATCCAAATTTGGGCTTTTCTCCTCAAAATTCAAATTTTCCTTCTCAATGGGGCTTTCATCCTTCAAGAATATACTGTAAAAAATTCAATCCTTGTATTTTTAAATTCCTTGACCAATTTTCTGACTGTTTTCTGAGCGCTTCTGCCTCCTGTTATTTTTTCTAACCTCTTTTGGCTATTTATATTATTTTTCATGGGGACCCAAAAATAGGTTACAACAATGCACTTTGGGGTTATCATATTACTTATAAATCACTTATAGGAATGTCACCTTATAAGATGATTTACAGGAAAGCATGTCATCTACCAGTGGAGTTTGAACACAAAGCTTTTTAGGCTATTAAGTAATGCAAGTTTGATTATGATGCTACTGGAATTGCAAGGAAGTTGAGATTGCAAGAGTTGGAAGAATTTACAAAGAAAATACCAAGAATCTTCATGACCGAATGATTACAAGAAAAAAGTTTTATGTTGAAGATAAAGTCCTTTAACATTCATGTTTGAAATTGTTTCTTGGTAAGTTTGCTCTTGTTGGATTAGACCTTTTGTAGTTTATAATGTTTTTCCTAATGGAGCAATTGAGATTATAAGTATAGAAACAAATAAATTGCTCAAGGTCAATGGGCATCGATTGAAAACTTTTTATAAAGGTTGGACGACATAACTCATTGCTTTTGTGGATTTATCTGAACCATTCTATGAGGCATGAGTATGCAATGTGTTAAGCCAATGACATAAAACAAAAACACTTTCTGAGAGGTAACCTAACTAACAAAAAAAATCAATTTTGCTTTTTTTTTTTTCTCCCTTATCTCGCATTTTACTTTATGTTTATCATTCTCTTCTATTCATTTTCTTTTATTTCAACATTAAGGACAATGTTGTGTTTAAGTATAGAGGGTTTTGGTTTTCTTTGTTGTTTTTGTGTGTTTTATTAGAATTAGAAAAACCCTTAAATATTTGAAGAAGAAAAAATTATATTTTCCAACCTTAAGTATTAAGTTTTATCTATTGAACTCCCATTGATTTATAAGAATATGATTATTATATATGAGAATTAGTTGAAATAGATGAAAATATAAATTGAATGAATGGGTGTGCATGCAAGTTTTAAAGTTTAATTAGTTAGGGATTGACTTTGAAAGCATGTCATATTGACTTAATAGTGTTGTACCATTTTAAGCTTTTAAACCTTCATCATTGTATTCTTTGATTGTGCATTCTTTCAATGTCCAATAGTACATGCTAACAAACAAACCTCCCTTTAATTTTAGGAGGTGCATTCATTGTTGGAACTTCAGTGGAGTGAGCTCGTACACCTGGAGCTGAATTAGGTGTTATGCTCCTTAATTATATCTAGTTATTGTAGTTGTTATTTCTTTTTCTTATACATGAATGGGTTGCCTTTGTTATATACACTTGATAAATAGTAAAATGAAATTGTATCATGAATGCAAGAGAGTTATGGGAATATATGGTAAATTATATTTTTATCAAGGTTTTATATCATCATTTTGCAATTCAAGTATCAATAACTTCTTAACGAAAGCATGTTTTATAATAACACGTCTGATACTATAAGATACATTTAATTTATGGTAAATGTTCATCTTAAATGCAGGCCTATCACATAAATCAAAGGATTGATTGATGAGCTTAACTATTGAAATTTAAAAGACAAAGAGAGGGTTAAACTTAGAAAAGAGATGCTGGTTTAGTCCAAACTAGAACATTGTTCGGTCATTGGGTCATATCTGGAGTTGTAGATCTTGGATTTAGGTATGCTCTATATGGATGGAAAGTTAAGACATAGGCCTAAAACTTTCATGAGGAGTCCAAGATTTAAAAAGAGCGTTTTCAAGTCCAAATTATAGCAATGGAGAAGTTCGAATATGTCCTGCAGCCCAGACACTGTTCAGTGTTCAGCCTATATCTCGAGTTCTTGAAGTCCAAATGACCTTAATTTTTTTCCCCTGGAAAGTTGAGACAATTTCCTAGAACTTTCATGGTTAAGTCTGTTCCAATTATGACATTATTAATGACGTTTTGTTCAGACAAGAAGATAAAAATTGTCACAAAGTCAAGATATGGCCACCTACTCAACAATTAGTCATCAAATCAATAGTTCCAAATTTTGGCTTATAAAAGGAGGTATTTGCCATGCATTTAGGCATCTTGGTTGTTCATATCAAGATCTTGCTCATGCTCTCTTTATTTGTATTTTGTAATGTTCAAGTTTTATTCTATGTTATATTTTCATTAATCTCTTGTTTATGCCTTTCATTTCCTTTACTATACTTATATAATCATGTTCTCCTCTTATTTATCTATGTTTATCTTCTTCATAATGTTTAGCTAAGTTTATTATGTCAAGGTGAAAAGATTTCACTAATGGTGTCAGAATAGGTATAATATAAACTCAACATGGGCTTCAATGTTTATATCCAAGAAAGTTTGTTATTAACATGTCTTATCTTTTTATCTTACTAATTCTTAATACCTTGCTTGTTAAATGGTTACTCTAGATTTATGTTGTATAACACTTGGTACAATAAATGCTTGGCACATTCATAGCTAACTGTATGGTATAACATACACCTATGCTATGAAAGGAACTTGATTTGTTGTTAACATAAGTTAGCATCATGAATTCCTGATAATATTTAAAAGTTTGGTATTACTTAAATAAGATAATTATATGATCATGTTAAAAATTTATAATGAACTATTAAGGATAAATCATCTCATTGGAACCTCCTTTGTGTGTGGTTTTCAATTAATTAATAAAAAGATTTTTATAGTATACTTATTTCTAATACTATTAGTGGATCCTCTAACCTTGACATTTGTTTTTATCATTGTTGAATCCTTGCATTAATCTTACATCTCAAAGTCTTAATTAACTTATTATTATTATTATTATTATTATTATTATTATTATTATATAGTTAACCTCCATGTGGTTCGACCCCAATCTTGTCGAGTTATTTATTACTTCGACACTCCTGCACTTGGAAGAAGGCATCAATCTTTTGGTCGTGTCAATGGTGAATAATGATGATTATTCGATGAGAAAGGTTAATAAATATAAAAGATAATATATATGACCTAGTTGTTTGAATGGTAAAAATCTATGGGGATATCAATATTTTGTTTTTGACTTAGTCTTCCAAGTGGTGGAAAACTAAAGTGATTTGTGTTTGACTTAGTCGTTCATAGAGGCGGGGTTAAGGCGATATGGCCAGATGACTTAGTTATCCACAAAGACAAGAACTAAGGTGACTCGATGCAAAAATTGACTTAGTCGTCTGTAAGAATGGAGACTAAGGTGTTGTAATAAGACTTAGTCATCTATGTAAAAGATGGCTAAGGTGGTAATAAACTTAATCAGATTTTGAGTGAAGATCTGAATTATTTGTGTGCTTACTTTGGTTTCTACTAAGATAGGGACCAAGGTAGCAAGAATGTAGATTACATATATATATAAATTTAATTGGTATTAATAAATAAATTACATTTCATTATTGCAGGACAACCTTGATTCTCATTATTTTGAGGGTAGTTATTATTGGGTATTCGTATTTGGTTTATGTAATATTCTAGTTCATTATGATTTGAAGTTATTTTCTAGGCTTGTAATTAATATAAAGTTATATACCATTGCTTTGATAATTAAGTCTCTTTTATATATGTATTTGCAAAAAAATGGAGAAGGTATAAGTAGAAGTGGATGAAATGATGAGTAATTGCATTATGATGAAGAAGGTCCAGGATGGATGGATCATAAATATGTATATTCAATTGTGTTTTTGGTTGATATTGACACTTGGGAAGGTCGATTTATAGAGAAGACTTTACTGAATTTTCGGTACCTATGGTAATAATAATAAGCTTAATGTGTTGCTAGGATAGTTAGGGATAATGATGTTTTAAACACAATTACTTGTTTTTCAAGGAATATGACATGAATTAAATTATGTGTGTTACAATTTGGTATCAGAGCAGGGTTGTGATTGGATGTGCATGTGAAGAGAACGTAAGATTTACTAATATAAAACTTGAATCTTTCATGCAGAATGGCATGTACTCAAGCTAAGGCTCAAATAGATCTTTTTTCCAAAGAGGGGACATAATAGTAATGAGGCTTAGAGGAGCAACCCCATATGGGATACTACATCCCATAATCCTGGGGATTAGGTAGGGTATAAAGAGTTTGTGGGGTCATAAAGTACTTCAGTAGCATCATCAGCGTCAGAAGTGTCACAAGTGCAAATACCAAAATTAGTTAAACAAATTAATCTACCTTAGCATGTAGTTCCATTAGGGTCACCTATACAGTCTATGGATCTTGCTTCTGCATAATAGATAGTGAGGGTTATAGTGGTTATAATGATAGGAGTTGCAGGAGGAGTGAGCATAGAATGAGTTAAAAGTTTAGTCTATTAGGTAAAACAAAAATGAGATGTGCACCCAACTTGGGAGATGAGGATGCAGAAATCTCGGGACAATGGCTCATGAAAGTATAGGAGTCACTTTTTGAGATTCTAGTGCCTAAAGATATGCAAGTGAATTATGTGGCTCAACTACTATCTGACGAGGCCCAAACTTTGTGGGCTATAGTAAAAGAAATGAGAATAGGAAAGGTGCTCACCTGGGCTGATTTCAAGCATGAGTTTGAGATTCGATACTACTCAAAAAAATATTAATGGAATAAGGATCAATAGTTTTTTTTAATTTGAAACACCTAGACATGATAGTTATGGAGTATGAAAGACGGTTCTAGATCCTTTCTACATTTGCCTCTAGGTTGCTTCCTACTGAGCATCATAGAATTAGGATATTTAAATAGGGATTGACCCACAAATTGAAGAAGGGGGTTAATCACTTATCAACCAAAGACTATAAGGGAATTGTTAGAGGCAGTGATGAAGTTTTAGGGGGTTAATCAATTTTTCATAGGAAATATTAGCAGGTTCTTTCAAGTTGAAAGAAGTGGGCAACCGAGTGGTGGAGCCCGATATGGGCCAGTTCAAGGAGGAAGTTTAACAGGAACTATAAGGCAAGAAACTTTAAATTATCCCTATCGTGAAGTGTGTGATCGATTCCACCTAGAAGATTGTAAGGTGACCCCAAGGTGTTGTTTTGTTTGTAGACAAGAGAGGCATTGCTAGAAGGAGTATGAATATGCTACTAAAGGGTGTCATTTATATAGGGAAAATAGGGCATTCTCGCTAAAACTTCCCAAATAGAGGATAAGCTCAAAGTCACATGAAAGGGAACCACTGTGACCTATATAATCTGGGGTCAATGCAAATAGAGGTAGGGGTAGGAGCATAGGGAACAAAACCCAATGAGGGGTTTATCATATAACCTGTGGTACGTCCCTTGTGTGGTGTCAATGACAATTTTCATCGTTGTTTGTTGATTTTTGGGAGTCGCCGCATAGTATTTAATTCAGGATCACTAGGAAACTCGGGTATACTGGTCTTGTTAGAGACTCAAGGGGTAAGGGATTGATTGTGGCTAAGAAAGGTGATAACACCCCTAACACACCCTACTTGAGGTAAGCTGCTTTACAGTTTGATGTGATTTGAAAATTAAAAATATTAGCTAAATTCTTAAGACTTTAATAAACCAATTATTAAATCCCAAAATATATGCAAAAACATATTATTGCATTTTCACAAGAAATACAATATGATTTTATTTGTACTTAAGATATTTGATCATATGCTACTTAAAACATTTAAATTTTTTTATCTTTTTTATTTTTTTAATATTTACAAAACATACATAAAAAAAAAAAAAAAAAAACACACACATCACTTTTTACTACGCTCAAACTCCCATATCATTTTTACATGATCAGAGAGTTCAAGAGTCGCTACCTAATATTATGGTCACTAAGAAACATATTGCTCTGCAAGAGTCTGGATAAGAGGACTAATTGTGCAGGAGAAAGACGCATCACCCCAATGCACCTTACCCATGGTAAATTGTATTATTGATTCATTGGTAATCTAAGATACATTTCTGTTTATTGGTCTCATCTACAATTCAAAGCAGATCTCCCTTCGTGAGGAAATTTCTACCTTATCAGACTAAATTCTAATCGTTCTAAGGCCCTAATTTTAGTATCATATTTATTTTATGTTTTGCATCTTTAATACTTTGAGGGTATATTTTATAGTGTAATTTTATACTTCCAAATATTAAAGCCTACAACTAAATCCTAACACTCATAATAACAAACTAATTGTTGTGGGATTTTTGGTATTTTGATCAAACTCTAATGGATAATCATAAACTGGTTACAATATTCATTTCACATTTTTAAAACATGATAAAAATGAGATTTTATCCTTTTTTAGAAAATATGCATGAAAAACCTTTAAGATTTGGCCGTATCTATGAAAACAAAATATTTTTTGTTTTTTAAATGAGGGATATTTTTTTTTTGGACTTTTTGAAATTTTAGAGAAAAATCATATATTTTTAATATCGAATTTATATCTTACAATGTAATTTTACAGTCCAATATTAGGCAAAATTATTGAAAAAAACAAGCGACATTTTGGGTTTTTATGAGACTTGTTTGGCTAAATATTAAAACATAAATTAAAAATTAAGGGAAAAACTGGAGAATGTGTTAGACAAACACATTCTTAGTCTAAGGGGTTGGCTGATTAGTCTCAAGGCTAAAGGCTCAAGCCTAATCTGATTGGGTTGAGTTGAGCCAGGCCATTTGAAGGCCTCACAATATTCTTTTTCTTAGATTGAGAGAATTTAGAGAAAAACAAAGAAGAAAATCAAAATTTCCAAGCTTCCTCTCTTACAAATGGGCGGCGGGTTTAAGCAAGAAAGGAGAAGGATTTTCCTTCAAAGTTACGATAATGCCACTCATTTAAATGCTCATTTGTTATTTTAGTTAAATCTCTATCCGTCTGTATTTTTTTCATACTGATTTATTTTCTTATTTCATCTAATATTTTTACACATTTTACTGGGGATGTTCACTTGAAAGCATAATTTGTTTTTCTTTAATTCATTATTTTTCGGTTAAAAATTATACTATTTATCACAAGGTTTATAATATTCCTTTGGATTTCAATTCCTTGTTTATTCTTCAACTATATGAGAAAACTCTATTTATCTTTATTTTTTAATATTGATACAATTGCATTCATGAAAAGTTTTATAAATATAGTGTATTTAATGGATTTTAAAAATAAATATATTTATATTTTTAGGTCCTTCATATAATACAAATGGATAATTGCTAAATTTGTTATTAGATTTTATTTCATAAAAATAATGTATTCCATTACATATTAAAAATAATGTTACTTTTTGAAATCTTATATAAATTGTTCTTCATTTGATGTTTTTTGCAAGCTTACTTGCAAGCTTCTAAATGAGCTTGCTTATACAGCGAACTTAACTAAGCTTAAGATTAGTTCGTTCATATAAGCATAGGTTTGAACTGAGCTCTTTTAGTATGGCTCACTCGGCTCATTTACAGCCCAATGAATAAAGGATTATTTAATGATTTTTGATACCATAAGGACTAATTAGTTAATTTTGAACTGAGCTATTAATACGTGAAATTTTGAATGGCTCGTGACTCCGCTCATTTACAACCCTACGAATAAAGGGTTATTTAATGATTTTTGATACCATAAGGACTAATTATTTATTTAAATAAAGCATGTTGTTATCTAATTTTGGGTTCCTAGACAAAAATGAAAAAAATACAAAAAAATATCAAAAAAATATTCGGAAGAAATCCAAAAAATAATAAGAGCGAGAAAAGGATACTAGAATGTTAAATAATGGCCAAAATTAGTTGAGGAGGTTCAAAAATGTAAAAGGGTGAAATTTGATAGTATATTTTTACTGATGAAAGCTTTGTTGACAAAGAAAATTCAATTTTTGAAAAAAATATATTCAAAATCAGATCTTTATAGACCCAATAAAATTTTTTCTAAGGTTTAATTGAATTTATGGAGGGTTTGATTGCAAGAAAAATTAATTTAGGCTCCGTTTGTTTGCAGGAAAGTGAATTCCTTTTGGAAAGTGAATTCCGGGGAAAGTGAATTCCTGAAAAGTGAATTCCGGGAAAGTATTTTCCGATGTTTGGTAGTGTTATGGAAAATGAACTGGAAAACACTTTCCAGTGTTTGTTTGTGTTATGGAAAATGAACTGAAAAATAATTTATTAATGAATTAATTTTTTTTTTAAGTTTATCTAATATATATATATATAATATTTTATATAAATATTTAATCACTACAACCACATGAACAAACTACAGCAGCCTATACATTTGCTTTATAAAAAAACTCCACTGTTCCCAGCTCCTATATTGCAAATCTCTAACAAATTAGGACATCATCATTCGGTTTCTCCCATAACTTAATATTCGGTTTCTCACAAATTCCCTCATTCCCCCCTCATTCCACTCTCATTCCAGTTTCTCTCTTCCACTCATTCCCCCCTCATTCCACTTTAGAATTCTTTAATGAAATGAAATCAAACAAAATTTATTACCTGGAAATCAATTCAACTTCACAGGCTTTTAATCCTTTCAAACAAGAATCAGGTGGCAGCAATGTCAAGATGCAGAACAACAACCAGACAACTAAGACATTCATGTTTTGGATTCCCAAAGGAAACCCCGAAACCAAACACATTACACCACGCAAGGACCCTTCTATCAACATCTTCATCGTCATCATACCAAATGGGAAACATACTCCTGGTGGCTTATCTAACCAAGACCCTCTCCGAGTCCGGCACTCATAGTCTGGACCCAGATTCAATTCCCCTGTCAGAATCACTAGTTCTCCAAATCCTACGGAGGAACTCTCTTGACAGCTCTAAGAAAATGGAATATTTCAAATGGTGTTCTCCCCGATGTTTTTACAACACTCGGTGAGCACATACTCTCAAATGTTTTCCACTTTGTCCCAACCACATGGCACATGGGGAGGGACAGGGAAAGAAGAACGAGACAACTAGGAAGATTGTGATGTTTGGTTTGAAAATCACATACGAGCTACAACAGCAAAAAAATCACTATAATCTACCTCATGTTTGCGTCTCTCTCTTTTTGTTCTCTTTGTTCTGGAAACAAGGTAGGACTGGTTGGGGAAGCTGGTTGGGGAAATTTGAGGGAAAAAATACCTGAAATGCAAGTGTGATTCTCCAGCAAATCTTCTTTGCTTTTCAACTATTTTCAGACACAGAGAGGAGAAGATGTGTTTTATCAATAAAGGAAAGTGTTTTCCTTTTGATAAGGAAAGGAAAACACTTTCCTGCGGGTGAAAGTAATTTCCTTGTTGACCGGAAAGTTAAGGAATTAACTTTCCTTTGACTAACTTTCCGAATGGTTCCCAAACACTGGAAAATGAGGAAACTGAATTCCTGAAATTCAGTTTCCTTGAAACAAACAAGGCATTAGGCTTTTATTGGAAGAAATTAAAGTTCTATGGTCAAATTATAATTTTTAAGAATTGATTTAGTCAAATCATGGGCTTAATTGCATAATTCTTGAAGTTTGATGGCCAATTAGGGACTTGATTGAAACAATTCAAAACCAAGGATTAAACCAGAAAAGGCGCTAAAATCAAGGGATCCAATTACAATTCATCTGGGGCTTGATTACAAAATTGTGAAAACAACCAGCGACTGAATCGAAAATATTCATTTGAATTGTGAAACGGCACCGTTTCCTTAGACACTATTCATCACCATCTTCAAAGCAGTCGTTTCAGCAGATAGGAACCGTTTCAGCAACAAATGCCACAAATTATGGGAACGTTTCACAGCTACTATTTCTCTACCGTTACCACTACAATAATGGTCGAACGTTTTCATTACAAAAAACACATGCAATTTTGGCTATAAAAAGGAAGGAGAGAACGATAAAACGATAAAAAAAAAAAAAGGAAAACAAGGGGGAGTACAGTGAAGAGAGGAAAGAAAACCGAGAGAGGGAGACGAACGAAATACAGTAAAAAAAAGGCAGAAAGAAAAAAGAAAAGAGCAGAACAAAAGAGCCGGTAAGATAGGGAAGAGAGAACAAAGAAGACGACATAGAGAGAAAAAAAACAAGAAACAAAGGAGACGGTGAAAGAGTTTGATCGGAGGAAGATGGAAAGGAACAGAAAAACAAGAACACAGAGGAGAAGGGAATAACAGTAACCTCAATCTCCTTGGTCTCTCTCTCTCTCTTCGCCGTTTGGAGCAGTGCCATCGTCAGCCTCTCACCATCTTCCTTCCTCTGCTGCAACACCCGTGAAGAAGAAGAAGAAGCCTGCGTCTTCACACAGACAGGAAGAACAGCAGCAAACATTGCCTGCCACTGTAGAGAGGAGCCACCGTCTGCAGCCACCAGCGCCATTTTAAACCACCATAAAAAGCGACACAACCATCATTAGAAACAGAAGAAGAAAAGGAGAAACAACAGACAGAAGCGGGTAGAAGAAAGAACATAGAAAAAACAGAACCGTCCAATAGCATAGAATTGGCAACTCCAGCTCTTGCAAGAACGGACGACCGCTAGGTAAGCCTCCACTTTTCTTATTCTTCTTGTGAAGAGTGAATTAATTCACTCTCCACTATTTGTTTTTGTTTACTGGATCGGGCAGTACTGGCCCAGCCAAAAACAAATTCAAAAAAATATTTTTGGAAAATTCATAATTTCCCCACGTATTGTTTACTGCATTTTGATCAATATTGGTTTGTATTTTTATACTGTAAAGATATAAATTCAGTATTAAAATACCTGGTATTCGACAAAACATAAAAAATAAAAAAAAAATTGTTTTCATGCATACGACCAAGTCTCTCAAAAATAATAATAAAAAAATCATATTTTATTTTTATATAATAAAGAAAATTTCAAAAAATATGTATTAGCATGCATTTTGGCTTTAATAACCAGTTTATTAAAGTCGCAAGAACTAGGCCAATGTTTCAAAAATTCAAAAAAAAAATATTTTGTTTTCTTTTAATATCTAGGGTTACGACCTTACACATAAGACGTATTCCAGATATTAAATTCTTTTGTTGACATCAGAACAATTGAGTTTTATCCGATAAGATAAGGATCTCTTTACCGATGAGGACTTTTCTTGAACCTTAGACAGACCAACAACTAGAAAACACAACAAAACCTTAGATTTTATCAGACAATTAAACAATTCAGCCAACCTTAGGTAGGGCATATTTGGGGTGCTAAAACCTTCCATTTACACAACCAGTCCCCGTACTTGATCTATGTGATTAGCTAGGGTTCCTAATGACCAAAATACTAGGTGGCGACTCTCATTCCATTTTTTAGTGATAAGAGACAAGAATTCCTTGTCTCCTAACATTTGCTACATTTTTAGATAATACAAAGATTTTGAGAGTGAATGTTTTCACCGCGACGCCGCACACGTGCGACAGAGCACATGAACTAAGATATTTACAATATACTAAAAGGGTTCAGTATCCCTATTATTGTTTACCTAAACACAAAACACTGTGGATTAAAGCAGTGTAATGGCAGAGCTGTCTTTGCCAAAAGAGTTGCAAGGACAGTAGGGGAAGGGTGGGGTTGTCTTTTCACTAGGAAGCATTTGGCATTGAAAAGATGGTTGGAGAGAAAATAGTCGCTTTTAGTTTTGGTGGGGCTGCATGCCCTAGGATGCGGACAACTAGTGTTGGGGCTAGCAAACCCTGAGCTCTAAGTGATTAGTACTTAAAAGTGCATTTTTATCAAAGTTTTATATATGATCATTTTGCACTTGAAGTATCAATAACTCCTTAACTAAAGCATATTTTATAATAACAAGTCTTTTACTATAAAATACCTTTAATTTATGGTAAATGTTCATCTTAAATGCAAGCCTATCATATAAATCAAAGGATTGATTGATGAGTTCAACTATTGAAATTTAAAAGACAAAGAGAGGGCCAAACTTAGAAAAGAGATGCTGGTTTAGTCCAAACTAGAACATTGTTTGGTCATTGGGTCATATCTGGAGCCGTAGATCTTGGATTTAGGTCTGCTCTAAATGGATGGAAAGCTAAGACATGGGCCTAAAACATTCATAAGGAGTACAAGACCTAATTTTGTTGTTTGGAAGTCCAAATCTTAGCAATAATGGAGAAGTCGGAATTTGTTCTGTAGCCCAGACACTATTCAGTATTCAGCCTATATCTCAAGTTCTAAAAGTACAAATGACCTCAATTTCTTTAAACTGAAAAGCTAAGACAATTTCCTAGGACTTTCATGATTCAAGTATGTTCAAATTCTAACATTAGCAATGACGTTTTGTTCAAACAAGAAGATAAGGATTATCAGTCAAGATGTGGCCACCCGCTTAACAATTAGTCATCAAATCAATAGTTCCAAATTTTGGCCTATAAAAGAGGCATTTGCCATGCATTTAGGCATCTTGGTGTTCAGATCAAGATCATGCTCTTGCTCTCTTTCTTTGTATTTTGTAATGTTCAAGTTTTATTTTATATTATATTAATCTTTTATTTATGATTTTCATTTCCTTTCCTTTACTTATATAATTATGTTCTTATCTTGTTTATTTATGTTTCTTTCTTTTATTATGTTTAGCTAAATTTATTATGTCAAGGTGAAAATGTTCACTAATGGTGTAAGAATAAGTATAGTATAAACTAAACATGGACTTTAATGCTTGATACTAACATGTTTTATATTTATTATCTTGCTTACTCTTAACACCTTGCTTGTTAAATGGTTAATCTAGATTTGTGTTAAACAACCCTTGGTACAACAAATATTTGGCAATTTCATACCCCAACTGTATGGTATAACCGACACTTGTGCTATGAAAGGAACTTGATTAGTTGTTAACATAAGTTATCACCATGAATACCTGATAATATTTACATGTATTGACATTACTCGAATAAGATAATTAATGTAATCATGTTAACAATTTATAATTCAATTGGAACCTCCTTTGTGTGTGGTTTCCAGTTGAGTAATAAGAGTTTATACTATACTTGTTTGAAATATCATTAGTGGATCCTCTAACCTTGATATTTGTTTTTATCATTGTTTAATCCTCACATTAATCTTACATCTCAATGGTCTCTTTACTATTATTATTGTTGTTGTTGTTGTTGTTGTTGTTTATAATTTATATAGTTAACCTCTCTATGATTCGACCCCGGTCTTGCCGGGTTATTTATTACTTCGATACTCCTACACTTGGGATAAGACATCAACTATTTAGTCGTGTCACTGAGCCAGACCCCAGTGTCACGTTGGGATACCTGACGCTGGGGCTGCCATGCCTATGTGCTGGGTCAGACTCGTGTGCATAGCTGTAGACCCACTCGCGCTCATGGGTCCTACAACAGGACCCACTACTCTTGGGTCCGCGTCAGGACCCACTTCTCTTGGGTCCGCGTCAGGACCCACTTCTCTTGGGTCCTCCATTATGACCTAATTTTTTTGGGTCCTTTGTCAAGACCCAAAGCTATTAGATCTTAGGTTTTTAAATATAATTATTTCCCTTCTAAATATTTTTTATTATTATTGTTGAAAGCATTAATATCAAACATATTATAATTTGTGTTCTAAATATTATTAGTTCAATTATAATAAAAATAATAATAATATTTATACCCCAAAAAATAGTATTTTGTATATTAATACTTTGAATTATAATAAAAATAATAATATTTATACCACAAATAATATTATTTTTAATATTAATACTTTCAATAATAATAAAAATAATAATCTTTGTACCACAAATAATAATATTTTTTATATTAATACTCTGAACTATAATAGAAATATTAATATTTATAACACAAATAATACTATTTTTAATATTAATATCTTCAATTATAATAAAAATAATAATATTTATAGCACAAATACTAATACTAATACTAATAATAATAATAATAATAATTTATAATTTTATCTTTTACATCAACTATATGGTTTTTCTATGATGGTAATACTATTTTATTTCAAATTTATTAATGATAATAAGAACAATAATTTATACTTTACCCATCAAATGGGTTCTGCATCATGACTCAATTCTCTACGATCATGCGCCACGATCCTAGTGGAATGGTCCTGCATCAGGATCCAATTCCCTTGGATCCGATGTCATGAGCCAAGCTTAATGGGTCGTATGTCAAGACCCAATTCTATTGGGTCCTGCATCAAGACCCAAGGTTCTCGGATCTTAAGTTTCTAAATATAATTATTTGTATTTTAAATATTATCATAATTAAAAGTATTAATATGAAAATTAGTATTATTTGTGTTATAAATATTATTATTTTTATGATAATTGAAAGTATTAATATTAAAAATATTATCATTTGTGTTATAAATATTATTATTTTTATTATAATTAATAATATTATTATAAAAAATATTATTATTTGTCTTATAAATATTATTATTTTAATTATAATTAATATTATTAATAAAATAATTCATAAATTTGAAAAAAATTATTATTAATATTGAGAAACAACAATAGATTTGATTTGAAAGGTAAAATTAAAAATTATTATTATTACTATTATTATTATTCTTATTATTATTATCATCATTAATAAATTTTAAAAAACTGTTATTATTATCGAAGAAAAATCATAATTGTTTTTCAAAGATTAAAAACTATAAATATTTGGGCAGACAAGTTAAATAATAATATTTATACCACAAATAATATTGTTTTTAATATTAATACCTTCAATGATAATAAAAATAATAATAGGTTTACCACAAATAATAATACTTTGAACTATAATAGAAATATTAATATTTATAACACAAATAATACTATTTTTAATATTAATACCTTCAATTATAATAAAAATAATAATATTTATAGCACAAATACTAATACTAATAATAAAATAATAATAATAATAATAATAATAATTTTTAATTTTATCATTCAAATCAACTATATTGTTTTCCTTTAGTGGTAATAATATTTGATTTTAAATTTATTAATGATAATATGAATATTAATTTATATTTTAAGTCTTCAAATAGACCCTACGTTAAGAACCAATTATCTTGGGTCCTGCGTCAAGAATCAATTCTCTTAAGTCATGTGCCAGGACCCAATGGTACTGAGTCCTACGTCAAGATCCAACGCTCTTGGATCCTGCCTCAGAACCCAAGTTGAATGGGTCCTGCATCAGGACCCAAGGGCAATGGGTTTTGTGTCAGACCCAATCTCTTGGGTCCTTCGTCTGGACCCAATTCACTAGGGTGCTGTATTAGGACCAAATTGTCTTGAATCCAGTATCAGGACTCCAGATTAATGAGTTTTGAATCGGGACCCAAAGTTCTTAGGTCTTAGGTTTTTAAATATAATTATTTGTATTTTAAATATAATTATTTTTATTATAATTAAAAGTATTAATATGAAAAATAGAATTATTTGTGTTATAAATATTTGTTTTTATTATAATTGAAAGTATTAATGTTAGAAATAGTATCATTTATGTTAGAAATATTATTATTTTTATTATAATTCATAGTATCAATATTAAAAATATTATCATTTTTATTATAATTAATAGTATTAATATTAAAAATATTATCATTTGTGTTATAAATATTATTATTAATAAATTTGAAAAAATATTATTATTTTTATTATAAATGTTTATGATATTTTTTATGAAAATAAAAAGTATGCCCGCGGCGTAGTGCAGGCACCTAACTAGTAATTAACTATTTCCAAACATTCATAGATATTACTAGCCTACTAGTCAAAGCAAAAAAATTTAAAACGTAATATATATATAGGTTACATGTCTTCTAAAAAAAATAGATTTTAATCTTGAATTAAATGTTTTTTTATTTAATATTGAAATGAAAAAACATTTAACTTACCTATGTTAACATGAGTTCACCTATGACATTTGTTGTAACCCATTTTTGGGTCCCCACATAAAAAATAATAAAATACAAAAAAAACTCAAAAAAATACAATATAAAAAAATATAACAGTGAAAAAAATGTCAGAGCGCCCTAAAAATGCTCAAAAATTGATTGAGGATGTTCAAAAATATAAAAATTAATTTTTGACAGTATATCATTGACTGATGAGAGCCCCGATGATAAAGAAAATTCAATTTGAAGAAGAAAAATGCAAAATTAGAAGTTTATGGACTCAATTAAATTTTATTGAAGGTTTAATTGCATTTATGAAGATTTTAATTGCAAGAAAAATTGATTTTGGAGTTAATTTGGGCTTTAATTAGGAGAAATTAATTTTCTGGGGTCAAATTTAAATTTTTGGAAGTTAATTTGGTCAAATCAGGGGCTTAATTGCATAAATATTGAAGTTTAATGGCCAATTAGGGACTTAATTGAAGAAATCCGAGACCAAGGACTAAATTGTAAAACGCGCGCAAATGGAGGGCTGAAATTTGAATCTGACAAGTTTTGGCGCCTTTTCCTTTTAAATGAAACAGCGCGTTTTGACCAAAACGGCGCCGTTTCGTGCACTGTTTTTTTTTTTTTAAAAAAAAAAGGAAAATGCAAAACGGTGCCGTTTTGAAACGGCACCATCGTCTTCTTCCCTGTGCACGCAGAGAACAGGGGAGACGAAGATTTTTTTTCTCCTCTGTTTCGCACCGACTTCCCACCCGGATTTGGCGCAATAAGACACCCGCAATCACCCACTTGTCTCCTCCTTTTTATCCTTTTGAGTCGATAGTGGAGGGGCGGCCGACAGTGGCCGCCCCACCACGACACCACCCCCCTGTTTTTGCCTATAAAAACAGGGGAGGGGCACCGAAAAAAGGGAGAGAAAAACAGAAGGGAGAAGAGGAGAGAGGACAGAAACGAGAGAGGAGAAGAGATTAAAGAGAGAGGAATAGAAAAAACCGAAAAGAAAAAGAAGCAGAAAAGAGAAAAAAAACAACAGAGGAGAGAGAGAGAGAGAGAGAGAGCAACGCTGGCCACCGTGCCTCCACCCCCAGCAGCACCACCGGCAACGCCACCGCAGGTAATCTCTCGCCGCCTCGTCTCCTTCTCCGTTTGCCCGCCTCCTGTTTTCGGTTGCATGCAGAACGTGAATTAATTCACGTTCTGCAGCTGAAGGAGGCTGGTTACTGTGCTTGGTAATGGGCCGGGTTGGCCCAGCCCATTTATATGGGTCGGGTCCGGCCCATTTCAACCTTTTTAAATTATTTTTTTCTCTAGAATTTTACAATTTTTTTCAGCACATTTTTTTTCAATTTTACTTAATATCAGTCTGTTTTTTATATCACAATAACATAACTCCGGTATTAAAATACCCGGTTTTCGTCCCGCGGCACTGTTCACACGGCACTGTTCACCCGGCCCTGTTCAGAAAGAAAAAAATCAAAAATATTTGTTTCAGCATTTTATAATTTTTCCGCGTAGTTTTTATGTCATTTTGATTAATATCGGACAATATTTTTATACAAATCCGGTATTAAAATACCTGGTTTTCGGCAAAAACATCCAAAACTAAAAATTAAAAAAAGATAAAAAAATGTTTTTGTGCGTACGACCAAGTGTCTCAAATCTAAAATATCATATCATATTTTTCATATGTCAAAAAACAATATTTTAGCATGCATTTTGGCTTTAATAACCAGTTTATTAAAGTCAAGAGAACGTTGGCCAAAATCTCAAAAACAACAAAATATTTTATTTTGTTTGATTTTAGTATCAGGGATTATGAATTTATACGTAAATCGTATTCCTGATATTAAAAAGATATTTTCTTTTGACGACTTTGAATAGTTAGTTTTTTACCCGATAAAGATAAAGATCTCCTTACAGAGGAAGACTTTTCTTAAAACGTAAACGAACCAACAATTCAAAAACCACAACACGATTTTAGATTTTTTTCAGACATTAAAACAATGCAGCCTACCTTAGGTAGGGCGTAGTTGGGGTGCTAATACCTTCCCTTTACGCAACCAGTCTCCGTACCCGATCTCTAAAGACCAGTTAATGTTCCTAGTAACCAGAATACTAGGTGGCGACTCCCAGTCCATTTTTTCACTTGCAGAGACAAGAATTCCTTGTCTCTCCACACATTTGCCAGGAATAAAATATTCCGATTTTTCCCTTGAGGGTGGACGATCGTCGCGCCGCCGCACACGTGCGACAACATTCATGAGAATAATCTTGGAAAAAATAATTTGGAGAGCTTAATCTTGTATTAACTTAATATTGAAAGACAAAAAATGATAAAAAATAGTATTTACTTAAAAAAACTAAGTGAACTCGAGTTAACAAAACAAACTTATGACACAAGTCATGCACATCATCGAATTCAATAATTTTTTTTTATCTCAGAGATTATTTTGCATTTAATTATATGATAATAAATTGCATGATAAATGTTTTTGTATCAAATATTTATTTTAGAAGTAAAAAATTCATGATAGGAACGCAATGTCGAGATGGTATATATAGATATGTGATAACAAATAATGAGATTGTAGTTTTTCTTTAAATTAAGGGGCAATAAAAGCATTAAACTACAAAAAAGAAAAACAAATAGTAGTCTGGATATTGCAAATTAACTGGTTAAAACTACGACCTGACTCATGGACTCAATTAGGTTCAAATTATTTTTTTTTAATTTTTTAACCCAAATATAAATTAGCAAAAATAAAAAACAAGAGAAGCCCAGGTGCGTGGGCCTAGGCATTTTAAAAAAAAAAAACCTAGGCACGTGGATCTTCCACCCCAACCCAACCCCTTTTTTTTAAGGAAAAAAAGCAGACAACATGTCATCGGCGACAATAGAAAAACTATTTTTCAACCCATTTTTGATCTAAAACACTTAGTAAACACTCAAAGCACCTTGATAAACATATTCATGACCTAAAAAACCCAAAAGTAGCTTAAAAAATCAAAATCAACTCAAACCAAAAAATGTTCTAGCGGTTAGATCTATCTCCTCGGGCAAGGAGAAGGGAAAAAACACCTAGATAAAAGTATCCTAATGAAATGGAATCTATTGACATCAATTTCAACCTTTTTGGTGGCTAAAATCATCATTAACGATGATTTTTTCTCTTTAAGCCAGAATTTATTGTCTTATCTCTCTCCTTTAACAAAAAAAAAAGGATCGAAAAAAAAAAACAGAGAAAAACGAACTTTTATACCAGAATTTAATTTTGAACAACTAAAAGGACCGAAACCTATAAACCTAAAAAGATGGGGGATGAAATTAATTTTTTTGTATACAATTCGAAGCCACCACCTATTTTACCCACCATTTTCACTTTGATCCTTTGACTTTTAATCAAACCTTTCCTTCCAAAACAAATATTCAATTGAGTGCTAATTTGGGTTCCAAAAGGTTACATTGTGCCAAAAACAAATTCAAGGACCAAATGTTTTACCGTTATAATCCACAATGATTTATGAAAGGGTGGCAACTACAATGTTTCCTCCACATGAATTAGTTTAGGTTAATTATTATTATTATTATTATTATTATAGACTAATTCAGGACGGGAAATCATTATTCCTCTCATTTTCATCATAATAGAACTTTGTTTTTCTTGTTTTTGTTTTTGTTTTTTGTCTTTTAACATTAGATTTATTGAGTATTGAGGTTATCTTCAATACGGTTATCTCAGTCTTATGACTCAAGTTAAGAGTTTTGCTGATTAACTCACCTGACTCAAGTTTTTCTGGATCTTTTTTTGTAATTGATTTTTTTTTAGTTCTATCCTTCACCATTTAGGTTGATTGAGAATTAAGATTTATAATTTGTTTTGATATACTTTTTATGAGATTATCTCATTCTCACAACTTAAGTCAAGGGTTTAGCGTGTTAAATTGGGTTGACTCGAGTTGTTTTTTCTTTTTAATTATTTTTTCTATTAATTGTGAATTGAGCTTCATAATTTATTTTGATTTGCTTCTATTGAGTTATTACAGTTTCACGATTTAAGTTCGATAAGTTAAACAAAGTTGACTTAGGTTTTTCTATTTTCTTTTTTTAATTGATCCTTTTCAATTATATTTTTTTAACAGTGAGTTAATTGAATCTTGGCTTTCAATATATATTTTTGATTTTTTTTTATAAGATTATTACGATCTCATGACCTATAACATATATATATATATATATATATTTTTTTTCTAGTTATACATATTACTTCTAGACTTGCCAAATTAACAACATCACAATAGATTAATCTCTAATTAATTAAATTTTTTTCTTTGTAAAAACATGTTAACTTAATTTTTTTTTGATTTGATATACAATGTAAGGGGGAATAAATTATCTAGTCTTCTCTACTAACAAATTTCAAAATTTTAAATCAAACTTAATAAAAAAATAGTTGAAAAATATTCTAAAAAAAAGGGGGACAATGTTAGCTATAGTTATTAAACCTGGACCATTCTGGCGGGTCGACGTAGGACCTGGTCGACCCTGTGGCTGAATCGGTCTGGGTAAAGTAAAAAATTGAGATGAGCAAAAACCTGGCAAAACCCATCTGACAAAACTCGGTTGAGACTCTTTTTTTTTCAAATATGTTTTTTCTCCTAGCCTACCTTCTTTTTATATATATATATATATATATATATATATATATATTTAGTTGGTTATTAATCTTTTTTAAAGTTTATTATATAAATATTAGAATGATATTTTATTTTTTCAATATGAGATTTGAAACCATTTAGTATATATATTCTATGTTCATAAGAAAAAAAAATATTTATTTTTTAATGTATTATTTGAAGCCTTTTAGTATATATATTTTATCTTTACAAGAAAAAAATTATGTTTTTTCAATGTTTGGTTTAAATATTTCAATTTAAAAGGATAACATATTAACATAATATCTTTTTAACGTAGGATAAATTTTTTTTTAAAAATAATATTTTAAACTTTATTATTTATAACACGTGTAATCTATATTGATATGAATTGTTTCTTAATTTTTTTATGTAAAATATTAAAATTTTTAATATATTTTTAATTTTTTTTTTTATATTAATTAAAGTCAACTTATATAACCTAAAATCTAATTTCTTATCCGAATTAACCCGCGTTGATAAGTATGATGCTAGCGTTACTTTGCCGTGAAAACAAAGAGAGACAGAAAAGGGAGAGGGAATAATAAAAGAGAAAGGGATCGGTATTGGTGTTCTTCAATATCGCCCCATTGAAACCCGAAGGAAACCTTCTCACTTTATAATAATAATAATAATAATATAACTAAAAAAAGGAATTCAATTCCGCAGCCCACGAACACAAAAAAGAAAAACCAGAAAGAGAGAGAGCGAAGAAGATGAACTGGAGAAGAGTATTGAAATCAGTACAGGCACTAGCGGCACACTGTCTTCTCTTCTCTTTCACTCTCTTGCTCGTCCTCAAGCTTGATCACGTCGTCTCCTACTCTTGGTGGTCTGTTTTCTTCTTGTTCTTATCAGTTTTGTGCATGAATTGATGTATGGATTTTCGAATTGCAGATTTTTCTGTAATTGGTACTGTAGATTCTACGAATTTCACAAGTTTCTTTGGAGAATGCATACTTGAATTGCTTACATGGTATGTTTTGTGGGAAGTTGAATTTCCCAAGTCTTTTTTTTTCTCCATAAAAAATAAAAAGAACAACAACAGAAGCATTCAGCTTTGTTCTTACCAGTGGTGTATCCAACCATCTGGGGTAAATTGCTATTTTTCCAAGGTTCAAGTGGGAAAAGTAGAAACTTTATTTTACGCCTCCGAGTCCGACTGTGGCATCCATCATGGTGATTAACATAGAAAATCTCCAACTGATGAGGATATATTATCTTCTGTGGTTTTATTTTGTATTATTTACAAGGGGCCCTTCTTTCTCTTTACTGTCTCGTGATTTTGAAAATACGATGCTTTTTATTATTATTATTATTGTCTATTGTTCTCGGAAGTCTCTATCATGACAGGGGGATTTCTCGGTTCTGTTGGAATGGGTGCAAAACTTGAAATTGCTAACAGTTGTTGAAGCAATGAAACAAAGAGGCGTTAGAAAATCTTTGCTAATCTAAAGCAGGTTTAATGGTTGGATGTCCAGATTTTGTGCTTTTATTCAGTTAAGTTGTAGTAAATTTAGTTGGTAAAGATGCGTGCTATGATATAAGGTAATGAAATGGAATGCCGTGGGTTGGGGAATGGGAGAATTTTCGTTTCTTAACAGTCTGCCCTTAATAAGGTTATCTATGGGTTCCTTTTCCCCCCCTTAAACATGCTTGTATCTCAAGTCTTTCCTACTACGTTGTGATTTAGATGCCTAGTATTTAATGCTTTGCTTGTTGAAGCCTGAAAAATGGATAATGTATATGTATTGGCTTCTATTTTCAGGTTAATTTTCTTCCCACTCTGGACATTCCATGTAGTTGTTGCTCGAGGAAGATTTTCATTACCTGCTCCATCAGTTCCTCGTAATCGCCATGTAATATTTCCTTCTTTTATTTTGTGTCCATGAGATTTAAAACAATCTTTATTTGTGGATATAAAGTGTTGAGATTTTCTTTCTTGGACAGTGGGCGCCGTGCCATGCAGTTGTGGCAACACCATTGCTTATTGCATTTGAACTGCTTCTTTGTATATATCTCGAAAGTGTTTATGGTATACACTAAACCCCTTCTACTATTCTTATGCTGTTGAGGATTAACAAGTGATAACAACCTTTTCAAGTCTCGTAGTTATTCTGTTTATCGTTTTATAATCATTTAAATGCTTGGACCTTCAAACTTTCTTAACGCTTCTCTTGCAGTTTATCATATTGCTGCTGTAAACTTGAAGATTGTCTTTATTCCATTGTTGGCATTTGAAGTAATTATTCTAATTGACAATTTCAGGTATTTCCTTTGGCATATTAATCAGTCTCAGTAATTTACCTTACAGATACGCAGTTAACATCCCATGCTATTTTTGCATACTGCATATTGGCACAGAGAACCTTTGTAACAGGCCATGCTTGTTCTTCCTTAACATGCTAGTTTTAAGTCATTTCCATGCTTGGTAAAAAATACTTTACTGTAGTGGTCACCTTTTAACTTTTCCTTAATTCTTATTGGATAGATAGAACGCCAATGGCTTAAATGAGCACAACTTGCCCTAAACTTGCCTTAATTGTTCTTTTTACACTAAATACATCTTCTGAAGGGTTCGACCTCTTTAGAATATGAAAAGATAATTATTCCAAATGATATATAAAGGATCACGTCCAAAATTTTCAACTAAATTTAAGTTCTGTTCACAATATGTTTGCCATCAATTTTCTACTGGCAATTGCTGTAACATCACTACTGTTTTTCCGAATTACACTTGACACTTCAGTTAGCCTCCCTTCCTCCTCCCATATCCAAGTTTTCTCCCCTATTGGTAATTACTATTGTATTCTGTACTATTGTTAACGGAGTTTCATTTCTTCTACAGAATGTGTAAGGCTCTTATGCCAGGAGAAGAAGAAAGCATTAGTGATGAAGCGATATGGGAAACATTGCCTGTAAGTTTGTCATTGTATTAACTTGGAGAGCTGTTCAAAGCATGCCAATGTCTAGTATTTTGTCTGTGGCTTGGAACTAATTTAGCAACGTATAATGAATTTATGTATCCCTCCCTTGCTTGAAATTGTTAACAAACATAATAACTTCCTTAACAGAGAGTAGTTATTTGAAATTGTTAACAAACACGTTGATACGGTACAGTTTATACCTCAAGGACTCAATTAATTTGTTGAAAGTAAATAAAGTTTCATGGCTGTAATTTTTGCAGTATCTTGAAAATTATGATTTGTTGTTTCTGAGACACTATTTTGGATAATTCCAAAATGAGTATCTTGCTATAGACACTATTTTCATGCAGAAATGTCACATACCACATTTGCAAGATCATGCATTTTTTTGATGTTACCTAAGATCCAGGTGCCATTATTACAAATTTGGCATTTTCAAGCTTGTTGGTTTTTAATTCATATGATGGTTTAGGTTGTATATGAATTTGTTCAAGGATTAATGAACTTCCATTCTACTTTTGTAGCACTTCTGGGTTGCAATTTCTATGGTTTTCTTTGTGGCTGCTACAGTCTTTACCCTTCTAAAGCTGGGCGGTAATCTTTCTCAACTTCACATGATTTTTAAATACAATTGCATTGGTGCATTCAAATTAATTGGGGATTTTTTTATCCAGCTATCTAGTTTCAATTCCAGAATCCGCATTTATAATTTCATCTTTTCAGATTGTCTTATTTACTTCTCAATTTTCTATTATTATTTGTTTTGAAAGTTCTCTTACATGGTTATTATTGTTATTATGCTTATGTGGAATGAGAATGGAGTAATTAGACATAAAAAATCTTTCTTTTTGTTCCATAAGTAATTGTGATTAGTTATTTCAAAGCTGTTGCCTGAGAAAACACAATCTAACTTCCTCTTGAACAGGCAAAGACTGCTTAATGAATAGGAGTTGGCATTTGGAGCTGTTGGGATCACTAGGATAATTTACGCTTTGTAGAGGAATTGAATGTTTAGTGTATGAAGGTTTTTGGGGAAGAGATGTGGAGCAGTGGGACTGTATTAGATAAATTTTCAGATTCTAAAACTCTATTCTTAAAATGCTATAGTAATAACAAGATACATGATCCATTAGCTTGGATCCTTTTTATGTGCTCTGAAAGTTGTGTTACATCATGAAGTTTTTTTTCCTTCTCCCTCCCTCTCTCTCTCTCGTGAAAAAAGATAATTTATCAGGTGAAAATGTCATTGGATCATCATTCATTATAAATTAGCATCCCAAATTAAGTTGCTAGATAGGGTTGAAGGTTCATTACAATGATTGGAATTTTATGGTTGTATAGAATGCTGAGCATATAGACAAGCTGTTGTCCTTCGAAACTTATCTTAAAATCAACATTTTACACTACTCCTGAAATACATGCTCTTACATTTCATTAAAATTGTGTTCTGCTGTGGATAAGACATGCATTCCTCCCTTCATTGGATCCCAACACTTCCTTACTGACATCCCTTTTTTGTTCCCATTCTTGCTATACTGGGGATCGCTTTTCATAATAAATTTGCAATTGAATTAAGTGGCTTGACAGGGTGGAAGGTTCCTTTCAATGATATGAATTTTGTGGTTCTTCAAGAATGCTAAATATATGGACAAGCACATTCAAACATAACTTAAAAATCAAAATTTTGCATTGCTCGTGAAATGCATATTTTTTTCAGGTCTTTAATGGTGGTGGTCATTTGCTGGGCTACAGAATGTCAGTTATATAACAATATGTGACTACACTGTAGAGAGAAACTAAATTACTTATTTTCAATTTTCTGATTGATACTTTGGAGGTTGTGCACACATTCTTCGAGTAATGCTGTGATGTCTTTCTTAGTCTAGTATAATTTCACTTATAGGGGGGGGGGTCATTCCTGAGCAGTCCCTGAATAGTGGAAATTGATTTTCAAATTTCTTTTCCATGGACCACAATGTGAACTAAACTTGTCCTTTTGTATAATGTGGGTGATTCTATCTATACTGAATCTTTACATGTAACGGCTTATATCAAAATAATGACTGGTTTCTGGTTCTCTCTTAAAATATTGCAGGTGATGTGGGTGCACTTGGCTGGTGGGACTTGTTCATAAACTTTAGGTAAGATTGCATTGATTCTTTCTTTCTTATTGCTGTTTTTCTGTACTGCTTCATAGTTCAGACATAATAAAGCTGGAGGTATGTTCAAGGTTTTAGTGCCACAACGAAATGATAAATCTAAACATTTTTTCTGCAGCATTGCTGAGTGCTTTGCCTTTCTTGTCTGTACTAAATGGTCTAATCCAGTGATCCATAGAAATTCTCGGACAAGAGAAGTTACTTCATCTTCAGAGGAGAATCAACAACAGGACAGAATGTGTGGTCTACAAGATATTGGTGGCCATATCATGAAAATTCCCTTAATTGGTTTCCAAGTTCTCCTTTGTATGCATTTAGAGGTACTTACATAATTGACTTTTATTCATGCCTGCTGGATGGGATTCGCTTATTAATAGATAATGGCTTTTTAATTCAGGGAACACCTGCTGGTGCCAGAAATATACCACTTCTGGTTCTTTTCTCTCCGCTTTTCCTGCTTCAAGGTGCTGGTGTATTATTTTCTGCTTCTAAGTTGGCAGAGAAGCTTGTTCTTTTGTTACGGAGTGAAGCTGGCACTGGAAGATATTTTACATTTTCCTCAAGAGCTCATGACTGCTTGGGGTTCTTGCACCATGGTTCCAGGTGATCACCAACTTTCCATCAGAAGCCTAACCTGTTAGGAAAGGTCATGATTCCACTGAGCCAGCGGAAGTATTTGATGTGGTATGATTACTAACAGAATAACCTTCTCTATCTCCCAATTTGTTTGATACAGGCTACTGGGATGGTGGTCAATTGATGAGGGAAGTCAAGAGGAACAGGCCCGATTGTACCACATGGGTGATGCCAGGTTAGTATATTAACTGTTTCTATACATTTTATAATGGTTCATAAACTGCTAAAATATTTCTCTCTTTTTTGAGCACGTGTCATGTTGGATGACATATCCTTTGGTGAGGTCAAAGAAAGATATGGACATAAGAATAGGATTGAGATCATTGAAACTGTATTTTGCTTATTTCAATCTCGGAAACTGTAAACCTGTTTAAATTTGAATGGTGGACTGCAATATGAAAATTGTTTAGGAGAACTGCTAGATTTTTTTTAATGTTTAGAAGTATGGAGAATCATGAAATGAAAGTTGCATATGGTGGGGAAAAAAAAGCAATAGAAGTAGGAATGGCAACTTCCCTCGGGTATCCAGTGTCACTCAAAGCTATTGGGTCTGGTTTTTACACAGTTTGATCAGGGTCAAGCCAGGTGCAGGTGAAACCCAACTGGTTTTACTAGGGCTGGGTGCTGAAGTGGATGTGGATTCCACCTGACTCATCACCCAACTTGTACCCATTGCTTTATTTGTTTAGGATATGATTTAATGTGATTTCAAATAATGATTTTTTTTTTTAAGGAATCGGGTTGGATACCTGGTGGGTACCTAATGAGTAGACAAAGCCCTCCGCTTGACTTGACCCGATCAGGTCAGGTGCGGAGTGAGTTATAGTTGTAGCTATTCTGGGTTGGGTGGATTGCCTTGACCTACCCATTCCTTAAATAGTAGTCAAGAGCTCTGTAAACCTAGATTCAATAGTATGTATGCAATTAATTTTACAGGTAGCATCACTACTGCTTTACTTGTCTTTGTTGACACCAGATATCCTCAAATCCCAATTGATCAAGCATCCTCAATTTTTCTTTTTTGAATTTTCTCCACAAGTGTTATATTCTCTCCCCCTCCCTCCATTTCAGTGGGTTGCTTTGGTGCTTTAGCTGTTGAATTAAATCTTTTAAGTTTTTATAAAATTCATAAAAGGTTACAAATTGGTGCTCGTTTCTGATCTTTTTACATTTGGTTCATTGATGTGTAGTTATAATACTTTCTGTGGTTATCCTCCTGAGATAGTGAAGAAAATGCCTAAAAAGGATCTTGCTGAGGAGGTAATAAAGTCCTCATTGTTTTTCTTTGTATTCTATTTGTTGCAAAGACAAGGTTGCACTTATATATATAAGCATACTCTCCCTATCTCTTTGTTTACTCTGGGATCCAACCATGGATTTTTATTGGCCAGTGCAAACATTGAGTTTGACCCTATATAGTCCACCTTTGCTTTCTTGCATGAATTTCTTACATTTCAGGTATGGAGGCTTCAAGCAGCTCTTGGTGAGCAGACAGAAATCACCAAATACAGCCAGCAGGAGTTTGAAAGACTTCAAAATGTAATACCCCCATGCTTTGCTTATAGTTTCATAATCAAGGGACATGGTCTGAACACAGGAATACTATAATTTCTATTCTTTGGGAACCATCACTCATTTCTTGTTTAGGGCAGGACCCTTATTCTATGATTTTGAACATTCTTAGTTCCATTACTTAGCTCTGCCTTGTGGATCAGTTCAATTCATGTTTTACCCAAGGGTTGAAAATTGTAATATGTAAATCTATGTCAATTTTTTAGGTTTATTGATGAACTAAAATGATTTCAAAATGGGTAAAAGCAGTAATTCTGAATTTTGGCATAATATTCTAGTGGACATTAGTTAGTCCTGAAATAAAAGTTGAAGAGGAGCCTGAAAGAAACATGTACTGTTCCTTAGTGCATGCAGGTATGTGTATTCTTGTAATTTGAGACAAATATAGAGAAGAATACATGGTTTATGTTTATAAATTAATCTCACCGAAGCATTTCTTATAGTTATTTAGAATATCAATGTTATGCTGAAGATGATGGCAATATTGAATGCATCAATTTAAGCACCCTGTTTTGTAAACTTTTGTTTTCCTAAACAGAATTCCTTTTGGTTTAACTGAAATAGACTATCTAAATGAAAGTTATTTTAATCCGGAACATGAAATTCTGTCTCCAGTTTGTCAATTGCATTATACTTGTTGGATTACAATAATACTGTCAAAACATTATACATACATGAAAAAAACATCTGTATCATGCGAAATTTTAGTGCCAAGCTCCAATTAGTTATTAAACAGAAGTATATCTTAGTGCACATAATATCTTGGAATTTAGATCTCCAATGAATATTTCTCAAGCGTAGATCTTCAAAGGAGCATCTGTGTATCAAAAACTATATTTGTCTGAAATAAAGTATGAAAAAGCTTCATGCATTGCCAAAGATCCTGGTGTCTGCTGTCTGTAAATTATGGGAGTTTGCTTGAGATAGTCTGTTACTTGAATTTGCATTAGTATGTTAGTCTGTTACGTGAGATAACTAAATGTTATTTTGTTGTACTGGTCAGGAAAAAGTTTTATGCAGGGTGTGCTTTGAGGGAGAGATCAGTGTGGTTCTGCTCCCGTGTAGACATCGTATCCTTTGCAGGTATGGTTTCTATCTTGATGTCTGCTAAAATATGAAGTTCATTTTTCTTCTCCCCTCCCTTACTGTAATGCTGATTGATTATTAAATGCATTGCAGCACCTGCTGTGAGAGGTGTAAAAAATGTCCAATTTGTCGTGTCTCTGTTGAGGAGCGCTTATCTGTATATGATGTTTAGCTTCCAGCGTTTTGTAATATGGATGATGAATTGGAGTGTGCAGATAACGTATAACAGCTTTAGCAGGGAAGTTCTTTTTACAGCTGACCAGAACTTTTACTTCTGTGCGTTCTGCTTGTTCAAATTAACATAATTGTGCATTAGAACATGTAGAGAACACGGATGCTAGCACCTTTCCTTTCCTTTTTTTTTTTTTTTTTTTCATGAAAAAAAATGTAAATAGTTTGTCTTTATTGGTGCTAGATGCTGAAAAGTATTTGCCGTGCCACATATACCCACTAAACATATAAGAGCTTATTTCTGTGTATATTTTCTTTTAGCAGTGGATGCTTGAAATACTCTTCTAAGTCGTAATGTAAATACTGTTTGGGTACTTTGATTTCATGGGCAAGATTTGCATGTTACCTTACTAGTGATAGTTTGAGAATCCGTATCATATTGATGGCACCTTTGACCTAGACTGCGAGAAGCAAGTAAAAAAAAGAAAATCTGCTTTCCTCTTTAGGGACGTCAGAAAATGAGAACACCCAACTATGCAAGTTTATTATACAAAAGAGCCAAAGACGAGCCATCAGGCATTCTTCTAAGACCTGAAGTCTAGTCTTTAATTTACTCTACTGTCAAATTTAGAAGTCGGTTTTGGAGCATTAAGCACAAGAGTGTGTTTTGTTTGATTAATCTGTACTATCAGCTGCTGCTTGACATCTTTAGTGTTTGCATTAAACCAATTTGTTACCAGTGTCCTTCATATTAATGCCAGAAGTCTATTAGAAATGTTTTTCTCATCAGCAAGTGCTGGGGTTGCCCTATCACGTTATTTGCAGACGACAGGGACATGACTTTTCTTTTTAAACAATGTGATGTACGCCCGTATGAAGGTTCACAACTTTTTCGTAGACTGAACTGTTTAGAAAGCCAGATAGTTATAGAAAAATGCAGTATTATCGCTAACGCAGCACCCTCATAACATACAAACAAAGTTCTGCTGCTAGATTTGATAGCAGAAGAATATATCAATAGATTTTCCGTCGCAAACATAAAAACACGAGAATGAAAGGGATATGTTCTCCCGAATATCATGCTGTAATAAATAAAGCTTCTGGTTTAGGATTTGGCATCGTGGTGCCCTTCTTGTTCGCAGGCTTGTTAACGAGTTTCTGATTGCTGATCATCTGTACGGCAAAATCATTGAAGCATTCATCAACGGTTCTAAATGGCAACTCTGGATAGAGCGAGCACACCTCAACATCATTTGGCTGATCCATGCTGTAGTTTATTTGGCAGCTATTTATGAAAATGTCGTGAGTAATGGCAGCAACTATACTCTGTGGAATCTGCATCTCTGCATTCATGAAAACTGGCTGTGAAAACAACTGGGACATGCTTGATAAATGGATATTTGACTCTGGTTTTGCTCTTAAAATGATCTTGAAAAACAAGTTTAACCCAGAAGACAATACTGGCAGTTATATTTAAAACCAACCTGTAGCAGCAGCAAGTAGATCATCTTCTGTGATGGTGGCTCTGGGCAGCTTGTATCCAAGCTTCTCTTCCCATAAAGAGGCAAGCTCATTAGTGCTTAGCAGATTGCTTGGAGGTCTAAAATGAACAGTTTTGTTGAGTGTTCGATTATCATCAATTGATTTTATTGTGAATTTTCCGATATCAGAACCGGCAACAAAATATGCTGTGAATTATAAGTCCATATTAATCATTCGAATCATAATCCTTGACAAAAATAAAATCAACAGAATATATAGCCGTTAGGATGCACCTTTAACTGTTCCGTCACCATAGATTTGGAGCCGATCCAACGGTGGAGTAACATCAGCAGGGTGAGTGTTATCATGGTAAGGCCAGGCAGCTATGGAGTTGCAGGAAATGTAAGTGTAGGGAATCCCAGCTTCTTCAATGTAACGTCTAACTTGTCTCTTTTCTTTGTACATGGTAAGCCCTGGCTCCACTGGATCAGCTCGGTCTATGTCATGGCCAAACTCAGATGGCAAAAATCTCTGCGCGCAGACATTGTATTTCCTCATCAAAAGAGCATGTCTATCCTTGATTCTCTTGTAATCATTTAAAGGTTGTGCTCTTCACACCCCCCCTAAAGTACATTAAGAAGAGGAAGAAGAAGAGAGGCTCAAATCTATGGCTTCCCAAATACGTTGGGATCACAGTTTGATAACGACGTTTGCGATTTTCCATTAATTTCAGATGTCTGGGAATGCATATAAAAGGACAACCCACAAGATATATAGACGACGGGCAATAGTGTTCGTTTGTTGGCACGTGTAACTTTGACAAGATCTGCCCATTGTAACTCGTCAAGTAACATACTCGAGAGTAACAGACATTAATTACCTTTACAGTACCAGCTGCCTTGATGGCATTAACAAGCTTGACTTGGTCTGCTATGCTTGCACCACCAACAGCTGATATCACATTTTCAATCTTGTGTTCTCTAATCACCTTCTCCATTACATCTTGATCTTTGATAGAGCCCTGATATCACAATCACCCGAGTCATATATATATATGTATATATATGTATATATATATATATAGACACACACACACACACACGAACATTAATTACACCTGCGGCTGTGTGTGCATTAAAATAAAGACCAAGTAAAAGTAAAAAAAGGCCGCAAGATATGCGTTGGTTACGTATATGGTGGTAGCTCCCCTGTCTTGGAGAGACTTGATGGTGGACGCCTTAGAAAGGGAAGCCAGTTCAGGCCGGATCAGAAGGTAAGTGGGGTGGCCACATTCGAGGCTAGCTTCGGCTATGAACCCGCCAATGAACCCCATTGAACCGATAACCATGACCCGACTGCCTTCCCATGCATTTGGAGAATGACCATTCATGTTTTTCTTGGTAAAGATGTTTCTATTTCTTCCTCTTCTTTTTAATGCAATTCACTTGTATAATAAAAATAATAATATTAAACACCCTCTTATCCGGAATAGAGAATATATATATATGACTAATTAAATTATCCTTGTGTTCTTAGAGACTGCGGACCAGCCCAGAAACACCTGCAAAGACCCATTACATGTTCCAAATGGACCAATGACTCGGTCCAAGACAAAGACATTGAAAGACGCATTGAATGCATTGGTTTTAAAGGTTTCCACCAAGTCAGAATTGAAAGGTTCACTAGAGTATCAAGAGGAGATCCTAGTACATCTTATCCATGTGCAAGAGGGGTCCAATACAACCTTATTTGGGCCATGAGATGACGACAACAAAGGAAACAAAAGAATCCTACTACAACTTGGAAACAACATGGTAGCTACCTTTTCCTTTTGTTTCTAGGATTAAGGGGCTGCATGAAAGGCTATAAATAAGCCTTCAATCAGTTCTGTACTATTTTAGTTCATTCTCTTCTTCTCATGGCAGAAAATGGATTTAATATTAGGGGCTTTATTTTATTTTGTTAGCTACAGCCTAAGGCTTGTTTGGGCTTCATTAATACTTTATTTTAAGCTAGGATCCAAGGCTTGTTTGGATTAAGTTATGGGCTTTTCAGATCAGGGTTTTGGGTCAGTTTTGAGTAGACCTCATATAAGTCCACATAAGGGGTCCATTAGGGTTAATTCTTCAGGAACTATTTAAACCTATGTAAGCCAAAATTTCGGCAGCTTTGATGAATATTATTATGAATTTTTCAGTTTTAACGTGTGAGAGTGATTCTTGCATTCTTCAGTTCTTGAACTAACTGAATCTGACTTATCAAAGATTAACTGGCTTCATGGCATCATTCTACTCATTCCAACAGTGTTGGTGCCTTGGGGCAGGTTTCCATTGTGTCACACTCTTATCAGACCTCTTTCGGCTTTCCGGGATCAGATCTCAATCTTGATTGTGGGTTGCGTGATCACGAGGTTCACATCAATTGGTATCAGAGCTAGGCTCCGAAACAAGGTCATATCATTATGTTATTTTCATTTTTTTTCTTTAGTGTTCCCTTAAGTTTTTTAGTGTTTGCATCCATCTTCTTGTTCTTCGAGTCTGCGTCATCTAAGCAAAAAAAAAAAAGTTTATATTTCATTTGGTTACTGTCTCTAATCATATTAGTTTATTAAAAAGAAAAAAAAGGAAAGAAATAGAGAAAAGAGTGATTAGTTGAAATTTGAAGGATCATTCAATTTTTGCTGCAGAAACACAAATCTTGGTGAACCATAAGCAAACCACCTCAGAATCAATTTAAACTTCATATTCCGTCTATTGGGGGTGGGATAACATCATATATCAAAGTTGGGCTTATTCTGATATTATTTGCTTGAGGTTTTAATTCAAGTTTAAATTTTGCCGCAAAAACACTACTCTTAGTGAACCCTAGGTAAAACACCTTAGAATCTATTGAAAATTCATATTTTGAGTACTGGGTATGCGATCGCACCACATATTAAATTTAGGATTATTTTGATATCGGTTTCTGGAGGTTTTAATTAGAGGTTCAATTCTGCCGCAAACTGATCATACAAGGGGTTTGGGTACCTAGACATAAGAGAACGACCTATAAATTGAGTATTAGTGTTTTTATAGTATTATATTACTACATATTGAATTTGAGGTCATTTCGAGATCGTTTGGTCTGGGTTTCAATTCTGTTACGTAAAAATTACGTAATAGGATAGATTTGCGTCAAGTTTGAGAACATGATCTATACTGTTTAGATTTGTCTGAATCTTTTTATTTCTATTATATTTGGGTTATCTAGGAGTCAATTAATTGTTTTCGCTAATATTCCCTTTTGTTTTATTTCGTGTCTTCGTTTCGTCCACAATTCGCACGAATTTGCATTGCTACTCGCAAAATCATAATCGTAGTTTTGTTTTGCTTTGTTTTCAGTATATTTTTTGATTATTGAGTCTGAAAATTATAATTAGAGTGCGCTGCGAAAGCTACTGACTTTGATTTGTTGATTTCAGTTCCTAAATAACCAAAAGAAAGCAAGTTGTGAGGTAAAAGGCGTAGAGAGCTTAATAGAGTGAAAAGCCTTGATTTTTGTTTTGTGTGATACACGAGAGGTGTGAGGATATATTTTGTGCTACTAACCAAATTTTGCTAATTCAAAGAATTTATAAAAACAACGAATCAACGACACAAAACGCTGACGTAGCTTTCCAGTTGCGATCCATAGGCCAACAACTTGAGCTGTTGTCTAGGATGTATAAGGATCTGAAAGATGAGGTGAATTTGATAAAGCAACAGAATAGTGGGGCTAATCGCTGGGGAAATACGGTCCGTATGGCCGCACGGAATGTTAGATCTGATTTTGAAGAGTTTGTTGATGAAAACGCAGATGGGGGTGAAGATGACTATGATTTTGCATCAGCTGGCCAAGGAATCAGTTCTGGATCAAACAGGGCTAGGAGGAATGTGAATTTTCGTGGCATGAGCACTTATGAAGATATGGATGGGGACTTGGACACCATTAAACTGAAAATTCCTAGCTTTTAAGGTAAAAATGATCCCGAGGCTTATTTGGAGTGGGAGAAAAAGGTGGATTGGATTTTTGATTGCCATAGCTATTCTGAACAAAAAAAGGTGAAATTGGTGATAATTGAGTTTACAGAGTATGCATTGATTTGGTGGGATCAGATTGTGATCAGTAGGAGGAGGAATGGCGAGCGACCCGTTCAGACTTGGGGGAGATGAAAGTCTTAATGAGGAGACGATTTGTGCCAAACCACTATTACAAAGACTTATATTTGAAGCTCCAAGGTCTGAATCAAGGTTATAAGATAGTAGATGAATATCACAAAGAGATGGAGATAGCAATGATTCGGGCTAATGTTGTTAAGGATAGAGAAGCCACCATGGCTAGATTTCTTAATGGGTTGAATCGGGACATTGCTAATGTGGTTGAGCTACAACACTATATGGAGCTAGAGGACATGGTTCACATGGCGACGAAGGTGGAGAGACAACTTAGGAAGGGGCATGCTCGGCCAGCGTTTAATTTGGGTTCGTCATCATCTTGGAAGCCGAATCTAAAGAGAGAGGGTACTGTCCGCCCAAGATCCTTTGGTCCTTCTAGAACTGAACCACCAAAGGCTAAAGTTGATGTCCCTACTGATGCCAAAGGTAAATCTAAAACTCAACATAAACGTACTCGTGATGTTAAATGTTTCAGGTGTCAGGGACATGGACATTATGCTTCAGAATGTCCAAACAAGAGAATCATGATGATTAGAGATAATGGTGATATGGAATCTGAAAGTGACAGTTCTGATTGTGAAGGCATGCCACCATTGAAGGATAGTGATGGGGATGAATTAGTATTATCGGTTGAGGAGTCCTTGGTTATAAGGCGAACACTTCAGGTTCAGGTCAAAGAAGATGATACTAATGAACAATGGGAGAACATCTTCCATACGCGTTGTTATGTACAAAGCAAGGTGTGTGGTTTGATTATAGATAATGGAAGTTGTGTTAATGTTTGTAGTGCCACCCTTGTTAGTAAACTAAATTTGTGTACTGCTAAGCATGCTAAACCATATAGATTACAATGGCTGAATGATAATGGTGAAGTGAAAGTGACTAAACAGGTTATGGTTCCATTTTCGATTGGGAAATATGTTGATGAAGTTCTATGCGACGTGGTACCAATGCAAGCAAGTCACATCTTGTTGGGGAGACCATGACAATATGATAGGAAGGCAATTCATGATGGGGTTAAAAATAGGTATACCATTGTAAAAGATGGTAAAACCATCACTCTTGTACCTCTTACACCCAAACAGGTGTATGATGATCAAATAAAGCTAAAAAGTGAGCATGAGGTGATGGGGAGAGAAAATCAAGGTGAGGAACAAGGGGAGAGAAGACCATTAGATTCGGCTAGAACCCAAACCACTACAACCCATTTGGCCACCTATCCAAACACAAGCAAATATTCGGCCAACACTCCAAACAAATCAAACCATTCGACCACAACTCAAAACCACCCAAATCTGGCCGAGAGTGAAGGTAGGACAAGAGGAGTGAAGAAAGTCAGCAAGTGTGATGATAATTGTGTGGAAAAACTAAAGAAACAACCCAATTTTTATGCTAGAGTGAGGTCAGATATGCATTTTTCACTAAAAGCCAATGATTTTACTTGTGTACAAAGAGGCTTACTTTAATACTAATGATCTTGATCATATTGTGCCTAGTGTTGCTATTTCTTTGTTGTAGGGATTTGATGATGTGTTCCCCGATGATACTCCTAGCAGATTACCACCATTGAGGGGATAAAGCATCAGAATGATTTCGTACCCGGAGCTTCAATTCCTAACCGACCAGCCTATAGAAGCAATCCCGAGGAGATGAAGGAGCTTCAAAGGCAAGTTGATGAGCTGATGGAAAAGGGCTATATTCGTGAGAGTATGAGCCCGTGTGCTGTACCCGTGCTACTTGTGCCAAAGAAGGATGAAACATAGAGGATGTGTGTTGATTGTCGGGCCATCAACAACATAATGGTAAAGTATAGACATCCCATTCCTAGGCTTGATGACATGTTAGATAAGTTACATGGATCCTGTATTTTCTCTAAAATTAACTTGAAAAGTGGGTACCATCAAATTAGGATGAAAGAAGGTGATGAGTGGAAAACAACATTTAAGACTAAACATGGTTTGTATGAATGGTTAGTAATGCCGTTTGGACTTACAAATGCACCTAATACATTTATGTGTTTAATGAATCATGTGTTGCGTGCATTTATAGGTAAGTTTGTGGTTGTGTATTTTGATGACATTTTGATATATAGCAAGAACTTAACTGAGTATCTTGATCATTTGCGTAATGTACTTAATGTGTTGCGGAGTGAGAAATTGTATGCTAATCTTAAAAAGTGTGCCTTTTGCATGGAGAAAATTGTGTTTCTTGGTTATGTTGTAACTGCACAGGGTATCGAGATGGATGAGGAGAAAGTTAAGGCCATCTGGGATTGGCCTACACCCAAATCGGTAAGTGAGGTAAGGAGTTTTCATGGGTTAGCTAGTTTTTATAGGCGTTTTGTGAAAGATTTCAGTACAATAGCTGTGCCTTTGAATGAAGTTGTTAAAAAATCAGTTGGGTTTAAATGGGGGGAGGAACAAGAATTGGCATTTGTTCTTTTGAAAGAGAAATTATGTTTTGCACCTGTTTTGGCTTTACCTGACTTTACGAAAGCATTTGAAATAGAATGTGATGTGTCTGGAATAGGAATAGGTGCTGTTTTAATGCAAGATCGGAGACCTATTGCGTATTTCAGTGAGAAGTTAAGTGGAGCGACCTTGAACTATCCAACTTACGACAAAGAACTCTATGCATTGGTAAGAGCACTTGAGACATGGCAGCATTACTTGTGGCCAAAAGAGTTCGTAATCCATTCGGATCATGAGTCCTTGAAACATCTGAAAGGATAAGGTAAGTTGAATAGGAGGCATGCAAAATGGGTTGAATTCATTGAAACTTTTCTTTACGTAATCAAGTATAAGCAAGGCAAGGAGAACATCGTGGCTGATGCACTTTCGCGCAGGTATGTTCTTTTACACACCATGAATACTAGATTGTTAGGTTTTGATTATGTGAAGGAATTGTATGATAATGATTCTGACTTTGCTGAGATTTATAATGCATGTGGACATTCGGCTTTTGGTAAGTTTTATTTGATGGATGGTTATTTGTTTAAAGAGAATAGATTGTGTGTTCCTGCTAGTTCTTTGCGTGAATTGCTTGTTCGTGAAGCACATGGGGGTGGTTTAATGGGTCATTTTAGGGTTGCAAAAACCTTGGATTTATTGCATGAGCATTTCTATTAGCCAAAGATGAAAAGAGATGTGCAACGAATTTGTGAATAGTGCATTGCTTGTAGAAAGGCAAAATCTAGAGTACAACCGCATGGACTATATACACCATTACCTGTGCCAACTAAACCTTGGGTAGATATCTCTATGGATTTTGTTTTAGGTTTACCCATGTCAAAGAAAGGTAGAGACTCTATTTTTGTTGTGGTTGATAGGTTTTCTAAAATGGCGCATTTCATTGCATGCCATAAAACAGATGATGCAACTCATATTGCAGACTTGTTCTTTAGGGAGATTGTTCGTTTGCATGGCATTCCTAAGAGTATAGTGTCAGATCATGATGTTAAGTTCCTTAGCTACTTTTGGAAGACCTTATGGGGAAAGTTGGGAACTAAACTCTTATTTTCGACAACATGTCATCCTGAAACAGATGGACAAACTGAGGTAGTGAATAGAACATTATCCCAACTTTTACGTGTTGTAATTCAAAAGAATTTGAAAAGTTGGGAAGAATGTTTGCCTTTTGTTGAGTTTGCTTATAATAGAACTGTGTATTCGACCACTGATTTTTCTCCTTTTGAAATTGTTTATGGTATTAATCCACTAACTCCTATGGACTTAATTCCTTTACCTTTTGAAGAAAGGGTAAGTTTAGATGGTGAAAAGAAGGCAAAGATGGTGAGAGAACTCCATGAAGGAGTTCGACTCCAAATAGAGAAAAAGAACAGAATTTACGCTTCTAAAGAAAATAAGGGACGTAAACTAGTTGTTTTCCAACCCGGTGATTGGGTTTGGGTGCACATGCGTAAGGAACGATTTCCTAACCAAAGGAAATCAAAATTACAGCCTCGTGGTGATGGTCTATTTTAGGTTTTAGAGAGAATCAATGACAACGCATACAAAATTGACCTTCCAGGTGAGTATAGTGTTAGTGCTACCTTTAATGTTGCTGATCTTACGTTGTTCGACACAGAGTTTGATTCGAGGTCAAATCCTTTCGAAGACAGAGGGGATGATGCGGACCAGCCTAGAAACACCAGTAAGGACTCATTACATGTTCCAAATGGACCAATGACTCGGTCCAAGACAAAGACATTGAAAGACGCATTGAATGCATTGGTTTTGAAGGTTTCCACCAAGTCAGAATTGAAAGGTCCACTAGAGTATCAAGAGGAGATCCTAGTACATCTTATCCATGTGCAAGAGGGGTCCAATACAACCTTATTTGGGCCATGAGATGAGGACAACAAAGGAAAGTAAAGAATCCTAATACAACTTGGAAACAACATGGTAGCTACCTTTTCCTTTTGTTTCTAGGATTAAGGGGCTGCATGAAAGGCTATAAATAAGCCTTCAATCAGTTCTGTACTATTTTAGTTCATTCTCTTCTTCTCATGGCAGAACATGGATTTAATATTAGGGTCTTTATTTTATTTTGTTAGCTATAACCCAAGGCTTGTTCGGGCTTCATTAATACTTTATTTTAAGCAAGGATCCAAGGCTTGTTTGGATTAAGTTATGGGCTTTTCAAATTAGGGTTTTGGACTAGTTTTGAGTAGACCTCATATAAGTCCACATAAAGGGTCCATTAGGGTTAATTCTTCAGGAACTATTTAAACCCATGCAAGCCAAAATTTCGGCAGCTTTGATGAATATTATTATGAATTTCGGCAGTTCTTGAACGAACTGAATCTGACTTATCGAAGATTAACTGGCTTCGTGGCGTCATTCTACTCATTCCAACAGTGTTGGTGCCTTGGGGCAGGTTTCCATTGTGTCACACTCTTATCAGACCTCTTTCGGCTTTCCGGGATCAGATCTCAATCTTGATTGTGGGTTGCGTGACCACGTGATCACGAGGTTCGAATCATAAATGCCTCATTTTATAGGCCAAAATTTGAAACTATTGATTTGATAAATAATTGTTGAGTTGGTGGGCACATCTTAACTTGGTGATAATCCTTATCTTCTTGTTTGAACAAAACGTCATTGCTAACGTTAGAATTTGAACCACCTTTACTCATGAAAGTTCTAGGAAATTGTCTCAGCTTTCCAGGAAAAACACTTGAGGTCATTTGGACTTCTAGAACTTGAGATATGATCTGAACACTGAATAGTGTCTGGGCTGCAGGACAAATTCAGACTTCTCTGTTGTTGGTACAATTTGGACTTGAAAACAACCTTTTTAAATCTTGAACTCCACATAAAAGTTTTAGGCATATGTCTTATCTTTCCATCCATATAAAGCAAACCTAAATACGAGATCTACAGCTCCAGATATGACCCAATTACCAAACAGTGTTCTAGTTTGGACTGCACCAACATCTCTTTTCTAAGTTTAGCCCTCTCTTTGTCCTTTCAATTTCAGTACTTGAACTCATCAATCAATCCTTTTATTTATGTGATAGGTCTGCATTTAAGATGAACATTTACCATATATTAAGGTATTTTATAGTATCACACTTGTTATTATAAAACATGCTTTAGTTAAGGAGTTATTAATACTTTAAGTGCAAAATAATGATATAAACCTTGATAAAAATGCACTTTTAAGTATTAATCAATAATCCCTAAGGAAAACTGAAAACCAGTGACACTCCTCCTAGTATCAATGCAACCACCCTAATCACTATTAGAATATGCCTTTAAATGTAAATTAGAATCAACTTTGAGAAATAAGCCTCGACTAGGGGTTGCCTTAAGATATCGAAGGACTCTCTTTGCGGCTTGTAAATGCATTATATGAGGATTAAACATAAACTGGCTAAGACCTTAGACTGTATATGATAAATCTGGTCGTGTGATTGTAAGATAAAGAAGTATGCCAATAAATCTTCGATAGGATGCAGGATTAGATAATAAAGGACTAGGATCATTAGTAGTGAGTTTCAAATTTGATTCAATAGGAAAGCTAATGAGTTTAGAACTAGAAAAACCACTGTCTTCCAACACATCCAAAGCATACTTTCTTTGGCAAAGAACAATACCTTTAGTAGATCTGGCTACTTTAATGCCTAAAAACTATTTCAACTCACCCAAATCGTTTATAGTAAAAGATTCATGAAGAAACCTTTTCACAGTAGCTATTTATGTAAGATCATTTGAAGTTATGACAACATCATCAACATATAATAGCAATGCCATAAAGCCGGTTGATGTTTGTCTGATGAAAAGACTGGAATCTGACTTTGCCTGACTGAAACCAAAATGTAGTAAATATAAAGACAACTTGGAGAACCATTGTCAAGAAACCTGTTTCAGATCATATAAGCTCGTTTTGAGTTTACAAACTTAAGATTCATTTGAAGTAGAAGAACCTAGTGGAAATTGCATATAAACCTCCTTATTTAAGTCTCTATGCAAGAATGCATTATGTTCAATGATGATGTTTGATTCAATTTTTCATGTGATATAGGAGATATAAAATCTTTATTTAATTATCAATTAATGCTTTTCTTAATTGATAATTAATAGGTCAGTATAATCATAATATTGTAATAAAAATATTTCATACTAAATAAAGGTATTTAGATAAATAGTTAAACATCAAATAGAGCATGTAATTAACATATAATTAAATTGTTAACTAGGCTTAACAAGTTGCACATATCATATGTGTGTTTTTAAAGTCATCACAATACACTATAAACTAAAAGGAATAGATCTTCTCCTGTTTATTTGAATAGTAAAATAAAAAATACCAAATTGAGCTTTTTTTGCATAAAAAATTACATTTTAGTCCTTGGATTTTTAGAAATCTTCATGTTTAGTCCATATAGTTTTTAATGTTTATGTTTCAATCCTAAACTTCATTTTCCTTATGTTTGAATCCCTGATAGTTAGGAGAAAAGAGAGAAATTTTTCATAAAAGTTGAGGAGAGAGAATGTTTTGGTCAACCACTTTTTGTTTATAAAAACAAACGTCTTGGTACTAATGAGTTCATCTTAAAGAAAGGAGTTTGATAGAGGTAGTTTGATCCTTTAATTATTTTGAGAAAAGCATATCGAAAACCGTAAAGTTTGTTTAAATTCGATTTTATCTTGAGTTTTTAGAATGCTTATAGGGTGTTTTAGGGTTTCTAAATAAGGTTATTAAAGTTCATATTATGTATTTGAGGTGTTTTTCTAAAAACAATGAGTTCAAGTTTGGATTTTAGAATCCAAAATACCCATGTCCTGATGTTTCAGCAAACAAAAATAGTTTTTAAAATCCAAAAATATTTTTAGCAAATGAGAGATTTTGTAAACACCCAAATAAAACCATAAGAACATGGGCTTGTAAACCCATTTATATCTTGTTCGACTTGATAATCCCAAATAAAACCCTAATATATTTTTTATCAAGATTTTCACTTTTAATTCCACTTCTCCGTTGTTGCTATAATTTGAACTTGAAAACAACCTTTTTGAATCTTGGACTTCACAAGAAAGTTTTAGGCCTATGTCTTAGCTTTCCATCCATATATACCAGACCTAAATTCAAGTTCTACAACTCCAATTATGATCTAATAACCGAATGGTGTTCTAGTTTGGACGGAACTAGCATCTCTTTTCTAAGCTTAGCCCTCTCTTTGTCTTCTCAATTCAGCAGTTAAACTCGTCAATCAATCCCTTGATTTATATGATAGACCTGCATTTAAGATGAACATTTACCATAAATTAAATGTATCTTATATTAACAGACTTGTTATTATAAAACATGCTTAAGTTAAGGGATTTAATGATACTTTAAGTGCAATATGATGATATAAAACCTTGATAAAAATGCACTTTTAAGTACTAATCAACACGCAAAGGTAGGGGAAGAAGGTTTTTCTTCCCCTCCTTTGCAGTGTCAGTTTGTCTCTCTCCCTATATGATGAAAAAAGCAAGAGGCTGCCCTAGCCACCATACCCCTGTGCCATGACTAGACAGGGCTAGTAGCTCTCTCTTCCCCTTTCCCCCCTTATAAATACCAGGGGAGAGAGAGAAGCGATGGAGGAAGAAAAAAAAATGGTGAGATTATAGAGAAGAGAACGAAGAAAAACAGAAAGAAAGAGAGAAACAAAAGAAAAAAAAAAGAAAAAGAAGAAGAAAGAACATAAAAAACAGGGAAGGAGATGAGATAACAGAGAAATTAAAAGAGTAACCAGAGGGGAATAAGAAAGAAAAGGAAAGGAAGTGCAAATGAGAAGAGAAAGATGAGAATAGGAGAATGAAAGAGAAGAACATAAGAATAGTAACATATCTTTGTCTCTCTCCACCATAACACCACTGTCTTCAACCACATTATACCACCACCCACAAGCAACACCGTCACAAGACACCGCCCAGTCAGTTTTCCCCTGTTCTTCTCCTCTTCCTTCTTCTTCTTCTGCTCCGTCTTGTGTAATTTTCTATCAATTTTGCTTAATATTGGTTCGTATTTTTATACTATAAAGATACAAATCCGTTATTAAAATACCCGATTTTTGTTGAAACATTACAAAAAATAAAATAAAAAAGTCTTGTTTTAAGGCATACAACCAAGTCTCTCAAAGATTAAAAAAAATGATATCATATTTTCATACAATAAAAATTCAAAAAATATATGTTTTAGCATGTGCTTTGACTTTAATAACCAATTTATTAAAGCCATGAGAACTAGGCCAACATTTCAAAAACTACCTAAAAAATAGTTTGTTTTCTTTTAGTATCTAGGATTACACATTTATACGTAAAACATATTTCAGATATTAAAAGGTAATTGTTTTTTTTTTATTATTATTATTGATGTTAGAACGGTTAGGTTTTACCCGATAAGATAAGGATCTCTTTATTGAGGAAGACTTTTTTAAAACCTTAGATAGACCAACAACTAGAAAACCCGACCATACCTTAGCTTTTATCAGACAATCAAACAATATAGCTTACCTTAGATAGAGCGCATTTGGGGTGCTAATACCTTCTCTTTATGCAAACAGTCCCTGTGCCCGATCTCTAAGACCAGTTAGGGTTCCTAATGACCAAAATACTAGGTAGCAACTCCCATTCCCGCTTTTCACGGATAAAAGATAAGAATTTCTTGTCTTCTCTATTTTCCTGATTACCCACATACGAGAGTGTAGGCAATTGTCGTGACGTCGTACATGTGCGACAAGTATAATAGAATCAATCGTATTGGAAGAGTCCTAATCGACTAAGAGATTTGAAGAAGTAATCCATCAAGTGACTAGGAGTCATAATCAACTACAAAAGTTTGAATGCAAGTGAAGAACCAAAAAGTTTAGTTATATTTAGAGCGGAGTTCTCAACAAAATAACTAATTAGAACTCATAAGATTAGCTGAGGATTCATGTGATATCTAAGAGAAGGAGTTTAATTTGTATTAGGATTCAATAAAGTGTTCTTACCTAATACCAACATCATTATAGTATTACATGTTTAGTTAGGATTAAAACTTTCTACCAATATATAAAGGGTTATATTGTCACTATGAATGATGACCAGCCCTATATATGCAACTTTAATTATTATTTTTTTACAAATTTCAGTATTGTTTATCGTTTTGCATTTTATTTACTTATTTTCTTTATTTTTTCTACACTTTATAATCCCCACAATTCCTTTCTTTCTCCTTCTACAATAAACTTGTCATTTTCCTTGTATAGTGTTAAACTAAAACTTATCACTTTTTCTCGGGGTTTGAGGTCCTTGCTTGATTTTATAAGGTTACTATCTACTTTCTCTCTGGATTAAATTCTTATGGAGTAGTTTCTTCTTTTTGGAATGTATAATTGATTAATTGATTACCTATTTATTAAGAGATTATTAGAGTGAATGATAGAATGACACACCTCGTTGGACAATTTTAGTATCAATTCTAAAAGCCAACAAATTTATATCCAAAGGAAAAACACAAGCAAACCAATTACTGGATAATTGATGTGTGAGGGGTAAATTAAGCTTCTTGGAAATCACACCATCCATCCAACATGTGTAGTCTTCAGGAACCAAATTTAAAAAGCTTTATAATTTGAACGCATCCAGAACTTGGATCATATATGATGTTTTATCTCCCATCATCTAGCAAATAATACTTGCAATGAAAATCCTCCAGAAAGAAAGACATATGATATAAGAATGAGTACAAATAAAATATCACTAATGATACTCACATGGAATGTCATTCATTGAGTAATGTTTAAATGTTTAGTGAGGTTTATCTTGCATTTCATGTTGAGGTTTTCAGGAAATTATAAAATAATGTATACCTAATGTTGTGAAGCGCAGGGCGTCAATTGACGACGGGTCTGCCTCTTGTAAGTGGTGATTTTATTATAAATTCACCCTATATTTCAATCAATTAACTTGCTAAAAATTAAATTTGGTCTTCTAAAATTTCAATCTTCTCAATTAAGCTCAAATTAGGCTCCCAAACTTAATTTTTCACCAAGTCCCTAAAAACATTAATTTGACCTATTTAAAGTATAATTAAGTCCTTACACCTAATTAAATCCTTTAACTGGACTCAAATTAATTTTTAAACATAATTAAACCTAAAATTTGATCTATGATTAAATTAAATTGGCCTATTAAGAATTTAATTATGTCATTGGAAATAATTTTTATGTAAATTTATCCAATAATAATTTAATTTGACCTTAAATCTGTATTATCTCTCTAGTTTTGAGTATAACAAAGTACAATTAGGTTCCTGATTTCATTAGGACACCAAACATCTCTACTCTACTTTCTCAAAGTTTCAAAGTGTTATCCCTTAACCATATCATCATAGCATCTCTCTCTTTTCTAGTCTATGAGGGTGTTTGGGAGTGTGGTAGCTGTTGCTTTTCAAATAGCTTTTCGTACTGAAAAGTATGCCAATAATGTTTTTTTATTTTTTAAAAATTATTTTTGATATCAGCACATCAAAACGATCTAGAAAGTACAAACCAAACTCAATTTTAGCAAAAAAAAATTGAAATTATGCAAAAAACAGGTTGCACCGCAGTGCCAAACGGGCACTATATAATGTTAGAGGGAGTCGCTTATCCTAATAATTGATGGTGTTGGAACCAACATTTTCTAGTGTTGGTATCGAGAACTAAAACCAACTTTTTCTATATGAAAAGCTTATAGAGTGTCAACCATAGGAGTCTTAACTAACGGAAGAGATTACCGCTTAGAACATGAAGCCTAAGGTGCCAGTCTCCTTTTACATGTAGTTGGCCAACCTAACATTAAAAGCACCCATATTTCTTTCCACTAAGGACTCTTCAAGACACATGACTTCGCCACTCTCTATAAAGACCAGACTGTAAGATGTGATCGGTGTTTTTAACAACAATTCATTTTTTTCTTTTTATTATTATTATTTTATAAAATCTATTTTTTCCTTGCAAACCTCTCTCAAAAACTTTGTTATCAATCTCATTTTTTCTAATTTATTTATTATTTTTCTATTTTTTATATTATTAATTTAACTAATAATCGAGTCTCAATTTTTTTCTATGTATTTTTATATATAAAACAAAAAATTTAGCTGGCCACGGAGAACCTTCAGACACAAATCTAGTTTAGCACTGTTTCATTTACTTCCGTGGCTTTACATTTTTTTTATTTTTATTTTTTTAACTGAATACACCTATGGAAGGGGAAAAAAATGAATAGAAAAATGCTAATCTGAACCATGTGATGTGAAAACTAGATGGACTGAACCGGAGAGGACAGAAGAAAATAATAATTACCAGATATAGGTGCTTTCCCAATTCAAGCAAACATATATGCTCCAAGTACTTGAATTGAAGGAGATCTTCTTAACAAATAATTGTTTTGCCATTTATATTTCTCTGACAAATCTACAGCCTTGCCAACAACGTTTGATTGTTGTTACTTCCAAAGCTACACTCACAAACTCTCTGCAACTCATACAGCTACACAGGCAAGTCCAAGAAGATCTCAAAACTTTTCTGGTTCTTAAAAGAGACCCATTTGTTTTTGGCCAATTGGGTGTCCTTCTTTTGGTTGTTCTGGATTGATTCTTGCAGGAACTGAATCTTGGTTTTCCAGTTCAGGTAAGCCAAGTGGTTCTTTTATACCCATTTTCTTGGATCTTCTTTTAAATTTAGATGTTTGAAATTGCGTTTTTTTTTTATTGCTTGCCAGTCTTTGGTTGTTTGGATTCAGTTCATTGATTTCTGTTAAATTTCAAGCGTATACAATTTTAATTACTTATCTTTTTAATGGATTCTCTTGGTTGCCAAATAAATCGTTGCCATTAAAGTTTGTTTTAAAGTGACTTCTTTTGATCTGTAAATTAAAACATGCTTCTTGGTTTTCTTTGTAGGCTTTGATTTTGTTGCCACGATTGTTTAATGGCCGAAAATCCCCGAAGATTTTGGGCTGGAAAAGTAGCTCAAGTTTGATTCTCGTAGATGATTAGAATTGGCTTTTTTTTTTATTTATGGATGAAAAAGGCTGCTGATTATCTAGGAAATGAGTCGATCACCTTCATTTGCTGTTAAACAGGAGCTTAGTCTAAAGACTGATTTGGAATCTTTGCAGCAATGGGTTGTTGCCTTTTGCATTATTAGATTTGATCTTGAACAAGGCCAGCTTATTGAAGAGTGTTATCCACCTGGTTCTCTTTCAAATGAAGAGGAACTTGATGTTGCTTTTAGTTCATTTCCGGATTCTGTTTCCCAGAACCAGAACCGTTCAAGCATTCATGATTGCATATTCTTTTTCCGCATCCGAAGGCGGAAGAGTTCTGAACAAAGAAATGTGAATTCGTCGGAGATAGTAGAAATTGATGATAAAGAAGTATCTTCAAATTCCATGAAAGACAAGGTGATTAATAGAAGAAAAATTAGAAATGATACCAAACAATTGAAATACTTGTATGGCTATGTATTTAACAGGCAACGGCATGATGAGAGGCTAAGAAGAGGAGGAGAACAAAAATCTGTGGTGATATTATCACACAATCCTTACTCCAGTGTGTTTAGGCCTTTGTTACAAATCATGGGTCCTTTATATTTTGATATAGGAAAGAAAGCTCTTGAGCATATTGCTGCTTATGTTTCAATGTGGCCTGCTCCTGTACCTGGTAAACACATGGAGCTTCCTATTGGGAATGCCTTGCTTAAAGTTAGCTTGCCACCTGCTCATAGTCTGTCATTTGAAATTGGGATGTTTGAAGAATCTGCTTCTGCCATGGCACCTTTTCTTCCAAATAATCAGTCAATTCCACAGGGTCTGTTTCATGATTCAGATATATTTGGTACATTCCGGAGCATTTTGTTGCAGCTCTGGTTGTTATGGGAACTGTTACTTATTGGTGAACCCATTCTAATCATAGGACCAACACCTCCCCAGTGTTGTGAGGCAGTTGCTAGTCTAGTCAGTTTGGTTGCTCCATTGCCATGCAGTATTGATTTTAGGCCATACTTCACCATCCATGACCCTGATTTTAAGCATTTGAATTCACTTCGAGAAGGAGACACTTTCCCTCCTATGTTATTGGGTGTGACGAATCTATTTTTCCTTAAAGCTCTTCGTAATATTCCCCACATTGTTTCAGTTGGCAGCCCTGCTCTTAATTCAAATCAGGTTCCCTTTGCAAGTAGGTCTGCTGGCAGAATTCATGGAAGACCAGAAGGATTTGGTCTTCAGCAGCTTTCCTTGAAGAAGTTTTCTCCTTCAAGTTTGTTGAGTGCTGTTAAGTTAAGGAGAGATGGTCCTCTTTGCCTCATGACAGAACATAAGGAAGCTGTTTGGAGCACCTATGTCGCAACAACTAAGCCTGACACTTCTATCTTGAATAGGCTTATTGATGCTGGGATGTTACCAAGGGTTGAGGAGTCAATGTCAGTTGTTAACAATGAAATATTGCGCCGTCATTTCTTAGAGCTCACCACCAACTTTTTGGCTCCTTTTGGCCCATATTTTAGGGCCACCACTCCTTCTGAAGGATCACTTCCATTCATTGACCCTCCCCCTCTTCCTCCATTTGACGCTGATGAATTTCTGGCAAACTTATCAGCAAGAGGTGTGGGGAAGTTTTTGTCGAAGCGGATGAAGTCTAATTGGCTGGATTTATACAAGTAATAATTGTTAAACTGCTATTAATATTATTTATGACTTTCTTTTTTCAGTTTGTTTTGTTGCTTCTGAGTCCTTCATTCAAATTTGGTCATGTTTTCAATGCTTGTTGCTGACATAAGGATGGTTTACGTTGCTGTTCAGGAGGTTCCTGAAAGGGCCAAACTTCATGCCATGGTTTCAAAGAAGGCTCACAGTTGCTGAACAAGAACAACATAGACTCTGGAGGCAGGCAAGAATGAAAGCTGACATAAAGCTGCTCATATCCAAAATGCCAGAATTGGAAATTGTTGATTATTTCAATGCTATTGAAAGACATCTCCTTGGTGAAATTCAGGTAAATTATTCTGTTTCTTCTCCTGTTATCTTTATTTCCTGGGGCAATATGTCCAGACTGTATGCCTTTTTCCTTTTGAATCTGTCACAATTTTGTAATAACACATTCTATGCCTGCAAACATCTAAGCTTTGGTTTCGTAGTTTATAAATAAGAACAACAATACAGAAATAGAAGCGAGTTACGTGGTTTAACCTTTGGTCAACATTTATTGGGAAAAAAACATGAGACTTTTTTTTTTTTTTTTTTGTAATTGGAGTTAAATCTGCACTCATCCATGGAAAAAAGTACAAGAACTGTAATACACACACATAGATGTGCGAAAAGGACACAGGACTGTCTTGCAATTGCCCTGGATCACTCAATTACTTAAATACATGCATGCAGCTGCAGCTGCAGAAACAGCACACGCATGCATTCAAGCACACATGCTGCATATCCCATGCAGCTGCAGAACCAGCACACGCTTGCGTTTGAGCACACATGTTACATATATGCATGCAGCTGCTGAACTCAGCATGACATTTTAGGGAAAAATGCTACAAATTTACACACAACCGGCAGAAATGTTGGTTTTGAAGTGATTCTCAGGAGACAGACATGTAATATAATTATATAGTGGTTTAACCCCTCCCCCCAGGCTTTGCTGGTTTTACATTGTAGAGGGGTATGGAATCCTTTGTGGAAGGATTTCATTGCCTAGGCCTCTTTATGCTCAACTATAATGTGGTGAGTTTCAGAATTGGTTTCGTTCTAAAAATATTCAATGATCTACACATTATGTCACAAGTCTGTCCAGACGAAGAAATAACAGAAAGAAATGGGAATTAGGGCAAGATTGATTTGAAAGAAGTGACCATTGCAATTCTGTAGCTGCTGGATGAAACACAGTGTTTACTTAAATGTTTTTGTTCTTTTAACTATGTTACGAGGCATGCCAAGATGTTTGCCATCATGATATTTTTTTTTTCTTTCCTTGATCGAAAAGTAGATACTAGCATTTGGAAGTAGTTACCACTTTGATGATACAACTTAACATGGCAGTTTGAAAACCTAGTTTCCATTTTACTGTAGTTAAATGTCTCTGTAACACGTGCATAAATAGTGAGTTCTAGATTGTCAGAGAAACAAGAAATTATGTCTTGGTTTAAAGGCTGCTATGCGGTATAATTAGAAATGCTGGCATCAGAGGCTTTTTTCCTGGAAAAGCTTCTTTCCAGCAAATCTTTCACCGCTTGTTGTACAGGCCTCTTTGAGCAGGGTAAACCAATGATTGGAATTTCTATTTTCAGGACAAGCAAATATTTATTCTCCCTGCTGCTCTTTATTGAACTCTGATCTTATATTTATATGTATATACACATTCCATGGTCTAATTTGCCATGTTTCTGTCACTTTCAAAATAAAAATAAAAAATCCTGTATCTTTGTTCATGTGTTAGGTTATAGCAGAGAAATATTTTTGATTTTTCATTATGCAATCATCAGATGGAGAAGTTAGGAAGGGCTGCTGTTGACTTTACAGAAACTTACCAGAAACTGAAGAAAGATCTGCAGGCAGTGTTCAATGCCCTTCCCAAAGACATGCAGCAGCTTTTGCTTATGAACCCTGAAAGAGCAGCTCTTTTACAATTAAGTTCGGAGCCAACAAAACTTCCTGGCCGCCCATCCTTACAAGTTGGAGTTGTATCTTCCACGTCATCCAGATAAATTGAAAAGCATGGATCAGGATTTGGGGCTTTGTTATATGTTGTCTTCTCACACTGCTGAAGACCAGCACAGCATGTAAATATGCTGTAGTGTCCTTGAGTCACTGGATTGGGGGTATTTTCTCCCACTTTGGACATATTTCTTCTTCTTGGTGAGAATACTACATCCTCAACATATTTCTGTCTTATTACAGATGTGTGTCACAGCTGTCGTTCCCTCCCCATTTTAACTCGATTCTTTTGCAATCCTACATAATTTGATTGTTATCAGTCTTTGAAGTGTATATATATTGAATCTAATAGGTGGTTAGACGTGATAATGATTTTGTTGATATAAATATATTTAATTTATTAATAACAATTTATTTATCTTTAGTATTCGTTAAATATTTTATTAATAAATCTTGATGTGGATTTCTTGATCACGTGGTCATATAATTTCCAATAAAGCATACAAATAATGCTACGAAATCAATTAATTTTTGACAAGTTAGTGTATGATATCTGTCTTTGTAAAGAAAGGTTATGTTGCCACAAACAAATAAAAAAAGATCATGTTTATTCTTCAACTTGTTGCCTAAATTTACAGCTAAGAAAAAATATAATATAGTCTTATTTAATTAACCCTAATAGATTTTTTAATGAGTTTAAACTAGTAATCAACTAACATAAATCTAATAATGAAATAAACTCTTAAACAATATTTAATGGTCTAGAACAAACTCAAATTCTTATTCAATATTAAATAAATAAAACAGGAAAATAAAAACAAAGATTTTCATGATTGTCTAGTGGACCCGATAAAAATCGAGTGTACAGACTCTCCAACTCTAAAACTAATAACTTGTGGGCGGCCTGTAGTGTCTCAACCATTGAGAGCTCCCAATCAGTATCAAGCACCCAGTCTGAGGAGATCGTGGCCTTGAAACAACACGTGACTGATCTCACCTAGCAATATAAGCAACTTTCGACGGATTATGAACAACTCCATCAGATCATCACGAACATAAGATCACATATGGATGATATGAGTGTGCCTCTTTTTTAGTTGTATGGCCCCTGGAACGACCAGCCTCCTCCTCCTCCGTCATTGTTCTAGTTCTTCTTTTTTTTTTGGAAACACTTTTAAATTATAATGAATATTTGAATGAATGTTATGTAATTTTATTTTTAATATTTATACAATTTTATTTGCTTAATCGGGTTTTTTACTGTTATTCTATACAATTTTATATTATTTATTCTACACAATTTCATTTAAAAAAATATATTTTTAAGATATCACCGACGGATTTATAGATGAAATTATATCGTCAGTATTTTATAGAGAATTGCAAAATATCTATTGCATATGCCATAATCACCGACGTCTATATAGAAGAAATAAGTCCGTCAGTATTTCACAGAGAGTTATAAAATATTTATTGCATATGCCACAATCACTGACGTCGTTACTCCATCAGTAATTTTACCAATGGAACTATAGACAGAATAAATCTCTCGGTATATTTCCAGCAGGAATTTTATTTTTTTTTGCATGTATTTTCCGTTTGTAAAACCATTTGTTTTTATTATTTTTTTGTTACCGACAAAATTAACAACAAAACATGGAATCACCGACGAACGATATTCCGTCGGTGATTTAGTTGGTAAAAATTTTACCAATGGAATGACAAGCTTACACCGATAGATAATATCCACGGTAAAACTATTAAATGTTATAGTGATAAATGTTAAAAAAATACTACAAATATTGAAATAAAAAAGTAAAATAAAAGATATATATATATAAACTCAAGCACAAGGAACAATGATGAAATTGGAGTGTTTTAATCAAAATTCTTATTCTTATTGGTAGCTTGGTCCAGAATGTGTGTTTTGTTATAAAGAGTATTTTAGTTCAGCTTGCACACACCAAATTAAATTTTTATATCCTTATGAAATATGATTTACACTTTTGGCCATCTGTATTATTAGTGTGTAGAGGAATTTGAACAGGAAACAACAGGAAGAACATACTCTTGGCCCCTAGCTAGCTCATAACCAACTAAGTCACTTATTTATAGTTAAAATTCTCATTCCCTTTTGTATTAAAAAAATAAAAAATAAAATTGATCTCATGTTTTGTTAATCCCTTGCTCATGAAATTTTATACGGGAAGCATTTAATGTGTCGTATTCACAGCATCTAAAACAATTCAAGGTCTCCACAGTGATCATATATTTGTAGATTTGCTTGTTGTCCTCATTTGCACGTTGTTTTATATACAAAAATTACATATAATTTAAAACGAGAAACTAGGGCTCATCTTTGATGGATGAAAGAATCAGACAAACAATGTAGGGTTAGGGAATAGGTTGCCACGTGAGGTGGTGATGATCAATCTCATTTTGTCGGGTTCAATTTTGCTTATATATATATATGATTGGTTCAATGAAAGGACACTACTTTGGGGATTTTTTTCTCACTATTCGTAAAGTAGAAGCGCCAATCTATCTGTATACTATGCCTTTGTTAGGTGACAACATAACTCGTGTTATGTAAAAAAGTATCTCTCTCAAATTAGTTTCTTAAGAAAACCAAAATCAATTCTTACAACGTCTATAAATGGTAAAAGATCAACATGTATGTGATATTAAATTGGTGTGCAATATTGTATAACATCTACTCAGAAGTCGTGGTGATCACAAGTCAAGGCCAAATAAACACGTTTAGAAATGTAATAGCGATTGTTTTTCAAAGTATTTTTTATTTCAAAACACATTAAAATAATATATTTTTTTAAAAAAAAAATTATTTTTGACATCAACACATCAAAATAATCTGATAACATTTAAAAACATTAATTTAAAGCAAAAATAAAAATAAAAATAAAATTAATTTAATTTTTTTCAAAAACACTTCCAAAATACAATGCATACCTGCTTTTTCCTCTTATTTTTAGTAAATTTTCTCATTGTTCATTACCAACTCTTGAGTCAATTGTAGGGATTTACATGAGAGAACATCAGAAAGCATGGGCGTCCAAAGTGAGTGGTTTTCATTTGGCCCACAAAGAGGTCCCGAAGTTGAGCAAAGATTCTACACTTGACGCATGATAGAAAAGAGCTAGCTGCATGGTACCGACAAGATCACGGGTGCACGTGAAGTTCACGAGACAGACATGGTCTCTGTCCGTGACATGGACAACCTAGTTTATGATATCTTTTGGAACCACATTCTTTTATTTCTTATACCGTAACCTCTGCTTATGTCTGGGTTTCTTTACGATCACTGGACCTTCCGATCGCTTTCCCTTTTTTGGTAGAACAGACCTCTTCAACTTTTTAAACTCTAATGAACAATGAAAGATATTGGTCTCTACGCTACAGAATCTAACAGTTTAATTGAGGCTAAAATGATCAAATTACCACTCTATTGCACTAAACGTCCACTGCTCCAAATAATCCCTTCTTAATTAAGTGGTAGTTTGCATAGAAGAGTTTGAGAAGTCTTGCTACCAAATAAGCTTCATATTTGTTCCCGAGAGATCAGCATCTAAGGGAAAAAACAAGTCTAATTGTTTCCAACCTTTTTATATTATACCGATCAGCAGGTTCAGGATACTTATTTATATCTTCTAGTTGGCTTAAGCAATGATGCCAGTTACAGTAGAAGAGGCCTAGGCTAAGTCCTTTTCTTGAATATCAACTTTATATTACAAATCCAGAACTGCGCAAATCAACTTCTGTGTGTACCTGAATTTGTTCTCCATCTGTAAAGTAAGCACCCAAACTTTAACCAAGTCGGACCCCCTACCTGAAAGTGACCTAACAAAGATACAGTTGGTGAGAATGTACGAAAACTTCCAGTGAGGACCGAGACGGACCCCTACCCAGAACTGACAATTAAAAAAGAAAGTTCATAGTACAAAAACTATATCTGCAACAACCCTTGTAAATCAAAAATTTGACTAGGCTTCTCTTCACATGTGACAAAATGCCAACTGTCTACAAATTCTGTATCACTGCAAAAGCTTGTTAATTTGATAGCTCCTCTCCCCTGAGGTTCTAACCAGCAAACAAAGTTTGAGCAGAAACAGTCCAACTTTAATGAAGCACAGTACAGCATTGTCAAGCCTTTGGTCACAGTTTATAAGACTACTTTTATCAATTAGCTCAGAAAATGTGTGTAGCTTACCTGATGTATCACGGTGCAGCCCTGGTACATCTTGCAAGACAGTCCATTCGGAGTAAAAAACACTGGATGATAACCATGCCTCTGGTTATCAGACAACCATTTTTGTGCTCACAAAAATTCTGAAAATCAGCATTCAAGGTGAGGATCACGGTGCATTATTTCAAAATCTCAACATAATTCACAAAAATAGATGTAATTAAGGGATTGAATGATAAAAACTATCAATCTTTGTAGGATGCACCTGCCATGATTTATTAAATACACAGAACAGCACACGTACTAGCTCTCAGGCCTCTGAACTTTTTTAAAAGCTAGAACTAATCTCATAAATTAGGTCATCATGCCTTTTGCTACCAGAGTTCTTCCTAATACTACTTTATATATTCACTTTTCTTTTCTTTTCTTTTTTGCTTAGATATATATTACGGACTTTGCTTTCTGGTAGAATGCTGCTAAGATCTAAAGAAAATTACTTGATATTGTTTTTGGAGAAAAATGGTAGAATAACAGCATCACACCACGATCTTTCTACCTGTAGTTTATTGGGACAACTAGACACAAGAACATTGCGAAAATCTTTTTAATTTTGTAAAAGCAGTAAGGATGTTATAAGCTTTCATATGGTTTTTGTGATAAAATACACATTGACAGAAAATCGATTGAAACCAAAAGAGGTTGATCTTGAACATTCTCTTATTTTTTTTTCATTTTCAATTGTTATCTTACCCTAGATTGCAAAGCAGTGTAGATTAAATTGCTAAAATCAGGTCTTCATGTTATTAATATGGCTAAAATGAATTTGAATACTTTTTCAGAGAAAATTGCCTGAAATGAATCGCAATACAAGGTGCGACTGTAAAGTACAAAAGCTAGATGATCAATTCAGAGAATTTATGACAAAAATTTTATTACACAATACAAGTACAAGATGTCTTCTTGCAAATGCCCAAAATCATATGGATATGCAAATATGATTTCAGTTCATCAAAAAATATCATTGCAGTTTTACCTTGACATACCATGTTGCATTTCTCTAAACTTTTAAATTTACTTCTCCATCATTAGCAGAAAGGCAAATAAAAATTAGTAAAATTTTCAGATTATATTTTCCCTAAGATCAAACACAGCCATATAATAGAAAAGACAAAAACTACAAAGTAGTTAAAATTCAGAGTAAACTTACTGTCGATGACTAACAATTATAATGATTGATACTTGAATGCAACATGCTCTTCATAACATCAATATCCTTGAGCAGTTTCTCATTCTCATGATTCCTACTCTGTGTCTCAACATCTAAAGCTGCAATAACAACTCGCAGCAAATCACTAAAATAACTCAAGAATGATCCACTGGATTTGAAGTTAAACTAATTGTTTGCAATTCCTCTAACTACCCCTCAATAAATGGCTTAAGAAATAAAAGACAAAAAAAAAAAAGGAAAAAGAAATCCACCATCACAACTTCAAGAACACACTTCAAGCAACAAAACCAAAAGAGGAACTGCTTAAAATTTACTGCATGATTAAGAAAATGACAAAAAGATTAATCTGAAGACAATCTCACAGCGCATCCAAAGGGAGACATGACGTTTACAAACAGCAACATTGTTTGTATTCTGCATATTTTTAAATGCAGAGCTGTAGGTTGGCATGTTACAAGGACATGATAAGTACACCATTACGCATGCATATGTTATGAAGCTAAGCCTCATTAAATGATGATGCTGTACAACATTGTGATATCTTCTCCCTCTCACTATTCAAGAACCATTTTTGGACAGATGTTGAATAACACTTGTCAATTTTCACTGAGAAAATGTTAATAGCTAATTCCAAGTCCATACAAACTTAATTCAAATATAAGACTAATGGAGCTCCCAAAATATCCTAAGCATATGATCTCCTTTTTCTAAAACCATTGGGAGATATTTGATCGAAATTCAAAAACACTAGGAAGGAAAGCCTGTGCGAGAAGCACAAACTCCAAAAAAGAAAGAAAGAAAGAATGGTCAATACAAGCACTCTAATGTTCCACTTCCTCTTCCCAGCATGGTGGCAGCAAGACGGATCTAATCCAAACTCTTCCACAACAGTCAATGACAGAAGCTAAATATATTTAGCCCTCATTATGGTGAGCTAAATACTGGTTGAGTCTTTTTTCCATTTATATGATTAAATATGCAATAAGCAAAAAAGCAGCCACAAATACATATTTATTCCTTAAGTCATTCAATGAAGGCAAGACTTATATTGTTTCAGGGCTTCAATCCTTAGGTTGGGGTAAACTCATTTTTGAAATTCAGAGTTGGCATTTTTTTCTTTCTAAATTTTGAGTCATAAGTAGATTTTGGCATTTAAAGGCAACTTTCTAAGAGATGCATTATGATTTATGAGTTTTGATCCATTGTTCTACCATCAAACTACAAGATAATCAACCCAAAAAAGAGTTGTGAAATTCCTTAATCTTCAACCTGTTATAAGAAGATTACAATGATATGGGCCCAGTGTTGTCAAAGGTGAAAGGCGCTAAAAAACACCAAGCCTGAAAAATGCTCTAGGCGCTTCGTCCAAATGAACTAAGGCGCTCAACCAGTATTATACAAAAAATTACATGTATAATATTATATTATGATATATAAATCTAAAATATATACCAATTATGATTAGATCATTAGAAAATCAAAATAAATTATAAAATACCATAATATAGTCATATAAAGTTACATTTTTCGCCTTTAAAACAAAATAAAAGAATTTAAAGAATTTTTACATGATATAACTTAGTAGAGTTTTTATATGAGAAATTAAGAAACAAAAAGATGAGATGACATAAGAAAAAAAGTTGAAGAAATACCTTTGTTGTTCTTAGTCTTCACTCTTGACTCTTATGTTTTTTACAAAACTACCCTTAATTTCTTTCTTGTATAAGACTAGATAAAGAGACAAACAAGACAAAACATAAGTGTATTTAAAAAAAAAAAAAAAATACAGAAATCAAAGAGATGCCTCTTCAAACTAATCCTCAGTGTCAGCGTTAGTTAATTTTCATCAAGCGACGCCTTTATCGCCTACCTCCCATGCACAGGCGCTTGCCTAGGCCTCTTCAAACTCCATCGCCTTAGGCTAAGAAAGGCACCTCACCTCCGGTGCTTAAGTGAGTGCCCGGGCGCCTTGTGACAACATTGTATGGGCCTTTCTAAAGAGTTTCATAGCAGTACCGGAAAGGCATCATTTTGTTGGTAGTTGGCACAGGGCATGGGGTATATTTTCAGAAAGAACCAAGTAACTTGGTCAAAAGGTTCACATTAAAGGCCTGTCAAAATGGAAAGGAGGCTGCTCACACACAAAGATCAATTTATAGGTCCCTATCTAATCCAACCAAAGATTAGTAGACACATATGCGAATGGAAAACGTATGTTTAGTCAACAAATAAATAGAACATCAACAATAAAACTCAAGGCTAGAGGACGTTACAGATGTTACAACAATGATGGAAAAAAAAAAAAAATTAAAGTCAAAATATCAAAGTTGAGCTCTCATCATGTTAAAGCCTTCAATAAATAAGGGAAGAAAATAACCAATGAGTATCTCATGACAGGTTTTGGTCCAAGTGCAGTAATGGAAGTTGAAGAACTATTAGATCTACTCCTGTATTCATCTAAAAGATATTCTCACACTAGAGCTTGATACTAGAATTTAAGTTTGCTTTATTTATATTATATAACTATTTATCTAAAAACTATCCATACATGTACTCCAAGAATGATCTTAGCGTAAATCATCTATGCAATAAATCTCTTAATAAAGAACTCATTAAATAACAAAAAAAAAATGGTCTAACAGATCAGCTTAAAAACGTGCAACTGCAAATTATGCAAGTGTATATGTTGGCATGCCATATCAAATAAGTAATCTATTGATGAAGTAGCATAAACTAAAAATAGAAACGGATGTTGAGTAACCATTGATGCAAGGAAAGAAGATAAGAAACTTAAGCACAACAAAAACAAGATTTTAATGAAACGATGACTTCAACTAGAAGAAGCAAAAGGCACGGGCAAGTTGAAAATGTACCAGAGTTGCAATCAAGAAGATCTTGAACAATTTCATCCATGAAAGCCAACATCAAATTCTTTAAAGCATTATTTTTCTCATCCAAGAGATGGATTTCATTTTCAAGAAACTCCTTTTCTGACAACAAATTCACCACTTCATTTTCACCCTTGTCGATGTCCCTTTGAAATTCTAGGCATTGCATGACAAACTGTTCTCTGTGCAGAATCAATTAACATTTAGTAATGTTAAATATTAAATGAGGATAAATAATATCTACCAAAAGAGGAGCAATCATATCTTGCAAAAGTAGGCAAAAGTCATGAGAAACTTTATTCCAAGTTATGATTCTGCAAATTTGAAAAAAAAAAGTGGCAATATCCAAATAACCAAAACATGAATTTTTTCATACTAATATGGTAATTCTTTTTGGAGAAAGTGAAACCCCCTCAAACAAGATATAAACTCCATGACTTCAAAATATAGGCTAAAATAAATGCTGAACTACTGCAAGTGAATTGTTATGGCCTAGAGAAATTCAATCTTTCCAGAGCAATCATTCCATCCTATTCTGATCCAATGCTGCAATCAGGAGTTTTCTCAGGCGTTTTGGGTGTATCAGATGGTGATGGGTCTTCAACGAAATTCTAGCTAGATAGCTAGTTAGATGATAAACCTTTGTGTTACTCATTCACATAATGTTTCAACAAATATGAGGATAGAAATGAAACTGTTTCAAACATGAGATATTGTTACAGAACAACTTGGCTCTGGAATATAAGATGGGACAGTTTGTGCAAGGGATGTAGATCTTGGAAATCAGCTACGGTCCTCACTCTCTAATATTTCTTTATGTCATGAACCTGACAGAATAATATAAAGATACACGATACATGGAGGATGCAAGGTGAACTCATGCTGCAGAATAACAGATGATGTTCTATTTTCTAACAATGCTCCATCATTCACTAGTGTTTGGATGTCTATTGCCCCACCTAAATGGCTGGCATCTATAAACAAGCTAAGCACCATAGAGCAGTTGTTTCGCAGGAGAATCATAAGGAACTGCTTTCCCCTCTTTGCAACAGCTTTGAAGAAACAACAGTACATCTTCTTTTACACGGCAGCAAAGTTTGGGAAATTTGGAGCCCCTAGCTCAATATTTACTCTATATGAACATTGGCCTTTAAAGGATAAATGCAGCGAAAGGTTTTGTTTTCTATGATGTTTTCAGATACTTCAGTCCATCTGGTAAGCAGGAAACAATCTATCTTCAATAACTCAGTTCTAGATTGGGATGATGTTTTTGGCTTGATTACACTGAGCCCTTGGTTGTGATTCATTTGCAAGAAAGTTTAATCTATCAGGTTCTGGTGTCCATGCCTTGTTATTTTTTTATATTTACTGCTACTTTTTTATCACTCGTTCGGTTGGATTTGGTTAAGACCATCCCCTACATGTTGTTTCCGCTTAGCCACTGGTTAATAATAAACACTTTTCTCAATTCTCATTAAAAAAAAAAAAAAAAAAACCTTAATGGAACTACATCCGAAAATACGTAACTTCAAATTCATGAAGAAGATAAAACAAATTACCATTTCATAAATTCTCAAATAAAACAACAGCAATAAGGCATAATGAATTGATGTGTCCATTGAAAACCTGATGGTCTACCAAAAAAAATTAGATTGAATCCAAATCTAATAAATAAATAAATAAAGATTTGAGTGAATACCGCTTGTCGTCCATGCTTTCAAGCATCTCCATCTTCCTTTTTCTTAGACCACAAATCTCCTCCTCTAAGAATTTAACAGACTTCTTCGAATCATCTGCACATTTTTGAAAATCATAAAAAAAGATAAAATAAAATTGAAGCAAAACAAGTGAAAAATAATAATAAAATGAATTACAGGCAACAGAGAGTAATCCATTGATTTCAAATTGCGAGAAATAAAGCGTCTTGGTGAGGTCCGATTCTCTGGCAGCCAAATCGGCCTCGAACTCTGTGCATTTCACGATCTCTGACTCGATCTCTCGAGTTATCTGAATTTTAGCTTCGATTTCCTCATTTACCTAAGCATTGAATTTTTTATTAAGAAAAAATACCAAATTCTTGTTGTAGTCATTAGAATTAAGAACCCGTCGGCCTAGCTAGGGTAATAAAACAACTGCGTCAAAGAGAAGAGAAGACAAATACTTGATCGAGCATGTCTTTTAGAGAAGTGATTTGACAGAGAATCGCTCCTGAATCGTCCATTGCGTTTCGGTTGAGGGCTCAGGATCTTGCTCTTCTAATTTCCCGCTTTTTCTACTGCATAGTTATATGCTGTTAAGTGACCGTCCGGGAATCAGGTGTCCTCCGTATTGTTGTTGAAGGTGATTTTAAATTGTTTTTTTTTATTTTAAAATAATATTTTTTTTTATTTTTTAAATTTTATTTTTAATCTTAATATATTATAATAATTTAAAAAATATAATTTATAACAAAAAAAAATCATTTCATAGAAAACCAATACAATTGCAACCCTAAACAGATACTAGTCCATGTTTGTTTTTGCGTTTCAAAAGAGTTTTAGAAACAAATTAAAAATTTTATTATTTTTTTTACTTCAAATTAGTATTTTTTGGTGTTTTTAGATAATTTTAATGCGCTGATATAAAAAATAATTGTTCAAAAATTAAAAAAATATTATTTTAATACATTTCTAAGTAAAAACTATTTTAAAAATAACCATAATCATACTTTCAAACAGACTCATAATATTGTTACAAAAGTAATTAGAAGCACTCTATTAGTTATTCTTTAAGTTTCTTTTTAAAAAATATATATATATAAATAAAAGAAAGAAAATATAAATGTAGATATTTTTATTATTTTTAATGAATTATGAATCTTATTTTATCTATTGTTTTTGTGTATCGATCTCTTCTTTTAAAGATGTACAACTAATAGAAAACAACTAGTTATTTTTTTATTACTATAAAATTTCCTAAAATTAATAAATTTTAGGGGTATTTTACATTTTTAAAACCAATGAAAATAGTTATAATTTTGCTTTTTTAAAAAAATTTGGTTTGAAATCAAAAGATATCTAAAGTTAGCTAATTCGTGCCTCAAAAAAAAAATTACCTCATTTTAAAGTCGTTATAATTTATTCTTTATAACTTGTCTGGAAATAAATCAAATGTAAAATTAAATACAATTCATAAGCAAATTTAAATTTAATTGATAATTTATTACAATTCTTATATTTAGAATAAAATATTAAACCACATAATTTAATTCAATTATATTGTCAATTGAGATTATGAACCTTAGTTGTGTGTTTTGATATTGTTATGGTGGGATGATGTTGTATACTATGTGTAGTCATTGAATAATAGTTTGATTGAGAGAGTTTTCTCTATAGATGGTAAATTTTATTAGTTTTATTTTTGTAAGATTCATGTTTAGTGGTATTAGAAAGAATATTAGAAGGAAATGGGTACCTTAAATGATGAAGAGATACATTAAAATATTTTGTTGTTTGGTAAAATGACAAGCTAAAAACATGACAAATTTACCATAAAACTTCCAACTATAATTTGACTATGCAAATAATACAATTTGATATACATATCTTATGAAAGTTATGGGTATGGGTTTTAGCTTTCAAATGCAACTAGTATTACGTAATTTGGAGCTATGAAACTCTAGATAACGGTTAAACACTAGTAAAAAGGTCTAACCTGAAACCTACTGGATAGTCTCACATGTTACTGTCATAAGCATTTTTTGATACATAAATGGTAGATTTGGGTTCATCCCCCTCATAAAAGGTTGTGTCTTTATGTCTTTTATTTCTAATGAAACAAACCGCGCTTAAAATTAAGTTTTAAAACTCCGTTTATGATTGAAACACTAAACAATATTCTGAAGGGCTTAGGGCTGAATGATGAAAATAATTAATTGCCAACCTTTTCTTGGAATTCAACATTATAAAAATTATAATAAATAAAACATTGTGTACATATGTGAAACTTTATAAATTTGTCCTGTGTAGTGAGATAAAAAAAATTATAAATTTGAATAAGAATTGAAATGATATTTTTGTTATTCTTGGAACTTGTTGGTGATGTCTATCTTTATTCGTATAAGAGAGGTTGCACTAGTGGAACAACAGTAAGGTCTCGCATCCAGAGGTCAGACACTCGGTAGGTCTTTTTGCACCTTAGTTTTTTCTATTTTGTATCTTAGTCTTGCAATTTATTATATTTGATAAACCTAAGTAAGTATATTGAAAAATGATTTATGGAAAGTTAATGATTTTGTTGCTTTCATTATTGAATGAAAGTCAATGTTTGTTGCTTCCATTAATGAAAGAAAGCCAATGATTATGTTGTTTTTATTATTGAATGTAAGCTAACATGTGTTGTTTTCTTGGGGAGGGGGGGGGGCTAATGTTTGTTGTTTTCTAGATAAGAAAAAGCTAATATTTGTTTGTTTTTTGTTTTTGTAAGAGAAAGCTTATATTTGTTGCTTTTTAGGCAAAATAATAATAATAATAAAACCATTGTTTATTGTCCTTAAAATTGTAAGGTAGCAAATGAGTATGTTGCTTATTTGTGAAATGAAAGTCAATGATTTATTATTCTATTATAAATGGAACCAATAAGGTTAAATAGCTTTGAGAGTGAAATTTATTAGTAAAATTTCTTTACCTTAATTATGTAAATAACTAGTTTGTAATTAATCTTTTGTACACATATAAATGTTAGAAACATATATGTATCTTTTCTATTATATATTTCCTTTCTTTTATATTACTTGAATGTTTGGGAATTTTACTTTATTGTTTGTGACTTGTGGAAATTAATTGGATGTTTGAATCCTTCAATGGTGTTGATGTGAATTAAGGTTTAGGTTAGTTAGATCATGTGTTATAATGATATTTATTGCAGGTTTAAAGATATTAATAATTTGATATGGTTCAAATATAAGAGAAATTATGTCAAAATTTTGGTAAAATCTACAACAATATATATATATGACCTTAATATTGCACATAAGCATGTTATTAGACATAACATGTGATAAGAAAAACAAAAATTGGTTGTTACACTCGCAACCAATGCCTTTCCTATATCACTCAAAGTCATATCAAATTTACTTTTTTAAATATCAAGAATATATTTCTTAATATTTTTTTAACAATTTAAATATGTTTTACTAATGAATATAGTTATTCTTTTATTATCAAATATTAAACTTAAAATTTTCAACTTTTAATGTTCTAATATAAGCAATATTATAATGTAAGTTTATTTCATGCTTACACACATTATATTTTTCTTTTTCATGTAATAATTATACTTTTTCTTTGAATAACAAAAAAAAAATCAAAGAAAACAACAAAACAATAGCTAAAAGGTCTAACTGTTTCTAGAAATGATCTAACCATTTCTCAAAATAGTTAGGCTATTTTTTGTAGTGGAGAATTTTTCTTTTTTCTTTTTTCTCTGGCCAAAAACTTCGCGATTGCAACAAATTTGTTTTTTACCTTTAAGATAAATCCATACAAGTTGCATATAAAAGATTTGTTCTTATTCCTATTCTGTTATGCAGCAGGTTTTCCTTGTTCTCTCAATTCCTCTTGTAACAGAAAATTTTAAATGTTCATTACAAACACACAGTGGAAAATAAATGGAATATAATTTGAGAACAAACAAAGATAAACTGGTCTATTTGCAGCTTGGAGTGATCAAGGATTTAGATTTCCTGGAGCTTCCAAGGGGGCCAAGGGCCCTCCCTGAAGCACCATCCTCTCTACAACCGGGCTTTTGATACCCCGACTACAGTTTGTTTTTGTAAGCCTCTGAGAAGCAGAGTTCGACCCCGCAACGGACGCGCAGACTATTTTTTCTGTATTGTTTTGATTAAAATCGAGACTACAGCCTTGTTTTTTCATCTGATCTCTTGAGCTTAACGAAAATGTTCTTCATAACCAAACCAAAACTTGTCTTCTTAATATACTTTCCTGAAATCTCTTTCATTAATCTGAATCCTCTGCAGCTATAATACATAAAAGAGGAAAATTTCTACCATGAACAGTTTTATTCAATATCTCTCACACCATTAAGAGTCTGACATCCGGATATGTGGGTGTAAAGGAAATTCCAAATCCGGCAGGCTAAAGCTGATTAAATTACGTGTTTGATGATCGCTGAGGTGTGATGAATCTCGCATCCATAGAAATAAGAAAAGTGAGGTGCTTATATATTATATGAATCAATAGTATAGGTTTTTGGTGCTGGCAGGCCAGAAAGACTTGCCTGTGCGAAACCCAACAGCGCTCAGACCAGTTATTAGAGTCATTTACACAAGTAATTCATTGGTAGCTGTAATAAATGGTTACACACGTGTCAAGTTTATAAAATACTGTACATGCATAGAATAACTTTGAAGTTCTCTGCAACACTCAGCAGCAGAAACACCTCGAAGGACTCCTTCCCTTGGAACGCATGTGCTTTGCCTTCTCTTTAACCTCAAGCTCTTCATTTCTTCTTTTCTCCTCCAACTGTCCTCTTGCTCCTCCAGAAATCAAATCAATTCTCGCTATCTTGTTCTGGTAATGTTGCATGTTTCTTGCCCTTCTTAGCTCCAGTTCGCTCTACAGGTCCAGATGTCAGGATAATGGCTAGCTTAATCATTAGCATTCACAAAGCTGATTAGATAAATATCAAATATCAAAGTGAAACCTTCTTCTTTTCCCCATGGAGTTTGGCTCGCATCTTTTTTGCCTTCTCCCAATCAAGAATCTTGGATTTCATTTTCTCATACCTGAAATTTAGTTTTGACTTATTATAACCCAGACTAGAAAATAACAATAGTATATGGTTGGGTTTGAACTACTTTTTCAAGTAGATTTGGAACTGTTCAAATAAACTAAGGGTCACCTTCTATTAATCTTTCTTAGCTGATCTTTCTCCCAAGAATCTGCTTTGGTTTCCACAACTTGGCTTAAAGGTTGTCGGTTCATTGGTCTCACAGAGGAGGAACGACTTGGTTTTCTGGTAGGGAAAGCATTTTCTTGTCGCCTTCTGTCCTCTTCTGTTGGTTTTCTAGCTGAAGTTTCACCTGCAAATTATTCCTTTGTTACAGTCTAGCAGTAAACTCTTGTTTGGAATTCTCTTTTGACCGTTGACAATTACCTGCAACTGTGACTTCCCTACTAGAGAAATGTCTTGTTACTCTAACAGAACCAGCTGAAGAATCTTGTTTCGTAGTCTTGATTTTTTCCTTTGACTTACCAAAATCCCCTCTCAGCTTTCTTCTGTGGTCTGCTTCAGCTTCTTCAAGTGAGTGAATGACAAATGCAGCAGCAGCAACAGCAGTCGCAAACTCACCATCTTGGAAATCGTAATCCTGACTCATTGGCCTAGCTAGAGAAGTGCCTCCGGAAGGAACCAGTTCTGCCCCTTGTTATCTACTACAAAATAGCTAGTAATTACACTTGTTTGTTAGAATATGAGTGATTTAAATTTACCTTTCTCGCATGAATGAATTCTTAACATCAAATTCAGTCTTTTAATTCCGGAATCATATAAATAATCCATGTAGAAGAGCATAGAATGTTAATATAGCACAGGAAAACAGGACTACAGCATATGTAGTAGAACTAGAACTTTTGTAAACATACAGTTGTAGGAACACCACGAGCACCTGTTCTGAAGGATTCTGTTCGCCGAGGCGGTATTGCTCTCTCCGTGACACTGCTAGATTCTTGCTGCTCTGGACCGGAAAATGTCATCATTGTCAATATTATCTCAACCAAGAAAAATGATAAACAGAAACCATCATACAAATTAACTTTTTTTCTCATACTCATATGAGAAAGTTTGAAGGTACCTCCTTTGCCTTGTTAAAATCTTCATCCACCACGCCAAAATACTTGCATTGTTTGCCTTTTCTAGGAGGCAGTAGTGTTTAATGATATGATTATGTGATAAGAAACAGCCTGGAAAGGAAGTCTTGCAAGATTTGTAAAGATTCAACTTTTAGATCATGAACAGAAGATTGGTGCAAGCAAGATATATGAACAATGCTTTGCATGCAGGCTACCGCTGTAGCATATTTTTGCTTTTACGGGAAGCCAAGGATCTGTTTCCGCTTTTCATCCCGCCACTTGTGCTCCATTTCTAATTAACTACTTTCTATCTTACTTTCTACACTAGTTGCTAAATATACATCTTTGCACGAAGAAAAAAAGGAAATGGCTCGTTTAATACTTCATTTTTTCTGTAAAATTGAAGTTATAGAAAGAAAAATAAAAACAACCTCGTTAAAATTCTCCAAACTATTTTTTTTATTTTTCAAATATATATATAATTTGAAAGACTCAGTTTAAAAGTTTTTCACCTGAGTTTCTTTATAATTTTTTTTACTGTTTTCTAAAATTAAAAAAAAAACACAAATAATATAATATTTTTATTTTATATGCAGAAACTATTTATCAATGTAAAATATTAAAATTATTTTTTCTAACAATTTTCAAATTTAGTTAGTGTCATAGATTTATTTTTAATTATAAATATTATATAAAGTTTCCCCTTTTTAGTTGATAAGTATAACTTTTTCATGATAATTCTTAATTTGAAGAAAATAAAATAAATATTTTATAACTATATTATTACAAATGCAAAATTATTATTATGATTTTTTTATGAACACTAATTACATTTGTGATGTATTTCTTATTCTTTCGGTGAAAAGATTTATTTTTGTTCTCAAGAAATGAACATGATTTTTAATTTTTTATTGGAAAAAAATCTTAAAAAGGATAAGAAAAATGTGTTCTTTTAATTTCACTTAAAATCTATCATTTATTTCAATGAAACCCGTATTTTTCATATTTATTCTACGTTTCATTTTAGTTCATGTCAATTTCAATTTCATCCTTGAAGTTAATAGAATCTCTTAATATAATCAAAAGGTGAGAATGAACATTTAAAATTAAAAAATAATAATTAAAGAAAGATATTTTCTCAATAAAATAAATATGATGAAAAACATGAAAAAATATAACATCAACTACGTCAATTATTGTCATTGCCTCTCCTACCCTCTCTCACTAACATATCATATCCACATGTTTTATCAAATTCTATATCAAAATTTATTATAAAATGTTGAACAGGATTTTTGAAAAAAATCAAAATCAAAATTTCTGAAATTGAGATTGAGATTGGGGATTTATCTATAAGTATTTGTAGAAGGTTGGGACAAAATTTAAAAAGGAAAATAGTTTATTGTCTTTATCGTAGTATATAGAAGAAATACAAGGTGAATAATGAGTAGTGCATGCTCTAATGCCGTGTAGTAGTGCAGTTGGAAAAGAAGATGATGTTGATGACACTTTTAAGGAAGTAAAGGTGTGTTGATAGAATTCGCAAATTTGATGTCGAAAAAGTTGCCCCAAAGCTTGCCTTCCATAAGAGTTATACGATTGATTTGGTTTTAGTGCTTAGTCTACCGAACAAGTTAACATATAGGCCTAGCTCTATGAAAGCTAAAGAGATGCAAAGAAAGGTGGTCGAATTGTTGTTGGAAAAGTATATTCAAAATACCATGAGTATGTGTGCTCTCTTTGCCTATTCGGTCTTTAAAAATGATGGTTCATAATGGATGTGTGATGAAAGCTGAGTCACTAACCAGATCACAATGAAGTACATGTATCCAATTTTTAGGATGTTTTCCAAGATTGACCTTAAAAATAGATTCTATAATATCAAAATCAAGTCGAGGGATGAGTGAAAGATAACTTTTAAAATGCATGGTGTTATATGTGTTAGAATCAAATTTTGACCTTTCTTTTTTATATATTTCAAATAAAAACATAAAAGCCAAAAACATTGTCTTTTTGGTAAATTTATTCAATTTTTATTATTATTTTTTGTTTTGGTAATTTTTACGTGGTTAGAAATAATCATGAAAATACAAGAAAAATACAAAAATGCAAAACATTGGACCAATAATTGAGAATATATAAAAAAAAATGCATAGCTAGGGTTGAAATTGGACCAATAATTGAGAATCATAGGTAAAAACTGAGTTTAAGAAATTTTATGTCATAATTGAAGCTTGAATTAAAGAAGAAATTGAGAAAGGAGCTTAATTTGATTTAATTTAGCTAAAAGTGAAATAAATTAGAAGTTCAATGATAAGTTAGAATTACATAGCCAAAAAATTCAATGATGAGGGCTCAATTAAGGAAGAAAAGTTAAATTGAGACTCAATTTGGCTTTAAAATGAAAAATTGAATAACCAAGTACTAAAATGAAAGCAATGAAAAAAATTAGAGGATATATGTTAATTTGCTCAGGGTTATTATTGAAAGAAATTAAGGAAAAATAGGTTAAATTAACCTAAATTAGAAAAATTCAAAGACCAAGAACTGAAGCACAAATGGAACTGAAATGGGAGGAGAAATATGAAATGTAGCATGATTTTAATTAGCTAAAAACTTTTATGTTGATTAAATAAAAAAAGACATTTCAAATTAAGTGAAACAATGTGTTTGGATTGAATTGGTGAAGAATAAGTTGTAAGGATTGACATCATTGTGGTTTCTAATTTAGTAGATTTCTAGATATTAAAGGAAAGTAGTAGAGACAATTGACTCTTTAAGGCAATCTTAGAACTTAATTTTGATCCTAATTGATTCTTTTGGCATCTCAATAATAAAAGGAAAGTGTTCTCCAACATGTCGACTACAATCTTGGTACAAAGAATCATGATATAACTCTTTAAACCCAATCCAAATTTTGAGCCAAGCATACTCTCTTAATTAGTCTTTTTTTATACCATAAACTCAGCTTTTCCATTCTTGTTCAAGATCTAACCTTTCAACCTTTGATTCTCTCCCCACAAATCAAGCGACGAGGGGTTGGTGGTCAGCACCTAAATTGATTTTCAATCCAGATTCATCAGGACAATCTTTAAGGATTCTATTTTCATGAAGTTAGTGATTATTTCCTTATTAGTTTAATATGGCTTATAATCAATCGATTGGTTACATGTGGCATTATTATATTCATATAAATATATTTTTTATATTAATAAAGGCTTAATTTATCTTTAATACTCATATAATATTATATTAATGAATCTAATATTTGATTTGGCTTCCATATTAAGCATAAACAAATTTTTATACTCTTTTTAATTTGTACATCAATAATCACTTAATTGTGTGGCATAAAACCTATGGTTTTATTTTTGTTAAACGTAAAAAATTGGTAGAATAACACTATTTGAGAAAGATTTGGTGAAATAGCATACTTTTACTTTGTCGTGCTTTAGAATAGCGACATTTACTAAATGTTGTGCTTTTGAAGCACGACAAGGTGAATGCTCAATTATTTGGCTTAATCGGTTGACTGTTTCATATATAAACCATAAGTTTATGAACTTTTTCTTCCAAACATGTTTTATGAGTCAAAATATACATCTTTGTCCAACTAGTAAACAAAAAAATAGACTCCAATTAAAATCTCAAAAGGTACAGTAGTTGTTCTTTGTTTTTCAATGTCAACAATGTAGTCGGACTTGTGATAATGGGTGATTCTGAGCAGTCAGATGTGGGTTAACCATAACTAAATGAGGATATGTCATAAACAGATTATATGGATGACGTAGCATGAGTATTTATGGGCCATTGAGACAGGTCTAAGTCCAAAATGAGGTTTGGTTATGTTAGACCAAAATAACAAATCAAAAGGGTCTATTACTTTTGATTCGATAATTCCATTGCGCTTAAATTTTTACAAGAGTTTTCAAATGCCATTTGTCCTATAGTAGAGATTGTGTCACTATGCATACTATCAAATCTTTAAATATCAAAAATCTCGTTGAGGCTCCTCTGTTTTGGTAGTTTTGAGATTTTCCTTGTTATTTTTAGAACCAGTCGACCAATTAAGCCAAATGATAGCACACTTTCACCTTGTCACGCTTTAGAAGTGTGGCATTTAGTAAATGTCATGCTTCTGAAGTGTGACAAGGTAAAAGTGTGTTATTTATCTAAATCTTTTCCAGACAATATTATTCTGTTGATTTTTTATGTTTATTGTGCTAATTAGCAAATTTATCCTAAACCTTTATCTAATCTTTAAAACAAAGAAAAACAAACATTAAGTAGCATCTATGAACAAAGTAGTAATTAGGGCCAGAATGTTCTTCTCGGTAAATGTCTTTTAATTATTACATAATTTCTTTATTTTGTAATAAAGCTCTCCCTTCAAGTTTTCGAACAAAGAAATAGATAATTCATATGTTTTATGTTATGGGTCAGTTAAATTTTTATTAAATATAAAAAATTATACAAATATTGCTAATATTTTTTTTCTAACATAAAAGTATTTTTAAAATTATGTAAGTGTTGACTCGTTATAAACTGGTTGACTTTGTAGATCCAAAAGCAACCCATACAACCTATAAAAATATAATTTGACTGAAAATAAATTCAAGATGAAATTTTTTTATATATTAAGATAACAACATATTGGATTGACTTCGATCACCCGGGTTAATATATCAAATCTACAACTTAGGTTATGAGACTATAATAACCCTATAGAAAGCAAATCAAAATAAATTATGAAGTCTAATTCTTAATTACTCAAATGTTGAAGGATAAAATTAAAAAAAAATTAATTAAAAATGATATAAAAAGGTGACCTCGAGTTCACCTTTCAAACTCACGACCTAGTTTATAAGACCGAGATAACCTTATGAAAAGCACGTCAAAAAAAATTAAAAATTCCAATCTTAGCACCTCAATATTAAAGGATGATATTAAAAAAATAAATTAAAAAAAGGATAAAAAAACAACCTGAGTCATTTAGATCAAGATAGCCTCATAGAAAAAAAAAATTAAATGACATGAATAAACCCAGATTAACCTGCCAAATGTATGACTTTTATTATGAGACTAAGATAACCCTCATAGGCAATAAATCAAAATAAATTATAAAAGTTAATTCTTAACTGCCCTTTTTAACCCAATGTTAATGATAAAATTTTAAAAACTTTAATTAAAAAAATAACATAAAAAATAAGATAAATCAACTTAGTTTAACTTATTAGGCACTACTCTCGGGTTATAAAATTAGGATAACCTAATTAAAAAAACTAAAATAAATTATGAAGACTAATTCATAATCAAACACAATATTAAATAATGAAATTAAAAGGAAAACAATGAGTCAAAGGGTTAACTTGTCAAACCCGCGACCTAGGTCATAAGATGAGAACAACCCAATAAAAAAGAAAATTCAATGTTAAAGGACCCATGACCTTGGTTTTGAGACCGAGATAACTTCTTAAAAAATAAATAAATAAAAAATAATTCAATTTAACCAAGGTTAAAATACAAAAAATTGTGACCTGATCATGAGACCAAGATATCCTCATGGAAAGTAAATCAAGACAGGTTATGAAGCTCAATTCTTAACTAACTACGTGTTAAATGATGAAATTGAAGAAAAAAAATTAATTAAAAAAAGAACACAAAAAACAACTTGAGTCAACTTAGGTTAACCCGTTAAGTATTATTCCCGGATCATGAAGGCGAAATAACATGATAGAAAGTAAATAGAACAAATCATAAAATCTAATTCTCAATTAATTCAATATTTAATGATAAAATTGGCAAAAAAAAAAGTTAATTCAAAAAAAGAAAAAAAAATTAAATCAACCCACAATTTGTGCCATAAGAGTGTGATAACTCAATAAATAAATAAATTTAATATTAAAAGATAAAATTAAAAAAAAAAGAAAATTGATTGAAAAAAACCAAAGAAAAAAAAAAGTGTAGCACTATTACAATAAAGAGTGTTGTGTGAGGAGAGGCAGTTAACTAGATTTGTGGGCCCACGCTACATCCTAGACTTGAACTAACTCAATTTAACTTGTTAAACTCATAGTCTAAGTAATGAAACTGGGATAAATAAATAGAAAATAAACTTATTAAAATCAAGAAGCTCAATATCAAAAAAACCTCTGATCTTGAAGGATGGAAACTGAAAAAAAAAAAATCTTAATCAATATAATATCGAAGGATAAAATTAAAAAAAAAATCTTAATTTAAAAAAAAAATCAAAGTAAATTCAATAAATAACAACAACAAAAATAGAACTAAGATAACCCAAGTAATTTTTAAAATTAGTAAGAAATTTCATAGAATGTAATTAAATAAAAATAATGAAGCCTAATCTTCAATTAAGTAAATGCTAAAATCTGAAACTTAAAAAAAAACAACTAAATCAAGAAGCTTAATTTCCAACCAATTTAATGTTTAAGGATGAAATAAAAATTAATAATTTAAATAAATTGCCAAAGGAAAAAAAAATAGCAATCAAAATAATAGAGATCAAATTTGATAAGAAAAAAAAAATCTAAGGAGGATGCAATTGTAAAGAAAAAAAAATCAATTTAAAAAACTATCTTAAATAAAATAAATAGCAATAAAAAAAATAAAAATCAAATTTGAGAGTTGAAAAAATTAAAGGGGGATGCGATTGAATAAGAATTCTAATTTTATAAATTATTTTAAATAAAATAAATAATAATCAAAAGAATAGAGACTAAATGCAAAAGAATTACAAATTAAATGGTAGCTTTAAATTTTTGAAGGAACATGAGTATAAATCAAAAAGGACAGAGAAAATAAAAGGAAAAAGAGGTTGTTTATACCAAACATGATGGCCATTGACCACACAGTATGCTGAGACAATTCTAACACCAGCATAAAAGGAGGGGTTTTGTCGTCGGATGACATCGTATGTGCTACCCAATGGGCGAGGGGATCACCCACATGCTAACATGTGCCATTATTTTAATAATATTTATATTTATTAAGTTCAAAATTGCCCCTAAACCAACATGATAATAACAAAAAAAAAAAAAACCATGTGAGAAACCCAAAAATTCTCCTAAAAATAAGCAAGAAAAAACTCTATGGGCATTCAAGTCATTTTATTGTTATTAAAAAAAACATAAAACACTCCTAGACTTAAGATCAATAGTTTTTTTATTTTTAAAAGTAATTAAGTAGTTAAACTATGGAAAAAAATTAAATGACTAAAATGTCCACAATCAAATAAAAAATGATAAATGAATCGTATTAAAAGATGCAATAACCCCTAATACATAGCTTATATTTTTAAAAAGAAGTAAAATGGTAATTCTACTATTACAATAAGCTAATGGAAGAAGTATGTGCATGTTTTAGGTTTTTCTATTTTAATGGCTGCTGGACCATGGAATTTTTGGAAACATTTTCTATTTTCTAAGTAAACTAAAGCACGTAGTTATGCTAACAGTCAGCTATGTATTGGGTTCTTCATTCCAAGCAAGCCATGGATTCAGAAGCATATTAGATAGAACTCTTTTTTTCTGAAGAAAAAACAGTACCCCACAATTAATGCTCTTATGCTAACTCTATTTAACAATAAATATAAATAAAAGTAAAAATTGCCCCTTCACAAAGCAATGAAAACAATAACAAGAGAATTAATGCATTGCATCAGCGTTCGCTCTACTCAATGGATAATTTTGCCTTTCTTTGCTTCACACAAGTTTGTGAGTTCACTCACTCTCATGTCACCTCCATTATTTGTATCTCTATCGTGTTTTTCATGAATAAGATTATTATATACAAACACAGTTATATGTTCAAATATATAAACAGATATTGGAAACTTAAGCTCCAACTGTTGACGAGGTTTTGGAATCCTGAAGAGAGATCACAGTTTCGAAAGCACCAATCAGAGCTTTCACCTTACTCTTCCTGCTCTCGACAAGCTTAACTGCAGTCTCCTCAATCATATTATTTAACAAAATCTGCACAATTTTCTTTTCTTGCATATCTTGGTGTTCTAAAACAACTTTCTCCGATTCCATTTTTGCGCATTTAGCTTCATTTTCACAAACTTCTTTGCTCTTGAGGCTGTCCTTGCTGGTACCAGCAGTTTCACCAATTTGGCCTTTGCCAAGGGATCTTCGCCTAAATATGAGTCTCCTTGAAGTTCTATTTTCAGGCTGAAGTTCAACTACCATTCCTGACCTAAAATTTACCTTTCTGGCTGCGGAATCTTTACCTGTAGTGTAAACTACTCCATCCTTCCTAGGCCTAGTCTTAGATGGTAGTTTGTTTGCAGCAGTGTTCTTAAGATCAGTTACATAGCATTCACTGTAGACACTACTACGGGAAGACTTGGATGATGCCAAAGAAGATATGGGTGTTCGACTAATGCGAGTTGTTCCATCTTTAATATGTCTAACGCACTTCTTCTCAGAGGATGGAGGCAGATGAGTGAAATGAATTCCTTTCTTAGTGCGCCTCATGATCTTCTTAGCAGGAGGTGCAGACAATCCAGCTGTGAGAGATCCATTTTGAGAAAGTTTCATAGCTTTGTTCTCATCGGTATCTAATTCACTGATAGGCAAAGTCTTCTTTGAAACATCCTGACAGCCAGGTTGCTTGTATTCAGCCTTTACAACTTCACTTTGACCCTTCAGTTGAGAAACTCCTTTAACATAATGTTCGGAAAACACAGAAACAACTGGTCGCATCAAGACTTTCTTGACTGATGAAGAAAGAGCTGGTGGTGCCACCAACTTCTTCTCACCAGCATCTGATCTTACCTCGAGAGGTAATAAAAGCTGTTTTGAAAGTACAATTTCTTTCTTGGTCGATGATGAAACTTTTCGCCTAGTGACGATAGGAACGCTGGAGTTGTGTCTTTTTGAGCCAGGAGATGGAAATCCTCCCTGTCTTTCTGCTAAAATTACAGTCTTCTTCATATTCATGCCTTGCTTTTCTTTGATGCTCTTTAATATGGGATTCCTTGTCTTCATTTCTGAATCATGTTTTGTTCCATATTTGCAATAATCATGGCAGGAACCAGTTGACGATGCGAGATAGCGTGAAAGAATATTTACTCTAGTGTAGGGGATAGTTATATCCCCAGTGGAGTACCTCCTTATACGGCCACCTTCAGGCTCGGTATTCTCTGGGATCAGAGATTCATTTTCATGAATCGGAAAGATAGAACCATTTTCTGGGATCGTTGACATACAACTCCTCTCTCTGATCACATCATTAGTTTTTTCAATCATTGCTGCTGAAGCGAAAAGGGAAATTCCCCAACCCTGCAGCAGAAGAGAGGAGAGGGACTTTTTCAATCGAAACAGCAAGAGAGAGGACAAAATAAATCAAAACAAAAGATCGACAATAAAAGTACGGCATATTGAAGATAATATGAATCACTAAGCTTAACAAGAATCACAAATCATGAGCAATGAAGATCTCAAGTTCTTAAAGTTAACTTCATGAGGAAGATGAAAACGAAGATCTTCCTGAGGGCACTGGGTGATTTTTTGAAGGAAGCTTGTCAAAATAATAGCTTAGAGAACTAGACCTTCAAAAAACTGCAAAAACTTCATGCCCACAAACATAGAAGAGCCTCTCGCATACCGACTCAAACTTGTCTCGGCACCTGCTAAAGATTTAAGATATGAACATGCATGGTGCATAAAAGAAATCCAATAGATGCAGAGATCTGAAAAAAGAATTCAAGGCACCTAGACTGGAGACAGAGAAGGAGAGGAAGATATTTAAGCAATTGATGTTGTGAATTTCATTGTTTTCTCCATAAACAAATTGAGACAGTAGCAAAGACTCATATTTTCTTACTGTTATGAAGATGGCTTCCACGTAATTATTAATGTTTCATAGGAACATACAGGCCTTCAAATTATTGAGACCAGAGATATTGCATGCATTCTTGGCTCTAATTAATTAATTAAAAAGCATCAATGATTTCCATCACCACAAAGAAGATGAAATGAAAACAAGGCAAGTACCTTTTGTCCTCGAAGTCTCTCTGCTCTGTATTTGCCTTGGCAAAAAGAACATTGGTAAATATGAAAAAAGAGGTTAATGATAATTCAGTGCTGGATTTTGGGGGTTGCATTACGAGTTTACCAGCCAAAACTGGAGACGAGAGGGAGGGTTTAACAACCTCCTCGTAAAACGGAAAGAGGAGTTGTCGTCGTCGTCATCTAATTACATAAGAAGATATAAACCTGGAAATCCCCAACTTATCCTTACATCATCGATTGAATCTCGTACCAGCATTGGACATTGCTGCCATCCAAGGACATCAAAATAGTAAATCTTTCTTATTTTTTCCCGCTATATAAAAGAGAAATTTACTAAAATTAATTATTACGACATATTTGAGGGAAACACGTGTAAACTGAACAAAAGATGGTTCCAGGAATGACATTGTTGAGGTGGAAACAAAAGATTGATAAGCCTGTCCAGCTCCAATCATTATCATGTCCTTCTCCAAATTTAGCTATATATATATATAGGGAAATCTCACTCCATCACGCCAACCGCCTCTGGTTGCTTGGTTTGGTTTTACCATCGGAGGGAAGCTATCTTATGTAAGAAGATTTTGTTCATACTCACAGTTTTGCACTAATTTGTATAATTCTCGATCCAATCAACTGCAATATTCCACACGTCCTCTTTTCCTTGAAATTAAGTCTTGCAACCATATAACTTCAGTAAATTATACCAAAAAATTAATGTAAAACTAAGTGCTTTAGTATCATTTTTTCTGTTATATATATCCACATTTCTTTTTGCATTATTTAAGCACAATTGTGATATTGAGAATTCAGAGAATTTTTCTAAAATTGTGTGCGACTAGTATTTCTTAAGTCTTTTTATTATTATTATTTTTTTACAGCTCTTTTTTTGTTCATTTTCATCTTAATTTGATGTTGTTTACTTCTGTGTTAATTTATATCAAAACCCAATAATTCCCGATAGGTAATTTATCATTTGTTAATAAATAACTATGGTTAAAAAAACGATTTATATCAAAACCCAATACTTCTGTGTTAGTTTACTTCTGATGTTGTTTCCTCTTTCCCTTTTCTTCTCTCTTCTATGCAAGGTTTTTTTGGTGTGGTTTTTATAGAAACATGATTTAGAGGCTATGATTTGGGTCTATCTCTTCCCTTGTCTTTTGAAAGCGATCTGGGTTGTTCATTGAGACCGTTGGGGAGCTGGCAAAAATGGTGTACCTCCCCTTGGTTCTCGGGTTCTTTAAAGAAGAAGATGAACCATGATCGGATAACACGTTGTCTGAACCTTGTATTTTTTTAATTATAAATAGAACAAAACTACACCATTTTGATTCAAAATAAATTATTTTGGTCAAAACATATTTTTTCAAATAAATAGAACAGTGTTGTTTTTGGAAAACCTAGGTTAATTAGGATTTTTAATTTTTATTTTAACCCTCAATCTTTTAAATTTATTAAATTAAACCCTCAATTGAACTTGGTTTTCTAGAATCATTTCACTTTCACACTATAATGTTTCAATCGGATTTCCAAAATATGCAATTTGACCCCTATTTCTCATTAAACTTTCAATTTATCTCAAATTGACCCTTGATTTGATCAATTTTGATCCCTAGATTTCTACACCTTTTGCATCTGGTCCTTATTCTGAAGTTTTGGAAATAAATCTTCAATTAAACCCCTGATTGCATCAATTTTGCTATTCAAAGTTTCAATTGGGTCATTTTCTTCCAATTACTGCAAATTAACCCAAATTAGGTCTCAAAACTTAATTATTTTTTTCAATTGAGTCCTTAATTTAATCCACAAAATCTATTAGAAGCGTAATTAAATCCTTAAACTTGATTAATTCTTTTGATTTTTACCAAATTGACTTTCAAACTTAATGCTTGCTTTAATTAAATTAATTAAACTTGTCAAAAGTTTAATTAAATTCTTAAACTTAATTAATTCTTCTGGTTTTGATCAAGTTTGGATTTCAATCATAAACTTTGTATTTACTCAATCAATTTTGTCAAAATATCTCAATCTGACTATTTTTCTGGCATTTTGATCTGTTATAGCTCAAGAGCTTATCTTCTTGTGTTCTGAAAATATTTTTAGATTTTAAAATTATGATTTTTTGGATTTTTATATAAAAAGGGAAAATAATTTGCAAGAACATCCAACTAATAATGTGGCTTCCTTAGTATAGTAAAAAGGCATCTTCTTCATATCATTACAATTAGGCTTTTAATCAAAAACATTTGCAGTTTCAGGAACAGCAACAAGTAGGCAACTATTACCATCAAATTAGGTCGGGTTTGACGAGGGAGTAAGCTATCAAATGCCCTTCAACCTTTCAAATCTTGTGCTTTTAGCGGTAAAGAAAACATGAATTTAAGTTTTTTTGTATTTTAATGAAGGTAGCTATGTTTTTTTTTATTATTATTATTGGTATGTATGAGAAGAATATAATGCATTTGCAATGTTTGATAAAATGCCTAGTGAGAAGTAGTAAATAAATAATATTTTATTTATAAGAATATTACTTTGGCCATTAAATCAATTATAATAGTGTTTTTTATAATATTTTAAAACTTTTTCATTTACTAAGGTCATGAAAAAAAAAAACAAATTAACAAAAAAAAATTCCAGACACAAATCCGGTTAAGAAAGAGGAGGTTTGACCTTAATTAATTCAGTCCCTAAATTCAACAATAAATACAAGACAACATGGATGTATGTGGTATTTAAATCAAATTTTATCATTCATGTACAAATAGAGTTAAACCAGTTATGAACTCGTATTATGCTGTAAGCCTGATTTTTCTTTTTCGTGAAAAAAAAATACTTAGGTCCTGCAAATTGTTTCAAAGTTGGAAGAAAAATTTGCAACTCGAAGTATATACGTGACTATATTAAACAGATGAAATAAATTAGTTTTATTTTAATTAAATTATATATAAAAAACAATAATAATAATAATAATAATAATAGATGGATGAAATTATATATATATATATATATATATATAATCACAATAACCTAATAGAAAAAGAATTTCAACTAATGATAAATGATATAACTCAATTCTCATTCTACTAGATACATAAAGATAAAATCACGTAAGAAAAACAATAACTTAAAAAAACTAGTATAAGTCAACCCGACTTATTATGACATTCTTGTAACTCTAATAATCAAGGTTGTGTCAACTCAGATTATACTATTAAATTCACGGCCTAGGTTATACAATCATGATAACCCGATAAAAAAGAAAGCATTAAAAATCACAAAGCCTTTTTTATATAAAAAAATTTAATGTCAACCCAAGTTAATTTTCAAACTTGTGATCCAGTTTATTAGACCATAAAGCATTTTATCTTGAAAAACTATGAAATTCAATTCTCAATCAATGAAATGTTGAAGGATGAAATTAAAAAAAAATAATTTTAATTATATGAAAAAAACTTAAGATAAAAAATAGCAATTAAAAGAATGAGGATCAAAATTAAAATACAAAATAAATTTAATCTTTGGTTGAGGGGTGAAATTAAAAAGAAAAATTAATTTAATAAAAGTATCAAAAAAACAATCAAAAAAATTAAAATCAAAATTAAAATAAGAGATACAAATAGATTTTTTATTTGAAGATTGAAATTGAAAAGAAAAATCAATTTAACAAAAAACTCAAAATAATAAAATCAAAATAATAAAGACTAAATTGAAAAAAAATAATGTATAACAAATTGAAATTGAATGATGAAATTAAAAATAAATAATTTTTTTATAAAAGAGTCAAAAATAAAAATAAAAAATAAGAGCTAAATTACGTACAAATATTCATTGTAATTTTTACATAATTAAATAAATAAAAATTTTGAAAAGTTCCTCGCTGCAGTGTACTAGTGTTATTCTAAAAAAATGGAGAAAAACAGGCTATTCTAAATCTTCGGCTGGACGCCTTACCCTAACAATATATACATATTCATTGCACTTATTATTTACAAAAACTATATGTCGTGCTGTTTTTATTGTACACCACGCGACCGTAGTCCTTCTTACAGTTCACTAAAGATTAGTGTAGTGATTGTTTTTTTTTTTTTTCATTTTAGTTATCAATTTTTTTTCTTCTCAACTGATTGTTTTTGTGGCTAAATTAATGGTTAATTGCTTCTAATTTATTCAAAAATAGTAAAATTGAAAAATAAAGGATCAAAATGAAAAAAAAAATATATGGCAATTTAAAAACTTGCATAAAAAGTTTATTCTGGTCCTTCTACTTTCTAATTTCTAAAATTTTTGTCCTTTTATTTTTTAATTCAATTTTACTCCAAAACTTTATTTATTATAATTTTTAGTCCTTAATTTAAGAGATGAGAGACTCTCTGGATTTTAGTTGAAGAGAAAAAAAATTCTTTATTGACACCAATTATAACCATAAAAAATATCAATTTTAGTGTTAATGGATTCTATTCAATGAATAGAGTTTTAGTTTGGTGCTCTTTATCCTTCCCTATACTTGGGATGGTAGATCTGGTCTCTAGAATATTTTTTAAATTGAGTTAATTTTGAGTTTCTTGAGTAGTTTTTTAGTTATTCAAGGTCATTATTTGATTTATGATATAGTGTTTTCTAGGTGTTTTAAGTCAAAAATAGATTGAAAATTGAATTTTTAGACATAAAATACTCATGGCCCAACTTCCCAACGATCCTTCGATCACTAGATTGTGCCCAACAAACGACATATCATTCACTGATATAGACGAACATTTTCTGTATTTTTTTTTAAATTATCTTCTACCTTTCATATAAAAATAAAATAAAATGCTAAACTTGTGAGCCAGACCTTTTTTAAATGGACTAGACGTGTAGGCCCACGCATGATCTCAACTTGTTTTGTTTTGTTTTTTTTCTTCTCTACATTTTAAACTTTAGTCGATTCAAATAGATTATCTAAAAAATAACTTGAAATATTTTTTATTGGACACCATTGAAAAATTTTTTTATGAAATCAAAGTTTTTTTATGATATTAGCAATTGTTTTTTTTTTGTACAATCTTTAAAGATTATTTTATTTTATTACTATTTTTTTTTTGTTTGACTAAAATCTTTTTTTTTTCAATGTAATCTTTAGCATTGTATTTTTATAACATTAGTGGCCTTTTATATATATATATATATATATATATATATAGACATCCACAATGGTTGACTCATACTAAGAAAAATTGGCTCTCAATAAAAGAAATTTCTTTACTGCTATATATATATATATATTGCTAATAGTTACACTTTTTTTAGCTTTAGTATGTACTCATTGGAGAGCGTGGTCTAATAGACTAGTTTCATAAGTCATAATTAAAGCTTGGTGTACCTCTCTATATAGAGGCACAACAAGTCTAATGAGCCATGGTACTTGTAAAGTTTAACAAAATTTTCACTTTGGTCCTAAATTTAAGTTTTATTTTAAACATATCCTTGAATTTAAGGTTGGTTTTATAGAAAATATGCATCTCCCAATAAAATAAAATAAAACCTATTATCATAACTTTATAGTACTTGTTAATGTATCCTGAAATATTTTATATTGGAACCCCTATAGATACAATCAATCATTGTTCCATTATGGATGATAAGAGTTTCTACCAAGTCATGTTTATGTCATGTTTATGTGACGCAATTTTAACCTCAATACACTACCATGAGCTATCTTAAACATTGAACCGATGTGTTATTAGCTACTGAAACATAAGCTAACTGAAACATAAGCTAATGAATCAAGTATCAACGCAATTGAAATTGTAGCTTAGCTAGTTAAATTTTGGATTTGTTTTATAAAAATTACCAGTTCAAATATCATAAACTTCAAGGCTACTGAAAACCTATATAGTTATTAATTAACTTATATAGTTATTAATTTCAAAGCTTCAAGAAATTAATTGAGATGTATATAAACTAGTCGGACACCAACAGTTACCCCCAAAAAAAAGAAAAGGTACCAACCAATTGATGATGAAAAAATTAATGAATAAACTACAAGATTGCATCTCTGATTCCCTAGGCACTCGGGAGAACGATAAATGAATATGATCACCTTACAATGGTAGCAAAGTGGCGGGGGGGCTAGATAGGGCTTGCACAAGGAGCACATAAAGAGGAAAACACATACATGGAAAACATATCTATAAACCAATCGTCATATACAAGAGGTTGAGGTCTATTATTGGAGCCTAGCAAACTCCATCGTGTGTTTTCATAGCACCTCTTGATCAATTTCCTCTTGCCACCAAATAAATCCACTTCCCAACTGATAGTGTTTTGTACAAAGCTGATGTCTGTAGAAAGAACAATGAGATACAAGCACCCTGTGTGATTGTTCATTTTGATACAACAGATTACGGCAGCAAAGAATTGTCCGAGGTAAAATTCATACAATTTATTTACTACAAGGTTGATGTCAGATTGGATAGCGCCATCAACATGCAAGCACTTCTCGCCACAACCTTCAATGGTTCAAACTTCAGCAAATGATATAATACAAAATCAAATATTGATGGTCGCTTCCCATAACCTAAGAACTCCATTACGACCACCGCTGCATATCCTTTTCCTTTCAAGGTCAGAAGCCACACATCTAACCTGTATATCACAAACAACGCCAGAAACAGAACAGGTGAAACAAGTTAGATGATGGTACCTATGTTCCTCTAAAAAATTATTATTTCCAAGGACAATAGAAACAAATGCCTATAAATATATCCAAACAAATATTCGGTTTTCTATCATTATGATTTATCTGACTCCAATGCCTGTTTCATCTTCATTGATTTTCATTAGAGCCAATACAGAGAAGGCAGAATCTAAGAGCAAACAAGTTCATATAAAGCAAATATCAAAAGATGCAGAGTAGCCCCATGAACTGCAGCCTTAAAATGCCCTCAGACTGCAGGCCTCAACCAATTGCTATTGTATAGGTGATTCCATTGAATGAAGGCTGCCTTTTGCTTATTTAGCTTAAGAATCGGCTGGCAGTAAATCCCTGACGGAGGAGCAATTTAACTGGATTTGAGCTTGCATCAAATATTCCTATTAATATGCAAAAAAAAAAAAAAGATGCTACACACCAGCTCCAGCTGCAAAATCAACTAATAGTGTTGCTTGTTAAGAAGTCAAGGTTATGGAGAAACATTAACCACATAAACAATGCTGGAATCAATCAACAAACTACCAGAACAGCACATCTGCTTTCTGGGTTTGTGGGAGATCATTTATTAATAGGGCAAAATATGAGATGAGACAAGGCCAAATGAGATATCAACAGGCATAAGGGAAAGCCAAAGGATTGCTAGATTACACCTACCAGGCAAAGGAATTGTTGGATTAAGAAGCAGGCCTAAGAATAGCTTGGAGGTATAAAATATCTTATTATGGCCAATCACTGGATAGAAACTTCGACAATAGAGCAAGTTGAATGAAAATCTTTAGATTGAAGAGAACATTTAATTCCCTTGCAAGATAATATCTAGAAATATTAGATAAGGACAAAACAACAGCTGAATAAGAAGTAGGCTCTACACTATCAAGGGTTCCATTCCACCTGGGCATTAACGGGACACAAGTTTACCTAAACAAACAACGGTTCAGACAGAAAGTGATCTAGTGCAAAAAGGGCAATGAATAAGCAAATGTTAACATGTCAGTTTAGACATGGAAAACTTCAATAACTGAATTTATCATTCTGAGATAAATTCATGCACACCATCCTCCCATTTTTAAACCTTTGAAGGAAAACAATTAATCTCTAAGGTTATGGGTGGATTGAGTTAAGTGCAGTTATGTGTTATGGAGTTAACATTTGACCCCCTTTAACCATGTTCAGTATATTTTTTAAGGTGAAGGTAAAAGAGGAAGATAACAGTTCACCCTAAAAAGGGGGTCAAGTGTTAAGCTAGTGGAGAAGATTTTGGAGCTTGTGCAAAAAAATATTTTTGTTCTTTTTGCTCATATTCATACTTTATTTCCCTCTATTTTCCTCATTCCCACCAATTAGGTTCCACCATTATACATTAATTATTATTTTTTATTATAATTAGTTTCAATATTAATTTTAAAAATTCTTGAGCCCCACAATTACACATAATTTCTACACACCATACATTTACCATTCAACCATTATTTTTACACCCTTGACTTCAACCTTAACACTTAATCAACCCATGCAAAAACACTAATCCCCAATCCAAATTACTGCGAGTTTGGAGTCAAAATGCGTGCAAAAACACTAATCCCCAATCCAAATTACTGCGAGTTTGGAGTCAAAATGCGTGCAAAAACACTACACACCGTCAAAATGAGTTTGGAGTCAAAATCCCAATCGGACAGGATGCAAACTATTTAAACTTGCCCAACATCTAAACATGTTTTTAGTGGCTCTAGGTGAGTTCATAAGGCTAAGGTTGTGTTTGGTTTGGGGTACAAAGTTGAAGATTAAATGTTATTGAGTCAAGTGTTAAGGGGGTGTAAGAAAGAGATTGAAGGACAATGTGTTAAGAATGCCTGCTAGGTGGGTAAAAATTATTTGTAATGGTGGAGACCAATAGTATTTTAATCAATATTAAATTAGAATATAATAAATAAATGAAAAATAACGTGTAATGGTAGGACCCGATCACAGGGTGTGAATGAGAGGGTAAATCCAAATTGGGGATTGGAGGCCCTCGGGAGGACATATTAGTTTTGAAATTGGGAATGCTACCATTTGAATGGGGTTGAGAGGGTTTATGGGATGAGAGAAATTCTTGTTGTAGAACACAAGGTCCAGTGTGTGTTTCAATGAACATATGCATGCAAGCTGCAGAATTAACAGTAGTAACTAGGAACAAAGGGACAGTTTGATAGAACTAATACAATTCATACCATAGCAACTGTCCTTTGAGGTGTTCTGTAAAGTTGCCACCCAGACATTTTTGATCCCGTGCTAGAGAAGCCACCAAGTCTCTCTTGGGGCTGGTGAAAGAGGGACATAGAATTGTCAGCTGCTCCAATTCCCAGCCAGTGTTCCCCAGCATTGATGGATAATATAGGAGCAGTATGAATAGTAACATTCTTCACACATCTTATGCCTTCTGCATACATTATGTAAAAAATGCTATCAGGACATCACAAAAGACCACTGAAAGCAGGCCATGACACCACGCTGAAATGATATTCATGAGCAAAGAAACTGTTAAATTTTACAGGAAGAAAGATGATCAAAATGCATTTTTCAGTTGTGTGACTTCCAACCATTTACCAAGGTAAGACTAAAGATAAACTATGTTGCAATCCCATATAAAAAATCACACACCTAAGGTTGGCATGCATTATGCTTTTTCCACGTACTGGCACCAAATTATTTTGGTTGACCAATCAATGTTGGTAAATAAAAGCATTCACATATATGTAGTATATGGGGTGGGGGGGGGATCAATGGAGAGAAGTCCTCTTAAATTAAGGGTTAAATAGATGTCATCCTTGCATTCACAATCCTGTCAATGACAAATAGAAGGGGATTGAAAAATTAAAAAAGAGAGGGTGAGAGAGAGAATTGGAAAAAGAAAAAATTAATTGAAACAACAAACATGAATGAAAAGTTAACTTATCAGCTAGTAGGGCTTGGTAAATAAAGTACTCGTAACCACAATTACATTCATTAGGATACATGTGTTCAGAGAGTTAATGAACTGAGAGAAGATACTAAGATTTCATGGAGAAGCACTGTGTTCCTTCCTAAATAAAAACGCAGAAGCCAGATAGTATCAGCACAGTACTATCCACCTATGCAAGTTGGATGAGACTGCTCAGGTTTGGAAAAATTGCATCTTGCCAGAGCCAGACATAGAAGAGCTCCAAAAAAAAAAAAGATATAAAGTTCAACTTGGCAAGAAAAATACTGCTCTTACCTTCCTCATTTTCCCAAAATCGGAGAAGACCATCGGTTGAACCTGAAAAAAGAAATTGCATTTTAGTACACATTTTAGCGGTTCATGTTGGCACTTGAGACATATTTTAGTATGATCATTAGCATTCATGCTGATACTTAAGAGATCATATAAACCTTCCTATTAATGATAAAAGATCTTATGCAATCAAATCACAACAAAGACAAAGTAGCAGATATTTACCTGTTATTATTCCTCTGTCTGACATGGAATACTCAACACATAGTATTGGACCAGCATGGCAGGCTAGAACAGCATCACATGTTCCTCGTGAAACGGACCACACTCTTGCAGTCCAGTCATCACTACCAGTAATCAGTGTGTCTCCAACCATTCTAATTGACCTGCATAATGGATAG